>JACEFO010002303.1:0-1200000 GCA_015342445.1 Digitaria exilis
AAATTTTGTTGAAGATGAGAAGGCATATGAGAACCTAAAAAGAAGCATCCTTGGAGCAGAATCTTCGGAAGATGAAGAAGGATCCGATGCCGCTTCTGATGAAGAGGACGAGGAATCTGATGAAGAAGATGATGAGGAACAGATGGAGATAAAGGATAGAACAGAGACGAACCTTGTGAATCTTAGAAGAACTATATATCTGACTATTATGTCCAGTGTTGATTTTGAAGAAGCTGGTCACAAGCTTATGAAAATTAAACTCGAGCCTGGTCAAGAGGTAAGAACTACATTCATATTATTTATCCTTTTGTTATTTAATATTAATTTGACTTATTTTATAGTTTTATTAAAGTTTTTCTTGATTGCCATGCCTTGTTTGTCTGGTCTCTTTTGCTCCTTTAATACTATATTGTTATGCCAGTTTAGGAATGTAGTTCTGTATTTCCTATTAGTACAATCATGGCTTTGTCACACTGATTTGATCTTCTGTAAATGTGCCTAGTGTTGTTGATTTTTCTTTTTGATGGACCAATTATTATGCCAGTTTAGGAATGTAGTTCTGTATTTTTTACTAGTACAATCACAGTTTGTTTTAGATGAATCTAAGGTTTCAATCTCCAAAGTTTGTGGACATTAGATCTCTATCATCCTAGTTTCCTAGCTTCAGTTATGATAGTTTTTATTGAATAGCCATTTTGTGAAGTGACCCCTGACTGTTTGGGTAACTAGAGGGATAACTGTTTATTAAATACAAAGTAGCGATGAATAGTTCAGGGCAATGGTACAAGCTGTTGCAGTTTGCCTGAAGTCAGTGGTGTCATGCCACTGTGAGTAGGTCCAGTACCTATGCTGTATTTATTGCTTTAAATAGACAAACATGCTAACAGGGCCAGAAGTTTGGGGTCGTTATCCTTTCATTGACATACATAATTCTGATTTCTGAGCAGTTTCATTAGATTAATCTATTTAATAAACTGACCTGTCGCAGAACAGTAGAGACTATTCCTGAAAATTCATTGAGGCTACATGTAGATGCAGTTAATCAACTGACAAATGTAATCATAAATTGATTTTAGCCACAAGTTGATGCATGCTAGTTGGTCAACATACTCGCTAATATTTTTTAGCAGTGTACTCGCCATAAATTGACTTTAGCCACAGTTGTTTTGATCTCACATTGTTATCTGTCACATAAAACAGTATTTCAACAACCTTTGAATTTCCAGAAAACTTTTAAAGGAAACAAATGTTTGTTGCAACTCAGCTTGGAACAAATTTTATTCACTTTCTGAAGAGTTTTTATTTGTTCAGTTTTGTGCTGTTTCACGAAGGCATTAATATGGTCTGATTGTTTTATCTTTATGGCTTCATTCAGAATCTGCAATCTATATATTAATCTTCATCGTTTTGTTTGTTATTGTGCCGTGACCAAAATTTTTTTTTCTGACAGATGGAGCTGTGTATTATGCTTCTTGAGTGTTGCAGTCAAGAGAGAACATACCTTCGGTATTATGGGCTGCTAGGACAGCGTTTTTGCATGATCAACAAAGTGCACCAGGAGAACTTCGAAAAATGTTTTGTGCAGCAATATTCAATGATTCATCGCCTTGAAACAAACAAGTTGAGGAATGTTGCCAAGTTCTTTGCACATTTGTTGGGGACTGATGCACTCCCTTGGCATGTTTTGGCTTACATCCGGCTGACAGAGGAAGACACAACATCCTCTTCTCGAATTTTCATAAAAATTCTATTCCAGGTATGTTCCAAATATGCTGAGTTCTCAAGTCATAGCTATCTCTCGTTTGTTCATTGTATTATAATATTGATACACCTTTTTTTGGGGGAGATGCAGGAGTTATCAGAGCACCTGGGTATACGACTTCTCAATGAGAGACTGAACGATCCTAACATGCAAGGTTCCTTTGAGTCAATCTTCCCCAAGGACCATCCAAAGAATACAAGGTTCTCCATCAATTTCTTCACCTCCATTGGTCTTGGTGGTATCACGGAGAGCCTGAGGGAGCACTTGAAGAACATGCCTCGACTTATAATGCAGCAGCAGAAGCCAGAATCATCTGAATCAGAATCAAGTGGATCAGAATCTGGTTCAGAAGGCTCCAGCTCAGGGTCCAGTTCTGAGTCTGAATCTAGCTCTGATGAGAGCGACAGGCGGCGAAGTAAGAAGAGAAGGAAGAGGACTTGACTGCATCTCCTACTGTGCCTATTGGATTTCCATCTTCGATTTTGTTCAAATGAGCTGCTTCACTTGGGCAGTCCTACATCGAGTATGCATGTGCAGTATGTGATATTAGCTCTTGAAATGCTCAGTTATAATTCGAAAACTGTAACGTGTAAAATGTTATCTGAACCTGTCTGGGCTGGTACCTTTGTACTGTAGTGAGTAGTCAAAGCAACATAGGCTACTGCAAAGTTTTTCTTGTTCACAATTTTTTTGGCAGAACAAGTTCTGTATGTCTGGAATTGTATGCAACATCACACTGAGTTTCCATGTTCAGAACCTTGAAGAGTGGTAAGCAACGAGTATCAAGCTGTCTAGAGAGGCTTGCTCTCATAAATATGGCGTTCTCTCATTTGTGGATTACTAAATCGGAAGTGTTACTCCGTCGAAAGCACTGCGGTGCTATTTCCAATTAGCTAATGCCCGAGGACGGCGTGGAGGAAAGAGGAAAAAGAACATGTCAGTTGTACTTGTACGGTAAATCTTTTATCAAATATTTGTTTTGGTCTTTGACCATTGTGAACTACTCCTATGCATCATCTGTCGTAATCTATAAAGGGTGCGTTCGTTGGTAGCTAAATGAATTTCAGTCTTCAGCAAGTTATTGCAAACTCATAGCAACACTATATACATATAATTCGTGGTGAAAGATTTCATTCAATCATTGTATAGTCAATCAATACAAAATTGTTCCTGTGCTACTATGCATCTCCAACAACAAAAGCTTGTAGCCTATTGCCATTCTGCACCCAGCTATAGGCTGGATTTTTCTGTACCTTCCTTGATTTCATTAATGTTCTAATCTCATTTGCTTCCCTCCACATTCCTGCCTCAGCATACATGTTCATAAGCAGCGTATAGTAGCCTGAGTGCTCTGGTTTCAACTCAAACAAATGCTCTGCTGCCCATCGTGCTAACTCGATGTTTCCATGTATTCGACAAGACCCAAGCAATGCTCCCCAAACATCAGAACTAGCACGGAAAGGCATGTTTCTGATTATTTCAGCAGATTCAGACAATTGACCAGCACGTCCAAGAAGATCTACCATGCAAGCATAATGCATTTGCTGTGGCTTAATATTTTGAGCAAGCATGTGATTGAAGTACTTCTTTCCTCTCTCAACAAGCCCACCATGGCTACATGCTGACAACACTGCAATGTAAGATACATGATCATAGTCGACACCATCATCCTTCATCAAATCAAAAAATTCGAATGCAACATCAAGTTGACCGTGCATTCCATATCCCAAGATCATAGTGTTCCATGAAGCAACATCTTTTTGTGTAATCCTGTTGAAGATCTTTGAGGCAGTATCCAGCATTCCTCCTTTAGTGTACAAGTCCAATAAAGAATTAGCCAGAAAGGGGTGAGCACTTAACAATCTCCTGACTAAAACACCATGAATTTCTTTGCCTTGTTTAAATGCAGATAAGTTAGCACATGCAGACAGGATGCCCATGAAGGAAACAGCATCATACTCAACTCTGGCAGACCTCATCTGCTCAAAAAGATGAAGAGATTCAAAACACCATGGACTCTGCGAGTAACCCACAATCATTGTGTTGTATGACACATCGTCCTTCTCAGACCTGTCAAAAATATTTCGCGCCAAGCTCAGTTGCCCGCACTTGGCATATGCATCAATCAGAGCATTTGAGACAAACAGATCAGACATCAAGCCTCTGCGGATTGACCATGCATGTATCTGCTTCCCCATCTTTAGAGAGGCCACCCTTGAACAAGCTGGAAGCAGATTCACTATGGTAAATGAATTTGGGCATTCCCCATTCTTCTGCATCTCAATGACAAGCCTGAAAGCCTCAGACTCGGCTCCATTTTGTGCAAGATTTGCAACCATTGCATTCCATGAGACCACATTGGGTGTCTCAATTTTCTCAAAGATAGCAGATGCCTTCTCTGAACAACCAAACTTGGCATACATATCCATTAGGGAATTGGCAATGAAAATATCGAAAACCATTGCTCTCCTTATACTATACCCATGCACCTGCTTCCCCAAATGAAAATAACCAAGATCAACCAAAGCAGGCAGCAAACTAGACAATGTAACAGACCCCGGTGTGACTCCTTGGTCTAACATTACTCTAAAAAGTTCCAGCACATCTTCATAAAACCCTGCATGAACAAAGCAACCTAGTGAAGAATTCCAAGAAACCTCATTCCTCTCCGGCATTCCATTAAACACTCGCATTGCTGCCTCCAAGTCCCCAAACTTCCCATACATGTCTACCAAGGCGTTCGTGAGATTCACTACAGAGTCAAGTCCAGACTTGAACGCCAACCCATGGAGACACAGCCCAAACCTCTCATCCTGCTCCGCGCCACAGGCAGGCACGAGTGAGACCAAACTGGCCACGTTTACTGGGACCCGGCTCCTCATCATCCCTACCACTGCCCTCTTCGCGTCATCCATCATCCCGTTCGTCAAGAACGCCGAGACGAGAGAGTTCCACGAGACGACGTCCCGCTCGGGCATCTCGTCGAACACCCTGCGCGCGTCGGCCGCGCGGCCGCACGCCGCGTAGAACGTGACGAGCGTGTTGCCGGCGAAGACGTCCGAGAGGAGGAGGCCGCGCCGGAGAGCGGCGGCGTGGAGCTCGAGTCCCTTGTCCGGGCGTTCTCCCGCGGCCGCAACGGCGGCGGCGGCGGCGTGGAGGGCGAAGGGGAAGGTGCGGTCGTCGGGGCGCACGCCGGCGCGGACCATGCGGTTGTACACCCGCAGGGCGTCGGCGGGGAGGGAGGCCGAGGCGAGCGCGCGGGAGAGGGAGTTCCAGAGGAAGGCGGAGCGGAGGCGGAGCGGGTGGTGGCGGAGGACGAGGCGCGCCGAGGGGACGTCGCGGAGCGCGGCGTAGGAGAGGAGCAGCGCGCCGGCGAGCGGGAGCGAGGCGGCGAGGGCGCCGGAGACGAGGGAGGCCGCGTGGGAGCGGCGTAGGAGGAGTCCGCCGCCGCCGCCGCATTGGTGGAGGCGGAGCACGTGCTCGTGGAGGGACTCGGCCGTGAAGGGGGTGGCGGGATCGGGCTGCCGCATGAATTATGCCCATTCGAAGAGCAATAACTTTTTTTCTAGAGGATTTGAAGAGCCATAAATAGGCAACTTATCTACTCTAGTAGGCTGCCATCTACGCAACCAGAGCCCGGCGGCCCATGTAGAAATGGGCCCGTATGTGGTGCACGTCAACTCTTCTTCTTCTTCTTTCTTCAGCGGTTTGTGTTCTGAAATTTTGTGTCACCCATGAAAGTGCCTGCCTGAAACCGAACTCTGCAGAAGTCGCGGACAACGACCGCGTCCACCGGAGCACGGCGGACCATTTGCGCCGCCGTTCTGGCGAGCCTGGAAAACTAGGATCGAAGAACGTATGGCCGCAGTGCGGCGCTGCCATTTGCGCCGCTCCGGAAACCTTGTGCTCCGCGCAAGCAGGGGCTGCTGTGAGGAACGAAGGGAGAAGAAGAGGTAACCCCAACGGACAGCCGGCGTGAGGCTCAAGTACAGAGCATTGTTGTATGGTGCAGTCCTAACATTTTCCATTTCTCTTCAGTTCAGGGCCATCACAAGTTCAGAACAGGAAGCTGAAAGGAGGAAGAAGAGCAGCTGAGCTGAGTGCCCTATACTATAACCCAAAGCTCTTGTAAAAGGAAAATATTTGCAAGAGATAGCTCCAAACATTTGAGTAGGTGAAAGCGCCTGCCTCTGCCTGAAACCGCACTCTGCAGGAGAAGCGGACAGCGACCGCGTCTACTGGCGGACTGCATGCAGAACAAGAACAAAGGCATCTGGAAGCAAGGAACGTACGGTAAGGCCAGAGTGCGCCGCCGCCCGCCGCTGTACGCGCGGCGTCAAGCCAGAGCCGGAGTTTTCTGTCTCCACGCTTCACCCCGAACACCGGCCGGGAACCCTGTGTTCCGCCGAAGCTGGGGTTGCTGCGAGACATGCAAGAGGGAGAAGAGGTGTCCAAGGGAGGCCCGGCGCGAGCGAGGCGGCGCTCCGGCGAGTCGCGGCGGAGTCCTCGGATCGCGATCAGAATTTTTGCGTAAACCTCAGCGACTATTATTCGTGGACGTTGCATGTACAGTGCATGCAGGTTGTGCAATGTGGCTCGTCTTTGCTGACTACTCAAACTGATGCAGTGATTTGATGCAGTGAAAGTGCAAAACAAATCTCAAGAATCTTGGGCAGGTTTTTATGAAAGCAAGGCGCTCATATATTTCCACTTTGCCAACTGACATTGCTAATATTAAATTACTTGTGAATTCTTTAATTTGATTTGTTGGAGTTCATGGAGACTTGGCCCTTCATGAATTGAATTTTAGAGATATTTTCAGATTGAACTCATCTTTTTACACAATCAGCATAAGATCTATTGGCAGTAGCATAGAAAAAAAATGAATTGTAATACCATATATTTTTTTCATCAAGATCCAAAAAATCATGTCAATTCATGCAACAATCAAAATGAAGAAAGATGTAATAACTTTCCTCATTGAGTACTTGTCGGATGTCGCAGTAATTTTTTTTACCCAAATGATAATTCAATTTGTCGTGTAAGCTTCAGATATATTATTACATTGTCAATAACCGTACTATGGATAGATCGAACAGCTGAGATGGATCAAACATCATCAAGTTTTGTCATAAGCAGCGCAACAGTTGCATCTTGTTGCAATATGAATGGAGTACGTAGATGTGACATGTAGTGTGCATTCAGTGAGCAACAGTGGTCCTATATCCTCCAAAAACGACTGCATCCAGATGATTTGTTTACCTACTCAAGATATATAAGTACTCTAGTCCATCACGAGGTGCACGAGTCTGTTTATCTGATCAGAACCCGGTGCAATATATGTGCTGTCGGTCAAGAATATGATATTCAATCATGAGGAGCACGAGTCTGTTTATCTGATCAAAACCCATTGTAATATATGTGCTGTCGGTCAAGAATAGGATATACAATTCACTCATAAAAGTAAATCTGGTGGGGTGAAGAGTCCTCCAACTTTTTTTTTTATTAACAAGAAACCTTCAGGTCTAGAAACCCTTGGATCCAAGAGATTTTTTCAAACCAATCCTCATAAATCCGCTTCTATAAGGAATTAAACTCATCAGGTTTACTGATGCAAACATACCATTCAGCCCCTAACCAATTAGGTATCGACAAACAGACAAGTTAATAAGTAAATCAATAACTATTACAAACGTTGGTTAAGAATAAAGTTTCGTGTGTTCATTTATATGGGCCACCCGTTTGGTGAGATTTAAATGGATAGAGTGATATTACTCCTGACATAGGTGACATGTTGGGTCACCTATAATTATTGTTTTATGCAGCTTAAAAAATCTTCGACGCGTCAGGATGCCATCATCGTTTTTGGAGCATAGGATCACTGTCGCTCACTGAATGCACACTACATGCACACTACATGTCACATGTATTCCATTTATTGTTATAACTGTGACCGCTTTTTTTTTCATGAATAATATTAGTATTTTGTTGTATATATGCGATCATGCTTTGGCCATCTAAGAAAGTTTAGCACCATGCTTATAGGCGCTTAGCAAGCTGCTTGTCGGACAGCGCATACAGCGTTGGCATATCTTCCACACGTGAACCATAAACACTTGTGCATGGTTTTGCATGCGCCATCATGTACTTCTCTCTACTCTAACCATTATAACTATTTTATATTTGATCAAAATTATAAAGATCACTTATGACACCTAATAGATATACAATAAAACTATATTTAATAAAGAACTTACAGTTATAGTACTTATTGGTATTATGAATAATGTTAGTATGGTGTTGTATAAATTTGATCATGCTTTGGCTATCTAAGAAAGTTGAAATGTCTTATAATTGGAACGAATGGAGTAATTAATATAAAAACAATAATGATAGACGATTCATATTAGGAATATGTCACCCTATCCATTTATATCTAATCAATCAGTGGCGGAGGAAGGCCTAGGGCCACTAGGGCCATGGCCCCAGGCGTGGGCCGAATTTCTCCACTACAATTACTGTAGCAACAAAGACCCAATAGATTTTGTGCAATCGGCCCACAGAGTGGCCCCAGGCCTTGGGCCAGCCTAGCTCCGCCCCTGTAATCAATAGCTATCATTAATCAGCCAACAAGTACCACATGATACGTTGTGATGTCTTTCAATGTGTACTATTCAACTAATTGGGGCTAATTATTTTTTCTTTAAGCATGTGTTCATGCGTTCATCACGGTTATTCATAGAGCAAATAAGAAGTACCGTACTCCTTTCCAAGCATAATAAACTAATGAATGAGACAACAACATAATGTAATCTTTGCCTCTCCTTTTTTTTGTGTAACTTAAAAAATTCCTGTATTCTAAAATGAGATCCGACAACTTTTAAAATGAGATCCAATAGCTTTTAATTCAGTGCTTAAACACATCCAAATTTGACTAGTAGAGTGATTCCTTTTTTTTTATAAGCTAGTAGAGTGATCCTAGTCTCCTAATTTTTTTTTTCCCACCAATCACCCCTGCAAAGGCTACAAATATAGGAGACCAACGCGAAGGCCATGTGTCTTCACCACCACAGCCACCGACCCCCGCCGGTGCCGTGCATTGCGCCGACCTCTCCTCCCTTCCCTTCCCCCCTCCTGCGCGCCACCACCACCACCGCCTGCATTTAATAGCCACCTCCTCCTTCCTTGCCCCCGCTCCCTCCCTCGTTGACCGACGCCATCCGCTCCCCCGCGCCGGCCGCGCCGCGCGTCGCACGCACACGGTACGGACCGACACCTCTCTTCCCCCTTCTCTGTTCGCTGCATTGCGCCTTGTTTCGGTTTTCCTCGATTCTGGATTGGGTGCGAACACGAAGTTCGACTCGGGTCTAATTAGCTTGACAGGAGATTCGGTAGCTGATTTGTTGAGCTTCCTCTGTGAAAAATTGGCATTTTGACTCCCTGATGTGCCAGTGGAAATAATGTGTCATACTCAGCAGATCGTATTCTGAATTTCTGATCCTCTGCTTGCAGAAGGACAATATAGAAAGTGAGATCTGTGTGCAAGTTTGCTGATCTCCTTGTTTTACTGTATTGTCTTCGGGGATCTCATTAGTACAGATCGTGTCTTATTTTTTCATACAGGAATGTGATCTCCTCTCCTGTTTGCGTTCAGATGATTAAATATAGTAGAAACAGATCAGTTAGCAGCACATTCGACTTAATTTAGCATTCCTTCTATGTCAGTTGCAAGGAAGTACTTTGTAATATGATGCTGCTGCTCCTGCCCTGATCTGATCATCTGAGTTTTCAGTTTTATTTGTACACTCATTGTGGCACTTTTCAAGAGAATTTCAGTTTTTGTGCTTTAATTTCTTACATTTGACATGCTATATGGATTCATAAAATATTTACGGGGCTGGAAACACCGATGCCCGTGGACATAAAATATTTACGGGGCTGGAAACACCGATGCCCGTGGAAATATTTTTGTTGGTTTCAAAAATCTAAATTTTGTTTTGCTGGTGACGATGTTTCCTTCTTTGTTTTTGTGCAATTCTAATTCAACATTTTTTGTGCAATTTCTGAATGTGAAAGCAGCCATGAAAAATATTATATTTCAATGCAATGACAATTGAATCTTTCATTGCGAACCATGGGAATCAATTATCTTTCATTCTTTCCCCTGTTTGGATGCAATTCAAATCTACAGCTTCACTTGATTTTTCATCATGTTATCAATTCTGATCCTGTTTAATTACATTGTTTTCACAGCCGGACTTCAACAGTAATCATATAGGGGATATGGCGACGACATATAAACCTAAGAACATCCTTATTACGGGAGCTGCTGGCTTTATTGCCTCCCATGTAGCCATCCGCATTACCAAGAAGTACCCTGATTACAAGATCGTCGTCCTTGACAAGCTTGACTACTGCTCTAATCTGAAGAACCTGCTCCCTGTGAGCTCATCAGCAAATTTCAAGTTTGTCAAGGGCGATATTGCAAGCGCTGATCTTGTCAACTTCCTTCTTGTTACAGAGAACATTGATACCATAATGCACTTTGCAGCCCAGACGCATGTTGACAATTCATTTGGGAATTCCTTTGAGTTTACCAAGAACAACATTTATGGCACCCATGTTCTTCTTGAGGCCTGCAAGATCACTGGCCAGATCAAGAGGTTCATCCATGTCAGCACTGATGAGGTCTACGGGGAGACTGATGAAGATGCGGTTGTTGGCAACCATGAGGCATCACAGCTGCTCCCCACAAACCCATATGCAGCCACTAAAGCTGGAGCAGAGATGCTCGTAATGGCATATGGGAGATCTTATGGCCTGCCTGTTATCACTACTCGGGGAAATAATGTCTATGGCCCTAATCAGTTTCCTGAGAAGCTCATCCCAAAGTTCATTCTCTTGGCCATGAAAGGGGAGACCCTCCCTATCCATGGTGATGGAACCAATGTTCGTAGCTACCTCTATTGTGAGGATGTTGCGGAGGCATTTGAGGTTATTCTTCATCATGGAGAAGTTGGACATGTTTATAATATTGGAACAAAGAGAGAAAGGACGGTTATTGATGTGGCAAAAGATGTTTGCGAGCTTTTCAATTTGGAAGCTGACAAAGTCATTAGATTTGTTGAGAACAGACCTTTCAATGATCAGAGGTATTTCTTGGATGATGAGAAGCTCAAGAGCCTTGGATGGGCTGAGCGCACCCCATGGGAGGAAGGCTTAAAAAAGACAATGGAATGGTATGTAGCAAATTCCGATTACTGGGGTGATGTTTCTGGTGCATTGCTGCCTCATCCGAGGACACTAATGATGCCTGGCTATGAGGGTTCTGAGGAGATTAAAGGAATGCTCAGTCAGTTTAATAACATTCAGACAAAGGTAGAATCAGCATCCGGTTGTGCTTCGGAAACATATGCCTTTAAGTTCTTGATATATGGTAGGACAGGATGGATTGGGGGACTTCTAGGAAACATATGTGAGAAGCAAGGAATTCCATATGAATATGGAAAAGGTCGCTTGCAAGAGCGTTCTTCGCTCATCCTGGATATCCAAACTATTAAGCCAACGCATGTCTTCAATGCTGCTGGTGTTACTGGCAGGCCCAATGTTGACTGGTGTGAGTCTCACAAGCCGGATAACATTCGGACAAATGTTGTGGGCACCTTGACTTTGGCTGATGTGTGTAGAGAGCATGGCTTATTGATGATGAATTATGCTACTGGGTGCATATTTGAATACGATGCACATCATCCAGAAGGGTCAGGTATCGGCTTCAAAGAGGAGGATACACCAAATTTTACTGGTTCGTTCTACTCGAAGACTAAGGCAATGGTAAGTTGGTCTCTTTGACATTTGTCTTAACTGTTAAGTTGGTATTTTTACTATTTTTATGCTTCAAATAGTGAACAACATGTGGTTCTCTCTGGAAAATGCAGGTTGAGGAGCTATTGAAGGAGTATGAGAATGTCTGCACCCTGAGAGTCCGGATGCCAATATCTTCTGACCTCAGCAACCCCCGAAACTTTGTGACAAAGATCAGCCGTTACAACAAGGTGGTGAACATCCCTAATAGCATGACGATATTGGACGAGCTCCTGCCTATCTCAGTGGAGATGGCGAAGAGGAACCTGCGGGGCATCTATAATTTCACCAACCCTGGTGTTGTCAGCCACAACGAGATCCTAGAGATGTACAAGCAATACATCGACCCCAGCTTCAAGTGGACAAACTTCACCCTTGAGGAACAGGCTAAGGTCATCATCGCACCCCGAAGCAACAATGAGATGGACGCTAGCAAGCTGAAGGAGTTCCCCGAGCTGTTGTCAATCAAAGATTCATTGATCAAGTATGTCTTCGAGCCCAATAGGAAGGTCTGAAGAGCCAGCGCAGCCAATACTACAGAAAATGCAGCAACCATTATAAGCAAGCATGTAGGAGCTATTCGTGGTAAACGATTTGTTAGAATTTTTATTCATCAACTTAGCAGCATATCTCCACTATAGGTTGATTCACAGCTGAATAGACGATAAGCATATCAGGCAATCTGTTGATGGCAATATGGTGATTGCCAATTTGTTGTAGTGACCGGTCACCTATTCCGAGGAGTTGAAATGTTCGGTCCATGTGTACCACCACTTTTGTTCTCTCAGGAATGATTCGCCACTCTTTAATCTGCTGGCTCCTATCAATTTAACAGCTTCTTTAGCTGAAGAATTTATGCTTTGTAAAGGGGGAGAAAACAAGATTTTAATATGTGCAACTACAACTAGTACACTGGAAGTCTGAAAGCACTCGGCTGTCCCTTCTCTTTTGTTTTCTTTTAACTCATTCTCCTACCCAGAAGCTTCTGGAACATGATTATGCTACCACTTGTTTTTTTGCTGTGTGCATAATGACGTAATGAGAGTCCAGAGGCAGTTGCCCATCCATGTACATATTTCAGAAGAGAAGGTTGATAAAGGTGCAGAAGATACTTGGAGTGCAGGCAACATCTCTGCAGCTTTTTTATTGTTTTGTTGTAAGCATATAATCCATTGGAATATATTATCTTGGGGACTCAAGATATGTGTATGATAAAGTAAGATAGCGTGATTGCACGAACACTTCCTGGTTGTACTCAATCCCTTGATGTTTGAACTAGGACAACAACCCTTGTCAGCTAGAATATGGAAAATTGGACAGATAAGGCAAACATAGCTCGGCTGTTGCTGTTTCTAGTTGTTCGTTTGTTTTGTTGAGGAAACCATGTGCGTGTGCCCAGTGATAACCACGAGTGTAATCAAATTACTTTTCCTTCTTAATGCAAAGATACACAGCTCTTCTATGTATCCCAAAAAAATATAGAGTAAAGTGCGTCACCGGTCCTTAAACGTGTACTGTTGTGTCATACCGGTCCCTAAACTCACAGATTCGACCGATTAGGTCCTCGAACTTGTTCGGCTGTGTCATCCCGGTCCCTAAACTTATAAATCACCCATTTAGATCCTCAAACTTATTCACCCGTGTCATCACGAACCTTAATTTTTAGTCTCATCATAGTCAAAACAGGATGTTTTGAAAACTTCATGTCGAAAAAAAATTATCCATAACTTTTTCATATAAATCGAATGAAGAAAACATATATAATCAAAATTATAGCCCTCGATATGATCTACAACTTTGTAGTTAAATTTTTTTCATTTAAAGTCATTTTTGTCCTAAAATTTAATTTAAAATTTCAAAATCTGTAAACATATAATAATATTGAGACCCTTAACATTTTTAATTCAAAAACTTTTCAACAACAAAGTTGTAGATCATATCGAGTTCTAAAACTTTGATATAAATTTTGTCTTCATACGAGTTCGTATCAACAAGTTATGAATTCTTTTTCTATATGAAGTTTTTAGATCGTTCTGTTTTCACTCAAATGATACTACAAACTAAGTTGAAGGACCGAAATAACACAAGTGAACAAGTTTGAGGGCATAAATGGGTGGTTTGCAAGCTTAGGGACTAGGATGGCACATCCAAACAAGTTTGAGGACCTAAATGATCGATTTGAGTTTAGGGACCGGGATGACACAACGATACAAGTTTAGGGACCGGTGGTGTATTTTACTCAAAAATATATAAGGCGAACACCCTTATTTTTTTCACTTGTGAAACCGAGGTATGTGCATAACTTTGGTGGTTGTCTTGTATCCTAGTTCATGCGTTCGACTGACCCTCTCTCTATTCATTCTACCTATTGCTGTTTAGAGACCAAAGCAACACAGATTCTAACACATTTCAGTTCATCAACTTGTTTTCTATGCCTAAACGCCAACAGACAAGCAATTCTGATGCAGATTGTAGTTGAGCATTTCAGTGTGCTGAATGTATGCCCAGGCATTAATGCAGACAGACCGCAGACGTCAGACAAGGACCATTTAAACAAGATAAACTGTGACTTGGAAGAACAACTCACTCTCACATATCCAAGGCTTTTTTTTATACAATATACGATTACCAGAACCAAGCGAACGTTTATCAGAACAATAAATTAAACATTATAGATGGTACATTATATTTAACCTTCGGTTCCATCATTCTGCATCCCATATTATAGACACAGAACACCTGAGTACCAGAGTGATAAGATGCCAGCTTACAAAAAAGAGCTTCTCTCCATCCCAGTGAAAATTGAAGTAAAATGCTTCACTAAAGACATGGACCAAAATGAAATATAACAGTTCTTTCTACAAGTAAAACAATGTTCCACATCCTAGACTAAAATTTTCGAGATTAACACTTGGGCTTTAGAAGAATAAAGTGGATATTCCCATGGCCAAGCACCCGAATGATACCCAAGGGCTCAATCGCTCACCTGATAAAGATAAAAATGAGAAATGAATTAATAAAAAATATTGAGCTATACAATTTGCTATTGTCTAACATCAGCTATGAATAATGAGTACCCTGAAATCGTTTCATACAA
Organism: Digitaria exilis; assembly: GCA_015342445.1. Taxonomy (NCBI): domain Eukaryota; kingdom Viridiplantae; phylum Streptophyta; class Magnoliopsida; order Poales; family Poaceae; genus Digitaria; species Digitaria exilis. Next base: position 14,721 of record JACEFO010002303.1, read on the forward strand.
GGAATAAACATAAACCATGTGTTGTGGTGCAACCGGCCACCATCATCTTGTGCTAAAAAAAGGTACTATCCACAGGCCTTTACGTGCTGTATTAATGTGGACAATCCTAAACATATACCTCTGCTTACTGTTTTTTGTATTTAGGAAAATAAATTGGAAACAGACAAGTGCACTCTAAGAAAACTATGGTTACAAACTTAAAGAAACACTTCACAGTATAAATCCAAGTACTTAATGAAACTCGTCTTCTTGGCCGATAATTGTAACTCTAGATTTCTACCTCAATTAGTTGGCATCCATACAACATGCCAGCTTGGCAGAGATTCAGCTCTTAGCTCCATGCAGGATTGGGGTTTGTAGGATAAAATAAAATGATTCAAACATACATGTTTAGTCCAAAATAATGAGAAATTGCCCAGCTAAAAACTTTCAATGCACCAGCCCAACAGCCTGGCGCTAGCATTTCAAATTTCAATCTATGGACAACTTATCAAATAAATAAGTACAGCATCACAAAACAAGCTGGCAATATTTGAACATCTCAGTGATCTTTGTCAAAATAGGCAACAGGCATCACATGGCAGTACAGTGATCATGACAGTTCCAAACCTAAAATAAATGGCAATGCTACAGAGTACATGGTATTCTGGGCTCAGGACATTATTCTTATGTGGCTATTATTGACAGTTTGCTACTATCCTTGCTCTTATCCCAGGCTCCTGCTGATTGATAAGAATCCTTCTAAAGCAAATATGCAGCTGCTTGTCAAAAAGTGGCTGATCACCTGCCCAGCTGAAGGGCATCATTATTATCCTATCCATGGAAATTCATTAGTGGGTTGGTGTTTAAGGCCATTGATAAACTAAAAATGGTTTCCCTCTGGAAGGGACAGGATGAAAGGACCAAGCCGATGGTGGTAACTGTTCTGTTTATTGGCCAAGGGTTTCTCGGCCGACTGAGTATGAAGGTTTTGGTATCCATGATGTGCTGACCCTTGGTTGAGCTCCCCAATCACAATGGTTAAAGATTAGAAAACAGAACAATCCAGACTTTGAGCTGGGCTACAAGTGCATCAGAATGCTAGCACATAGTTTGTTATGGCTATGGTGATGCAGATTGCAACAGGCTTCGCAGACAAACTATATGCATTAGTAGCACAAGTAGATACATTGGTGCCTTGATCTATTTAGCCGCAGAGTGTGAAACAAGCACTAACTGACAGCCATTGAGTTACGGACATCAAGAGCATTTAATTGGCCGGGACTTTGGTTGAATCATGTTTGGGACAGTCCTGCAGAAAGGTTTAAAGGACCTGATGGGACAGTGCTATAGCACGGTGTACTTGATCAGCATGTTTTGAAACTTTCAAGTTCAGAAGTTCACCCTAGCAAGTCAGCTGGGTGCGAATTTGGAAAATCTGGGTTTGCTGTGGGTGTGAATTTGGAAAATCTAGGGCACCTTTTGCGCAGAATTTCTGTGAGGTTCACTACAGCAGAGAGGTTAACCAAGAATGCCTTCCTCACTCAGTAGAGGTGGAGAGCTAGTCACTAAAATCATTGGGACCAGCTTCACTAATTATCACTTAAATATACCAGCAAACAGGAAATTTATATAGGACTTTCCTAAATCTATAGGGTCAGTTAATCCCAATAAGTACATGTTCCTCTGCCCTTTTCACCCAGCTAGCTGTCTGCTATGTAACAAGGCTGAGAAACCATCCAGCAGCAGCAACAACACAACAACAACAACATAGCCTTTAGTCCCAAGCAAGTTGGGGTAGGCTAGAGATGAAACCCAAGAAACAAAGCTCAAAGCTCAGGCACGTTGATAGCTAGTCTCCAAGCGCTCCTATCGAAAGCTACTTCCTTAGATGAAACCATCCATCAACTGTTATTATTTTCTTAAGGCGGTTACCATTCCTTCCAGAGTGATCAGTGTTCACAAACAGCATAAAAATGATTTAGAAGAACCAAAATAATTGTGTGTGCAATTGCGTTAACTGGGAAATCAACTTGGTGCTATGAACAGTGACAGAGGAAGGCACACTTTTGTACAGGTGGAGTCGGTTCAACCGTATGGGCAGCTCTCTACCTTTTACACTGGTTTCTTCTTTTTTAATCGGTAAAACTACGGCATGTCGAAACAGGGAAAACATGAAAAGATGGGAAAAGGAGGGCAAACAAGCAGTTATAGTTCAACTTAAGGGCGATCATGTGCTTGTCATGTAAAAAGAACTATCAAAATAAATGAAATGCAAGGAAAGCACCGAATGTGTGCAATTAAAAATACAAACTGCTAGGTAAGTTAAAAAAAATCTAGAACAAAGAAATGAAGCTTGTATAGTTTATGTTTGAACCAGAAGCAGAACAAGATGCGTACCTATCCTGGCAGCTTTCCAAAAGAAACCACGGAATCTGTCATTAGATATTACGGGGGTAAGCAAGAATGTAAGAAAATCTGATAACTACAATTAACAACATAGACATCCCTTCACAGTCCTATGTTTGCTCTAAATTTGTTGGCATCTAGGCCTTTCAAAATCTAGGAAAAATGAGAGTTAATTGTTTAAAAGTACAACGGGCACTAATTCTTTCATGAAACAGGATGACAACAGGCAACATATTGTTCTTTATCAAGTTTTGGATAAAAATTTTGAAGGTTAAGCTCATCAACTTGGACAAAAATGAGGCTGTCTTTATTCGTAAGCGCAAATCAACTAATGTTGGCTGAATCCTTGAGTGGAAATCCGTTTTATAAAAATGGGGGAAATTTAAAGAAACATGCACAGGTTGCTACATTCAACTCATTTTGATTCACAAAAGGCAGTGCGAAATAGTAGAAAACTTTTAGATAATGTGCAGTCTGAAAATGCAAATTGTCAAACGCCTTAGGATTCCTCAATACTCCTAACTTGCTAGTACTAATCTAGGTTAAAACAAATTAGCTTCTCAGTTCTCTCATTCTAAGGATCATCCTTATGACAGGTTTTTCAACTAACTCTGAATCAGCTCACGGCTGGGCATCTGACGGCGTTTGCAGTTTGATACTAGAATACCTTAGACTCAACTCACAGAAACCACACGGATTCAGAGCTCATACTGATTTCGACTCTTCAATAATTTGCCTTAATAGAAAAAAAAAATCCTCCCGACTTCTTTGCGATTCGCTAAGCTGGCGATGGAATAAAGAAAGTTACCCCGTGCGGTCGTTGAGGATGGCCGGGAACTGCATCTTGATGTAGGTGCAGGTGCAGATCACCAGCAACACCACGGTCAGGAAGGAGTTGAAGTTGAACAGCGCCGACTTTGCAAAATCAGACAAGGGAACATGAGTCGGATTGCAGGAGATCCATGGGAGGGGGATGCAAAGGTCGGGGATGGATCTTTACCATGGCGCTCGAATCCCTCCTTCCCTGTCGCTGGGCTCTGCACCGGCGGCGAAGCGAGACGAGAAGGTTGGGAAGGGAAAGGAGTCTGGATCTAGTTCTACGAGCGAGAGGTGGGATTACCGATTCAGCGAAGTGGAAACGAGTCTGCCACTCTGGCCCCACAAATTTTTAAATGGAAAAAATATGTAAATTCGTTAAAGTTGAATCAATTAAAATACAAATAAAACTACGAATCGGGTATGATCTTTTTAAGAAATATATTTTTATCGTTAATGAGTCTGTATCTGAAGTCTAAATTTGAAAACTATACAAGTGTTTCACATAAAAACTATTAAAAAGAGAATTTTGGATCTCAACTCTCCAAACTCGCATAATGATGTAGCCCCACGGGAATTTAATCAATTTATAGTCATTCCCTCACAAACGATATGAGAGGGCCGGCACATCCAGCAAGCCAAATGGGCAGGATTCAACATTACATTTTTTCATTTTCACATGTATGTATATTAAATGTTAACTTCGAAATATTCTATTGGCACAAATAGATTCATCAACGTGCCTTAGATAATCTCGAGCTTTATTATTCAGTCTGACATTGGCTCCAACACAATAAGTCTGTGGGATACGAGACCTCTAAATCCATATTACCAGATATTTTCCTATTTTATGACCATTCAACGTTCCATGGCGAATCAAATGAGAGTGTGGACCATGGATTGCTATGTAAGCAGGGTTAAAAATCTCACTACAGTACCATTTTTTTTTAAAAAAAAACGAGCCGGTATACCGGTCTTACCGACCGGTAAACCTAAAGGATCGGTTTGCTAGGTTCGGTCGGGGGCGGTAACCAGGCTTTTTTGCTACTGGGCGGACCGGTTTGACCGGTTACCGCGGTAAGTTGGCCGGTTTCGAACGGTCTTTTTGACCCTCATTGTAATTAGATCTTATAGGTGGCGTGTCTGTTATATTGTAAGAAACTAAGAAAGTTTGATGGAGATAGAAAACGAGTTGCCTAAAAAAAGGACAAGAGAAAACGAGAAGAGAAAGAGCAAACCAGAACATCCTAGGCCTTGTTTGGAAAAACACAAAAAGTTCACATAATATATAATCATAGTGAAGCAAACCATGCAATAAGTTAAATCTTAAATTATTAAACATCAAGCAAAATAGTACGATGATTCACCAGTTTATGAGCCACCGATATCATGACCCACATAGAAACATACAAGTCGAATAAAATTCAGAACCAATGCTCTAACAAAGTTGACATGGCAAGACTTTGGTGTTTATTGCTAAGCATATGAGGATTTCTCAGCTAACTGGAAGGAAATAGTTTTGTCCGTAGACCAACCATGCATTGTCTACTGCTTTAGAAGATATCTATTTTTCAGCTGAGCATGCAGCTGCACTTCCTTGATCCGGTGGTGACTTCTTTTTTGGACTAAAAAGATGATTGATTTTCTGCTTCAGCTGCAATAGAAGCCAACAAAACCAATCAACCAATCTGAGAGACTTAAGTACTAGGTAAACATAATGAGGTTTCTAAGCTCTAATGACCCACAAGTTGTAAGGAAAACACAACAAGTATGCTATGGACAACTAAAATAGTGTGGCCGAAATCAAGGGAAGTATGTCGTGTCCGAGGCATGGTGCTAAGGGAGGCAAAATCATTCAAACCAAATCAAGTTCTAGAGGTTTAGAACTATTATATATGCATTCAAAGCTCTATTCAAATGAAACAAAAAGAGTAAATTGCACTCTGGGTACCTAAACTATTGGACGATTAACATATAGGTACTCAAACTAAAAAAACGTAACATTTAGGTACTGGATCTATATGTTTGAACCACCAATGGTACAAATGCGGCCACGTAGGCGCCAACAGCTGATGTGGCGCTGCCACTATGGACAAAGGAGGCCCAACCCCTTGGCTTTTTTTGAAACCCCCCCTGCCCAATATTTCCATTGAAATGAATGTGTCTCTGTTTTGCAACTCAATGTACACGGAGGCGACTGCAATGTGAACTAAAAAAAGATTTGACAGGAAATTTTGATAGCACGTGGGGTCACATTGCAGTCAAAATTTCATGTCACATTGCAATTAAAATTTCTTGTGACAACTATCAAAATTTTCTGTCATTTTTTTTAGTTCACATTGCAGTCACCTCAGTGTACACTAAGTTGCAAAGCAGAGATACATTTATTTCAATGAAAATATTGGGCAGTGGGGTTTTCAAAAAAAAGCCAAGGGGCTAGGCCTCCTTTGTCCAGAGTGGCAGCGCCACGTCAGCTGCTGGTGCCCGCGTGGCCACATTTGTATCGTTGGTGGTCCAAACATATAGATCCAGTACCTAAATGTTATGTTTTTTAGTTTGAGTACCTATCTGTTAATCGTCCAATAGTTTAGGTACCCAGAGTGTAATTTACTCAAACAAAAATATATACTGACCACTAAAATAAAGTTAGATTTCAAATAAAAGTACATTGCATTGTAACCTAGTTGCCACTTTCGGGCTGCTACCTGCCTTTTATTTTCTTTCTTTGGGCTCGTGTCAATGCAAGGTTTAGAAAAAGCAAGGGGGCATGTAGTCGTTATCATGTGATCCTCATCCAAATTTGTGGTGGAAAAGTATACCTTTGTGTTTGTGCTAATATTTCAATTCTTCAAAATTAATTTATTTTCAAAGAAAATTGTAATTAATATTTAGGAACCTAAAATTGTATGGAGTTCTGGATCATATTAGGAAGTACCTCAACCATTTCCTTCAACTTGGCACTTGTATCATGGAACTCAGTTTGCACTATAGTCAGTGCCCGGTTGCACCTGATGATGGAAATTTACTTCAATGTTTTTAAAATAAATTTATCGTATATCCATGGTAACAGAATATTGAGGTAACACACACAAGAAATTCTAATAAATAATATGTCTTTGTGATAGTAATAACTTTAGTGCTAAATAAGACTAGAAGTTCTTGGTACTAAATTTTAAGATAGAGACCAAATAGGGACAAATAATAAAATAAAACATTACTTATGGTTAGAAGAACATCAAAATTTGACTAAAGTGCATACAAAATACTAGTAACATGAACTTGAACTTCTTCTTTTTTACAAATAATGTTGAAGTCATCATAAATAGATCAGGTGTCATAAAGCAGTACATCACACCATCATTCGTACTGAATATCTCAACCACATACTCACCCTTCTATGTCTCTTTCCTTGCAAAACTGAGAGAGCTGCTTAGCACTGTCCTTTATTCTACAAGCACCCATGCTACAAAACACATAGATAACTAGTCAGTCATGAGGTCGCCACCATAATACTTTGACAGAAAGAGCTATAACAAGAAGAATAGCTCCAACATCATGGTGGTTTCTATTTTCCAACCATAAAGTTATTCAAGGGTGAGATGGCCTAACCAATGCTCTACTTTGTGTTATTTTGCATTATCGGCTTTTTAGGCTGCTAGTATGCTCTTCTTGAACAATATTAGGAATCATTTGTTCTTGGCTCATAAATAGGAATGAAGAAAGATGAAGTCGGAGATAGAGATTGATAGGTGAGCCCCTAATAATTGGTGGGTTCCATGATTAATTATATGAGAAAAGACACCATTCATTCTATTCTGCCAATCACTACAACAAAACAAATCTAGGATGAAGATCTCCAACCAAGCATGATGTGGGAAGAACATATCCGAGAACGAACGAAATTATCCCACCATATCTCATCTTTAAACTAAATACATTCGAAGACATGGACCAAGTAGATAATTTTATATATGTGCTATGATTAGATAAAGATTGCTTGATAAATATAGCCACAGCTCTGATACCAAACCTTGCACTGCTCCCAATAATGCCATAGATGTGTGCGTGTATCTTCTGCCAATCCATAGTTGGTTGCTTACTACAAAATAAAAAAATATAACAACTCAAAGATAAGATAAAAATATACTATAAAAAATTTAGTATAGTGAGTATATGATCAAGCAAACTTACAAAAGGGTTTTGAGTTCATCAATAATCACAACGTTACTTTCACAATAGATATTAATAACCTCATTGACAAAGTTTGGATCTGTGTCATCCTGCAACTTCTCTACCTCCTTAAAAAAATCATCCAAGATTCCCTACATTACCAGCAAACAATCAAATCCCTCATAAAAAATTGAATACTAGCCAATTAACTTATGCCACACACTCTAAAATTGTTTCAAAAGGTACATCACTAGATAGAAAGATATATATTGGCCATACCTTGGAGAATAGTTCAGACATTAGGCTATCCCATTGACCCATGAGTGCGGATGCCATATTTGAACCTGGCTATAGAAGGATAAAAAAAATATCTAAGAGAAGAGGAAGGTCTTAGATGGATAGAGTCGCGATAATAATATTTTTGTAAAGGATGATAACATATATGCATATGTAATATCCACAAATAGAATGAGCAATGAATAATCTTCTTCAATTGCCACATCATTTATAGTACAAAAGAGAGATTCTATTCCATACTGTTGTTAAGGTAAAGAAACCCAAAGATGAAAATAGGGCGAAAGAAGCTTGGATCCACTATGCTGCTGATGATCTCCTTTGCGCTGCTAAAGAGGAATATGAGATACATTATTTTAGAAACTTGATTTGAAATCAAGGGATGCGCACTAGAGAGTTACCTGTTGACGATTGTCTAAATAGGTGAGTCACCTGTGAAAACTTATAGAGCCATGCTTTCACCTTTTAGTAGACAAGACTGTGAGAGAAAGGAAAATAAAAAAAGAAACAATACAACTGGCCCTTTTGTGCATCCTAGTAGTTTGGTATTTATAGATCATATTACCAGATACGTATACGTCTTTCTAACTTCAATCGGTCTGTTGACCAGACCAAATACAACGGTCCATATCATTTATTCCTACTAAAGGTGGTTGCATCCACCAACCAAACACATTGATTAGGATATATGTGGACCATAGTTACATGCACAACCGTCACATTTATTGTAAGAAGAATTGAAATTTGGTTTGGTCAAAGCCTCATTAATTGAAGTAGTTATTAAGTGAGCAAGCTTTGAGTCATATATGCAACCACCATAGTATTTAATCAAAGAAAATAGGCATAGCATGCATTAGGAGTAGAAAATGGGAGTGCTTGGCTACATAATCCTGAAGATGAGTCTTTGACATATCGTTCATGTTAGAATGTATTTAAAACTTATAATAAATTTATTAAATTATAAGGGCATGTTCATGAAAAATCTAACATCACATAAAAAACAATTAAAAATATAGTAACAAATTAATTCAAACAAACATAACGGGCATGTAATTCTCGGATGATGCGGTGATTGGTGACATGACGTTATGCCTAAAGGGGTGGAACTAGGCTATATTGTCGGGGTCTGCTGACCCGATAGAATTTTTAATTCATTACTTTAAACATTGTTCATGTCAATATAAGTAACCTTTGATGCAATCATTTAGTGGAGGTAACACAAGTGATCTTTTGGGATGGATTTGCCAATGCATGCCTACCTCCTTTATGATATGGCAGTCACTATGGCACCTGAGTAGCTATGGGTGCGATGGGTCTAGAATAACAGACCCAGGTTCGAGTGGGAGCGATGGGTCTAGAATAAAGAAAAATTATAAAAAAGGTTGGGGTTCCCCATCTAAGATGATGGCCATAGAGATTAGGGAATAGCAGACAATAATTAAAGAGGATCCGACCTATGCCTTTAGGGGCGACATCACTCAACTCGCCCAAAGGACGCCCTCTAGTTTGGGCACATGGGCCAACAAAAACAAACCATGAGCAGCCCACAATTAAGGTGCCAAATAATTAAAAACATTGTTTTGCGCATATCAATAGAGAAACATACTCTGTCCCTAAATAACAGTCTTTCTCACTTATCGAGAAACAACTTTAGACAATTATCTATATAAATATATTAAAATTTATGACACAATATAAATATAATTATATAGATATTTAGATCTAGTTTTTTTTATAAAAAAAATATTTGGATATATAAAAATTGCACATATTTTTGACAAATTCAGTCAAACTCGTGGCACAAACACCCAAAACGACACTTATTGAGGGATGGAGAGAGTATTGTTTTTCCCACCAAGCATATTCAAGGACTAGCAAAGATATATAGAGTGACCTACTGGGTATACTGTGGGACTAAAACTTTTAAAATGGCGACATGTCACACTTATAAAAGAAAGTAATTTAGATCAAGAGCAACTTCACTAGACCCTCTATTTTAGGAGGTCTCCAAATCCTTTTTGATCTCCACCGTCTATTCTTCAGGTCACTTGGGATCCCTTTTCCACTTATATTCAGGTCACTTGGAAGCCCTCTGTCCACTAATAAATAGGTCTCACTCACCATAGTAAAGTATAGATGGATATTTAGAGGCTAGGGCACTCTGGAGTTGAGGTTGAAAAACTAGCCCCTAACAAAGTAGAGGAGTCCTTAGTCAATAAGTAGGAGAGTCTATTTTATGGGGTCATGGCTAGATATGCTCTAATTCAATATGGAGCTAGTGGTGATATAATCCGCAACTCTCTTAGTAAAAGAATAAGTCATTATCAGATTTAAAGAAACATCATTTATAAATATGTGCATGTAAAAATCAATTAGTGCCAATCATAAATTAAAAATAGTGATACACAAGTCCATTTAATATCTTTTTTAATTTATCTCTCAAATGAGATTTGCTAAAGTACTCCCAAATGACTATGGAATGTAGATCTAAGAACATATTACCTCATATGAGATAATAGCTTTAATATTTATTATATATATTTTTTAAATATGAAAGTGGACAAATATCTACCTATTAGATCTAACCTGATTGCATTAGATTTAACTTTCTTTTTTGTCTCCTCTCACGGATTTACTATACAGATATATTAAATAAAAGAAAAAGGAAATTGCAATGCCCGGCCACTCACATGCATGACTGTTCACATGTGTAAAAACGAATTTGACATGCCCAATGTTAGCGCTCCTTAGCCACATACTTTTAGTGCTGTTTAAGTGGAGTTTTTGGACTAATTCATATACTAATCTGCCACTTGGCACTTGAAATAACCCCTTTTCACATATGTGTTGTATTTTGGAGTATATTGTGTTTTTGCAGGAAATCGATCCAATTTGGAGCATTTACATCCAAAGCCCAAAACCAACTACAAACCCGGAGGAATCAAGCCTAATGGAGGAAGCTCAACCGATCCACTAATAGACCATGTGGGCTTTCATCAAACTTATGGTTCTAAGTGTCGATATTCAATAAGTCTAGGGCTTAGGAAACTTAAGCATAAAGGAATCAAAAATTTGGAAAGTTCTCCACGAGATCGAGTCAAACTCGGATTCATTCAGGCAACACAGGACAACATGATTTTTGGTGCAGATTTAGAGACCTAAACGACCTCAAATGGCAAAATATTGAATAACAAAGTTGACGGTATTGTCTAGCGATTTAATTTGGACCTATGGATTGCATTATTTGCTGCCTAAGATACATGCTGCCCAAAAGAGTTTGAAACCAGATAGATTATTGTGCGATGTTGTTTTGGGATCTTAACTTCGTTTATAAGTCAAGTCATGAATAGGAAAGTTCTTGTAAATTTCATGCCACACAATTTAGAGTTTGAATTTGCCTCATTTGAAGTCCAGACGTGAGAGATATCACCTCGACAAGGAAGGGCTGCAGAACAGAAAAATCTAGGCGAGGCAATCTTACGAAACTTAACTCCCAAGCAAGGATCTCATAGAAGGCAAGGTGAAACTCCACCCAAGACTCCCTTTGGTATAAATACAACCCCTAGGCGCCCCAAGGAAGGGATTGATGATCCATCCACCACAAGAACTCGAACAAATCCAAAGAGTAAGACCGGAGGGAGACGACGGCCACCGCGAGTCCTCGAAGTTGTCCAGGGATGGCTTAGGCCAATCCTAGCCACCATAACCTCCTTGCATGATTGTGTCATGGTGGAGTTCATGAGCTAGTTGGAGTCATCGATGATATGTACTTGGTGGTGAGGATTCAATCGAATATATTATATGAGTAATGTCTTTATGCCATCCAATTTATTTAGCGATTGAGTATCTTCCGAGTTGGCGTTTGAAAGTACATCCTTCTAAAGATTTCGTTCTTCTTTGGGTTTGCTTCCTTCTTAGATCTATTCTTAAGATATGTCACATAGGGTGTTCTTGTAGCCGTGGTGGCTAGGGGTTCATACTGGGACTACCAAAGGGGTTTGACACGTTCTACGTGCTAGAGTGGCCTATGGACCAAAGGGGATAGTGCAGTGACATAGTGTATCCTTGTGTAAGACACGGATTTAGGTTCTCACCGGAGGTCATGATTTAAAGAAGCTTAGGATGAGATGCATGATGTACTTACTCGATTAGCTAGAACTACAATTAGAAGGCGCGTATAGACTTAGTCATACCTTTGGCTATGCTTTATCTTTACCGATGTTCACGGATGCGATGCGATCAATCCATACTTCACTCATATCTTATCAAGGTTTACTCTTTATATGCAATCGATGCTTTATTTTAGGATAAACACGTTAGATTAAATGGAAATCCCTAGTAAGTACATTGTCTATCATGGATTGATAAACCTTGGATCCGTACGCTACATGCGATCCGTACACTTGTGATTCACAATTGATACATGTAAGGGCCATCAACACAAAAAAAAAAGAGAGAGAGACGTGATTTGTTTTAACGTGACATGGGTAAAATTTAATGGTTGAATGTGTCATGCAAAAAAAAAAACGTAGCGTGACATGGGTAGAATTTGATGGCTATTCATGTGGGCCAAATAAAAAATTACATGACATATGTATATCGGTGAGCTGTAACAATTCTTTTTTTCATTGTGACATGGACTGATTGTATCATTTTTGTCTTAACGTGTCATAGGTGTGTCATCCTGACGTGACATAGGTGAGTTGTAGATTTTTTCTAACATGTTTTTTAAAACGATATTGATGATATGTAACATTATTTTCCTAATGTTATGATGTGTTAAAACATATGATTTCTTTAACAGAACTAATGGCAAGTTACGACACCTTCCATTAGATGAGGAGTATATAAGGAAATGAGAAAAAATATGGCTTGCTTGAGGGAAGGGATGCGGAGATCCATAGATTTTTTTTTCTTTTTCTCCAATTTTTAATGATCAAAATGTTTTATTTATTCTAAAATCGATGGTTGAGATTTATTTGAAGTCTTATCTCTTAGAAGGTGAATGGAATATTTTAGCATAGCTTTCAAAACACTATTCGTTTGAGTTTTCTAGATGCATAGCATTTTTATATGCATCTAGATATATACTTATGTCTCTAATATATATAGTGAAAGTTATAAATCTAGAAAAGTTAATAATAGTTTGGGATGAAGGGGGTAATTACTAAAACTTTGTGTTACGGTTAATACGTGTATTAGCTGGTACAGCAGATGCAGGTTACCAATGTCAAAATCAGAGAGAGGGAGAAAAAAAAAGTTGTGTGCCCGAGTGGCAGAAGCACTATCTCCTGATTACAAGAGTAACAAGGCTCCGAGCTCGCCCCAAGAAAGCTCCGCCTCCCCCGTCCCGTATGCACCCTGCTTGGTGCTTGCCTCGTCCTCGTCTCGAGCGGCGCCAAAACATCAGGCCTTTGCTCCCACCTATGCACTGCCATATCAACACCGCCGCCGCTCCTGACACGCCTGGCCCAATGGAGTTCGACTTCGACTCCCTCGACGGCGGCGACGCCTGGCTGCTCGACGCCATGGCTGCGTCACACCACTTCTCGGCAGCGTCTCCGCCGCTGCCGCCGCCGTGGCCGTGCGGCGATCACCCCTCCGTGCCGCTGGACGCGGCCGCCCCGCACCCGCAGGTCGACGCCCAGGGGGCGCCCGCCGGTGAGGCTTTCTCCGATCCCGCCATTGATTTCGCCTTCCGTTTCTTTACTACGCCGTGCGGTACGGGGCGACGATCCGGTCGATGCTCATGTGTGATGGCGACCGCAATCTGCCAATCTGGTGTGTCTAGATTCGAATTCGATTGCTCCTACGATACGCCGGCGATTAGCGCAAGAATCTCGCGATAGCGACGCCATCTTTGCGGGTTTAATTATCATTTCGCGTGGGGTTGGTTGGTGCCAAGAAGGCAGCTTTTGTGGTTGACTTGGCGTGGTGCGGTGTGCTCTGGTTGGCTTTCGGAGTTTTCTATGCGCTTGTCATCTGTGGTCAAAATGGTTTTTGCTAACTGGACTCCACCACGAGGCGTCCATACCCAGCTCATCTTGCAATGCCATCTTGGCCATTAGCTTAGTGGTAGATTTGCATGGTGGGTTCTGACGGTTTCACCTTGTCTGCGCTAGAATGAGCCTATCTGGGGAAGCTATCAACCCAGCATCGTTTGTTTGTTTGTTTGTTTGTTTGTTTTTGAGCAAAGATGGCAGGTGCTCTGCCTTTTCATTATAGTAGAAAGCAAACAAATATTTACAAGAGAATTGATATTTGAAGTCATTTGCATCAGTTGCATGCCGTGTCCACCATAAGACAAACTGTCGTCAGAAAGTGGTACCTCTCCTACTATTGAAAATCTGACATTTTTGTAACTAGCAGCGCAGCTATTGCTTTTGCACAATTGTTATTACTTAATATTGACATATTTAATTATTCTCTGCTATGTAGGGACATCTGAAATAACCAAGAAAGGTGAACCTATCAGTGGTAAATGCCAGGTTCATCTTTCCATGGTTGATGAATATTCTGATAGCTCTTATTTCTTGAAGGAAAGGCTCACACTAGCTCTCAGGTACTTCAAGGAGTCTACTAATCAGCATGTGTTGGTTCAGGTTTGGGTACCCATCAGGAAAGGGGATCGCTACATGCTAAGCACTTCAGGGCAGCCCTTTGTGCTTGACCAACGGAGTATCGGGCTTCTTCAGTATAGGGCTGTGTCCATCATGTATATGTTCTCTGTGGATGGAAACAATGTGAAAGAATTGGGACTACCTGGGCGTGTATACAAGAAGGGAGTACCTGAATGGACACCCAATGTGCAGTTCTACAGCAGTACTGAGTATGCACGGCTTAACCATGCAATAAGTTACAACGTTCATGGTACTGTTGCCTTGCCTGTGTTTGACCCTTACAAGAAGTCATGCATCGCTGTTGTTGAACTTATAATGACATCAAAGAAAGTAAATTATGCAAGCGAGGTTGGTAAAGTCTGCAGAGCTCTTGAGGTTAGCTCACTTTTCCTTCTAAGACTATTAACCGTCGAACTTGTGAGCATTCAAATATATTCCAAACTCATTTTTCTCTGCTGCATCTGGTAATAAATTTTCCACTATGTGCAGGCGGTGAATCTTAAAAGCACCGAAGTTGTTGAACATCCATATGTTCAGGTAAAAACAGTTCAATTTGACTAATAATATTTCCTTGTTTTATTTGGGTGCTAAACTCCTCTTTCTGTTCTTCTATTCAGATATGTAATGAAGGCCATCAAGCTGCTCTTGTAGAGATGTTGGAAGTCCTAACAGTAATTGGTGAAGAGCTCAAACTGCCCTTAGCTCAGACTTGGGTGCCTTGCAAATACCAAAATTTCCTGGTACCTCATGGTGGTGTGAGAAAGAGTTGCTTCAGTATTCATGGAAGTTGTTCTGAGGAGTTATGCATGTCAACTAGTGACGTTGCGTTCCATGTTATTGATGCTCATATGTGGGGATTCCGAGATGCTTGTGTAGAGCACCATCTGCAGAAAGGACAAGGAGTTTCTGGAAAGGCATTCATCCTACACAGGCCTTGCTTTTCAAAAGATGTGAGTAGATTCTCTAAAATGGATTATCCCCTTGTGCAATATGCTCGTATGTTTGGGTTAGCTGGCTGTTTTTCAGTATGCTTGCAAAGTGCTTATACTGGAAATGGTTATTATGTACTGGAGTTTTTCCTGCCACCTGATTGCAGAGAAGATGATGAGCAAAAAGTTCTTTTGGAGTCTATCTTAGCTCTGTTGCGACGGCATCTTCATATTTTACATGTAGCCACCGATGAAGGATCAAATGTAAAACTTCAAGTCGATGCTATTGCTGTAATTGATAACTATGAAATAGAGGACGCACATGTACAGCATCTGAACTTTGAAGGTGGCATTCATGCATCACATGAGAGTAAAACGCATGGAATCCATGAATCTGATAGCCAGAAAAGAATAGCTTCAACAGCATATGAAATGTGTCTCTCACCTGAAAATAACACCAAATGCAATGGCAAATTATTTGTTGGACCAAATGATGGTTGTACAGCAGATTCTTCATTGACTGGCAACAATAGTAAACATCATGTAAGGAGACGAGGAAAAGCAGAAAAAACATTCAGTTTGGAAGTTATTCAGCATTATTTTGCTGGAAGCTTGAAGAATGCTGCAAAAAGTCTTGGAGGTATGTATAATTATAAGTTCTGCAATCTTACGAGAGGTATTGGCAGAAACATTTGTTACATGCATGCATGGATAATTATAATTTACAGATTGTCTATACACTCTGTAGTCTGTAGCTCATGCATTGAAATTGTGAGTATCAGCATATTTTCGCTTGCAAGTCTTTCAGAAGGTTTTAGTGTAAATACAGAAATATAGTTTGCTCAAAAGTACAGTAGCTGCAGACGTGAATATAGTGAAATAGAGCATCGGCCTATAAATTCTTTAACTACAAATATATATGGTAAACATTTGAACTAGCCACCATCTGTTTTGTTCTGATGTGAATATTGTTAATTTGTTTTTTTTCTTTCTTTTTGGCAGTATGTCCTACAACAATGAAGCGCATCTGCAGGCAACACGGGATTTCTCGCTGGCCATCACGGCAAATCAGAAAGTTTAACCGTTCTATTTCAAAATTAAAGAAGGTGATCGAATCTGTTGAAGGGTCGGAGAGTGCATTTACTCTCACATCTATCACAGGCCCTCTTCCTGTTCCTTTCAGTCCATCCAATCCTATCAGTATAAAGAACACAAGGCCACCCGAGGATACTGTCGCTCCTGTTCAAGAAAACACAGGTCCGTCCTTGCAGAGTACTAAGCCAGAGCACCTCAGCATGCTCATTCCTCAGCAAAGCTTTCTGGCTAATATCAGCAGACAGGTTGAACGGGAGAAAGCTTCGAACTTGAAAAGTCCATCTGCAGAACCTAGCACGCATTCAGGGACATCAGAAGAATCCTGCCTTGGTAGCCCTGCTGCAAACAGGACCACTGTTTCAACATTCATAGAACCACAACAAAACATGTGCAAACCAGATAGCTTCACAAAAGAGCCATTTCAAAAACAGGACCGACTGCTTCCAGGACTGTTTGTTAACGGTTCAGGAAGCTCAAAAAATTGCAAAAACCACATCACAGCTGCAGTTAACGATCCTGCAGTAGTCCCTTTTGGCACTCTCATGTCAGTACAGAATTCAGGGATAGTAACAGTAAAGGCACGCTACAAGGAGGATCTTTTAAGATTTCGGTTCCCGTGTTCTGCAAGCATTATTGCTTTGAAATATGAGGTGGCGAAACGGATACAAATAGATGTTGGCGTTTTTGATGTAAAGTATCTTGATGATGATCATGAATGGGTGAAGCTGACGTGCGATGCTGACCTAGAAGAGTGCATGGAGATCTCCAGACTATCTGGTAGCAACGTTTTGAGGCTGCTGGTCACTGACATTTCTCCAATCCTTGGGAGTTCTTGCGGGAGCACTGGATGATTTTTGAAGGTTTATGAATTAATTAGCATAACACAGTGCAGTGGCCTAATCTAGTTTATATTTGGGCTAGCTGCTTCAGCTCTTTGTTACATCACTATTTTCTCTCCTTTTACAGGTATTTCTCATTTTGTGTAGGGAAATCAAGGATATAAATCATGTTCCTTGAGGTAGTATATATATACACAAAGATAAGGTTGGTGTAGCATACATCTATTTGATGTTTGTAGTTTCCTGGGTGCTTTGTATGGCTGGTACAAACAAAATCCTTAAAAAGATATTGCTGGAATATTTGTATAACTTTTCAAAACTTGTGTTGCATATTGAAAGAGTTATTTTTGTGCTTATTTTCAAGTTTGTTTTGAATTCTAACTCGCTCAAGAATCGAGATACGATTTTGCTAGTATGCACAAAGAGAAGTTTCCTTTTCGAAGTGCTACACTACAAGACATACCAGTATATACTACTATACTATTCGTCTCCTTCAGTATCTTCATGACGAGAAACTTTCGCGTGGTTGCCTTTGTTTGCCCAAACGGAAACCAGTAGCTCGCTAGTCCCTTTCGTTCCTACTGCAGCGCCTACAAACAGCTGCATTCAGATGGGAAGAAACAAGAATTATGTTGTGTCATAACGAATCAGAGCAAAGGCTGCAGACATGTCCTAGAATTTTTCTCACGTTGCCCAACTATCATGGTACCAAGACGTTGACATCTGTTACACACTTATTAGCAGCATGGGCATTGGGCAGCACAAAGCACAAGTTAAGGCAAAGTCGCTTACCGGCGAAACCTGCTCCCAAATGATGCATAGGTTTCCTGCCTTCCACACAGCTGATGAACCACCAAAGCTACTGGAAGCAACCTGACCGCAGCTATTTAACACCGCCACCACAAATCTTCTTGGGGCTCCCCTTATTAGCAGTAATTGCCATGCATGCACTCTGGTAAACACCACCGGTAGCATAGTTGAGAGAGGAACAGATCGAAATGGCGAAGCTGTCCCGGCTCATCACCGCCGTGCTCCGGCTCGCCGTGGCGGGAGCGGCAGCGGCGGCGGCGATAATCATGGTGACCAGCCACGAGACCACCAGCTTCTTCGGCATAGAGATGGAAGCCAAGTACTCCTACACACCATCCTTTATGTAAGTGGTGGTTAATCGCTAACTGTTCTTCTTCTTGCTCTGGACATGATGCTAACTGTACATGCTTGGATGCATGCAGCTTCTTCGTGGTGGCGTTCGCCGTGGGCTTCGCCTACAGCCTGCTGGTGATCCTGGTGCGTCCGGGGAGCACGGCCTCGAGGCTGGTGCTCCTGAGCGACGTGGTGGTCGGGATGCTCCTCGCCGGCGCCGTGGCGGCCACCGGCGCCATAGCCGACGTGGGGAAGAACGGCAACGAGCACGCCGGGTGGCTGCCCATCTGCCCGCAGGTGCGGGCCTACTGCGTTCACGTGGAGGGGGCGCTCATCGCAGGCTTCGTCTCGCTCCTCATCCACTTCCTCAGCATCATGTACTCCCTCCACGCCGTCGCCGAGCCCCTCTGCTGCAGCCATTAATTAAACAACCTAGTACCTTGTGTGTCTCGAGATCGAGTCTCCATCGATCGATCTGCCCGGATATACACGTGCCGCGCTGTTCGTAATTTACAAGCACTAGTGATTTTTTGTTTAGGCACGCATCAGTGTCTTAATTCTGAGATATATATGTTTTGTTCATCTTAATTTCGTGTATATATGTGATTGTTCGTTCCCCCCATTTTCACGTACGTGTACTGATTATTCAGGCATCCAGCTCGCTCGCTGGGCCAAATTTCTTATATTTTATCATGTAATCATGTGTTGCATTGCAAAAAGTTAAGAACAAATTAATGTTCCAAGATCCATGAACTCAGGGGACTGATGATCCGCTCGTTGGGATTCTGAGCAAGTTAATTAGCATTATGTCTGTGATTGTTTGGTTGCTGTGTCAACATGCCGTATGTACAGAATAGCATGCAGTCAAGGATTTGGTAATCAGTATCTGCTTACTCACAGTACGTGTTCAGTCTAGTCAACGATTCAACAACGACGTCAACAGTGAATCGATCATTGCAAGCTTTTATTTGAGGCAGTTGGTGAGCTAATTTAAACCTACTTTTCACCTAACAATAATAATATGCAGACTAGCAGAACAAACTAACATTACACACTCGACTCGACTCGACTCGACTCTGTTGACAAGAGTTGTTTAACCATATACTCCTACAATTATAGGACAAAAAGTTGATGCGTCATGAAGTAAAAAAGTTTACGAGGTCGTGGAATTCTCCGTAGGCGTGAACATTACTGGCTGCTTGTTATTGGGCCCATGTCAGTTGCTATTAATGATGGGCCTATTGTTATGTTATTGGGTTTGTTTTCTGTGTCCACTGAACTGGGCCAATGGATTTCGGTTTGGGTTGGCCACAACATTTTATTGGGAAACGAGAAAACTATAGCAGCGTGCGTCAGTCAGTTCCAGGCGGCGGCCGGCGGGAGTCCGCATCCTGTTTCTCTTTCGCTATCCCTCGCCTGAATTCAGATCCGCCGCTGCATCCATCCGCTGTCGATCGGCAACCCTTGGATTCTGACTCCGGCAGGGAGTGAGCTCTCCAAACCAAAACTGGACTCGTGCTCTGTTTCCTTGCCACGCAGCCGCAGCTGTTCCTCCATCTCCTCCTCCGTCGTGGACTGACAGAACAGGGCACAGGAGAAACGATGCAAGGTTCGCATCTTCGTTTCATGGCTTTCTTTTCTCTGCTGAAGAAATGTCATGTCTTTCTATGTCACGAGAATCGTATCCCGGACGGCGAGACATCTCTGCTTGCTTCTCTGTGCTTTCAGGGGAGGATCGCCACCAGGTGCCGGTGTACGCGTCGGGCGCCGAGGTGAGATCGAGCCTGCCTCTCCACATCTTCTGATATCCTAACTGCCTGGGCTGAAACAGCATGCAAAATTCTGAATCTATCGCTCTGAAATTCTGAATACATCCAGGTTCTCGAAAAGCTTCAAGAGAAATGCCAATCCACGCAACAACGATACCCGGCGATGTACTCCAGCGTCGTTGGTGGAATCATACTCGACCCGTCCATGATGGTGATCCCTATCGACGACCACATGGTTCACCGCGGCCATGGCGTCTTCGACACCGCCACCATATCTGACGGGTTTCAGTCTCCCATTCGCTTCTCTTTCACCGTGTCTGAATTGCTGATGCAACTGTATGAGCTATCGAGTATTCTCTGATAGTCTGATGCAATCAGGTACTTGTACGAACTGGATCCCCACCTTGATCGCCTCCTAGCATCCGCGTCCAAAGCCAAGATCCACCCGCCATTCCCGCGCGAGACGCTCCGCGACGTGCTCATCCAGACGGCCGCGGCCTCCCGGTGCAAGGACGGCTCGATCAAATACTGGCTGAGCTCCGGCCCCGGCGACTTCCACCTGACCCCCAAGGGCTGCACGGGGCCCACCTTCTACGCCGTCGTCATCCCCGCCGGCGCCGCCGCCACCCCTGGCTCTCATTGCCAGCACATCGGCGGCGTGAGGGCGATCACGAGCACGGTGCCGATGAAGCACCCGTTCTTCGCGGGGATCAAGAGCGTGGGGTACCTCGCGAACGCGCTGGCGGCGATGGAGGCGGAGGCGCGGGGGGCGCAAGCGTCCGTGTGGGTGGACGCCGACGGGTGCGTCGCCGAGGGACCCACCATGAACGTCGCGCTCGTCACCGCGGCGGAGGAGGGGGGCGGACTCCCCGGCGGAGAGCTGCTGGTGCCGGCGTTCGACAGGGTGCTCGGTGGGTGTACGGCTAAGAAGGTGCTCGCACTGGCGCCGAGGCTGGTCGAGGCTGGCCTCGTCAGGGGAGCTAGGGAGGCTAGGGTTCCCGCCGACGAGGCCCGGCGGTGCGCTGAGATGATGCTCCTCGGGAGTAGCTTGCCGGTGATGCCGGTCGTTGAGTGGGATGGCAAGCCAGTTGGGGATGGTAAGGTTGCAGAACTTGCAGTAGTTCAGAGTTTCAGTGTCTGCTAGGATGAAATTTCAGCTTCATTTTTTTTAAAAAAAAAATAATGCAGCTTGGCATTCTTGGTTGATAAAAAATGAAATAACTGATGGATGAGTTTTTTGTTTCATGATGCAGGACGAGTTGGGAAAGTAGCTCTTGCGTTGTCTGAAATGCTCCGGGATGAGATGAAGTCTGGTTCAGATAGGATTCCGGTTCCTTACAGTTAGGGAGAGGCGTTTATTCCTCTGGAATATATCAGTGAAGAAAGAGTACGAGGGATTTCTATGTTATATGAGCTTCGACATGTAGTACAAACAAGGCAGTTTTATACTGTAACTTTTGATGAAGTTCATGATTTCTTAAAGGAAAAGAATGCGGCGCCCTTTTTTTCATTCTGCAACTGAACAATGAAGCCGAGTTGCTGCTTCGTCAGTCCCTGCCCCTGATTTACAGGATGTTTCAAAGCAGCAACTTTGACGACTACTGTGTAGTCTCTTAACTGAAGCCACGAACCCGGCGATTCTCGCGGCAAGCCAAAACTGAAGGGTATCAGCGAGATTTCCCTGCAGTGGAACAACTAAGGGTGCGTTTAGATACAAGAAGATTCCCTAAATAAACACTATTTATTCAACTTTTCCTTATTCATCAATCCCTCTCACTCACATAACACTATTCATCTATAGTGATTTTTTAGTCTACAGTATTTTTTCAGAGAATCTTACCCAATCTAAACACACCTAAGAGGGTCGATGTCGAGGACACTGTCACTGCTTGCTCGCGGTGAAGGTAGAGACATCAAGACAGACAAGTGTGTCCTCCTCTGTAGTGTGGAGTACGAGCTGGTTCATGTGACCGAGCAATTCGTCTCAACTGAATCGTGGATTCGCTAGCTTCGGTTTCTTAGGCGGCCCTGATTTCGGAGGATTTTTAGATGTCATATTTGTTTTATCTGCGTATACGTTTGGTGCCGAGATCGTCAGGAAAACTGCGGCGCACCTGCAGTCTGAAACTGTAGCCACGGATAGTAGGCAATTTGGTGGGGAACATTTCCCATGCATCGCTGAAGCAGCAGCTGCAGCTGGTGGTGGTGGTGCCATGCATGCCTGTACATCTCAGGCTTGTCAACAACGACGAAGGAACGAAACCATCTTTCAGCAGTAGTAATACCAATGTTAGGTTAGAACAAAGCTACACGAAATTTTATATTCTTGGTACTCATGTTTCTTTTTTTTTTCCCTTAAAAAACGGGGTTAGCTTGAGGACAAAATCTTGTGACCAAACAAAGGAAGAGGCCAAGATGGATCTAGGCCATGTTTAGTTGCAAAAGATCTTTTCAACTTTCCTATTTATCCCTCTCAGAAAACACGCTTCCCAGAAAAATTTTCATTCAACTCTTTTCAACTTTTCTATTCATCCCTCTCGCAAAACACGCTTCCAAAAAAAATTTCTTTTCTCCTCCAATCAACTAAACACCACACCAGAGTCCAGACAAAGCTTCAGTCTCGTGAGAAGGTGATTGCTCGCCGCACTCAATGGCACGGGCGCACAGCGGCAGCTGGATGGACTGGACCCCTCAGCCCCCGAGAGCCACTGGAGGTAGCATGCGGATGCCAATGCCATGCCGCCCCAGCACGCGAACCCCCGTTCGGTCACGGGCGCGGCGGCCGTAAAGCTGGCCGGCCGGAAGCATCCAGGAGGCGCTAGCTACGGCCAAGCGCTCGTTGCCATGGTCTGCCCTGCCTCCGGCGCTCGACGCTGCCTCCTTGGACCAATGCTGCTCGTACAATACTTTTAGGCTACCCTGTAATCTGTAAAGTGTAAAGGCCCTAGGGCCGTGGCCGTGGTTCGTATGTCGAATTGTGCTTGTCCTTGGGTTCTCGGTCGCATCATCACACAAGAAAGAGGTGAAATTTTTATTCTATACGAGAAGATGGAAATTCAGAACCGACTCAGAATCATCCGGTCCAGTTATTTGACTGTAGGTCAGTCCACCGGCAGCGCAAGCATGGTAGCGTGTCTATGGCTGACGCGCCGGTCGCCATCTGATCCGACAGGGACGCCCTCCGATCCACACCAAGGCGTCCTCCTCGTCTCCTATCTCTCACCGACGCACTCACTCACTAATCTCCAGGCTCTTTTATAAGCGCGCGAACCCGGGCAGCTGCAGAGTGCCAGCTCGAGCACCGCTCCTCCCCCCGTGCATCCCATTGCACGCCCTGTCCACCCGGCTGGCTAGCGGCTAGGAGCTAGCATAGGACACAAGGCCAGCCGCTAGCCAATGGGTCGCCGCTGCCCTGAATTGCTGCCGGTGAAGCGGTGCCTACTCTGCTTCGTCGTCCTCCTCCTCCTGTGCTGCCTCTCCCACGTCAATGCCAAGAGGACGCCACCGCGGGCCACGCCCAAGCCATCGCCATCGCCATCGCCTTCGCCGTCGCAGGCCCCGGCTTACCCGTCGCTCCCCGTCCGGGCGGTGTCGCTGGGCGGGTGGCTGGTCACCGAGGGCTGGATCTTCCCGCCGCTCTTCGGCGACATCCCCAACAAGGACCTCCTCGACGGCACCCAGCTGCAGTTCAAGTCCGCGCTCCGCAAGACGTACATCGCCGCCGACCAGGGCGGCGGCGGCGCCGTCCTCGCCACCAACCTCACGCAGCCCTCCGACTGGGAGACCTTCAAGGTCAGACGTGTTCCGTTCTACGGTAGCTTGTTGGTGTATGAACGTCCACTGAAGATGCTGACCCTACTGTCTGTGTATGAACGAACCAACACAACGAACAATGGATCATGCAGCTGTGGCGGATCAACGAGACGACGTTCAACTTCCGGACGTCGGGGAGCGAGTTCGTGGGGATCGGCGCCAGCGACGGCCTCATCGTGGCCACGGCCACGTCGCCGGGCTTGCCGGAGACGTTCCAGATCGTGCGCTGCCCTTTCGACAAGAACAGGGTCCGGATCAAGGCCGCCAATGGCTACTTCGTCCAGGCCATCGCGACCGGCGAGGTGATCGCCGACTACGGCGAGCCCACGCGGTGGTCAGACTGGGACGCGTCCGTGTTCCTCATGACCACCGTCGGCGAGCAGATGCAGGGCGAGTTCCAGCTCTGCAATGGCTACGGCGCCGACAAGGCCGCGTCCGTGCTCCGGGTAAGTAAATTATAACACACGCTCATCGATAGATCATCGTCTCAGAGTGAGCAGAGTCATGTTTATCCGGCTCCATCGTCTGTGTCTTGTTTCGTTCCATCTCGTGCTGGCTGTCTCGATCGGGAGACGGGAACAAGATGATTTCGGCAAGTGTAGCACTGACTGGCCAGTTTGGCTTTTGGGTTTGGAAGCAAGCAACATCTTGCAACATGTGACTCACTCTGTGAGCCGAGCAATCACATGTTTTTGCCACGTAGCTCCTCTGCGTCAAAGGAGCAGGGTTTGGGAGCATTCTTTCAACGCCATATGAAGCAGTAGGGCAAACATTAGTACAGTTGGCAATCGTATATTTTTTTTAAAAAAAAAACGTTCCTGTGCTCTTGTTTTTTACTGTTTACAAGTCACAAGATGATTGTTAGCATAAGCTGGAGTCTCAGGAAAGAAACTGCTTTGGTTTCGGCGGTTCACTTTCAGACAGACAAGCAAGAAAATTGTAATTGGCTGCTGTTAAAATTCTGAATTTGCATAGAATTCATGTTTGGCAGGAGCACTGGAGCACGTACATCGTGGAGGACGATTTCAAGTTCCTGGCATCAAACGGGCTGACAGCGGTGAGGATTCCGGTAGGGTGGTGGATCGCCAGTGACCCCAACCCTCCGGCTCCCTACGTCGGAGGCTCCCTGCAAGCCCTGGACAACGCCTTCAAATGGGCAGAGTAAGCAAGCCTTCATAATTCAGAAATCACAGACAAAATCTCTGAAACTGGAAATGTTCAGTGCCCTTACGAGCTCCTCTCTGCTTGGACAATGCACACGTACCTAGGAAGTACAAGCTTGGCGTCATCATCGACCTGCATGCAGCTCCCGGATCACAGAACCCCTGGGAGCACAGCTCCTCCAGGGACGGCACGCAGGCGTGGGGCACAACCGACGACACCATCGCCCAGACCGTCCAAGTCATCGATTTCCTCGCATCCAGGCCAGTCTCATCTCATACCACAGTTCAAATTCAGTATCTGAATTTGATCTCAATTCGATGAACAATTGCAGCGAGATCGATTGATTGATCCCCATCTGGCAACCTTTGATTTGATTTTCTTCTGCAGGTACGCGGCGAGCCCGAGCTTGTTCGCGGTGGAGCTACTGAACGAGCCGCGGGCGCCGGGGGCGTCGCTGGAGAGCCTGAAGAGGTACTACCGCGACGGGTACGCCGCCGTGCGGAGGCACTCGCCGACGGCGTACGTGGTGATGTCGAACCGGCTGTCGTCGGGGGAGCCCAAGGAGCTCCTCCGGCTCGCCGGCGAGCTCCAGGGCGCGGTCGTCGACGTGCACTACTACACGGTGTTCCACAAGATGTTCGACAACTTCACCGTGCAGCAGAACATCGACTTCGTCAGGGGAAACTTCTCCGCCGAGCTCGCCTCCATCACCACCCAGAATGGCCCTCTCACCTTCGTAGGTAAGCGACGACGAGATCGAGCACCTTCATCCAGATTCTTTCTTCGATCCTGCTTTTTTGGGAAATGGTTTAATGGACAGGTAGGACCGTAGGAATCTTAGTTTTTGTATGAAAATTCATGTGTTTTTCACTTCATAAAGGAGAGTGGGTTGCAGAGTGGAAGGTGCCGAACGCGACGAAGGAAGATTACCAGAGGTACGCGACGGCGCAGATGAGTGTGTACGGGCAAGCCACGTTTGGGTGGTCCTATTGGACTGTCAAGAACGCCAAGAACCATTGGGATCTCGAGTGGATGATAAAAAATGGATACATCTCGCTCATAGGCTAGGGCTGGAACCAATGTGTTTTGTTCTAGTCTAGTACGTGATGATCTATAAGAAATTGTGAAGGCAGGCGAATAAGTTCGCCTTAGATTGGAGTCTCAATTTGACATCAAAATTGGCATTGAGGGCGTCAGGGATATTCTAAGACAAAGTTGAGTGTCCCATGGCTTTGTAAAATTGATCGTGTGATATGATTATTGTGTACCAAGCCCTCGCGGCGATATTTCAAAATCCAATAGAAATCATAATTGGTTTGGTAAAAAATATCTCTTTTCAAGACTCCCACATGAGCAGGATCCCACTGCCTGCACAAGCTGTGAACACAGAAGTAATCGGTACCGGTTATCAAATGTCGCTACACAGATGACACGTGTTTAAGGGTACGGGATCGGCGGTTCTCTTGAGTGTGGCAGCAAGATCACAAAAATGACTCAAATTAGACACCCCGCCACTAAGTAAATTTGAAATCTAGCACAACTTTCAGTAATCTCCATGCAATATTTGCAGCCACACTAAAAAATACTTTGATTTTTTAACCTGAATAAAATTAATTTTTTTGAGGGACCTGACTAAAAATAATTGATGCCCCACCAGATCGTTTTTTAGTCACACCAAGACCCTTAATTATTCACATAATGTTTTTCCTCTTCAGCGCAAAACAGCCCAGCCCAGCTCTAAACTCTTTAACCAAATCCAGCCCAGCCCATTAGCAGGGCTAACTCGGACGGACACTCCCGGCGGCCGCCGCCGCTACCTTCTCCACCGGCGCCGCCTCCTCCGCGCAGGCCGCAGCGGCTGGCGGCACCGGCCCCCAATGGCGGCGGACTGGTTGTGGACGCGCCGGGTGTGGGAGAAGTGGGCAGCGAAGTACATCGCCCCCTCTGGTATTCCCTCGAGCCTCTTCCCCCTTTGCGCTTCCTCAAGCTCACTGTCTCGCCCGATCTGTAACGGACCCCCGTGCTCTCGCAGGGAAGCAGGTACAGGCGGCGCTGCTGCTCAACTACGACCCTTCCGGGCCTTCTAGGCTCCTCCCGGTCATGTGAGTCCTTCACCATTCCCCAGATTTTTTTTCTTGTTTTGCAGTTTTCGTGCTTTAGCTGCTATGCGATGCTCGACGCTGAGAATAAGAATAGTTAACTGTCGTTAGCAATTTTACATTTTTATGACTGTATCTTTACATGCGAAGATTCAACATAGAGTTCCCTGTAACTGAAGGCATACTTTTCTGGATGGTTGAGTTGTGCAATGAATTAATCAGATATTTGAAGTATGCCATGCCCTTTTTTTTGGAAGAAAGGGAATATCCTTTTTTTGTTATTTATGATCCATTAAAGATTAAGTTGATGTTTCAGCTAACAACTCTAGAGACCCCGTTTTCTCTGTGTAGAGCCGAGCAAGAGGGAGCACGGCTTACAGCTGTTGATATGCAACCTTTCCTTGACTTTGTTAATAGGGGTAATCTGCAGACTGAATTCTTCTCTATCAAGCCAAACCAATGTGAGGGCCTCACATGCTGAATTTTACTGCTTTTAAAGAACTTGTTAAACTTAATGCATTTGTTGTGGCCATCAATTTCTGATTGATAGTAATGATTTTTAGATCTGGTCACCTCGATCCATGAAACCTGGTTTTGCGCCCGGTGCGTTAACAGCATGAAGTCAGGAGGCGAAGGAGTTATAGTTATGCATATTGGAGCTTACATATTAGTCTGTATGTATGTACCTTCTTTTCAACTTCCTCTTCATTCGAATCTATCATATTTTCCAACATATTGCTCAGTGTTATGCTAAGAAATCTATTTAATTCAGTGGTATTGAAATGTATAGGTATGATGGTTCTCTTGCTTCAGCTTCACAAGCAATGGTGGCTGCTGATCAGTTTGCAATGCAGTTTAACCGGAGAACTCACTAATTTCAGTTTAGCATAGTTTTATGAGTGATGTTGACCTGCAGTCTGTTATTGTTTGGGATCATAGTGCTCGAATGCATTGGATAACCTTACGTAATTCCTGATGTTGCTATTTTCATGACTCAGTAGGTAAGCTAATGTAATAGCCGAAACTGGCCGTGATACTGATCTTCCTAGTGTGAAGTCAGAAGCTCATGTTGACAGATGACAGGGTAATGTGTGGTGCAGCCTATCTCTATTTAAGCTCGTGCAAAGCAATAGAAGCTCTAACATCCAGATCTCGTGACAGAAAAAGATGCATATACTGTTCTGTGCAGAGTTCATATGAAAAAAATGCATATATTGTTCTGTGCAGAGTTCATATGATTGCTTATTGATTATGCATAACTAGTGAACACCTATTGAGATTTCCCCTGATATTCTATGATTTTTAGACCATTAGAAGCAATGGATTATTTTTTGCTTACAGTATGCTGTCTCCCTGCTTTGATCCACCAGAAGATAACCATATGTGCCTACTGAGAATGTGCAGCAGGTTGAAAAATGAAAAATGCTGCTGTTCATTGGTCCTGGTTGTTGTTGATAAATTGTGTTGAGCCTCTTCAGAGAATGGCAGTTTGGTCGTGTTTTTTTGTCTATAGCTTTGGTCGAAACAATGTGCATACTGCATACGTAAATGTTTCATTGCACGGCCACTCTGTTTCTCTCTTGTAGAAGTAGCTCCATGAACATCTTGCATTTATGTTCCAAATTGCAGCCGATGAGCCTTCTTGACACTCAGCCTATATATACTTATGCTTGTAGTGCTTGTAGTTGTAGGCTGTCTTTCACTGAGTAACTGTCCTATCACGTACTATCCGGCGTCCAACTTTACATAAGCGCCGACTTTGTATCATGACTCATCTGGAAGCATGTAATGCTGCGACATCTATCTTTTGTTTTCTGTTCTTTCAGTTAAGTTTTTTGAGGAAATTTCTTTCAATTAAGTTTGAGAAAACCTGTGTGATCTTATTTCTCCCTCCCCAATCCCCATTGAGCCATCTGCTTATGATAAGTAAACTGTATATAGATTTTGATTGCCCTTTTTTGTTCTTAAAAGTATTTTTTGGCATATGAGTGATTTTTATACCAAGGTATCGATGCATCTGGTACCCAATTAGATCTTGCATTTTTTGCTGAAAGAGCCAAACAGGGTTAGTGCGTCTCTCCGGGTGATATGAGACCGGCAGCATCCTGGCTGAGCACTCACCTTTCAATTTCAACTAGGCATATTAGTTTTCTGAATTGTGTGGCAGCCATTTTCGAAATCGTGACATGATGTCAATCACCCTTCTTGCAACAGAAAATCCGTCTAAAAAGTTTAGTCTACTGGGGAAACTATCCAACTTGATTATATTTCAAAGTTGTAACAAGGCAACACGAGCAAATCAGTTCCTGAAGGGGCACAGGCAGTATTGCGGCAAATCGGGTATCGATGGAAATATATAGTATAGAGCCTTGTCATCATTGACCTATGTGGAAATTTCTATCATAGGATAGGAATTTCTATCATAGGATAGGCATGAACCCATGATTGTCACTTTGTCCATATATACTAAGCACATACTTATATGGTTACTTTTTCACTTTTTTGGCATCTCTCTTTGTAAACGTATTTATAAACCAAATAAACTAGAAAAAGGCGACAGATCCATATGCCAGTCTGGGTCAACCAATGCACTTGGATCCCTTGTAATAACTGGCCTAAATGGCAACCTTTTGAACATTATTTTATAAGTTTTTTTTTTGTTATTTTCCTATCAATTATGACAGTCATTTTCAAACTCCTGATGTCATGCTAAGTAGGACTATGTTACTTGCACCAAAAAAAATCCATCTAAAAGGGTAGGTTATTCACAGAAGTCTCATCTAACCTGGCTATACTTCAATAAGGCCCAGCACAGGAACCCGTGCAAAATCAGTTTGTGAAAGGGTAGGCCACAGAAGCAGCGCGGCAAATCGAGTAGTGATGTTGATTATTAGTATTGTGCCCGCTGACCTTGTTACATTGGGCTTGTTTGGATGTTGCAAACCACGCTGGATCCTGTCCCCTTCCCTGTGTATTAGCTCACAATGACACTACTCGAAACCATGGAGACCATAATTCATATCAGCCAATAAACACATGCCTTCTAGTGCAGATATTGGTCCATCCACACGCTGTCCTTCTTGCCTCTTTTCTGAACTTTCGGAGTGCAAGAATACTAGAACACCAGTGATTGTTGTTCTCGCAAATTGTTTAGTGAAAATGTTTAACGAAAAGCACAACAGCGAGAACAAAGCAAGATTACCGAATGAATGAACTCGATGGCGTCAATGGGTGGATGGTTCAGTTTTTGCCAAATGCACTTCTCAATCCTATCTGGTTGCATCATGTTACAATGCTCACACGTTGAACTCCATCTTATCAACCGCAATAATTTTTTATGTTATATATATGTTTCTCAACATGAACATCATTTCCGAGCTTCGTCTTATCAACAGCCAAATATTTCAATAAGGTTAAAAGGTTCGAAATCTGTCCTCGAAGAGGTACTAAAGCAGTAGCGCGGCAAATCGAGCCGTGATCAGAGTTTTGATTATCCCTTGTCCCCACTGATAATTGTGTCTATTTATATAGTTTCATTGCAAGTAGAACAATAACAACATTCCAATGTATACTAAGAAACAGCTTCATGGATGACGATGATGTCATGATTGAATTGGCACTAGCTTAATCGCACAACTGAGCAAGCAGGTTGGGCTTCTTTTGAAACGATGGCAGGTTGGGCTTCTTTTGAAACAGCTAACTGGCTGTGGTTGGTGAATCACTAAATTAGGAGTCCGAGCTAGTCGATCCATGGACATACATGGTTATACCTTATAAAACGGTGCAGAAGAGACAACCACCACTCAGTGAGCCAAAAATTACCTTCTGCATAGACATGCGAGGGAGAGTGATGAGCGAGACAGCAACCACACGCGAGAAGGATTCCATGATTTGTGGTGACGGGAAGGTTCATGGTGCTGGGGATGAGATGTGTCTGGAGCCAAAGCTGAAGACGTATAATGAAATCTTGCGCATAGCGGTACTGCACACCTGAACAGCTAAAACAGTTTCGTTACAAGAGAGGCTACTCTAGCGTTAGACAGCTGGGCTAGCCCGGTGCATATTCTCTGACTTCTCCCACAAAAGTCATCAACTCTGTGTGAAGGTTAACAACAGCACCGACTTTGATCACTGTAGCAGCATATTTTGTCGGATGCGCTGCACAATATGTATACGAGCGGCAGAGGAGCATCAAAGGGCACGCTCTTGCCGCGCCGTTTGGTTTGCCTTAAGAAAGCACATGTTTAGTTGGTGAAAAATTTTGACACTGAAAAGCATGCAATGTGAGAGAGAACATAGTTGTTCTTTTCTAACGGACCGAGAAAGCTTATGCTTTCCTAAATTTTTATTAGAAGAAAAATAGAATTGACCCAGTTTATAAGGGAAACCGGGCCCGAAAACCAAACAACTCTGGCCCGTAGACCGTACAACTAGGGAGGTAACAATACCATTCCACACAACTATGGTCCATTGACCTTACAACTTCGCTCGGTCGAAAATTTGTAAATGTGAGAGAGAACATAGTTGTCAATGTGAAATTTTTTAATTTGTACAAACTTACACAATTAAACAGGGTCTCTAATTCTCGCAAGTATATTTCATGAAAAGCACAACAGCGAGAACAAAGCAAGACTACCGAATGAATGAACTCGATGGTGTCGAAGTGTCGATGCATGGGTAGATGGTTCGGTTTCTGCCAAATGCACTTCTCAATCCTATCTGGTTGCATCATGTTATAATGGTCACACGTTAACTCCATCTTATCAACTGCAATAATTTGTTAAGTTATATATATGTTTCTCAATTATGAACATCATTTCCGAGCTTCGTCTTATCAACAGCCAAATATTTCAATAAGGTTAAAAGGTTCGAAATATGTCCCTGAAGAGGCACTAAAGCAGTAGCGCGGCAAATCTAGCCGTGATCAGAGTTTTGATTATCCCTTGTCCCCACTGATAATTGTGTATATTTATATAGTTTCATTGCAAGTAGAACAATAACAACATTCCAATGTATACTAAGAAACAGCTTCATGGATGATGATGTGATGACTGAATTGGCATCTGTCTGTGTCTCCCACAATTAAATACTTACACATGATCAATCCAAGGATCGATGTGTCTGACTTCATTGCTGCAACATGAACAAAGTACAAAGTCAAACCTAACAGCCCCAACTCTTAGTCTATCTCATTAATTGGCCAGATCCTCAGACCTCAGCCTCTGGACTTCTCTTTTATATGTTCTTGTTGCTTGTTCAGTAACAAATCTCTTCCAAATCTCCTGAATAAACAATGTCTTTGCTTCTTGCAACACGCTACAATGGCTGTACGGCAGACCTATAAATCAATAAATGTTGTCTCATTGTCGTACCTGTGTTATCACTGTTTGCAGCAGGATCAAGAACACTTGCTTGACCAACTAGAATGTTCTTCTCTGAGTTCTCGTACCAGCACCACCAAGGTGGTGGTGCTCCCAGGGATGCGGCAGCTCTGCACGACGACGGCACAGACCACAACCTCACGGTGCTGCTCACCTTCGGCATCTTCTTGTCCTTCATCCTCCTCTACCTCGCCGCCGGCGTCATCTGGGCCTCCGTCGTCACGGCCATCGCCGTCGCGCTCTCCTTCTTCTACCTCAAGGCTCGAGCTCGGCGGCGCGCCGCGCTGAGGCGACATCATGGAGCGGCCCTGCGTGTCGCCGCCGCGGGGAGCCGCGGCGGGGCTGGAGCTGTCGCCGTGTCGGCGATCCCGGCGTTCGCGTACAAGCGGGAGATCGCCGGAGCCGGCGGGGACGCGACGGGGTGGGCGCAGTGCGTGATATGCCTCGGGCTGGTGCAGGTCGGCGAGGTGGTCCGGCGACTGCCTGCGTGCAAGCATATGTTCCACGTGGAGTGCATCGATATGTGGCTGGGATCACACTCGACTTGCCCCATCTGCCGCGCCGCCGTCGAAGGCACCGACGGCCAGCCAGAGCTGCCGGTTTGATCTCGGTTGATTTGACCACCAGCGGGGTCTGGGTGAGATAGCTAGCTCTGCACTTAGCTTGTAAATTACTATGTAGTTTGTGATCACAGCGTTTTGAGATGAAGCTTGAGATTGCATTACAGTTCCATTTCTATCTATTTTCTTGCAAATTTTCTGGGTTTTGTGCTTTTTTTTTTTGTCTATATGCATGAATGCATCTCTCTAGGTCGTCATCTTTTGTTTTCTTGTTTTGTGAGAAAACATGTGTTTTGCTCTTGATTTTAATTACTTGATTTGAAATCAAAAGAGTTAGATTGTGTGTCAAAACAGGAAGTGTAGTCACATACTGTAATTGACATTAGAAGCAACAAAACGGTTGTAAGCTCTCAGTCTCTGTTTGCGGAGGCCGGATTCATTTCCATAATCTAAAAAGAAGCACTTGCAAAAATGTATATTTATCTTAGTACCTACTCGTTACATATATAGTCACCAACTCACCATGAGTTCTTTAGTTGATAATGTTTTCATCTTTGGAGCAGGTATACTACTGAAGTATACTAAAGATAATGACAATCCTTTCGTTGGTTAAATAAAATTGCTCTCTCAACTACTTCACACCTATTAATCTAATCCTATGTACCCAAGCGTTTCATGAGTCACATGGATTTATCTCAACGCAATGATTTCATTTTATGGGACGATATTGTTGACTGTTCCTGCAAGCAGTTGCCAGCTAGTAGCTGGCTGGTAGATTAATTTTGAAAAATCCGGCAATGATAGTAACATATCAGTACAATAATCTCTTATTAGAACGAGATATTTCTCTTTGGCCTACTATAGCGGCTTGTCCGTACAAGGCGTCGTGACTTGTTCATAGTTCAAAGGATTGACCTTTTGGAATTCGGATATGGGATCTCGTAACAATATTCTTTGCATTCACTCATTTCAATTTTATTGATCTTTACAAGTGCACATTCTTCTTGACAAACCAATGAATTTTGCTTTATGATGCTTGGGGTTTATTTTCTTCTCAACCTTCCAACAAAGAAAAGAAATTGGGTCTGAAGCAAAATTATGTGAATATATAGCAGAATAAGTAATCAGCCAGCTGCAGGTAATTAATTAGTGTACTGCTTGTGTACAATATAATCAGCTACTAGCTGCAGGTGAATCATTGAAGTGCTCGAGCTATTCCATCCTACAAGTAGCCAGGCATATACTTTTTTTTTTCTGCTTTATATATGCAAGGCTGCCGATCCAATGCCAATATGTAGAATATAAGACTGAAAGCGCCTGGGGAGAGCTAAGGAAACCTGTCAAATGCATGAAACCGACCAGTGCCGTGGATTAGCAGGGGCAGGGTAGCCGACGGCACAGGCCCCCACCCTGCTAGGGGCCCCAAGTTGTTCACCCTGCCATGCTAAATCACTGTAATTATGGGTTGACATTTCAGCTTATAATAAGGTCCATGATATTACGTTGTATGCCATATATTGTTTACTTGTAGTGCATAAATGTCTCACATATTCTTGTGCAAAGTTTACCATTTTTTCCTTCTAAATTTCAGGTAAACCATATCATCATTAACGGACCAAATTGGACAAATACCCTATATCAAAACCATTCCATATAAATACACTCTTCATAAGCCCACAGCTCATCAGATGCACTCCACGATTATAAGCATGACAGAAAGTCCACTCACGGATGTTGGAGTGTGGTGTGCACGTGCTTAAGCTCCTTATACTTTTGGAAAAACACATTGTTTTTATATTATTATGTTTTTATTACCCCCACAACTCAAGAAAAATGTTCTGTTATTATACTTTTTAAAACAATCTAAAATATTCATATTTACTGTTAAATACCAACTACATAAAAGATTATTTTTGTTTTAAATGATAAATATACAATCAACAAAAATATATGAACACTATAGTTTGCACAGGGCCCCCAAAAATTGCGGTACGGCCCTGAAACCGATGACTGAATTTTGCATAAAAGTGAGGTGCTCGTGGGAATGGGATGCCTTAGGAATTTGGGTTGCCTTTTAGGGCAAGTAAAATGGCTGTTCAGCATTTGCGCTCTGACATACAGGTTGCGGGAGTGAACTTCGTAAGATCCGAGTGTCAGTGCTCTATATTCACCTAGTTTGATTGGAGATCTTGTCTGCTCCTCGGGCTAGAGACTTCTATGAAACTATCAGAACAGAAGATCTAGGAAGCTCAGTCACTCTGACCACGCACCTGTCTACTACACCCGGTTACCATGACGAGCAGATGGCTCAGAACATCAAATGTAACTACTGGCAAAGCATACATAGCGGTGGGAATCACTAATCCCTGATTTGACACCTTCGATATAAAATTCAAATTATTCTGGCCTGACAATTTTGCACGAAAATCAACTGAACTGAGGGTTGAGATGGCTCGTGACAAGCTTGTCAAATCAGCAAGAGAGGTACAATGGTGTGCCTAGCATAATTGACCATTGTATTATGTGTTTGGGTGACTTGGTGACACTTTGTCCATCTGAATTTCTGAACTCTAAATGTTAAACAGTCAGTCACATCGTTTAGCCACCGTACCTTTCAGCCTCTAATGAGACTAAGAATGCCTAAGAAATTATTTGAGACAACTACTAAATCATGATAACTAAGCATTAATAGTTTAAGAACAAGACTAATCATGCGACAATTGTGTTTCCTACATTTATAGGGGTACAAATGATGCTTGAGATAAATAAACATGTCACGGCGGATTTATCAATGATGCGTAGGATGCCTTGTATAATCATGGTTTGACACCATATTGCCATCAATACTTTTCTTCTATGGTGGAAAGGATTAATAGTAAATCTGTTCAGAAGCCATTGTATTCGCTACGAGCTGAGTTCAAATGTTACCCTTCATTTGTTTGATTGACTCCATGATTACGGTGGTACACATTATTCAGACATAGAGAGGGAGTATCCCTAAAAAAAATGATACATGAGACTCCATTATTAGTGGACGTTGGCTTGACATGAGAGGACAGGAAGGAAGAAGTCTATCGGTCACGTGCCATTTTTTTAGCTCATTTTTTTTGAGCTCATTTTTTTTGAGCTCATCGATCATGTGCCATGACATAGCTACTGAGCACGCACGTTGCTATCTCAAATTGTTTTGTACTACTATGTACTGGATATGGCTGTGGTTGGTGATCACGGAGTCTCTGGGCTAGTCGTCGATCCACGGAGTCTCTGGGCCTTGTCATGTTGCAGGAGATCAGGCAATCAGTGAGCCAAAATAATCACTGTTTGTAGGATCAAGAACACCTGCTTGTTGTTGGCC
The DNA here is from genome assembly GCA_015342445.1 of Digitaria exilis. Taxonomy (NCBI): domain Eukaryota; kingdom Viridiplantae; phylum Streptophyta; class Magnoliopsida; order Poales; family Poaceae; genus Digitaria; species Digitaria exilis. The sequence continues at coordinate 51,156 of JACEFO010002303.1, forward strand.
GACTAGAACTTCTCTCCTAGGTTCTCGTACCACCATCAGCGTCGTGAAGGTGGTGGTCCTGGGGATGCGGTGGCGGCTCCGTACGACGACGGCACAGACCACAACCTCACGGTGCTGCTCACCTTAGGGCATCTTCTTGTCGATCGCCACTGCTGCTGTCAATCTGTCATCTACTCATCTGGGCCTCCGTCGTCACGGCCTGCGCCGTCACGCTCTCCTTCTTCTACCTTTTGTTTAAACTGGTTTAGGAAACACATGGGGTAAGTAAACCTTTTGTTTCTTTAGAGGGTTATCCAGACTATGCATATAATTGTATAGGTAGTAAATTGGACCTTTTTCAAAAAAATCTATGCATGAATGCCTCTCTCTCTCTAGGCCGTCATCTTTATTTTCATTTTTTTGTGAGCATAAGTGTTTTGCTCTTGATTTTAATTACTTCCAAAAGAAATTGATTGCATGAGACGAAATGGCTGGGTGCCAAAACCAAGAAAATACTCATTACAAGAACTTATCTTAGTACCATAACTGTAATTCTCATTACAAGCACTTATCTTAGTACCTACTCGTTACAGATGTTGTCACCATGCATTCGTAGTTGATAATGTTTCATCTTTGGAGCAGGTATACTACTGAAAAATAGTGCGCTGAAGTATAATAACACTCCTTTCCTTGGTTAAATAAAATTGCCCTCAACTACTTCACACCTAGTAATATAATCCTATGTAGACCCAAGCGTATCATGAGTCATATTGATCTGAACATGGTGAATTCATTTTATGGGACGACATTGACTGTTCCTGCAAGCAGTTGCCAGCTGGCTGGTAGAATTTAGAACAATCCAACAATGATAGTAACATGTCTGTACAACAATCCTGCAGTGCCTTGTCCGTACAAGGCGTGGCTTGTTAATAGTTCAGGATTGACCTTTAGAAATTCAGATATGGGATCTTGTAACAATATTCATTGCATTCACTCATTCCAATTTATTGATCTTTAATAAAACAAAATTTCTATACTAATCAATGTTTTTATGCCATGCTTGTGGTTTAATTTACTCTCAATCTTCCAACAAATTAAAGAAAAGAGGTCGGGTCTAAAGCAAAATTATGTTAATACCAGAATATGCAATCCACCAGCTGCAAGTGAATCACTTATCATCCGGGATAATTAGAGCCCTTTTTAGTGTACTGCTGGTGTACAATAAAATCTGCTAGCTGCAGTTGTAGGTGTGCCATTGAAGTGCTCGAGTTATTCCACCCAACAAGCAGTCATGCATACTTTACCGCTCTATATATATACAAAGGTTGCCGATGCGATGCCAACATGTAGAATATAAAACTAAAAACAACTGAGGAGAGGAACCATGAAACCGGCTATTCAATTGTGCATGAAAGTGAGGTGCTTGTGGGAATGGGATGCATTAGGAATCTGGGTTGCATCTTAGGGCAAGTAAAATGGTTGTTCAGCATTTGCACGCTGAAATGCAGGTTGTTAGCAAATAATGTGAAAACAAGATCGAACACGAGACACGATTTTAACGTGGAAAACCCTTGCGGGAAAAACCACGGGCGCCAGCCAGCAAGAACTTCAATATGTGGAGGAGTCAGGTTACAACGCCGTAGCGGCGGCTTACAAGAATAAAATAGAATACTAGGTGGACACCCCCAGTAGCGACCTGGGCCTAATGGGCCTTTGACTTGTGATGAAATTGGATCACAACTCAACAAACTCCACCTTGAGACAAATTTCATCTTGTAGCATAATCAACACCTTCATCTTGAAACAATAAAGAAAATACTTCTGGCGCCAAATAGCCTCTTGGGCTAATCCATCAAACCAACTAAGCTTGAGCATAGCTCAAACTTAGCAACCGGGACTGGCTTTGTCAACATATCAGCAGGATTATCATGAGTGCTAATCTTGTGTACCTTTAACTTGTCCTTCTCAATCTCATCACGGACAAAGTTATACTTGATATCAATGTGCTTAGTCCTCTCATGAAACATCTGATCTTTAGTGAGAAATATTGCACTTTGACTATCAGAAAACAGGTTAACACAAGATTTAACTCCACAAAGCTCAGCAAACAAACCCTTTAGCCAAATCAACTCTTTGCATGCTTCACAAATAGCCATGTACTTAGCCTCAGTAGTAGACAAAGCAACAACAGACTGCAAAGTAGCCTTCCAACTCACAGCACAACTGCCAACAGTAAAGACATAACCTGTGAGTGACCTGCGCTTGTCCAAATCACCAGCATAATCTGAATCAACATATCCAACGAGCCCCTTATCTGTCCTACCAAACTTCAGACAAAAAACTGACGTGCCTCTGAGGTATCTGAAAATCCACTGAACAGCCTTCCAGTGTTCTTTACCAGGATTAGCCATGTATCTACTAACCAAACTCATAGCATATGATAAATCTGGACGAGAGCAAACCATAGCATACATCAGAGAACCAACTGCACTATAATACGGAACTCTTGACATGTATTCAACATCTTCAGCTGAACTAGCACACTGCTTAGCTGACAACTTAAAATGCGGTGCAATAGGAGTACTAACCGGCTTAGCATCATGTATGTTGAAACGCTGAAGAACCTTCTCAATGTAACTGTGCTGACTAAGAAACAACAAACCAGCAGAACGGTCTCTAGTAATTTCCATACCTAGAATTTTCTTAGCAGCACCAAGGTCCTTCATATCAAACTCACTGCTCAACAATTTCTTCAACGCAGTGATCTCTCTGCTGCTCTTGGCAGCAATTAGCATGTCATCAACATATAACAGCAAGTATATAGGTGATCCATTAACAGTCTTCATGTAAACACAACTATCATATTGGGACCTTTTAAAGCCATGTGACAACATAAATGAATCAAACCTTTTATACCACTGACGGGGAGATTGCTTCAAACCATACAAGGACCTTTTCAACTTGCACACATAATTCTCCTTGCCTGGTACTATGAACCCCTCAGGTTGGTCCATGTATATCTCCTCCTCAAGCTCACCGTGCAAAAATGCAGTTTTTACATCTAACTGCTCAAGCGCAAGATCATGTGATGCAACAATACTGAGGAAAGTGCGAATAGAGCTATGCTTCACAACGGGAGAGAATACCTCATTATAATCAACGCCAGGAATTTGACTGTACCCTTTTGCTACTAACCTTGACTTGAATCTAGGAGGCTCACTAGGAGACAAACCCTCCTTTCTCTTTTGCAACGGACAGTCTTCTTCCCCTTTGGCAATGGAACAACCTCCCAAGTACAATTCTTCTCGAGAGATTGCATCTCCTCCTGTATAGCTGAAATCCACTTCTCACGATTACCACAATCAATAGCTTCTCTATATGTTGCTGGCTCATAAGTGCTATCAACCTGTTCAGCACAACTCAAAGCATAATAAGTCATATTACATTCTTCAATAAGACGGGGTTTAGGTCCACAACCCCTCTTTTGCCTGCGATGAGCAATAGGGACATCCTCCTCTAGCTGCAAAATAGGAGGTGATTGCTGAACATCATCACTATGAGCTTCATCATCAACAACATCACTCACGGTCTCCACCTGCACTGGTTCCTCATCAATAACATGCTCCACCTGCACACTGACATGCTGCAATTCTCTTGCTGAATTTTCTGGAACATGATCCGAGGATAATTTATCAGTAAACATCACAGACTCATTGAAAACAACACTCCTGCTCATGAAAGTCTTTCCTGTTTCGGGATTCCACAATTTGTAGCCTTTAACTCCCGAACCATAACCAAGAAACAGACATTTAATACCTCTAGGCTCTAATTTACCATTGTCAACATGAGCATAAGCAGTGCAGCCAAAAACTTTCAACTGTGAATAATCTGCAGGTGTACCAGACCATACCTCAATGGGTGTTTTCTTATTAAGTGGAATAGAAGGCGACCTGTTTATCAAGTAACAAGCAGTGTTCGCAGCCTCTGCCCAAAAACGCTTATTTATCTTGGCGTTGGACAGCATACAACGGGCCTTCGATATGATGGTTCTGTTCATGCGCTCAGCCACACCATTCTGCTGAGGTGTGTACGGGATGGTGTGATGCCTAACAATGCCTTCTTGCCTGCAATAATCATCAAAAACATCCGAACAGAACTCTCCACCATTATCAGTACGAAGTACTTTTACCTTCTTCTCAGTTTGCCTTTCTATCATGGTCTTCCACTCTTTAAAAGCAGCAAAGGTATCATCTTTATTTTTCATAAAGTAAGGCCATACTCTTCTAGAGTAATCATCAATAATGGTAAGCATGTAACGAGCACCACCAAGAGAAGGCTTACGGGAAGGACCCCAAACATCAGCATGTACATAATCAAGAGTACCTTTGGTGGTGTGAACAGAGGTATTGAATTTTACCCTCTTATGCTTCCCAAAAACACAATGCTCACAGAATTTCCTGCCACTCAAAGTACAGCCAGGGAGAAGGTCTCTCTTCATCAATTCTGCCATGCAAAATTCACTCATATGTCCAAGACGCATATGCCAAAGGTCAGTCTCTGCATTAGTGTCAGCAGCAACAGCAGCGGAAACAAAACCACCATGCAAAGTTTTACCTCTAAGGACATATAAATTTGCAGAATTCTTATCACCAATAAGCCAAACAAGAGAACCCTTTGATACCTTTAAAGCTCCATTACATCCGGAGTATTTGAAACCTCTTTCATCAAGTGTGCTGATTGAAATAAGATTTCTGGTCATTGTTGGTATGAACCTCACATTCTCCAGAGTGCGAATCATCCCATCATGAGCCTTGATCTGAACAGAGCCAATGCCCACAATCTGACACGGATTATCATCACCCATACGCACAACATTTCCCTTCTGCACAGGTTTATAAGAACTAAACCAATCTCTGTTAGTGCAGATATGAAATGAACATGCAAAATCTAGAATCCATTCATCACGACCAGAAACACAAGCAGCAATAGCTAGATAATCTCCAGAATCAGAACCCTCACCAGCAGAGACAACAGATGCCTTACCATCAGGATTATTCTTCCTCTTCTCCTTATTCCGAAGTATAAGGCAATCCTCAATAAAATGAGTCTTCTTCTTACAATACTTACAGAACTTCTTGGTGGTGGGTTTTCTGGACTTGGAACGGCTTCTACTCTTATCACGCTCGTTGCCATCATTGGAGTATCTCTGCTCCGGTCTGCCTCTAACATGGAGTGCATCGCCCTTGGAGGACGACAACCCATCATTGTGCACCATGCCTTTCATTTTCTCCCTGGATTGGAGTGCCTCATAAACATCCGCTAGGGTTAGTTCATCACGGCTCAAAAGTATGGTGTCACGAAAATTGGCATAGGAATTTGGCAGAGAACATAACAGTAAGAGGCCTAAATCTTCATCCTCATACTTAACCTCCATCGACACTAGGTCGGCAACGATCTCCTTGAAAACAGATATGTGGTTCAATACCGAACCACCCTCCTGCATCTTGAGCGTGAACAACTTCATCTTCATATGCATCTTACTGGTTAGATCCTTGGACATACAGATCGATTCCAGTTTGAGCCATAAATCTGCAGCGGTCTTTTCCTGCAGACACTCTTGCAAGATATCATTAGACAGATGGAACTGAATTAGAGAGAGAGCCTTACGATCCTTCCGCTTCTCCTCAGGAGTCCACGGAGTCTTCTTCTGATCCTCCTTGCCGAAACTTTCTAGCGCCTCATCGAGATCATTCGATTGTGCCAGAACGGCCCGCATCTTCACTTGCCACAACGAGAACCTCGTGCTATGATCCAGCAGCGGTAGATCAAACTTCATAGAAGCCATTGCAAAGAAATAACCAGAAGCAAATAATCTGCAGTAATAAATCTAGGTACGTTATTGTGTAACCCTAGCAAAACCTGCAGCCTGCGTACACTTTCGTGTACGTTCAGCAATGAACTGAAGAATCTCCGGTAGACTTCACGTGTGGCCGTAGCAAAACTCGATGAAATCGATTTTCAACAGCCGAACTGAACTGGCTCTGCCTTCAACCTCGATGCGCGAGCAGCTGGTTGTGTGGCAGATTGGTTTGCCTTTCTGCAATCGCAGCAACAGAACTGGACGGCCGATTAAGACGACCGAATCACGGAGCCAATTCCGTCTCGACCTCCACGTCAATGGACGCAGAGACAAACGCGCAGGCACTGGAGACACCAACGAAAACTGAGAACAGATCGGCGACGGCAATTTCTCCTGCGGAACCGGAGCGGCGGCAGCGAAAAAAAACCCTATTTTTTTTTTCAACGAATCAAATCTCGTAACTGGCTCTTGATACCACTGGTTAACAAATAATGTGAAAACAAGATCGAACACGAGACACGATTTTAACGTGGAAACCTTGCGGGAAAAACCACGGGCGCCAGCCAGCAAGAACTTCAATATGTGGAGGAGTCAGGTTACAACGCCGTAGCGGCGGCTTACAAGAATAAAATAGAATACTAGGTGGACACCCCCAGTAGGGACCTGGGCCTAATGGGCCTTTGACTTGTGATGAAATTGGATCACAACTCAACACAGGTTGCGGACGTGAGCTTCGTAACTTCCTGAGTATCAGTGCTCTAAGGTCACCGAGTTTGCTTGGAGACCTTTTCTGCTCCTTGGGCTGGAGACCTCCATCAAGGTCGCCGACCAGTTGAGGAAGCTCGATCACTCCGACCACCAATCTGGAGTCGTGGCGTAATGAACTCAGTTTATGGGCGCCTTCGTATTGGCCATCTGGGCTCACACTTGACTTGCCCCAACTATCTTGCTGCTGTGGAAGCCACCGACGGCCAGCAGAAGCCAGGGATTGAGAAAACTCGAATTGCCCCATCTGCCGCGCCGCGGCGCGATCTGAAGCCACCGACGGCCAGGCGGTTCGATCGATTGGTTGATTGATGACTACCACGCGGTCTGTGTGCAGTAGCTAGCTCAGAACTTAGTTTGTTAATTGTATAGTTTGTGATCATAGAGTTTTGAGACGAAGCTAAAGATTGCATTACACAATATTAATAGCATTTCACTATTTCAGCCTGTTTCCCGCAAAATTTCTAGGTTTTGTGTGGTTTTTTTAATCTATGCATGAATGCATCTCTCTAGGTCCTTATTTTTATTTTCTTATTTTGCCATAAAACATGTGTTTTGCTCTTGATTTTAATTACTTGATTTGAACTCAAAGAATTTGATTGCATTATGAATAAGATAGCCTGGGTCCCCAAACCAAGAAATACGGTATGGCCTATTCGAATATGTGGTCATAATTACAAGGAAATAAAATATCTAGTCACATAACTGTAATAATTGTTGACACTAGAAGCACTTAGGAAAAATTACATTTATCTTATTACCTAATCGTTACAGATATTGTCACCATAGCAGTGGGAATCACTAATCCCTGCTTTGACTTCTTCAACATAAAAATCAAAATTATTGTGGCCTGACAATTTTGCACGAAAAACAACTGAGTTGACGGTTGAGATGGCTCGTGACGAGTGTGTCAATTAGCACGAGAGATACGATGATGTGCTTTGCAGAATTGATCGAGATGTATTATGTGTTTGAGCCAGATCTCTACTTGGTGAAGCATGATGAATAAACATGTCATGATAAGCATGCCTAAGCAATTATTTGAGACAACTACTGAAGCATGATAACTAAGTATTTTAAGAACAAGGTTAATCATGCAATAATTGTTGAATAAACGTGTCATGAATTTATCAGTGATGCGTATGATGCCTTGTGTAATCATTGTTTGATGCCATATTGCCATTTAACACTGTTCTTTTCTCCAGGACATTTAACACTTTTCTTCTATGTATGGTGGAAAGGATTAATAGTTAATCTGTTCAGAAGCAATTGTTGGTGTGAGTTCAAATCTTACCCTTCATTTGTTTAACTCCATGATTATTGTGCGTGGTACATACATTATTCAGATATAGAGAGGGAGTATTCCTAGCCAAAGAAAAATTATGTATATGAGACGCCATATATAGGTGGACGTTGGCTTGACATTGAAGACAAAACACTGGTTAAAAACGAGATGCAAGGAGAGGAAGAAAGTCGATCGTGTGCCATGCATGACACAACTACTGAGCAAGCAGGTGGTGCTTCTTTTATAACGATGGCAGGTTACTATCATAACTGGACACACTTAAGATACTGCTAACTGGCTGTGGTTGGTGAATCACTAGTCCGGGCTAGTCGATCCATGGACATATATACGTGGCTAGACCTTATAAAATGGAGTGCCTCCGGATGGTGCAGAAGAGACAACCACCAATCAGTGAGCCAAAATTACCTTGCTTCTGCATATACATGCGAGGGATAGTGATGAGCGAGAGACAGCAACCACATCGCGAGAAGGATTCCATGATTTTTGGTGACGGGAAGGTTCATGCTGCTGGGGATGAGATGTGTCTGGAGTCAAAGCTGAAGACGTATAATGAAATCTTGCGCGTAGTGGTAGTGAACACCTGAACAGCTAAAACAGTTTCGTTGCAAGCTAGGCTATTCTGGTGTTAGACAGCTGGGCTAGCCCGGTGCATATTCTCTGACTTCTCCCACAGAAGTTACCAACTCTACGTGAAGGTTAACAATCGCACCAACTGATCACTGTAGCAGCATATTTTGTCGGATGCTTGCCGTTTGATTTGCCCTAACCTGTTTAGTTGGTGAAAAATTTTGACACTGAGAAGCATGCCCTGCCCAATGAGAGAGAACATAGTTATCAATGTGATGTTTTTTTAATATTTGTACAAACTTACACAACTAAACAGGGTCTTAATTCTAATTGTCACTAGTATATTTCATCTAAAAAATAACTTTATATTGCTGATGCTAATTCCGTTATAGGCCATGAAAATATATATACACACATGACCTTGTGCCATAACCGAACATCTAAAATTAATGCCTATATGTCAAACAACGATTTTGCAATCACATATTGCTCGTAGCAACCTGATATGTGAAATATGCTGCCTGGTAACTTTGTTTCACCTTTTTTTTAAGATAATGGAACATAAGAGGTTCTAGCCTCTACACTATCAAAGATAGTGTACACAGCAGTTCAAGTACAGATAGGGAGCACTTAGGCTCACGAATTACTCCGTAGAGTATAAAAAAAACAACAAAGGGAGTTCTCTAAAAAGAAAGGCATCTAAGATGTAATCCTATTTGAAAACTTCCATCCAAACTTAGCGAACACCTCCATGATGACCGTCTCAAGGAGGCGGTAAGCATTCTTCAGATTTGTCCTTGCTTCCATGTCCTTAAGTAGCAGCGACCAAGTGCGTGCCCAGTACGTAGCCCTGAAGATCACCTGCATGAAGGTGTTAGAAGTAGCTCGGTTAAAAACCATATCATTTCTATTCAACCAAATAGCCCAACATATAGCCGTTAATCCTACACAGATCTGGTCTCTAAGCTCTGGCCGAATGCCATTAAGCCAAGAGCCGAACATATGTGAAGTACTAGATGGTGGTTGAATTCCAAAGGTTATATAGATAGTATTCCAAATAAAACGAGCAAAGTGGCAATCTATGAAAAGATGTTCAATAGTCTCCAGTGAGCTACATGAGCAGCAACTTAAATTTCCTTTCCAATTCCACTTTGCAAGATTATCTTTAGTAAGGGTAACTCCATTTTTAATGTTCAATAGTCTCCAGCGAGCTACATGAGCAGCAACTTAAATTTCCTTTCCAATTCCACTTTGCAAGATTATCTTTAGTAAGGGTAACTCCATTTTTAATGTACCACAAGAAGATTTTAATCTTAAGTGGAACCTTAAGTTTCCGTATTGGACACTTATGGGGAACAATACCACCGGTGATCAAAGTCATATACATAGAACGAGTTGTGAAAGCACCATTCATATGTAGATTCCAAGTAAAAACATCTCTAGTATCATTGAGCTTAGTTACTAAAACTTCCTCAACAAATCTATACCATGTTTGTAGGTTATGTCCAATTAGCGCTCTTCGGAAGGATACATTCAATGGAGTGGTGCTTAGCACTTCAGCTACCGTTGCAGTCTTTTTTCTCACTAAATTATAGAGGTTGGGATATGCTACTTTTAGAGGTTTATCTCCTACCCAAGTGTCTTCCCAAAAACTAATTTCAGTTCCGCTATTAACTTTGAAACGACCGCATTGTAGAAATTGGTCTTTCACTTCCATAAGTCCAGACCAGAAATGGGAGTCCCCCGGTCTTTTCTTAACGTGGGTTATAGTCTTATTTGACAGGTATTTCCTCCTTAGGAGGTTTTGCCAAATGCCATCCTCATTAATTAACTTGAATAGCCATTTGCTCAGAAGACATTTATTCTGAATTTCTAGATTCGTGATGCCCAGCCCTCCATAATCTTTTGGCCTACATAAGATACTCCACTTAGTGAGTCTATATTTCTTCTTGTGTTCATCACATTGCCAATAAAATCTGGACCGATAATAATCCAACTTTTTGAGAACCCCTTTGGGCAGCTCAAAGAAGGAAAGCATGTACATTGCTAAACTAGTAAAGACAGAGTTAATTAAAACTAGTCTGCCGCCAACCGATAGCAATTTTCCTTTCCAACTACTAAGCCTTTTTTGAAATTTTTCCTCGATTATTATCCAATCATTATTAGATAATTTCCTGTGATGCATGGGAATTCCAAGGTACTTGAAAGGGGTGTTGCCAGTTTTGCATCCAAAGATATTCGCATAATCATGTGCAAAATCTTTTGCAACCCCGTAGCAATACAATTCACTCTTATGGAAATTGATTTTAAGTCCCGACAGCTGCTCAAAAACACTTAAAACTAGTTTGAGGTTTTTGGCATGAGCGATGTCATGTTCCATAAAGAGAATTGTGTCATCAGCATATTGGAGAATTGAGAGACCTCCATCCACTAAGTGAGGCACGACTCCATTAAATTCTCCATTGCTCTTTGCTCTCTCAATGAGGATAGCTAACATGTCGGCGACTACGTTGAAAAGGATCGGGGACAACGGATCACCTTGTCTAAGTCCTTTCTTAGTCTGAAAGTAATGGCCAATGTCATCGTTAACTTTGATACCGACACTTCCTCCTTTAACAATTTGATTTATCCAATTACACCATTGAGGTGAAAAACCTTTCATCCGTAATGATTGTTGAAGGAAAGACCAGTTGACTTTGTCATAAGCTTTCTCAAAATCGAGTTTTAGCACGACGCCGTCAAGTTTCTTCCTATGCATCTCATGCGGAGTCTCGTGCAAAATTACTACTCCCTCCATGATGTTTCGCCCTGACATAAATGCCGTCTGGGATGGTTTAATGACCTTTTGCGCTACTAGAGCTATCCGATTTGTCATTACCTTAGTAAAGATCTTGAAGCTCACATTAAGTAAGCATATCGGTCTTAATTGTTGGATTTGCTTGGCTTCTCTTTGCTTAGGAAGTAATGTGATAATGCCAAAGTTAAGGCTAAACAAAGGCAGTTGTCCCTTGTGAAACTCATGGAAGAGAAGTAACAGATCATCCTTGATGACATCCCAAAAGACTTAATAAAATTCAGCTGGGAATCCATCAGGCCCCGATGCCTTATTATGTTCCATTTGGAATATAGCCTTCTTCACCTCATCTTCCATAAAAGGTAAGGTGAGAATTTCATTTTCCACTTCTGTTACTTGTGGGATGTCATCGCTTTCTGATTCAATTAGTGTGAAATTATTCCTTTCTGATGCACCGAAGAGACCCTTGTAGTAATTAGTGATAAATCGTTTAAGATTTTCATCACCTTCTATTATGCCCTCCTCTTGATCTAACTGGAATATCCTTGTTCTCCTGTGTTTCCCATTTGCAACCAATTGGAAATATTTGGTATTGCAATCGCCATGCAACAACTTAGTTGTTTTGGCTCTTTGGTACCATTTAGTCTCCTCCTAACTCAGCAACTGGGTAAGGCGTTGCTTCAGACATTGTTTTAAATCAAGCTCTTGAGCGCTAAGCCTGTGAGATTCTGCTTTTTTGTCTAATTCATCAGCTTTCTTGATTATTTCTTCCTTTTCTTTCTTATATGTCCCACTAATATTTTTTGCCCAACCTCTTAGGAATTGTCGAAGTCTTTGGATTTTGAATTGCCATTTTTGCAATGGCGTTCGACCTCGGGACTCATTTTTCCATACTTGTGCCACAGTCTCTGAGAAGCCCTCTCGCAGAAACCACCCAAGCTCAAACTTGAAAAGTGGTTGTTTATTAGAGTGAGTTCCATTCCCAGTGCTCATAAGCAATGGGGTGTGGTCAGAGATATCTCTATTTAGCGCACGAACCGTAGCCAATGGAAACTTTCCCTCCCATTCAGTGGTAACCAGAATGCGGTCAAGAGTTTCAAAGGTTGGTTCGGGCCTAGAATTTGCCCAAGTGAATTTTCTATTTGATAAATCCAATTCCCTTAAATCCAAGCTGTCGATGACCGCATTGAATAGGAAAGGCCATCTATCATTGTATCTATCGTTATTTTTTTCTTGCGGGTTGCGGATGATATTAAAATCACCACCTACAAGGAGAGGCAAATTTTCTTTGGCACAAGTTTGAACTAATTCAGCTAGGAATGGTTCCTTAAACTCGTCTTGAGCAGCCCCATAGACTGCTACAAGAACCCATCGGAAACCATCATCTTTGTTTCGAAGATGGAACTTTACATAAAAGTCACCTTCATCAATACTTCCTATGTCAAAAACTTTCAAATTAATGCCTAGCAAGATTCCTCCGGATCTACCATGAGGTTGAGACCAATGCCAGAGGAAGTCTCGGCCCGCACAAATATTATTCAGGGTGCTTTGTGTGAAATCCTTTTTTCCTTTTTCTAGTAAGGCAATGAAGTCTAGCTTCTCATCTCTATAGCATCTGAGAGGAACCTAAATTTAGCCAAGTCACTAAGACCTCTGCTATTCCAAAAAATTCCCTTTATTTTGTAAACGTTGTGTGTTTTTTCACAATTCTAACCTTAGCGTTGCCTTTTTTCCTCGAGGCACACTTTGATTTATTTTTCTTGAAAACAGTCTGAAAATCACAACTTAGGTGATCATTGTCCTCATCCATGACCTCCTCCATAAAGTCACCGCATAAGTGACCAAGAGTGAGATTCTCAAAATCGCATTCCTCATCCTCAATATTCTCTGTTTGGCTATTGTCTGAATCTAAAAAGTCTACACAAACATCATGTCCAGATTGAGAATGTAATCTATCCTGATCCCTTAATAAAGCAACCGAAAGCATATGCTGTTCATGGTTCGATCCTAGGGCTACACCTAAGTTGCTGACCTTAGAAAAAATGGAATGCTCAGAAAAGGAACATGCGTACATGTCGTTACCTGTGGCGTCGAGGTTCTTCCATGCAGCACGCTTTTTGGCCTTCTCCAATGAGTGTTGATCAGCCGCTCCAGCCAGCCTCGCACTTGCACGCGACGGCGACAAGGCAGCCTCCCTGATGCTCGCCGCAGCCAACAGGCGTTCAGGCGCAACCGAGCCTGGCACAGGCAAGTGCTGCCCCAACCTGAGGTGAGGCGGCGCCGAACCAGCAGCTCTGCGCCCAGGCCCCCCCGGTCCAGTGCGCTCAAGCATGCGTCCATTTCGGACCAACCCAGCCTCCATCTCGCCATCAACCTCCACAGCCTCCTTGTCCACCTCTACCTTGCTCGCCTCCATCAGGTTAGGCACATGCAAGGGATCCATGTCCTGCAAATCTTCCTCAACCTCAAAGTATTCATCATCTATTATTCCATCTCTCTGATCTGTAATCTCCTCTGCCAGGACTTTCTCCACACAGAAGTCTAAGTTCTTGTCAACAGCCATGTCAATAATCTCTGCAGCTATCCTTTTGATTTTTGTTTCCAACTCCTCTCCTTGTTCCACCAACATGGATGAGATCACTTTGGATCCATTGACAACATTCCCAACATTGCCCGGAGAGGCATCTCTTTGGCCTTGATCAGTATCATGATCCCTTCTAGAGCGTTTCCCCTCCCTATCTGAATTGGACTCTCCATTAGGCGCGTCTTCCTCCAATGGGTTGTCATCATTATTCCCATCCTGGAAATTGAACTGCACCTCCTCCCCATTGTCATCAAAACCCGTTGGCTCAACTTCAAACTTAAGCTCAAAGTAATATCACCGATAACAACATCAAGCTTTGGGGGCAGCAGCTTGTGATCTAAAACTGCTACTAGAATGCGACCAAAATTATTCTTGCGCGTGGTTTCCATGTCCACGGTTTGAGTGGAACCAAGCATAGAACCAATGGCCCATAAGTTTAGAAATTCCCTCAGTTTCTTTCTAATACCAGTGACTCGAATCCACACCTTGGGGAGCAGATATCCTTCCTCTTCTTCATGCCATTCTTCGAACTGCATCCTCAATCCATGAGGCACATTATTGGCACGAACATCAGCACCACCGAACGCTATTGCCCTCTGCAACTCATTCTTAGAAGGAAAGGGGACAACAAAAGAGTCATTATCATGAGGCACCGGTTCCCACTTCCACTTGCTCGAGACAACCCGCTGCAGCTGAGCTACCACCTGATCAATGGAGAGAGTTCCACCCACAACCTTGACAAGCGCCGTCTTTGAGTCTTTCTTCCGAGACAGAGGCGGATGGGGTATATGATAGAATCCCAGACCTTGAACTGCATACCCCACGGCGTGCGCCACCGGCCGTGGTTGCTTGAGCAAATGGCAGCGGTGATTGACGTGATCATGGCCGTCGCAAATGACGCAGTACACTTGAGTGGTGCATTCATCAGCCACATGCCCTTTTTGGGTGCACCGGCCACAAATCTTCACCTTCCTTCCCGTCTTGAATGTCTCCTTCTCTTCCATTGACACCTCCTCCAGCTCTAGCTCCACGCCGGCAGCATCCGGAACGACAGTGCGTGCTGGTTCAACAGTGGCATCAGCACCACCGTGGTGACCAGCCCTACCACCACGTCCAGACCTGCCCGCGTGACCACCGCAACGCGGTACGAAGCCCCTGGCACCGCGAGGCCAGAAACTCCGCGGCCACGGTAACTCCTGCCGCCGCCATAGCTCGGATCAAATCCGAGCTCACCCGCATGAAAGCTGCCACCGCCACCGGAGAACCAATCTTCTTCCTCGCCGCGGCCCGCACCATAGCCACGGCCGCGTCCTCCAACACTCCCTCTATCCATCTCGCAGCACCGGTGATCCGCACTCGCCGCCGCCTCACCGTCCTCCGACTCCCTTTGCTTGACCGCACGGCTCGACACCTGAACCGTTGCGGAGTGAATGCGGGTGGTAATCGGAGCGGCACGCGAGGGCGGCGCACGAGCCTTTCGCAATGAAGCTCTCGGTCTTCCCGCACGACCAAAGAGTGCACAAAGGCCGGAAGGAAAAGTGAAATGGGCCTCTCTGCCTCCAAACCGCATTTGGAGCGAACGTTCCGGCCCATGAACCACCTCCCTGACCGCCAGGCCCCACCCTCCGGGATCTCGCACCTTTGGTCGGGGCAGTTCGAAATTTGAATTTTGGGATTCCGACAAACTCGCACCGGTCGAGCTCATCGGTGCCGGAGACGATGAACAAGCTCCCACTTTGGTCTCGCCAGAGACCGGACAGACCTCGTCAGCCCTGGCAGTACACCGAGCCCTGGCCAACGCGTCAGCCAAAGTAAAAGCTGGTGATGCACGGGCCGGTGGTAGTGGACCTCGCCAGGGCTTCATCTTCGACGGCGGCGGTCTCCGGCCACCAGTTAACCGTCCATCTGCATCTGCCAGCCCGTCCGCCGAACCTGCAACATCAGAGACCACACACCCATTAGGGATTAGCTCTGCCATCATGGTTGGCAGTGTGGGGGCGACGCAAGCAGTGCTGAGAGAGCCGGCGGCATGCCGGCCAATCTGCCCCGAACTTCTGAGACACCCGCTGCCCTCAACCTCTTCGTCATCGTCTTCGTCGGAGCTTAGCTCGTTCGCCAATGGCCAGAACCTGGAGCCAAAGGAACGGAATCTGCATCCGGCAAGCGGGTCTGCCAGTTTCCGGTCCTCCCTGCCATGAGACAGCGAAGCTTCTTGAGACCACGGACCGTCCTCTTCCTCAGCTGCATCCAGGCCCACAAGCGAAGAGGTCGCCACCGGCGCCGGTGCCAGCGTAAGCCGCCGAGCCGCGGGGCGGCCAGGGGGCGGGCACATCGTCGCCGCCCGGCGCTGCCAGTCAGACATTCTCTCAGGATATTGTCAGACTTTCGGTGTTTCACCTAAATGACTTGTTGCAACTAATCAGAACAAAGGCACCTCAATAAAAATAGTTCACATCAGAACATGAGTGGCAAACACTGTTCTCGCTGAATCTTGCTTACACTGGCAATGGACTGTTAATATAACAAAGGGCCAATTGCAAAACTGCCCTTATTTTTATCCTCGACTGCATGTTTGCCCCTTCTTTTTAGACTTTGCATGGTTGTCCCTGTATTTTTAACTCAAACCATCAGTTTGCCACTGTTCTGTGAAGTGGACTTAACGATGTTAACTGAATGGTAAAATGACAAATATGCTCATATCCTTTCCCTTCAGGCTTCAGCAAGTGCGGCTCTGGATTCTCCGATGGAAGATCACGGACTCGTCAATGTCACTGGATAGGCAAGCATGTGCCACGCCCTGCGGCCCTGCAGTCGTGCCACCGGTTACACCCTGCGCAGCGTCCGCCGTCATGCGAGCCTGCAGGTCATCTTGCGTTGCCCCGCCTGCAGGCCATCTGCGTTGCCCCGCCTGCATGGACCCATGCGTCGCGCAGTCGACCGCGTCTGCCGCGCTGCGAGCTGGACGCCGAGCTGTGAGCCGCCCGCGTGCGTCCCTGCACAGCGCCCGCTCTAGGACTTGCCTGCTGCGGGGAGGCAGAAGGGAGCACGTTTGCTTGCCGGCGGGGGAGGCAGAAGGGAGCAAGCTGCGCGGGCCTCTGCTCGCCGACGGGGAGGGAGACGGCAGTGCAGCACTGGCCTCCTGCTCGCCGGCGGGGAGGGAGAAAGGATGCACCGTGCAAGCCTCCTGCTCGTCGGCGGCAGCCCTGCTCGCGGCCAGGGAGGTAGAAGGGGAAATGATAAGGCAGGACATGGGAAAGAGAGGCACGGTGGTGCTGTGAAGTTTAGATAGGGCAGGGGCATATGGGTCATTTCACCACTTTTTATCCTTTCCAATCTTTTTTTTCTACCAAACCTACTCAGTTAAAAGCCCAACTGCTTACGGCGTTAAGAAACGAGGGCAGACTGACTTGACTTGACCGGACTACTGGACTTACTAGACCAGGAAAGCAACGGCCGAATAATATTCAAAAAATAAGGGCAAATATGCAAAGTCTAAAAAAGAGGGGCAAACATGCGGTTAGAGTTGGAAACAATGGTAGATATGCAATTTGCCCTATAACAAAAGTTTCCTCAAAATATCATAACTCTTCGTTTACATGAAGGGAGCCCAGAGCAACACTAAACGGAAATGAAAATCCCACGTCTCTTAGCAATGTTCTAATTTGCAGAATAAACATGTCAACCATTTACCAGTCTGTCCCTCAAGACTAAACTGTGAGTAACAATCCAGTGCGCTGGAAAGATAGCAAGTTTATTCGTCTTTCAAGCTTCGTTTATTCACCATGAAAATCCTCGGACCTCAGTCTATGGACTTCTCTTTTATATGGTTCTTGTTGCTTGCTCAGTAACAAATCTGTTCATGTCTCCTGAATAGATAATGGCTTTGCTTCTTGCAACACGCTACAATGGCTGTACGGCAGACCTATAAATCAATAAGTGTTGGAGATTATTGTGTTTTTACATTTTACCCCCACTCTGAACCCTAATGATAATTCTACCCTTACTTTTTCTCACTTTGCATTTTTGCCCCTACCTTTTCTCATTTCGATTTTATTGATCTTTACAACATGCCAATGTTTTCAAATCGTATTATCGAACCTAGTCGTAGGAGCACTGATAAGATGACTAATAGTTGATTAGTCGAGACTAGTTGGTCCTAGTCGGAAGTCTAGTCGTCCTGTATATTCTAGGACCCATATACTAGTCGATCCTAGTGGAAAGTATAGTCTTTCATATACCTGAGTTCTCAGTTCTCGTTTTCAGGTCCTGGCAGGCAGCCTCTGACCAGTCATCAGTTCACCACTCACCACCCGTGGCCGCCAATGCCATGAGAGGGCGGATGCAGCAACAGCGGAAGCCGGCGGTGGCGGAGCAATGGAAGTTAGCGGCGGTGAAACAGTGAAGGTTGACCATGGAGGTGGTGGGCGGCGCGTCTGCGGCGTGGAGTCATGAGTCGGGGACTACGCGCACGACGTGACGTCACAACACGGGGGCTCGGTCTTTGTATACCCTCTGGACTGGGTTGGAATCTGGACAGGCTAAACTAATAGGCCGACTCACTAATGGTCAAAGCCCATGAAGCAAAACAACCCAAAAAAGTCACAGTCTGATCGTTTTCTTTTCTGATCAGTTAGATGAGGCGTGATTAGTCGGATGACTAGAAAACTAGTCGTTCAAAACCTAATCGGTCCCCCTTATCAAGGTTCATGGACTGATAAGCCCGACTAATTGTGACTAATCACGATCAGTTGGAAGACTTGAAAACACTTACAAGTGCACATTCTTCTTGACAAACTAATTAATTTTTCTTTATGTGATGCTCGGGGTTTATTTTCTTCTTGACCTTCCAACAAAGAAAAGGAATGGAGTCTGAAGCAAACTTGTGTGAATATCAGAATAGGTAATATCTGCCAGCTGCGGGTTAATTAATTAGTGTACTGCTTGTGTACAATATAATCTGCTAGCTGGACATGAATCATTGAAGTGCCCAAGCTATTCCATCCAACAAGGCATATACTTTTTTTCTGCTTTATATATACAAGGCTGCGGATCCAATGCCAACAGCATGTAGAATATAAGACTGAAAACCACTGGGGAGAGCTAAGGAATTAAGGAAACCTGTCAAATGCATGAAACCGACGACTGAATTTTGCATAAAAGCGATGTGCTTGTGGGAATAGGATGCCTTAGGAATTTGGGTTGCATTTTAGGGCAAGTAAAATGGATGTTCAGCATTTGTGCGCTGACATGGAGGCTGCGGGAGTGAGCTTCATAAGTTCCGAGTGTCAGTGCTTCATGCTCACCTAGTTTGATTGGAGACCTTGTCTGCTCCTCGGGCTAGAGACCTCTATGAAACTGTCAGAACAGAAGATCTAGGAAACTCAGTCACTCTGACCACGCATCCGTCTACTACACTCAGTTACCTTGACGACCAGATGACTCAGAACATCAAATGTAATTATTACTGGCAAAGCATACATAGCAGTAGGAAACACTAAGCCCAGCTGTTTTCACTTCTTCAGTATAAAATTCAAAATTATTCTGGCCTGACAATTTTGCACGAAAATCAACTGAATTGAGGGTTGAGATGGCTCGTGACAAGCGTGTTAAATCAGCAAGAGAGGTACAAATGGTGTGCCTTGCATAATTTATCGAGATGTATTATGTGTTTGAGTGACTTGGTGACAGTGTGTCCATCCAAACTCTAAATGGTAAACAGATAGTCACATAGTTTAGCCACTGTACCTTTCGGCCTTTAATGAGATTAAGAATGCCTAAGAAATTATTTGAGACAACTACTAGATCATTATAGCTAAGTATTAGTATTTTAAGAGCAGGAATAATCATGCGGCAATTGGGTTTCCTGTATGTATAGGGGGTACAAATGATGCTTCATAAATAAACATGTCACGGATTTATCATTGATGTGTAAGCTGCGTTGTATAATCATGGTTTGACACCATATTGCCGTCAACACTTTTGTTCTATGGTGGAATGGATTAATAGTAGATTTGTTCAAAAGCCATCGTAATTGCTACGAGTTCAATTAATGTTACCCTTCATTTGTTTGATTGACTCCATGATTACGGTGGCACACATTATTCAGACAGAGAGGGAGCATCCCTCACAAAAAAGGGTAAACTCTATTTTTCACCCTCTAACTATTAAAAAATCTGATTTTCAACCCACAACTACAAAATCAGACACTAAACACCATCTAACTATCCAAATCGTGCAAAATTGGCCCTTTCGGTGGTTTTGAAGGTGGTTTTGGATTTTTAAAAAAATAAAAAAAATATATATTTTAAATTAAAAAAATTAAAACTAATTTGTTTTAATGAATTTTTAAGTTTAAATAATATTTTTTTCAATTTCTATAAAATCTAAAACCACATTCAAAACCACGCAAAGGGTCAATTTTGCACAGTTTGGATAGTTGGAGGGTCTTTGGTATCCGGTTTTGTAGTTGTGGGTTGAAAATCGAACTTTAGTAACAGTTGAAGGATGAAAAACAGACTTTTCTCAAAAAAAAAATGATACATGAGACGCCATTATTAGTGAACGTTGGGTCATTAGCTTCACATGCCAGGAAAGGAAGAAGTCGATCATGTGCCATGACATATAGCTACTGAGCACGCACGTTGATATCTTAAATTGTCTTGTACTACTATGTACTGAATAGTGGCTGTGGTTGGTAAATCACGAAGTCTGGGCTGCTAGTCGATCCATGGACATATATAGGTGTACGTGGCTAAAATTGAGTGCCTTGTCTTCCTGCTGCTAGCCGGATATAGCCTTTGGGAGGAGGAACCGCTAAGAGAAGGTCATTTTAGCGCTAAGCTTGAAAAACCGCTAATAGCCGGATTTAACCTGCTAAATCCGTTAAATTGAGGTGGTTTAGCCCGCTAAACACTAGAATGCCTTTAATAATATGTTGTTAGCTCTAGCTCTTATGCTCTTATGTGTAAACACTAGTGCCTTGTCCGTACAAGGAGTGACTTGTTCATAGTTCAGGATTGACCTTTTGGAGTTCAGATATGGGATCTTGTAATCAATGTTCACTGCATTCACTCATTACAATTTATTGATCTTTACGAAAACAAAATTTCTAGACAAACAAATGTTTTTTTTATCCCATGCTTGATGCTTGTTGTTTAATTTACTCTCAATCTTCCAACACATTAAATAAAAGAAGTTGGGTCTAAAGCAAAATTATGTGAATATTAGAATTGCAATCCTCCAGGCGCCAGCTGCAGGTGAATCACTTATCATCCGGGATAATTTAGTGTACTGCTTGTGTACAATAAAATCTGCTAGCTTCAGTTCAGCAGTTGCAGGTGAGACCTCAAAGTGCTCTGAGTTATTCCACCCAACAAGCAGTTAGTCATTCTTTACCGCTTTATATATACAAGGTTGCCGATACGAAGCCAACATGTAGAATATAAAACTAAAAACAACTGAGAAGAGAAGCATGAAACCGTTGACTCAATTGTGCATAAAAGTGAGGTGCTTGATATGGGAATGGGATGCATTAGGAATTTGGATTGCATCTTAGAGCAAGTAAAATGGCTGTTCAGCACTTGCATGCTGGCATGCAGGTTGTGGGAGTGATCCTCGTAAGTTACCGGCGGCAGTGCTCTATATTCACCTAGTTTGATTGGAGAGCTTTTCTGCTCCTCGGGCTGGAGATCGATCGGTACAATAACGGTGTACCTTGCATTATTGTTTATTGATCGAGATGTATTGTGTGTTTGAGCGACCTGGTAACAGTTTCCACGTCTAAAATCTAAATGTTATGTAGTCAGTCACATCGTGTAGCCACCGTATCTCTCGACCTCTAATAAGACTAAGAATGCCTAAGAAATTATTTGAGACAACTACTGGAGCATGATAACTAACTATTAGTAAGAACAAGATTAATCATGCGACAGTTGGGTTTCCTATATTTTTTTATAATGGAAGTTTATTGATTTCATTATCATTACATCGAGTTGATACAAAGATCTTAAAACACTTCCGCCCTCCGCATATCCAGAATGCACATAGCCTTACAAAACAAATATAGTGAAACTAGCAAACTAATGACACTCTCAATCCTTTGATTAGAATGCCACCCATGTGCTGAGATAAAAAAAAATTAGCCACCTACGCCAAATGATGACATGCCGCTGCAATAAAATCCTGTGAAGTAGGCTTCTGTAAGATAACCCAAGTACGGAGACTATATATAACAAAAAAATATGGCATGTAAAGGAGAAGTAGATTTTTTTTCAAACACTATCATTTCTGCTTAACCAAAGTGACTAGCATGTAGCAGCTGCCTCTAGCAATGCCAATAGCTTTATCAATGAATATGTCACAGATTTATATATCAATGATACCAATGAAAATAGGTTGGGTCTGAAGCAAGCAGGAGTATTATGTGATATGTAATAATCTGCCAGCTGCAGGTGAATCAAGTACTCGAGGTATTCCATCAACTGGTAGCTAGACATACTTTACTACTCTATTTATATCTACCAGGCTGCCAAGATGCAACGTCAACACGTAGAATATAAGACTGAAAACCAGCGAGAAGGAAACCTGACAGATGCATCAAACGAAGCCTCAATTGTGCATAGAAGTGAGGCGTGCTTGTGGGCATGGGATGCATTAGGAATTTGGGTTACATCTTAGGGAAACTAAAAATCGCAGATAGGAGCTTGCAACCTGACATGGAGGTACCGGGCATGAGCTCCGTTAGTTCGACTGTCAGTGCTTTGCGTTCCCCAAGTTTGATTGGAGACCTTGTCTGCTCCTCGAACTCGGAACCACCATCAAACTATCAGAGGAACAGCGGAAGCTTCATTATCACTCCAACCATTCATCTGTATCTTTGACTCAATGAGTTGAATAGTTCATGCGTGGGGTCGTGGCGCTCTTCTTCTGCCACCTCAAGCTGAGGCGTGCGACCGCCGGGAGCCGCGGCGGGCCCGGAGCTGTCATCGCCGCCGCGATCGCCGTGTTAGCGATCCCGGAGTTCGCATACAAGCGGGAGATCGGCGGCGGCGGTGGGGACTCGACAGGGTGGCCGGGCTGATGCAGGTCGGCGAGGTGGTCCGGCGGCTGCCGGCGTGCAAGCATATGTTCCACGTGGCGTGCATGATAGGTGGCTGGGCTCACAGCCTCACACTCGACTTGACCCATCTGTCGCGCCGCCGTCGAGCCCACCGACGGCCAGCCGGAGCTGCCGGTATGATCGGTTGATTGACCACCGGGGTCTGGGTGAGCCGGTGAGGTAGCTAGCTCGATCTGCATGAGCCGGTGAGGTAGCTAGCTCGATCTGCACTTATGTTGTAGATTATAAGGTGCTTGCGGGAATGGAATGCCTTAGGAATTTGATCAATTGATAATGTACATTTTCTTTCGGTTTTGAGACAACTACTAAAGCATGATAACTTAGTACTAGTATTTTAAGAACAAGGTTAATCATGCAACAATTAATGAATAAACATGTCATGAGTTTATCAGTGATGCGTATGATGCCTTGTGTAATCATAGTTTGACGCCGTATTGCCATTAACACTTTTCTTCTATGGTGAAAAGGGTTAATAGTTAACCTGTTCAGAAGCAGTTGTTGTTGTGAGTTCAAAATTCAAATGTTACCCTTTATTTGTTTAACTCCAGGATATGTTGCGTGGTACATACATTATTCAGATATGCAGAGGGAGTATTCCTCGCCAAATTTAAAAAAAAGTTGATATATGAGACGCCAGTGAACGTTGGCTTCACATTGAAGACAAAACACTGGTTCCATAAAAAGGGATGCAAAGAGAGTAACAAAGTCGATCATGTGCCATGACACAACTACTGAGCAAAAGTAGGTTGTGCTTAAACGATGGCAGGTTGTTATCTTGATTGTCTTGTACGTACTATATACTGCATGACACAGCTAGCTGGTTGTGGTTGGTGAATCACTAAATCAGGAGTCTGGGCTAGTCGATCCGTGGAAATACGTGGCTATACCCTTAATAAAATGGAGTGCCTTCAGATGTTGCAGGAGAGAGAGGCAACCAGAGCCAAAAATTACCCTGCTACTGCCGACATGCGAGGGAGAGATGAGCGAGACAGAAAACACTTAAACACATCGCGAGAAGGATTTCCGTGGTTTGTGGTGACAGGAAAGCTCATGCTGCTGGGGATGAGATGCATCTGGAGTCAAAGCTGAAGACGTATCACGACATCTTGCGCATAGTGCTTCTGAAGACCTGAAGGGATGAACTATTCTGGCGTTATACAGACAGCTAGGCTACGGAGTAGGGACACCTTTGAGGCCAGCCAGGTTTAACCTGCACTTTTATTATTATTACTATAACCAGAACACCCTTAGTCCTTACACAGAGGAGCTAATTCTAATCCTCACAAGTATATTTCCTCAAAAAACAACTTTAGATTGTCATGTAAATTCCGTTATAGGCCTTGTAATTAGACACGCATGACCCTGTGACATAGTCGAACATCTAAAATTAATGCCTACGTGTCAAACAATGATTTCACAATCATATATTCCTCGTAGCAACCTGAAATGTTTCAAATGACTCGTTGCAACTAATCAGAACAAAGGTACCTTAATAGAAATAGGCCAAATCAGAACATGAATGGTAACACTGTTCTCACTAAATCTTGCTTACACTGGCAATGGACTGTCAATGTAACAAAAAATTCCTCAAAATGTCATAACCCTTTGGTTACAATAAGAGAGCCCAGATCTACACTACGGAAATGAAATTCCACGTCTCTGAGCAATGTTCTAATTTCTGTGTAGTGTGTACCTCCACCAAACTAGGAGTAACAATCCAATGCGCTGGAAGAAAGCAAGTTTATTCGTCTTTCAAGTTTCATTTTCAACATGAGAATTCAGGTCCACCAAAACAGCAAACCAACCACATTCACATCGGCCAACACCTTATGCACTCTTTAGTTGCTGCATTTAGTTACAACAATGATATAAAAGCGTTATTAGCTAGCAGTAGTATATGCAACATCCAAGATGCATAATAATAGTTCGAACAGGTATAAACCCACATGCAGTTTGAAACCGACTTGCTCTATCAACACTTGATCAGAATCGACTGAAAAGTGAAAACTAAATTTGGGCTACACAATACATTTCACATGTTGGCACTGAATTGAAATGCTACCACCGGTTATATTTTTATACATTGGATTGACAGAAAAATTGTAAGACAAATAAGAACAACATAAATGGGTATCTTAGATCCAAAGATGGGCAATGATACAATCACGTGTAAAGAAAGGTTTGATGAAGTGCACCCATATCCATTGAGAGGGTGAACTTCGGAATCTATAATAGTAGATATACATTTTGGCTCACTAGATGATGGACAGCAGAAATGAGTGAGCTTCTCTTGCGAGGATAAGCTGAGAAACAGCAAGCAACATTGCAACCAAGCAAGACATTTTTTGCTTCTATTGTGAGGATAAACTGATAAGGGATTTAATGTCGAATGGAGGATGACAAGGTTGATGACAGATTGGAGGCCTACTGCTAGAGATGACATGCAACGGGAGTCCATGTTGAAGTTAGAGGAAAAATTTGACTGCATCAACAAAAATGAAAGCAGCAACTGAAAGGGATGCCAAAAAAAATATTATCCCAAGACAGCAAAGCAATGGACTGGTGGCCTTGAAGGGTACTGGTACACATGGGGCACAATGTGAACAGGTAAATAATGGTGAAGCATGTGAGCAAGAGGATCAAGTACAATCAGTAATTATGATTGCAGACATTTTTTTTAACAATACCTAGTTATGTGTTTGGTTGGATCAGAGGAATTAAAAGCTTACAAAAAGTAAGTTTTTAGGGTTTCAAGACAACTAGGTTTAAGATGTCATTCTATACATTGTCTAGATAAGTTGTTTCAACAGATGCAGATGAAAGTCAAAGGAACATGTTTTTAATTTCTCAAAATAGAAAACAAAACCATAACACAGGTTCAGCATGAAGGGATTATTGTTATCCAGGTCAGGTGTTCTACATCCTTAGCCAAAAAGGAAATTCCCCAATCTGTTACTTGATGGAATATCTAGTATCAAATATTAAATCATAAGAAACATACCCTTTTCTCTTCCTCTATCTTAGCCTTGAGAAACGAATAGAGGGCAACACCAAAAATAGCAATGGAAGTGCCAATTCCAGTTTGTGTGGTGATCTTGTTGCCTGCTCAACATTAAGCTCCCAAGTGTTACAGCACAATGGCAGAAACTTTAGATGTACGTATTGAACAACCAATCACGAAGAAATGTTAGAATTCATTTAAGTACCAAAAACGATGATGGAAAAGCCTATGACGAAAACACGTTTCAACACATTGCCGATGGCGTGTGAGAGAGGGGCCACGCGCTCCAATGTGTTTGTAGCAACCTGAATGAGAAGGGTTTTTTTTCTAGTCAACATAGGATAGATGAATGAAAGGATGTTGAATTATTGTCACAAATAACACAAGTACAAAGCACATGTTAATATTACAAGAGGAGAATATGATTCATATGCCATGAAGATATCTACCTGGTTATAAAGGTGGTAGAACAAGCCCACCACGAAAAAGTTAGAAATCAACTTTGCTAATCCAACTTTGGCAATTGCATCTTTGAATCCATACTGCACTAACTTAGGTCCATCAATCTGCACGTTGCGAATATAAGAAACAAGCATGAAATGTTCAGTACCCTTGCACAAAAGATTGAAAAGTAGTTAATGAACTGTACATTGTGTCCAAGAATCTCACAAACAATGAACACATGTACACCTTCCAAGTGCTACTAAACAAATGGCATGTAGGCATGCGAAGACACATAAACAAAATTAATTTGTTTCACTAGTAGCAGGCGTTAAAAACCATAATAATGGAGTGAATGTTCATCTATATGGAACAACATTAATACTGCAAATAATTTTGGAGGGGAGGATACTAGTTGTTCAAATTAGCAAGATTCAACGAAGTTGTTAATGTTCCCTCACTATTTTCTCAACTGCTCTTACTCATGTTGTGTTCTCTTTTCTTGTATTTTATTTATTAAATGTCTACTACAGCATTGTCAAAATTAATTGAATGCCTGATGCTGTGCTTGTGATTGCATTGAAGATTAATAACTGAGAGTTGGCCATTATAAGAAAGAACAAGTATTGTACAGAAATTGTAAGAGACAAACTGCATAAATATATTGTTCAAAATCAAACTTACAATAATTGCAGGGGGGATGCAGACAATGAGAGCAATTATTGATATGTACGCATACAAATTTGTGCTATCCATGCCAGTCTGTGACAAAGGAGAACAATAAGGAAAGAAGTTAGCGAATAGGAGCTGCTAAGAATGTAGAGGGACAAGTGAGTGGAAAAATATTAGGATTTAGGCACAGGAGAGACCATAGCCTTCTTCGAGTAGATGCTCCGGTAGGTGAAGGAAATATTTGAGATCATGGCATTAATGAAGCCAGTCCAATTGAATGAGAGTTCAGTGAGGGATGCTACCGAGACACCTGATCATTTTAAAACAAAGTACAGATGCACATGAATTTATGAGATATCATAAAGAAACAGATCAGTTTGAAACAGTTTTCTAATCCAGGTGTTATAACTACTTGAATCGCGAATCTTTAGGTATGATCCTATCATTTATGATGTCAATACAGCACATTGCCTAGAATGCTGACAACGATAGCACTGGCACCCCAGCAGGTGGCTTAAGAACTATGGCTTGAACTCCTCCACCCCTTAAAAAGAACTCAACAGCAC
This sequence comes from Digitaria exilis, assembly GCA_015342445.1. Classification (NCBI taxonomy): domain Eukaryota; kingdom Viridiplantae; phylum Streptophyta; class Magnoliopsida; order Poales; family Poaceae; genus Digitaria; species Digitaria exilis. The sequence continues at coordinate 78,809 of JACEFO010002303.1, forward strand.
TGGCACATTGACTCTACAAAATCTGCATCAGTCCTCTGAACCAGAGAGCTACCAAAAGAATGCCAAGTTGAACCTTGTCTTGAATACACTAGTGACAACATGTTATAAGTGCAGGTTTATATAGCTAGCACAAGAAGTGAAGCGAAAGCTAAGATGATACTTACCAACAACAACTGGAACAAGGGACATCCAGAGTGTCAGTGGAACTGGTTGTCCAAGGATAAACTGAGAAGCAGCCGCATTGACGAATGGCTCCAGAGCTGTGTTTCAATTTGCAAACTGGAAATATATTAGCACAAAAAAAGGAGATAGAGAGATTTATAGTAATAAAAACAGCACATCATAGAAGCACCTTTAATGGTGTGGGCAAATGAGACAGCCACAGCAGCAAAGGAGACAGTGCTGGTTACATGGCCGATGGCATGGCAAACTGCAACTGGAACAAGCTGCTTCAGAAGCGCTGAGTTGACCGGCTACAGAAGTAAAATTTATATTGGTCAGTTCCTTCCAGAAAAAGATGTCATTGACATAACATAGATGGATACCGGATACGAAATAACAGGTGATTAATAGATACAGAACTTTTTTAAAACACTTAATAGCATACATTCTGTATAATTTAGGTTATGTTACTGATTCTTAGGACATTGACATCAGAACTACAAAATTACTGACATGCACACTATCAGATTCAAGCACATCAAGTATTCAAGTATAAGGTCGGGGTCGCTGATCCAAATATAAGGCATCTGATAGTTCACTGTGTCATATGTTTGCGTCAATCGACCTGTCTAGGATTAGTATATAATCTATCCAGTAAAAATGTGAAATCAGAAACCTAACTACAAGGAATATTTTTTCTTTAGAAAAAGAAAGCAATTATGTCTGCACCCAGATCATAAATGTCATTGAAAACCCTAAAGTATGAGTTAGAGATGTTATGCAGACTGCTCTAAATGCCACTGAAAATTCTGACAGTGAACTAGAGAGGTAGTTATCTTATAAAAAATATGAAAAAGACCAGGAAGGGTAACAATAAATACCGCACGCTTAGGAAAACCGAAGCTCCAGCCAATAAGGCAGTATAGCACTCCAATAAAAAGATGGCTCGCCGAGACAAAGCTACAACAATAGGTATAAGTTTTATGCATTACTATGGCAACTGCTGCCAGCAAGAAAGAGAGAATCCGCACTTATACAGCAAACGTACTATGGATAGGGGAAGTCATTCAAGATCTTCTTGTTGAGGATGTTAAATATTACATTGAAGAAATACCTGCAAAATTTGACCAAAAAGTGACAGTTAGAAGTTAGAACTACTACTGAAAGTAAGTTTCCCATTATTTTTGAAGTTGCAACATTGGTGGTACAGGTAAGTGAACCTACCACACGAAGAAGAAGAAACCTGTGACAAGCGTCGGGTATTTCTCTGCAAATCCCTGGGGCTTTGCTTCTCTGTAATAGAAAAAAAAAATCCTATTAGTAACAATGATGACAACAACAGCAACATGATGTTTCTTAGCCGCACTGCTGTGAGCTCCAGGTATCAACAAGTTTTGCTAGCTGCTTTGAATAGCCAAAGGGTCTCCTTGTAATTACAAAAAAACTTTGGAAGTTGCAATGACACACCCTTGTCCCCATTGTAGGAGCTGTACTACTGAAGCAAAAAGTATGCAGCACTGCTGTCGCTTTCAAGCAAACTGCACCAGATGCGTTTGTTAAAAAATCTCTGCATTAGGCTCAATCTATGCGTTAATACAAGCCTAGGAGCTGGAGTTACAGGCCTAAAGCGGGCAACCACTGCACCACATAATAGTGGTCAACGGAGCAATATGCAGTGCACTGTCCGGAAATAACAGCTCCGTCAGCTACTGAAGCCGCTAAGTGGTCGGAGCCAACACTCGACTTCTGGAAGCTTCCAAGAGCACAGATCAACCGAAACGCCGCAGCAAACCCCACAGGATGCTGCTCGGACAAGCGCAAGGTGGTAGCGCACGGGGGGTCAATCTACTGGCAGGCGAGACGTCCACTCACCCGGCGGAACCCGAGGAGGCGACGGCGTCCGGACCCGCGCGGAGGATCCGCCGCTTGGCTGCGCCAGAGAGGCTCAACGGGGAAGAGGCGAGCACGGGAGCCGCACGGAGCTGCCACCCGCAGACGAGGCGAGCGCCCCCGGGGACGTGGGCGGCAGGGAGCGAAGCTGCTCCGCGGAGGCGCTGGCGCTGGGGCGCGGAAGCGGCGGTGGCGGCGCCGCCGGGGAGCGTTCCGAGCGCCGCCATTTGGGCTCGCTCGCTGCTGGTGAGTGGCGGAGGGGAGGGGAGACGGCGATGGGAGGAGGGTTTGGTGCGGCGCGGAATCGGATGCGAGCGCGCGTGGTGGGGTAGAGAGAATACGGACGGAGTGTTAGGTTAGAGTGGGGGCCCAAACAAGCAGCCGGGCCCTGACCGTCGCTTTCCCGAGTTGGGCCAGGTAACTAACTAACTCCCGGATTCCTCCTCTCTCAAAAAAAAAAGCTGAAAAAGTGGCACGATCCAGTTATTTCTCTTTTTGGGAAAAAACAAATTGTAAAATTGTCTTTTCCTTCAATTTTATTATTTCCGACCAGTTTTGTTTGCGCTCAAATTAACCCCCGTGCTGATGTGGGCTTCCACGCTTGCATTATGGACCACTGCCACAAGACCCAATGAATGGATTACCCATACATGACAAGTGAAGAGATATCAATGTACAGCATGGAGAAAAGTTGATAAATAAATTAATATGGCACAGCATATAGTTATTTAAAAGACGAGAGACAACCAGAACAAAAGAATTGTATAATAAACTAATTGTTGGAAAGTGATTTTCACCGGTAAAAGGAAATCAAAATAAATAACAAAAAACATTTACACCATCTTAAATATGATTAATTCATAATCAAATAAGTGGATTATATCCATACTTATTTTCCATCTAAAATACATTTGCGCTTGGCATTGGCTTTGCCAGGAGAAACACAAAAGTCTACAACTACAAGTGATTACCCACGAAATCCAATTAATTAGAGTGTTGGAGGGGAGCATAGGTATATTTGTAGCCCGTTAAAGTAGTTAAATCTAATTCGAATCATAGATGGAGCGCAAGTTCACGAGGCAGCACCGGCCAATGGACCCACTACCGAAGGATTGCAAATTTTCAACGTGCAGCTACGTTATTTTTTTAGGAACTGCAACGTGCAGCTACGTGAATACATTTTGCAAAAAAAAAAAAAGAAAGAAAGAAAGGCCCAGCAAGCGAGAGCATGCGTGCGTGAGTGAGGAAGAAGAGAAGGTGTGTAGATCCAGTCGCCATCCTCCCGAAGGAACATCCTCATCGTCGCATCGCACGCCCCGACCCGACCCGACCGCCTCTTCGGCGTTTTCTTTCTCCCGTTGACCTCCCGTGCCCTTTCCGTCCATCTTCTCTGCTGGCCGACGACGACTCGCCGTCGCCGCGCCGCGCCGCCCGTCTCGATCGAGGCCTTCGCCGCCCGCGACGACCGACGAGCATCCCGCCAGGTGCGGCAGCCCCTTCCCTCCTCCCTTTGTCTTTCTGCTGCGGGAAATCGAGCACCCCCAATGTAAGCTATCTCTTTTCGGATCTGGCACATTTACACAGCTGTATATGTATTGTACCCACTAGGCTTGTTGTTGTGCAATAATTGCTGGCCCCTGTTGACCTTAGCATGAGCCCCCACTCCGGAATTTCTGGTTGGGTTTTTCGCATTTGTAGCTAGCAGTTTGGGTTAGTGTAGGCATCCCCCTAGTGTCATTGTATTGAATTCTTCGTGGCTGGGCATAAATTGACCATACTGCAACGTAACTACACCCTTCCGTTTGAAATTCTCGATGATTTTACCTTTCCCCTAACTCAAACTACTGTTTTTTTTTTTTTGAAAGTTAACTAAGTCAAACTACTGTTGATTTGACCAATTTCATACAAAAAAAAGCAATTACATACTTCAAATTAGTTCCACTGAATCCATCATGGAATTAAACTTGATAGATCATTTATTCAGTTTAAACTAATACACTTTTCTATGAACGTGGTCGAAGGTAGAGTGCTCTATCAAAGAATTACCGTGGAACAGAATCGGGCATGTCAGATCCTTAAAAAGCACATAGTTTCTCATTGAGTACTTGCTAAAATCTATGTTTTTCTATGACTCCCCTTAGAGATGTAGTTTTGCAGTAATTTGTTCAACCTGAACTAAGGCGCTTTCGTAACAACAGTATAATACTCCTAACGTGTCCCGTGTACATATAGTATCCACCAAGTTATACCTACTTTATCATTTGTGTTTTAGGTGTTTCAAAACGGATGCACATTCTTGCAGCAAGGCTATTTTTGTTAGCGAAACGATTCAGGAATTGTTATGATATTCTTGTTCCTTTTACCTTACTCGTAGTGCGTTTGTGCAGGCAATGCACTGATGAAGACAGAGATCGAGGAGGTAAGCACTGGAGGGTTCTGGACTGAGGAAGACAAAGCTCTCTGTGCTTCCGTTCTGGGCTCGGATGCCTTCACGTATCTGACAAAATGTGGTGGTGCCATATCTGAAGGTCTTGTAGCAGCATCTGTATTGGCAGATCTGCAAAATAAACTTCAGAACCTGGTTGAGGCCGATGGTCAAAACCTTCGTTGGAACTATGCCATCTTCTGGCAGCTCTCACGCACAAAGTCCGGTGCTGTTGTTCTTGGCTGGGGTGATGGATCTTGCCGTGAACCTCATGATGGTGAGATTGGCTTTCCTACTTCTGTTGGTGCTGCTGATGTGTCTTCAGTGACTAGACAAAGGATACGGAAGCGAGTGCTGCAGAGGTTGCACACTGCATTTGCTGGGGCTGATGAGGAAGATTATGCTCCTGGAATTGATCAGGTCACTGACACAGAGATATTCTTTCTAGCATCTATGTATTTTTCATTTCCACATCATGTTGGTGGTCCTGGGAAAGTGTTTGCTGCAGGCAGACCCCTTTGGATTCCAAACAATGAGCTCAAGGTTTCCCCAGCAAATTATTGTTACCGGGGGTTCCTTGCAAATGCAGCGGGATTTAAGACTATTGTGCTAGTGCCATTCAAAGCTGGTGTACTTGAGGTAGGCTCAATCCATAATGTACCTGAGAGTGCTGAAGCTCTGCAAACAATAAGGTCCTTGTTTCTTGGGACACATAGTACCAGGACAGCAATTGAGAAGCATGAGGAGAATGTTTCTGTTCAAATATCGCCAGGTTCAACAAAGATTTTTGGGAAGGATTTGAATATGAGCCAACCGTCAGCCACCGAAGGAGCTGATTCATCAAAGGTTGATGGAGGCTCAAAGGATGAACTGAAGAGCAGTGGTGGTAAGAGCATGTCTCTACCAAATCTCCGAAGAGGTCTGCAAAATTTCACATGGAGTCAAGCTCGAGGCCTCAATTCTCATCAACAGAAGTTTGGCAATGGTGTCTTAGTTGTGACAAGTGAGACTGCACATCACAGCAATTCATCTGCTCCGGGCACTGGAGTAAGCCCATTTCAGCTTCAGAAGCCACAGCAGGTATTGATCCAACCACCACCTCAGCCTCGGGGACCAATGCAAATAGATTTTCGTGTAGGATCCAGTTCCAAATTTGGTGTTTTGATTTCACCAAAAGCAATGTTGGGTGGGGAAAATGGCGATATGGACAACCTTTTTAAGGAGGAAAGGGAGGACCGGCAGCCAAGGAAAAGGGAAAGGAAACCAATGAACGGGAGAGAGGACCAACAGCCACTTAGCCATGTTGAGGCTGAGCGCCAAAGGAGAGAAAAGCTCAATAAGCGGTTCTGTGCTCTGAGAGCCATTGTGCCCAACATCTCAAAAATGGACAAAGCATCCATTCTGGAAGATGCTGTAACGCATATAAATGATCTTAAGAAGAAGCTGGATAAAATGGAAGCAGACCGTCAGGAGCTCTTGGAGCAAGGTAGGGTAGATACCAATGAGCAAACAACTAGGCCCGAAGTAGACATCCAGGTGGTGCAAGGTGGGATCCTTGTTCGAGTAGTGTCACAGATGGATAGCCATCCTATCAAGAAGGTCCTCCAAGCATTTGAAGAGGCAGAAGTCAAAGTAGGTGAATCAAAGGTCACAGCCAACAATGGTACAGTTGTGCATTCCTTTGTTATCAAGTCCCCTGGCTCTGAACAGCAAACACGAAACAAATTGCTGGCCTCTATATGTAATACAACTAGATCGGTGTAGAATTAAATGACAAGTTGATATTTAGACAGATCATTGTTGCTGGCCGTGAACTGGTAACTGCTGTGACGCCTATTGGTATCTGATGATCAGTATAGGTGGTATACCGACATATAGAGATCAGATCTTTACATAGAACGAAAAAACTGTAAGTACAACTCACCATTGTAAAATGTATAACTGTTTGTGTGATTCATCAATTGTTTGTCTTATGGGAGACTGATCAGAGCTGTTGAAATGGGAACGATGCTCTTACTTTTGAAAGAGAAGACATTTTGGCAGCACTGACATATGTATCATTCAATTATACCAACTGGTCATATGATTATGTAATGTTTTGATCGGGGCCTTTGTTGTTAACCCCATCTAATGAAATGACATTATTTTTATGCGTTGCTTTCATGTATTTTGGTGTAACGAAACCACTCTGTCCGTGAATCATTGAATCGTTTCCTCATTAGTCGGCTGCAGGCTTCTGATACCATGGCTAACTAGTCCTTGCGATGATCAGTGAAGTAATCTGGCTTCAACGACAACAAGCTAATTCCGACAACACGTATCAGCCTGGTTTAACTAGAACTGGGATTGGATTTGGATCGTCCTTAGTCTAATCGAACTTTCACCTAAGACTCCATTTGATTGGATCTTATTTGGACACTTTTACCAGCGCGCTTCCCGTGATGTGGGACCTAAATGATGGTGTGGTCATACTAATTTGTACAGAAGTAGTTTAGTGGCCAGCATTATATAAAGTCACACGAATATCCTTGGATTAGCTAACTGTTAGCCAAAAATTCCGAGCAGTGCTAGATGCCAGGAAGCAGTAGACTTGTGGTGGGGTATTTTGATTGGAGTTAGAAAGTTCCAATTCAAATGTATTTCTTCTTGGTTCGAGCATCCATTTTAAGCATATAATTAATGCAACAAAAATAAGAACCCAATGCACATTGGTTTTATTTTTTTTTCTAAATTAAGGTTTGAAACAACGATATATTTATGAATGTTGTACTATCTTTTGTAATACTTTGATAGGTGCAAGTCTACTAATGTCTCATTTCAACATCTGGAATTTACAATTTCAGCATGTTTAACATTTTAATTTCAACATTTTTAACATAAAAATATTGACACATGTTGAAGATAATGTTTACATAGCTTTCACTAAATGTTGAGCCAAGCACTTTAAGTTTTTTTATAGGCGAATATTTATGAATAATGGATGCTGGAAGTATTAAAAGAAAGGCGTCTAAAAGGAAGATGGAATTGAGGAAACTTAAAAAGGAAGAAGAAAAAAAAACTAAGCTACACAAGACTCTCTGTCTCGCACGAATGGGACAAACTGGGCCTTCTGCTCCTGCGCTCGTATTGATGACTTTGCTCTGCTGCCTGCCTGAGGGCCGTGGGCCTGTTCGACGTGGAAACAAACCCACACTCTCCCACACAAAAAAAAACAGAGTATCTCTCCATCCATCCACGCACACGCACGCACGCACGCCCCTTCTTCTCCACTCTCCCCGGCTCGGGCTCTCGGCCCTTCCTTTCCTAGCGGCGACGACTGGGCGAGTTGCGCCGCCCGCCAGCTCTTCCTCGGGCACTTCGCCGTCGACGCCCCGTGGTTTCCCCGTGCGACAAACCCGCGAGGCAAAGCTCCCCCGGGCGATCTGCCGCGGCCTTTGGCAGCCCACAAGAGGTGGAATCGAAGCCCACTTCCCTGCGTTTTCCACGGGGAGGAATTCCACGAGGTGGGAGGCCGGGAGCGTTTCCTCGACTCGACGGCGTCGCTGTCTCCGCTCGGGATTTGCTTGCGAGTTGCGCCGCCTGGCCGCCGCCCGTGTGACCTCCCCCTCCGCCGTCGTATCCACCGCGAGATCTCCACCACTGTGCCAGCACCTTCACCTCCGCAGGTTGGTCGGCTTCACTTGCATCTCCCGACCCCCAATCTCGAGTTCCTCCTATGCTCCCTTCTCATTGTTCCTTTGTAAATCTCGGGGAAGAAGGCCACAAGCAGGTGCAGCGATTCTCCATTGAAGCATCTGCCCTCTCCGACGAGGAGCACACCAACTAGAAGTTCCTTCCCCTTGGTTGCCAAACGGGGGCAGGGAACTCAAAGTGACATCTAAATCCCCCTTGCGGGACTCCTCTCCTGGGTTTTTCCTTCCGTTGCTGCCAAACTAGCCCTAAAGTATGTTATCTGTCTTTGGATCTGACCATGTACACCCATGCTCTATGCTAGGTCTGCCCCCAATTCGGATCTAAATCATTTACTAGTATATACGTGTATCATATCCACTAGCTTTCATTTTTTGCAAAAAAATATTGTCTATAGATACGTACACTACACCCACGTGCTATACTGGGCCAGCCCCTTATCTACATTTGTTTCGTTTTTTTTTTTGTCACTGTTCTCTAAATTTATCTCGTTGATCTGGGCAACACACCATTTCTGTGGCTCAGTCAGTGTGCAGGAGGAACATCGAGAATTATGGATACGTTGATCAACAATGATGGCAACGATTACCAAGAAAGCGCCCTGTCATACATAGATGCAATGAACTCTGGAGGAAGCAATGTGGAAATTCTCACTAGAGTTGAGCTTGATCTTGCATTTGCCTCTGAGAAATTGCTAAATCTGGAGATGCTGGTCATGGAAATAGCCCGTCGAGCTACCGACTTTGAGCCTGCTACATTTGAAGATGAATCTATTTCTTCTGAAACTGCAGAGACTGCTTTTGAATTGGACATGTTATATGGTATCCTTGATGCAGAGGTCAAGGAGCTAGTTAACTTGATTAGTTCGCTTCAAGCTGATATTAAACGTATAGAGCATAGGGTCCATGAAGAAGAGTCTGGAGGCAAGGTTAAAGCTAAACTGAATGCTGCTACGGTGAGCTTGAAGCAGATGCAAGAGCTAATTGCTGATATTAGGAATGAGTCTGCAAAGTTTGAGAAAGCCATAGTATTTTTTCACGAGACGGAAGGTAAATACTGAATTCTCCGTTGGTTGTATATGAATCCAATGTTGTCCTTCTCTAACTGAATGCGTACAGGGGTTGAAGGTGCTGGATGTGAAAATGGCCATCTGTCATATCAAACTGGTATGCAGACAGAAGATCAACACAGAAACGTTCTGCATATGTTAGAACAATCCTTAGCAAGTGAGATAGATCTTGAAAAGAAGCTTTCTGATTCAAGATCTGTCATAGATGATCTCAATCTGAAGCTCCATCATCACGAAAAGGAAATTTATTTCCTGGAGGATTCAGCTGAATCAGTTTCATGTCGAATGTTTGAGGCAGAAAATGCTTCTGAGCTACTTTTTGCAACTTCAAAGGAATTTGCAGATACGCTTAATACCATGCAGCTCCATATAAGCACGCAAAAATGTAAAGAAGATGATCTAAAGTCAAAATTAGAACAAAGTTTGGCAAAACTATCTTTTCTGGAAAATAGCCCAGAGAAGATGGAAGAAGAGAGCAACAAAATTGAAGCTGAATCAATATCGTTGCAGGATAGGATCCAGGAATTGGAACAACAGTTGAGAGAATCCAATTTCCAACTGCATTTCGCAAAGGGATCAGCAGAAACAAGCCAGGAGGAGCAAAATGCATTGCACTCTGAGCTGAGCACATTGGAAAATACAATTAAGAATCTCAAAGATGATGTCTCTCGAGCAGAATGTAGAGCAAAGAATGCCGAAATAAGGTGTATGCAGCTAACTCAAGGTAATATCGAGCTTAATGGAGAACTAAGTGCTCTTAAAAGTGAAAAGTCAGATAAGGCAAATCTTTTGGAGAAGAAACTTAAAGAGTCGAATACCCAATTAGAACATGCAAAGGCAGCAGTTGATGCCATTGTTGAACAGCAGGGTATGCTGAAATCAACGATGTCTGATATGGAACATATGATTGAAGATCTGAAGGGCAAAGTTTTGAAAGCTGAAACTAGAGCTGGGAGTGCTGAATCAAAGTGTACACTATTGACAGACACAAATTTGGAACTTAGTGAAGAGTTAGCATTTCTAAGAGGTCGAGTGGAAAGTCTTGAGAACTTGATACATGAAGCAAGCCATGCAAAGGTGTCCACTGCTAAGGATATTGCTATCAGAACTAAAATCATTACCGATTTGGTCAGAAAACTTGCACTTGAAAGAGAACGGCTTCATCTTCAGGTATATGCATGCACATATTTCCAGGAAATAATCTACAAGTAGCATATTTATTGTTGTTTCTGTATTCACATCTTTACAATTTGGTAATGTAGTTTAGAATCCATACTGTGCTTGCTGATTCAGAAGAATTCTTTTGTTGGTGCATTTGAGTTCTGTGTTGGACGCTCTATGGATTTGTCTTTTGTTTTCCAAATTTAAAGGTTAGTTGGGTGGATGCAGAAACCATATGGTCACTAGCAAGGCAAGAATTTCGTTTAGAACTGCATTTGGTAGGTCACGCCATTTTCGGACAGATCTGTGTATATATCTTTAGGAGTGTTTGATACTCTTGTTAGCAGATGCCTGTATGGGATTGAAGATGAGACTATGGATTACACTCATGTGACTGATACATGTTGTCCAAGCTGCTGCTTATTTGGATCAACAACACATGATCTCCAAGTCCCCAAATTATCATTTTCATATCACCTTGTTAGCTTTGTGTTGGAGAATCTTGAGATATAAAGCTGGCTTTTATACCTTGTTTTCTGTAAGTACTGAAGTATTGATAAATGCCTTGGTTCATTACTTCATTCCAAGGATATTTTCGATACATTTTTTCGCAGTTTATGATCTATATTACTTTGGTAAATATACTGTGTAAGAAAGTTCACAAATACAGGTTAGGTGAACGAAAAAAGAGAAAAAACAAAAGAGGGAGACCCTCACACAGAATGGAATTTATGTACACAGCAGGAAAAGTAAGTACACACGACATAACACCTAAACAACTCAATCAAGGCAGCAAGGCCCTCAGCTGGTCTGCCTGCCCTTTTGCTGCTGCCATGCACCATAGACTAGCACTATCTAAGATCGCACACAGGACAAGTTGCACACTTGGAGAGGCTCCATTAAAGACAGAGTTGTTACAGTGTTTCCAAATCAACCAAGATCCTAGGACCACTAATGAACTGAACTTTCCATCTCAGGTTTGTCGAGGGCCCTTTCTTCTTCTCACCAAAATTAAAGTCATCTTGCCCAGCAAGGCCTCCAATAGTTCAGAAAAAGCCTTGTGATTGTGTAAACCACACCTGTCTTGTGAAATCACAGCCATACAGAAGGCAAGTAATCATTTCTTCTTGGTCACATAGGGCGGCAGAACTGGAGGTGTGGCAACCTGCTGCGCACCAATATATCTGCCATCCATCACTCTATCATGGATGGCAAGCCATATAAAAATTTGGACCATGGAGAAACCCATTTCTTCCACATGCCAATATATCTGCCATCCATCACTATCATGGATGGCAAGTCATATGAAAATTTGGACCATGGAGGAACCCATTTCTTCCACATGCGCTTCTGGAGCTCAAACTTCACAGTACCAACATAATGCCAATTTTGTGGTAGAAGTCACCAGATGCTTCATTCTTAATAAAAAGTTATGCAGCTCTCCTTCTGTAAAAAAAGAAGTCACCAGATGCTGCAGCTAAAATACAGTTGGACCGCTTAGTGTCTTAACTCTTAAGCAATCAAATTTTGTTCCAGTGGTTTAGTGGTTAATTTGGTAAGTTTATGTTTGTAGCAATAGCTTGCCAGTTCTCCATATGCTATTGGATGTGTTCTATACCATAGCTATAGTTTGTTATGACTTATGACTCGAATGATATGCCAATACTGTTTCTTAGACATGTATTCGAAACTGGTTTTATGATCTAGACTATGAGCCTGCCCACTGCAGCTTTATTGGATGGCTGCAACTGCAGCTGTGCAGCCCAAATCAAATCGTCAACAGTTTTTCAAAAAGAAAAAAAAAACGACAGCAGCAGCTTGGATGGCCGCAGCAGACATTGCCTGAATGCAGCGGTGGTGCGGCTGCTGCAGCGGCAGCAGCAGCGCAGCTGCAGCCAGCTCTGCCGAACGCTTCCTATGTATTTTGAAACTAGTATTTTGCATTATTATGAAAATCTTATATTATAGTTGGGTTAATATGCTGTTTTTCCTTCCTAATGGTTGCAGATTGCTACGTTAACAAAGAAGAACAAGATATTGGCCCAGAAGTACAAAGAGGGTGTTAATGCTAGCACACGAATGAGTAAAAAGGCTACTGCCAAAGATACTTCACTTCAGTCCACTGAAAAAGTTGAGGAAATATTTCCAGATTCTTCGCCATCACAAACTGAGGTGACTATTGTGATGTTTCCTATCTTGTTCCAAGTAGAACACAACAGAAGATAAAAACCATTGTAACTATTTGTTCTGGGCGAACTCAGACCATTGTTTACCTTGCACCATATTATACATTGTTGCTGATCCATCGAACTTTATGAATGTAAAACATTAGTCTTAGGAAAGAATCACATGCATTGTGAATGTAAATGTAGCTTTTACTGGCTAACACATGTGCATCTTGGATCCCCTTTGCCACTTCATGCATTGTAGCTTTCTGCATTTGGTTGGACTTCAGATTTTTTTTTTTAACTCTTGAACGTGTTAAGAATATTACTTTTCCATGTCATATGTAGGCGGTGAAACCAGCAGATCTTCTCTACAAGGATGAAGCTAAGGCACACACTCCATCAGAGGACGTCTCCACTTCGGAGGACGACTCTGCCTCAGATGACACCCGTGAGACCGTGCGGACTATAAAACCATCACTGCTAAACTGGAAATCTATTTTTGTGTCATTTCTAGTCTTGCTGGTTGCTGTTGTTGTATTCTTGCTCCACGAAGATGGCAACCTGCCATGATCATATCATTTTGTGCTGACAAAATCAATAGTGCCAAACCAACAGTTAGCTTGGCAGAGCTCAACTGTTTACGTATCATCTTTGCTCCCTTTTGTTTTGTCGTTGTATCAGTTGGATGAGCAATTTTGTGTATTGTACATGTTGTAGAATTGTTCTGGTGACTTGTTTTTTTACTGCTGCTTTGTGGAGGAAAAGAATGTATACACTGTTTACATATCAGCGACGAGGCATGTTTTGTAACTATTTACTGGCCTGGCATTTACTCTTTGCCTAACAGTAGAGGAAGAATGTATTAGTCATTCTTCTTGAGGACTTATTACTACTTGTACTACAGGAATGTAAACACTGGAACTGTAATGTTTTGTTATCTTCTTCGGGAACTGTATTTAGTTGCAGAACGTTATCATCGATTAATCGTTCATCATCTTCTAATTTCAGTTTAGGCGCAAGTTGGTGCACATATTTTCCTTGAATATGCTCGCTGACTAGACTAGTAGTCACCTTTCTCACAGACCAGGAATGGGCAAATGTGATCATGGACACAACCCTTGAAGTCTGAAAATAAAAATGCTTTTTGCCAAAGCTTGTTGGAGAAAACTCAAGTTTTGTTATGGTCTTTGGAAGCTTAGTGTAAATTTTATGGTATGGTAAATTTGCTTCACCATACATTTGCTTGTTCGGCAGACTCAAGTTCGTTTGCTCCAACTACAGCGTTCCAAAGATGGGGTAACGACAGTCTGAATTGGCAAAGGAGGTGGCGACTATAATTTGATTTGTTTTACACTACCAGGTCACTGGAGTTCAAGTGAGAACTTAGCCCAACATGGCAGTTCGAAAAAAAAAAACCCTAAAAAAGGAGGGAAAAAATAGGTTCTACCGAACTCGGGTTACTGGATTCAGAGTCCAATGTCCTAACCGCTAGACCATAGAACCATTTTGTTGGAGAGCATTCTAAAATATTATAAAATAACCATAAAAAGATCTGTTTGTCAGCTCAGCGAGACATCTCCCAGAATTAGCATCGACAAATGAGAGATGATCTTGGAGCCTAACCGTGGATTTCCTTTGTTGGAGGCTGCATAATAGTTCAGGTATACTCTGCATGGCTGTCACGGCACGCTGTTGCAACAAATCTAATTGACATCGGCACCTGATGAGCTGATGTAAGAAGCAACTAAAAATCAGAGTGATGTTTTTCCAATTTCCTCTGATTCAAAGATATTATTGTAGTAGGACTGTAGGAGATATGATATTAGTGTACAGGGACTCAAACAAAAAGGGAAGAAGCTGTTGGTTGTGTACACGAACTCTGAACCTCAAACGTCGTGGAAACAAACAAAAAAAACTGTTATTGGTTGAGCGATAATAGAATAGCTCACAGATACGATGTGGTGAACATGAGAGAATTCCTTCCGTGTCTCTAAGGGTGTGTTTAGATTGGGTAAAGATTCCCCGAAAATATACTGTTCACCAAAAAAATCATTGTAGATGAATAGTATTTTGTGAGTGGGAGGGATGTGATGAATAGGGAAAAATTGGATGAATAGTGTTTTTTTTTGGGGAATTTTGGTAACTAAACGCACCCTAAAAGTTACAAGGAATCAAACACGCGAAAATAATCGGTTCAGCAATAGTAGAATTTAAGTCATTGTACATATACCTAGTAGAGTAGCAAACTAGAAAGATAGCGGTGGTCATGATCCGAAAAGATAAGACTGATATAACTTGCTTTTTGAGTTTTTTCTGTACATATAGTAGCCAGACAATAAAGTATATAGGAGTAACAATTCCGAATAATAAAGGCAAAATGCATCTCCTGAAAGAAAAAGAGAACGCTTAAAATGCAGCCTCTCCTCTCTCTTCCTGGATGCTTAGCAGCTTTAAATTTCTCCTCTATCTTCCTCGATGCTTAACAGCTTAAGAGTACAACTTGTAATTCTTGGCGTCAAGGATAATCTGCCGGAGGCCTCCAATGGAGGACACGAGCGTCAGCAGCACACCGATCACGATGCAGATCTGATCAAAACAAAAAAGACAGCCACCGATGAGAACAGTAAGAGCAGAACAGATTTGGTTTACAGTAATTCGAGAGCCATGACAATTAAAGAAGAACCAACTATAATCCATCAGTGGACCGGAATAAACTTACAATGTTGATGAACCACGTCAGGCCGTACTTCTTGGGCTTCTTCAGTATCAGCCACATTATGCAAGGAATCTGCAGCAGGCCAGTCATGGTGGCAGATCAAGTAGGTTAATTAGTTGCTGTGTGTGACTAATTACAACGAACGAAGTAACAATCGAGGAACAAGTAAGATAAGAGTGTACAAGCAACTAAGCAAGGTCTAAAAGAAGTAGTCTTACGAAGTATGTGGTGGGCGCGAATCCGAAGCCACCGAAGAAGCCGAGCAGCCCATCAAAGAAAGGGAAGGTCAAGCCGACGAACATGGTTGCAGCGACATAGGCCGAGCGCGACACCAACCGTAGCCAAAACCCCGGCTTGTACTTAAGATTCTTGACGAGCACGGTCTCGACCATATCAAACATGGGCATGGCGAACACCTGGTACCCACCGACGACATGGACGACGACCATGAGGTTCGCCGCGGCGATGAGCCACGTCGGCTTCTCGAGGGAGATGAGCACGTTGGGCTCCACGGAGCTCCCGAACGCGTAGTACCCCGCGAAGGCGACGGAGAAGTAGCAGAGCGCGACAATGGCGTAGGCCACCACGACGCCTCTCCACATGGGCTTCTTCGACGGCGTCTCCGGCGACGACGGGATGGTGGCCTGGATCTCGAGCACCACGTTGTGCGCCGCGTACGCGAACGACACGGTGCCCAGCGCGCTGAGCATCCCGAACGACCTCCCCGCCGGCGTGGTCGCCCGGAGGGCGTAGTCGACGGCGGCGGCGGAGGTGGTGGTGGAGGAGCCCTTGACGGCGGAGGTGACGAAGGCGATCATGGAGTAGGTGAGCGACATGACGGCGGCGGCGCCGGAGATGGAGGAGATGGAGTTGAAGTTTGGGAGCTGGGAGAGGACGAAGTGAGGGGAGGCGAAGATCATGATCCAGAAGGTGAGGCGGATGTCGGCGCAGCTCCCGGTGGTCCTGCCATGGCAGATGAGGTCGTGGAACTTGCGGAGGGACTGGCCGCCGGTGACCATGTAGACGATGTCGGTGCCGACCATGACGATGATCTGGAGAGGGAGGATTATCCAGAGGCCGAGGCGTGGCCCGAACGCGTGCTGCCCCAGCTCGTGGTAGCGGTCGAAGCGCTTGCCGGGGACCATCTCGTGCATCTCGACTAGTTGCCATAGCGTGTAGAGCGTGATCACGAACGACATCACGATCGCCACCGCCCCCAAGCCCCTGCGTTATATATTTATATATATATACATATATATATCATCGTCATTCAAATCAGAACAATCTCGTCCATGCTTGTGTAGATGACATAAGCCTAGAAGTCCTAGGTGCAATGCGACGACGTACCATCCGAGCTGCGACATGGCGAAGGGGAGGCCGAGCACGCCGGCGCCGACCATGGCGGTGACATTGTGGAAGGCGGAGTAGTACCACTTGGCGGTGCGGGAGGAGGTGATGGGGAGCCAGTCGTCGAGGTTGACGTCCTTGAGCTTCTCCTCCTGCCTCCGATCCTTGAGCGTCTCCACGAACTCCTCCATCTTCTCGTCTGATGTTGGATTGATGTGTTGTTGAAGAATACAGGTGGCCTGGCTTACAGGCAATGCGGCAAACATTTATAGGGCCTCCGGGGACAGGCAAGCTGGGAGAGAGACCGGCCTTTCAACGACTGACAAGAAAAAGGTTTCGTAGATAGAGTCAAATGAGGACTCCAAGGTTCATACAACAGCACCGCCTCTCGAACACTGCACGCCGGCGCTGCCTATATCTCTATGTCGGTATGTACACACACCATCTGAGCTAAGCGGCCGTCACCTTCCTCTGCACTGTGCCGGCCCAAAGCGCCATGAGAAGGAATCCAAGCTTCATACGAACGAAGTTATTTTGTTGGGCTTTAGGCTTAGGTACTCAACTATACTACTTCGCCCCCTCAAAAAAAAAAGCTACACTACTTCGAAGTGCTGTTAACAATCCATTAGGTATTTTGCTAAAAAAAACAATCCATTTGGTATTTTGCTAAAAAAATAATCCATTTAGGTAGATCAAGATAATTATTACCATATATTGTCTCACGGGGAAAATATAGCTACGTACGTAATCCGTACAAATGTAGCCAAACAGAAAAACAAAACTCATTGCACAAATATAGCTGACGGCTAATCAGATACATAGGATTCTCAAAAATAATCAGATACTTATTAGGTGAGAATAATATGAAGTGTGCTATGTATGTACCAGTAGTGAAATAACAAATAACTAACCTATGCGTCATATAAAAACGTGTCTGTAGCAAACTAAGAGTAGCTCAATACATGTGTTCATATTATCATAGATTTATTTCAGAATTTTATTATTTCCGTAGTGTTAGTATTTCAGTGGTATGTGATGAGCCTGTCGACAGTTCAAAAAAAATGTTTGTTATGTTCTTGTTGTGAGGGCGTGAGACATTGATCATGATGATGCATACTCCTTAGCATGAAGATTTCTGGAGGGAGATTTCAAATCTGAGCATGGTCCCTATTAAATAGGTATTCGTCAAGAAACCTTCTCTATCATATATTTGTTCTGTTCATGCGAGATGATATCTATGTAACCACGAGGATATATTCTGGAAGGGAATTCACACTTAGACATGGTCCTATCAAATAGACATGGGTATAAAATTTTTCTCCAATTAGAAAAAAATTCATAACTTCTGGTAGTGGTTAGGAAGTGTAGTTAGTTGCATATGTTCAACAGATAACGGAATGCAAGTCTTTTTACTCATCACTAATCTGTCTGAAAAACAATTATTGTACTCTTTATGGGATAGAAGTAGCATGTATGAGATTTTCCTTATCTCGCGAGATAGCAAAATTATTTATATACAAAAAACGACACGAATCCATTAAGTAACCTAGCGTCAACAAGATATAACACTTTCATGATGGATAATTCGGATATACTGGCTCTGTTTCACGTCTTTCAGATCCATGGACTGTGCCTTAATTATATTAAAACAAATACTGGATTATTGCATCTGATGAAAGGAAATGAAAACGCGACAAAAAGCAGCCTCTCATTTCCTTGGGTACCGGATGCTTAAGAGTAGAGCTTGAAGCTCTTGGCGTCAAGGATGATCTGCCGCATGCCTCCAATGGGGGAGATGAGCGTCAGCACCACTCCTATCACGATGCAAATCTGATAAACAGAAACACAACGATCAAGAACATCAGGAATAACATGCATGGACAGATATACTATTCGGGTTCATGCCAAGAAGTATCATAAATCCGTGTACCGAAACTTACAATGTTGATGTTCCAAGAGATACTGTACTTCCTGGGCTTACGCAGCATGAGCCAGATGATGCAAGGGATCTGCACATACACCATGCGTGGTAGCTAATCAGTAAACCATATCTAGTAAATCAAGGAAGAAGAGTGAGTGAAATCTTGATGCTGTGCCGTACGTAGTATGTGGTGGGAGCGAATCCGAAGCCGCCGAAGAAGCCGAGCAGGCCGTCGAAGAACGGGAAGGTCATGCCGATGAACATGGTCGCCGCTGATCATACATTCAGTCATAAGTCCATCAGAGATGTATGTGTTCGTCGTCAATGAAACAAAACTGACTGTCAATGAAAAAAAAATCAGGTGGCTCACCGACGTAGGCGGAGCGTGCGATCAAGCGCAGGCGGATCCCCGGCGTGAACTTGTGCTTCTTAACAAGCACGGTCTCGATCATATCAAACACCGGCATAGCATATACCTGGTAGCTTCCAACGACATGGACGACGACCATCAGGTTCGCCGCGGCGATGAGCCACCTCGGCCTCTCGAGGGAGATGAGCACGTTGGGCTCCACCGAGTTGCCGAACGCGTAGTACCCACCAAACGCAACACAAAAGTAGCAGAGCGCCACAATGGCGTACGCCACCACTACGCCTCTCCACATGGGCTTCTTCGACGGCGTCTCCGGCGACGACGGGATGGTCGCCTGGATCTCGAGCACAACGTTGTGCCCGGCGTACGCGAACGCCACGGCGCCGAGCGCGTTCAGCACCCCGAACGCCTTCCCCGTCGACGTCGACGCCTTGAGGCCGTAGTCGACGGCGATCGCCGTGGACTGCGTGGTGCCCTTGACGACGGAGGCGAAGAAGGCGATCATGGAGTAGGTGAGGGACATGACGGCGGCGGCGGCGGCGGAGACGGCGGAGATGGAGTTGAAGTTTGGGAACTGGGAGAGAGGGAAGTGGACGGAGCCGAAGATCATGATCCAGTAGGTGAGACGGATGTTGGGGCATCGGCCATGGCAGACCAGGTCGTGGAACTTGCGCAGGCACTGCCCGCCGGTCACCATGTAGACGATGTCGGTGCCGACCTCGACGATGAGCTGCTGTGGCACGATGATCCAGAGGCCCAGACGGTCGCCGAACGCGTACTGCCCCAGCTCGTGGTACCTGTCGAAGCGCCTCCCCGGGACCATCTCGTGCATCTCCACCATCTGCCATAGGGTGTAGAGCGTGATCACGAACGACATCACGATCACCACCGTGCCCAGGCCCCTGCGTTCGTGCAGATCAACCACTGAATTAATTAGAGGGTGAAATAAATTGAAGAACTTTTGGGGGTCAGATCAGATCTGGTACCATCCGAGCTGAGACATGGCGAAGGGGAGGCCGAGGACGCCGGCGCCGACCATGGCGGTGACGTTGTGGAAGGCGGAGTAGTACCACTTGGCGGTGCGGGAGGAGGCGATGGGAGCCAGTCGTCGAGGCTGGCGTTCTTGAGCTTCTCCTCCTGGCGCCTCTCCTTGTCAGCCTCCGCGTACTGGTCCATCACGTCGGCCTCCGGCGCCGTCGCCCTTGTCGTCGTCATCGCCGTTTCCGTCTTCGTCGCCGGGAGGGTCCCGGGCGGAGGTGTCGTCGTCGCGGCCGCGCGCCGCCGCCGCCGGTGGGTGCGTCGACGACGATCGCCGTGCTTGACTCTGGCGCGTGGGAGACTGCAGGCAGCAGCACGATGGAGAAGAACGCGTCGCGGCTTGACTGATAGATCTAGTGAGGGGCGGAATGGCGATGAGCACCGCCGCGCTTTTATGGGGGCGAGGCGTGGCGAGCGAGTCTGTTTGCGAAGATCCGAGGATGTGGTTGGTGTCCGCGTGCCAAGGAATCATACTGATTTCCCGTTGCTGAGATTCAGAACGTGGTGAGAGAATAGGAGAAATTAACGGATGCAGACTCTGGACAGCACAGACAAAATCAGCTAGTAGTTACTCCAGTATTATGGAAATTACGCTGCTTAAAACGATGCTGAAATTGACTACAGAATTTTTGCGCCCCGTGAAAAAGTTCAATGTTTCCTTTTTACTACTCCATCCGTTGTAAATTATTAGTCATCATAGGTGTCATTTTAAGTGTCTAAGTTCATGACATTTTCTATGAACCTAGACATATACTTATCTAAATCCATAACATATTCAATGAATCTAATAAAAAGCTAGAATGACTAATAATTTGGAGCGGAGAGAGTATATATATGAACTTTCAATTTCTAGACTTTTAGAGGATGTTGGATTAAGTTAATTTTGTTAAAAAGAACCGCTAGCATGCAAGAATGCTCTTAGATCTAGTTTTGTGAAAGAGCTATTTTCTTTAAATACTCTTTTAATTCTAAATTATTTGCGATCATGACGTTTTACTATATTCATTGAATATACTATGAACCTAGACAAGCATAAGTCCATCATGCTTTCTACTAAATTCATCATTTTGGATAGCCTCCAAATCTCTTCCTCCTCCCATTATTCCTAACGAGTAGGTCCCTCCCTTTAAATTATAAAGGGAGACAGTGAGATTTAGAGGCTGCTGGAGTTAAGATTAAAAAACTACCCCTCAAAAAATAGAGAGGGCCCTTACTTAAGAAGTGGAGGGTCCAATTTAAGAGCAACTCCAACAGATTATGTAAATAACCATGGATAGCTAAAAATAGCTATCAGACTCTAAAAACCCGCTTCCAACAGAAGTGTTAAAATTATAGCTTCGGTTTCCTGTTCGGCATTCCGCGAAAGACGGTAGGCAATTTTGCCTATCCCAGCCTCTCGCTATCGCCCCGATTCGCGCGCTCTAGCGTCTCCTCTTCCCTTCGTGCTCCTCTTTCCCGTCGCCCTGCCCTCGCACGGCTGGTTGGACTGCGCTGCCGCCGTCGCCGCATGCCCCAACCTCACTGACCTCGCGCTAGCTTCTGCCCAACCTGACCGCGCCCCGCGTCTAGTCCCTTGAGGTCCAAGGCTTCTGCTGCCTGCTGGATCTCACTGCAAGGCGGCGACCGTCTCCAGCATCTCACAATCTCCAAGAATACTAGTACGGGGCGGAAGCCAGCAACAGATTTGGTCTGTTTGCATTGCCTGATGTACCTCGTTGAATCTTTTCACAGTGTGTATCAATTATCATGTCGAGAGGGGGAAGCTGCCGGAGCAGGACCAACTCTTGCTGCGCGGCGTCCAATAGAGCTCGGGCGCCATCAGCTCTCGCTGCCCCAAGGGAGGTGCGCTGCCGGCCGCCTCGTCTCTTCCAACCGCGCCATCGCCGCCGCCCGACCTCGCCGTGCGCCGCCACACGCTGCCAGCCGTCTCCGGTCACACATCCAACGAGCTTAGGTGAGGAATGGGTACCCCTCACGCCAGGGATGCTCGCCGGCCTCTACTCCCTCGCCGGAACCTCGCCGCCGGCAAGGAATCGACCAGTCAAACCGACGGCCGACGAATTTTGACTAAGCTTGTACGTTGGGTCCGCTCGCCGGAACCTCGCCGCCGGCAAGGAATCGACCAGTCAAACCGACGGCCGACGAATTTTGACTAAGCTTGTACGTTGGGTCCGCTCGTAAGTGACTGCTGTTTGGAAGAGGCTGTTAGTTTGGAGAAGCCGTTGGATCTTATCACTTTGTTGTTAGCTATTTGATTTTACATGATAGTTAAATTAGGATTTTAGCTATTGGTTTTTAGAGACTCTCTTGGAGATGCTCTAAGGATCGTTGCTAGAGATGCTCTAACTAAACTAGCGCCTAAAAGATTTTCCTAAAATTCCAAATCAGACGTGTTTGGTGAAAGCCTATGTGTAGTAGAATGGGAAATGGAATTGGGTGGATCAGGGGTTCGCCATTCATGCAGCAGAAAGTGAACGTGGCGGGTTGAGAATATATAGAAGTTTCACAAAAGTCTAACAAATTGGTCAGTAGTGAAGATATGCAGAGGATATCAGGGGGGGGGGGGGGTTAACTAAATTGTTCACGTAGAACCGTAGAGGTAGAGCTATAAAGAAAACTCAGGATCGACAAAATAAGAATGGTGCGTACAATTACACTTAATTTCCAGTTCTCTCAACTATAAGAGACAAAGACGTCAAATGATATGTGGCTTATGACTAGGCCACTATTGTCCCACTAGGCCCAGATAAAATATGGTGATTATTATGGTGCTAAAATAATCTACAATTTGGAACAAACGAAGTATTTGCATGTCTGCACACGCACGCAGTATTTGAGGCATCAGTATCCAGGGTCCAGACTTCCTAACCGGACGATCCACGATATGATATTTGCAGCTATCACCTCACAGTATAAAATAAAATATGCAAAACTATCCATCGAAGTAGTTGACAAGCTGAGAAAAGGTTTTTACATGGTGGCACATGCTTCATGCCTGGGAGTTTGTTCTGATCTCGAAGATTTAATAGCAGTTTAAAAGTCGGAAACCAACGGTACCCTACACTTACACAAAAATCTCTCGTCTGCAAGCCACGAGTCACGAAGCTTCTCTCAGAGATGGCGTCTTCCTCTCCTTCGCTACCTATGTTCATATCCTATGTATCCAGGTTTGGTGCATGCTCCGACAACACACATACACTTTTGAACTCTTGATATTTAACAAAATGTAGATTAGACTCAGGGGCTAATTTGATTTTTGGGTTGACTAATAGACTGATCTTTTACTCCTCTCATCCCCCCCCCCCTTCCCTCGGATCTCTATACTTTGCATTTGATCAACAATACAGAGTGGCACTGACGTCTCAATAGAAGAGATGCTACTACAAAAGAGTTCATATTCAACAGCTTATTTGAACAATGAAAGTCGATATGGTATCTCAAAATGTGCAAGATAATTTATTTATCATGTATATATTTCAAGGGGCTTATATTTGATAGTTGTAGCAAAACCTCAAAACCATGGGAGGTTACATGCATGCAAAACATAACTTAAAATTTTGAATAAGTTAGTTCAAAAAAATTATGCAATGTTGAAACAATATATTCAAAATGTCTAAGTAGTGCATTCCTAACATTGTTTCATTTAAAGTCTGAGAATAAATAAATTAATTAATCACCCACACATCCTTCCAATAATTATTCCCTACCATGTATTCCCACTCAAATCATCCATCTACTATAACAATATAATGTTGTCCTCATTTTTAAAGATTTCAAGACTTGTAAGCCCAAATAGATAGAAATTTCGTGGTGTAGAGTCTTTAGACTATAGATCCCCCAAGAGGGCCCACCGAGAGATGCTTAATTTTTCCCAATGAAAGTTGGACCTAGGCCCAATACATTGGCGCAGGCTATAATGGAAAACCCATACACAACAGGCCCATTTCGTGCCATCCTAGGCACCCTTTCTCACACTCCCACAACCTCATAGAGCTCAATGCTGGCATTTCCCGGCTCCACCAACGACAACAACAAGTGATCCTCTTCCTCCTTCACCATTCCCCTGGAGTTGGATAGCCATGGTATCATCTTCTTCTCTTGTTTTTAACTCATCAAATGAAATTAAGCAACAGATGGACAATGAGTACACACTAGATGGTATGTAATGTATTTATCGCTTTGTTGGATTATTCACCTTTTTTCGCTTTTAAGCAACCTTTACCATATAAGTTCATGTCTCCAATTGTGCAATTCACTTATTTCAATTGACAAACACATGAATGCTTGATCCAAAAGAACACGACAATGGTACCCTGGATTGCTGACTCATACACACATCAGTATGTATCGTATACTTATCTCTAACAGTTTACTTTTTTGTATATGTTGATCCTTTCATTTATGGATCATGATTGCTTTAAATCGAAAAAAAACTTGCACACCATATATTTATCTCTTCATTGGATTCTTCACCTTTGCGTGTCTCCTAAACATCCTTTATCACCTAATTCATGTCTTCAAGTGTGCCAATATACTTATCCAACTGAAGAAAAAAATGGTACACGTATTGGTGATTCAATGGCACATCAGCTATGTGTCATACTTATCACTTACTTTTTTTCTTTGGGACCTTCTGTTTATGCTTCCATTTATGGTTCATCGTTCCTATAAATAGACAAGAATATGTGCTCCTTCTCACAAAATTAAGGTAGCCATACACTAATTTCTCTCCTTTTCAAACAATAGATTCTGAAGTTTACAAGTGTAGCGAGATTATGTCTCGTTGTGGCCATAGAAGACAGCCTTCTATAATTCCAGAGAATGCTGCCATTCTGCAGTTTGAGGAAATCATGGTGGATGACACAATTGCAAGCCGGAAAAAGTCACCAAAAGAAGATACACCTTATGTGGGAAATGAAATCAAGTACCAGAGCATTACAGAATTGAACACTGATAAAAATGTGAACAACGAGAGCATTCAGGTTGATGGAAAAGCAAAAAATGATAATGAGGGAGTCAAGGATCTAGCATCACAAGTGACAACTAGTCTTGTAATCAAAGACATTTGAGGTCTGCTGCCTCTACAAATAAATTAAATAATGAAGTGCGTGAGTGTATGTACAATGCACTCATGTTTCATATATGAATCAAATAAAAGTGTGCACCCTATTTCAGCTATGTTATTCTTGCTAGCTATCAACATGATCTATTATCATTATGCCATCAAGCCTCAAGAGACTATTAATTTTTGTGGTTATATCTTTAAGAATAGGCCATGAGGAGATGTTATTGCTTTTGAAAATAACTATGCAAGTGCACATATGCGGGATAAAGATCAAGTTACGGGCTAGTTTTGAGCAAGGGATGTTGTGGATGGATACACCATTGGTGTCATGTGATTGTCTCATGCCTTGGGGAGTGCAATGATGTCGGCTACTTACTATGACCAAATAGGTTGGCCACACCACACACACGAGAGAGAGAGAGAGAGAGAGAGATGCACGAAGGAGACCTTGGGGAATAGGAGCCAACTTCGTTCGATCCTTCTTTCCTCTTTGTTTTTCCTTCTTCCAGCTTCTGTCCATGGAGATCCACGGGTTAGCGAGCTTCACCCTCCTACCATTATGCTAGATCTACCCATACTAATCAATATTGACGTCATGGTCTTCTAGAGTGCTCCTTAGATAGCTTGACCCATTGAAGCTACACTATTGTGTCTCATCCAATAAGTGACCTGAAGCACCTTAAGCACGAACTCTTCAAGCTTGTTCTTTGCATTCTATAGACCAGGCTAAATTGCTGAAGTTTGTATAGCAATGAATCACTAGGGTGTTTCAACATTTTTGTAATGAAAATAGACTCCATAATATTGCCTAGCAAAATTTTGAAACACCCAAAGCATGGATGTATTATTTAGGGGCATTTATGTTCTTGCCCCTGCTTTGATATGTAATAGTGATTTTGCCTTTGATTTCTTAACTTTGTGAATCTTTCTTTGTCTGTTCACAAGTCAATGCGATTTTGCCCCTAGTCAATGGTTATAACAAGAGCAAATTCACAAAGTCTAAGGGAAAATTTGCATTGCAAATAAACAGGGAAAAATTCAGAAAATTAAAAAGGGGCAAACTTACAATTGCACTTAAAGGCCAAGAACACCAAAAAAACCAAGTATTTGTGATTTGGTAAACATTTATTGACCCATATCCAATATATGTTCAGAAGCATTTATTGGTGTATACTTTGCACCAAAAAAGATTGCTACCACTCTCCTAGTATGACAATCAAAGAAAGTATGAGAAACAAATATACTAAGTAATTTGGCAGGGGTTTTTGCCACATTCGTTTAGTTATATTATCCTTGGTAAGAATTGCATAATTTTTAAGTAATTTCATAGAATTTTGATTTTTATAAAGAATTAATTTTCCATTTATGCTTAATAGAGTTAGTCCTAATTTTTTTTAAGTGACCATAAGTTAATTTGGTATATATGGTGTTTGTCATATCAGTAATTTACAAAGTAGCCATCCAATTGTTATTGCACGGCAAATTTTGCCTATGAAATTTGGACAACCATCATATAAACATTGGTTGTTATCATCTGCCTTGACGTATAGCCACTGTTCAACCTGCCTTTGTGTATTTTCTATGTTTTTCCCTAACAGGTTCGATCGATTTGCATAGACAGTTTCCAACACCATAAGACAATGTTAAGTGTGAAATCACAATGAACACATTATGACGATAATTGCGGGGTTTCTATTTCGATCCAATATCATAATAAGAGAACCGTGTTCCAATAAGAGAAAACTAACCTTTTTCAGCAGGCGCACCTTTGCCTGCACTGTGCTATTTCTAGAGTTGAATTCTTCGTGATCTGATTCACAATTCACTTTGACTATTTTACGCCCGAGGCATAGACAATTTGGGAGGAAATGAGGAAATTTGCGATTTCTCACTAGTCACGACCATGACCATGTGAAAGTTGCGAGGCGATAACCCGATAGGTCGATATGGTGACCGCGAGCAGATCAGTAGATCACCGTGGTCGCCGTACCTCACGTTGGCTTCCATTCCCAGGAGGAGACGGCGTCGTCGTCCCACGCTGTCCCAAAGCCATAGCCATAGCCAAAAGGAAACAAACGCCGTGACGTGAGCCGAGAGCGGCCACCGCACCGCGTCGTCGTCGTCGTCCCCAAGCGCAGCGCAGCCCCCAAAACGAATCCAACCCCACCTCAGCCGCAGCGGCGCGGACCCCCGGAATCCCAGCGCCGGCGCGCGCACGGCACCGCACCGCAGGGCGCGGCGCGGCGGGGGCGATGGACATGGACAGCGTGGAGTGCCTCTCCCTTCCGGACGCCGCCATGGACGTGGACGACGTCGACAGCCACCCGCACCACGCCCACCACGGCAGCCACCTCGGCCTCACGCTCCACCCCGCCCACCTGCCCTCCGCCGGGGCCGGCCGCGTTTTCCCCAAGGTGAATGCCGGGGCCGGGGCGGCGGCAGTGGTGGCGGCGGCGGGCGCGGCAGGGGCGGCCGGGGGCCCGCCGGCTACCAGCGTGCACGAGCTGCTGGAGTGCCCCGTCTGCACCAACTCCATGTTCCCGCCCATACATCAGGTGGGTGCCCGTGCCTCGCTCCGGCTTGTTCGATTTCAGATGGGGTTGCGTGCGGATTTGGGGATCTCGGCGGGGAAAGCTGGGATCTTTACGGAGGCGTTGAATCAAATTGGCCCGTTCTTTGGCGGATTTGCCATGCGCCGAATTGGGGATCTTTTGCGCAATGTAATTTAGCATCGAATTAATTGCGATTAAGAGTGTTTAATTGGGGGCGTTTGGATTAGTCAGCTGTAAAACCATCTGCGACTGGGGGCTTTCATTGTCAGAAGATTTGGTCTCTCCTTTCGTTAGATTTGGAATGGGTCGTGTGTTCCACCTTGGATCTCAGTTGAACGCGTATGTGGATTTTTTTTTCTCTCTTCTTTTTTTGCGAAGATAGAAACATTGCAATTATTGTTTTCCTTATCTATAAATTACTCGAAATGTTGAGTAACAAAATGTCGAGTTGATTATGTGTTACTTCCTGGTCTCGCTTGTCCTGTTTTGGTTAGTAATCGACAACATCCCTAAAATGTACCGAGATGCTGGTGTTTTATCTAGTCTACCATTGAATTGTGATGGTGCTGAACCCAAATAATCTCAATTGTGGCCCTCTGAACTGCTGAGATCATTTCGAGGAGCTGGAGATGAACTGGAAGAGAACATCAGTATACTTCTCTCTGAGAACTCAAATGTCATGATAATCCATTTATCATGCTTGCTTCGCTTGGAATGGTCTGGGGTGACTTTACCTTTGAGTTCTGTTTACTAAGCTCACTTGATATGCTTACCCTTGATTTTATTTATTCTTAGTGATTGATTAGCCTATTATTTTGGATGAACTGGCTGCTGTAAGCTCGCAGCTCCTTTCACATTCTCTCTAGTTTGCTTCCGTTGAGCTTTGTGACAACTGACAAATAAATAACATCTGAGGTAAATGGGAGGGAGAGAAGTTGCTTCTCAGTACCGAAAAGATTCTTTTCATTGTCCATAAGTTGTATGCTGGATTCATCTTCATATGTGAGACAGTGTACTGAAAAGATTTGTTGAATGCAGCTAAGGCTAATATGTTTCTGTTTAGATCTATTCTGTCTCTACTCCCTATACCAACTGAGGAAACACATGAAAAACTGCAGACCATTTATTTCCCGTCCTCTTTTTTTTTTTTAAAAAATGATCATTTGATGTTTCTGGTTCTGATGAATGGGCTTGCATTACTGTTGCTGCATGTGTGGCTGAGCACACATAACCTGGTGTTGTTTGCTTTGGGTTAGGCCATCAGATTTATTACCTAATTGATACTTTATACGTATGGACTCAGCTTGGACATGAGCTGACATCTGTGGAAATGTATGTGCATGTCATCTGATTCAAAGAACAGCAGTGTAAGCTAGTGTTCACGTCTGTCGCTAAGATCTTGGATATTTTTCATGCATTTTGCTTGGTAGATTCTAGATTGACTTGTCACAGAAAGTAGAGTATGTTTCCGTGGATTCGTTTGACTTCAGGGTAAAAAGAAAAAAAAAAACTCTTGATGATGAGAAACTCCTCTAATGTGGTATGAGTGCATTAGCATTTGTTTGACCTGTAGTTGTTTAAAACATGATTCAGTAACCCACACAAAGTATACATATAAGATTTTAAGGTACTCTGGACTGAAGAGGAGAACTCAACTTATCTAAAACTCTGATGCTCCCTTGCTCCAGGCCTTGAAATGTTACGCGCTCCAAGTCTTTAAACAAAACTCTTAGGCCTCCAACAATCGTTGACGTTACCAGCTAAAACAATTTTTTAATCGTGGAACAGTGTCAAACAGTTTTAGCTAGCGCTTGTTTCGTCGCTAGCGCATGGTGAGCATGCAGAGAGTGGGCACAGGTACCAACGAGTGCAGTGCTCAGCTTTTGCTGTTTTTAATTGTTTCCTCAGCTGACGATATCGCAGGACCGATGGTGAAGGCCGTATGTCCAGCTTGGATGCTGAAAATATAGATATCAAATGCCTACTTTAGAGCATAATTATTTGAGTGATGGATGTGAATATGATATTATCCTTAATCAAAAGAAATATGGAATATGAATATATCATGTGAAGCGATTTTACCCCATACTTATACAAGTTTAGGACATTGCTGAAGTCATGAACAGACATGGATGATGTGCAAGTTGCACATGCACCATTGGTCTGCATTTAGTGCATTTAGTACATCACAACACAATAATACATCATGAATGGTTGGATAAGTGGTGGATGTGGTACATTTGTTCACACCAACTAAACATAATGAATTTTGTATCGGACTGGCATAGTCAACCACAGTCAATTGGGCACTTATGAAGCAGAAATAATTTTGATAGACACATCAAGCATTTGGTCATCTAGTTTGGATTTAGCAATTGCCACCAATACTAAGTCATCATGGTGGGACATAAACACATAATCGAATTGATACATAGTTGTGATTCAAAAAAAAAAATGATACATAGTTGAGAAACATTAAACATTTGTTCTGTACTGTTAGCATAAAATTTGCATTATGGATTGCATATAGTAACTGCCTAGGTGAGACCTTTATTTCTGTAAACTGCCCTCAGATGTTGTAGTATCAAGGAGCCTGAAAATGAACTCTGTACAATTAAGCATGCTGTGTCTGTTAAGATTTATTATGTTCTTGGTAGGAGTACTTGTCTGGCTATGTCAGTTGTCAGCCTAGGTAAATACTGTCTTTGTTGAGATTTACGAGTAGCTATCTGACTATCCCGGTTAGCTTGGATGGAATTATATAAACCTGCCGGCAAGCTGTGTAGCCACATTTTAGGTAGTACTCCCTCTGTAGCAAAAAAAAATTATCCTCTTAGGTTTGTCCAACATTTTTAATTTTGACTATGAATAGCAAAAAAAGAAAAAAGATTGATAATGCAAAAATGATAATAGCTGTTCATCAAGAAACCAACTACCATAACATGCAACTTTTTCTATTTGAGATACTAGAGATGTTTGTTGAAGATAGAAATGTCTTACTTAGGAGTTACTGTAGGGCAATCCTGTATTCCTCACATAGGGAATATACTTTAGTACTTGAATGTTTAATTAGAGAGTTGCCTCTACAGATATAAGTTGGTCTGGAAAGATCGGGTTATCTTTCACTAGGATGTTTGCCTGTCTCTGTAAAAGAGGAGGTAAACTGCTTTGAGGAGCGTGAAGGAAGTTGTCTTTCTACCTTTTTGCTCTCCTCCTTCGTGCTCCCCGCTCACACCATCACCTTCCACCAGGGCACCACTGCTGGAGAGACCCTACAGCACCCACAATTATTAGCTGTGTTCGGATCCAATGAAGTCGGAGCTGGCCATTGCTAGTTTTTCTTTTTGAATCTTCAGGGTTTTATTTTGTAAAGAAGGGCTCTATGGAAACTAGTTTTGTGTGCATGCTATTATTTTTATATTTTATAGTAAATACATTGAGAAGTATTAAGGACAGGCGGACAATGTGCAATTACTTTTGTGCTGGGTGATTTCCAATAATCTAGGCAAGCATGGAGGTGTCACCTACTGTTTAGTCCTTAATTGTTGCAGGGTATACCGGTTCGCAATTAGCTCCATAGACACCTTCTAGAACAGTGTTCTATTTACTGTAGCCATGTAGCCTGTGCTGTTTATGTTAAGATTATCCACTTTTGTTCTTTGGTGAGCTTGGTCATCCTTTGAGTTGTGGAATTTCTACAATTCAGAATAAATATTTCCAGCTATTTTCTGATGCTAGATGCACATATATAATATAAAATAGAGCAGCCCTATTTTTAGGTGCTAAAATAGATCATTAATCAAATACACCCTTTGAGTAGAGTAATTTCATTTTTGATATGTGTTTGGTTTTTTACAGTGCCAAAATGGACATACTTTGTGTTCGACGTGCAAAGCTAGGGTGCACAACCGGTGTCCTACATGCAGACAAGAGCTTGGTGATATCAGATGCTTGGCACTGGAAAAAGTAGCAGAGTCACTAGAGCTTCCTTGTAAGTACTGCTCTTTAGGTTGCCCCGAGATCTTCCCATACTACAGCAAGATAAAGCATGAAGCGCAGTGCAGCTTCAGGCCGTATAATTGCCCTTATGCTGGCTCTGAATGTGCTGTGGCTGGTGATATTCCATTCCTTGTTGCACATCTGAGGGATGATCACAAAGTTGACATGCACAGCGGTTGCACATTCAACCATAGATATGTCAAATCGAACCCGCGAGAAGTTGAAAATGCCACCTGGATGCTAACAGTAAGTCTTAAACTAGCGAGTTATTACTTCTCTGATACCCATTTTATTATCTGTCTTATGATCCATGTTGAGTGAGTAGAATATGCATTCTAAACTAATCAGACATGTTCATTGTTTCTTTCCTGGCTAGGTATTCCATTGTTTTGGGCAGTATTTCTGCCTGCACTTTGAGGCCTTCCAACTCGGAATGGCTCCAGTTTATATGGCTTTCCTCCGATTCATGGGGGATGAGAATGAAGCAAGGAACTATACATACAGCCTAGAGGTGGGCGGTAATGGTAGGAAAATGGTATGGGAAGGCACTCCAAGGAGCATCCGTGACAGCCACCGCAAGGTTCGTGACAGCCATGACGGCCTCATCATCCAGAGGAACATGGCACTGTTCTTCTCGGGCGGTGATAGGAAGGAGCTGAAGCTGAGAGTGACTGGCCGGATCTGGAAAGAGCAGACCAACCCAGACGGAGCTTGCATTCCGAACCTTTGCAGCTGAGCTAAAGAGAGTTGATAAAAAGAGAGAAGATTGTGCTATTTGGCTGGCTTGTTATTTCAAAATTGCCATGTTGTTGTGTTTTCATTATAGTATGTGCCCGTTGCAATGTTGTGCCTTCAGCAAAATTTTAGGATGTAAAATGTTCTTGTAAAGTAATTGTGTATAACAAATCCAAGAAATCTTACGAGTTGCCCCATAAATGTCTATGTTACGTTCTTCTGCCGTTTCAGCTATGCTGCATCCTTTTTTTTTCACAGGGAAGGCCCTCGAACCGGGAAAAAAAAAATCCTACGCACAGCAGGAATCGAACATGAGAACCTGAACCTGAACATGAGAAAACAGCAGGAATCCTATGAACGAACATGGACCTCGAGCTCTTGCAAAACTGCGCTTCTACTTCTTGCAAATTCTACATAAAATGTATGGCTAAGCATTATGTATGTTTGTTCTAGTTTTAACTGACTATTAGTACAACTTCTGTACCTCGCTGAGCTTCATGTCAAACCCAGAATCTTCCTGTGTTCATCCAGAATCTTCCTGTGTTCATTGGGGTAAAAAACACTATAGCTGAAGAAAAACACTGTAGCACTTGCTGGGAAGCGTGTTTTGTGAGAGAGGTGAATAGTGAAAAGTTGATAAATAGTGAAAAGTTGAAATGAATAGTATTTTGTTGAGGAATCTAAACATACAAGATCTTCCTTAGTGGTACTAGATCTGCTACAGACATTTGAGATGTTGTGATGCCACATGCCAGTGGCACCTGCATTTGGCGAGTAGAGTGTGGGTGCAGCTTCGTTTGTCAGTGGCCGGCGTGATGAGTGGCAGACATGCACACTTGGAGGGCCTTTGTTGTTTTCCCCTCAGGGAATCAATCCGGCTTATGATCTTCTATACCAAATGCTAGTTTTTTTTTTCATAACCTGCAAAAGCTCGCCTGCTCGTGCATGATCCTCATAACTATTTATATGATAGCACTTAAATGTTCATAACCTTATTTGTTTCATACCATAGGAAGGGAAAATAGTATTATCCACATTATTTACACAAAGAGTAGCTTTGCCCTGATGGTAAGGTATTGCATAAAGATTAGTGAGGTCTAAGGTTTGACTCCTGAAGCTGACTGTAAAATTATCCCAATTTCACATATATGATTTTGGTTTGTACATATTATATCATCATAATGTTGATTTTATTTCCAAGAAAATAATCTATATATATGTGAGTGCTAAAATTGCTGAGAAACTGGGTGGATGAAACTTTTCCTTAAAAAAAGAATTCTTTTGTTAGATACAAGCTTTCTAGAGAAAAAAAAATGATTGATGATCATGTAGTCTAAAAGGGGCAAAGATCTGTCCATAATGTTCCTAAACCCAAGGTGAATATTATTTTAAATGAACATGTGTTAATTTTCACATGCATGTCGCTTGCATCTTTTTAGATAAAATTGATGTCATTTGCATGAGATAAGAACTTACAGAGATGACAAATGCCTCGGTTTAAAAAAAAGGAGAGATATGACAATTGGCGTGGGCCAACTCTCACGTGGACCTGTAGGCCCATGGGGCCCCAGCAATAATTTGTCACTATAAACACTAAGCGTCATGTGCATTTGTGTGATCAGTGATTCACTCTATCAAGCTAAACATTCTAACATTGCAGATGCACTTCTAGTATGTGCCGCTTCATTGTCCTGAAAATGCCATCGATTCACCAAAATGCTTTGAATGTGACTGAAGATTTCAGATTGTTCCGGGCCTGAGCAGTGCCAACTCCAAGCACAATTAGATCTAATTAATACTTAGTGTTTGAAACAAGTGATAGCATGGGAGATCTGCCGTGCGAACATGGTAGGTACATGTGGTCAATTTGTCAGTATCAGGCATGCTTTTTCTAGAACGTCGTCAGGCCGGGAGAAACCAGAAACGTCGGCAGCACATGACGCGCAGTTCCCACCAGGTAGTCAGTAACCACTGCCGTCCTGATCCGCTAACCATCGTGATACTCTAGCCACCATCCTCACCAAACACTGAAAATTACAACAGCTACCCCGATGGATCATCCACTGGTACTTGCCCACCAATTATGCGTCGTACAACATCAACTTGAGTTGGTGAATTGCAGAATATGCTTCCCTTTAATCGCCAGCAAGAGAGCATCAGCAATTTGCATTTTGCAAGGACATTTGCAAGAGGCATCTCAACTTGCATATGAAAGTAGAAAGCGCATCGAAACTGCATTTTTGCAGTAGCATTTCAATTTGCAAGACGCAAATCATTCGCAGTGGCATTTCGATTTGCATTTGTGAAGTTGTAGCTGTAACTGTTGCTAGAATGAATAAGCGTTCTCAATTTTAGACAGAATCACAGAAGGCAGTTCCAATCAAAAGGAAACAGGATGAAATACATGCCGCCAGTAACATTGCCTGACCTTGTTATCTACTTGACACAAGGGATCGATTGTGAATGAATTGTCAACTTGGAACATCCATCTCAAGAACCAAATCTTTGTTTGGTCTGAACTCTGAACACCTAACAACAATCTATCTAACAGCAAGAACAAAACACAAATCTAGTGAACATGGTAAAGTCCAAGAACTACAAATCTTCAGAGCCAAAGGGATTAATCTAATTTACAAATCGGCCAACCTTATCTTACAATTTCACTGACTGAATCGAATCCGAAGAACTAAAGAAGCTAAATTTGACACCGAGTAGTATAGTACTACCAACCAACGAGAAGCAGGGTGACGAGATTGTCAGATCTAGAGCAGCAGTGAGCTGTGCCGGCGGTCAGCACCGGAAGCCGAGCACGCGGCCATCGGCCGGCGAGACGCCGATGCGGCAGACCTTGGCGGCCTCTACGTGGTGGGTGAGCACCTTGAGCACGGTGACCTTGCCCTTGACCACCAGCAGCGAGTCCACCTCCATCACCGGCGGCTGCTCCAGCAGCGCGGCCGTGACGTGCGGCGACGGCCCGGACGCGGGGACTGAAATGGTGGCCGGCTGCGCGGCGGAGGCGGCGGGTCCGGCGACGGCGAAGGCGGGGACGGTGAAGCTGGTGGCCATGTACTGCGTGCGGCCGCCGTCGATCTGTCCGGCCGGGATGTACATGGAGCCGACCTCGCCGCCGCCGTAGGCGACGTGGAGGGAGCTGTCGTAGTGCGCGAGCGGGGAGCGGTTGGGGTTGCGCACGGAGGCGAGCTGCTGGAAGGTGAAGGCGACGGTGCCGTTGGCGGAGGCGAAGGACGGGAGCTGCACGGACGTCACGGCGATGGCCGGCGCGCGCGGGCGGTAGAGGATGAACAGCGCCGCCGCGCCGCCTCCGGCCGCCAGGAGAAGGAAGAGGATGGCGACGACGCAGGACGCCGCGGCTGAAGAAGAGGAGGAGGAGCGATGGCCGGAGCGCGCGGCGGCGTAGTACTGCGGCGGCAGCTCCCGCGCCGATCTGGCCATGGCGGCCGGAATCTTGCGGGGGTTTCTTGGTGGGTAGCTTAGCTTAGCTAGCCGAGGAGGCGACTGGGGTGGCGCGGCTTGGTCACTGTTCCGCACGCACGCACGATGTCGCTCGAGACTCGAGAGCAACGGGAGCGGAGGAAGTACAGAAGTCACCGTCTTCGCCGTGTTTTAATAACTTTTATATTGAAATTACTGGTGGTTTAATTTTAAAAAAAGAAATTACTGGTGGTGATTCTGTCTCGGCGGCGCACTGACAGGTTCGCAAATTACTGGGAGTGAAGGTTCGCAAGACATGGCCATGGATTCCAGCTAGGCAGCTACGGCACGGGGTGGCTGACGCTGGACAGGATGGTGCCCCTCGTCGCTGGGTGTCCTCCGTGGGAAGCCGGTGAAGATATCTGGTGGAGACTATGGTATCCAACTACCCATCCGAAAGAAGCCCCGCGGGCGTGGCGTCAACGCCGGTCGCCGGCAATGGAGCGCCGGGGCCCGGCGGCGGAAGAGCGGGGAGTGGTTTTGCAAATTACCCCCCGATTCGGATCGCGATTATTCTCCACGATCAAGTTGTTTACATAAAACCCTCCGCGATCCAAAGTTTACATACATGGATCGCGATTATTCTCCACGATCCAAAGTTTACATACATGAATCGTGATTATTCTCCACGATCCAAATATTTACAATTAACCCCCCTAATCGGATCGCAATTAATAGTCATGATCCAAATATTTACATAAAACCCCGTGTTTTGGGCGACATGTTTTCAAATTGTTGACGCCTTTTTCGGGTCAACACACGATAAGCGCTAGATCGCGTGGTAGCCGGAATCTCCTCGTCGGAACTTCTGGACTGGGAGTCAGACCGCATGTACAGGGAGTCAGACCGCCCGTCACAGGGGGTTAGACCGCCTGTAGGCAGAGGCGCCGCGAAAGCCTACGATCGTCGCCTCAGGAGGGACCCCTCGGAGGCGGCGAACCTAGGATTGTTCTAAGGTCGGCAAGGCCACCTAGAACGTCCTAAAACGCCATGGAGACGAAGAAGGAAAAAGAGGGGGTTGGAAAAGCTAGGGTTTGAGATAAAAAGTAAAGGTAAATTGATTGTACGATTGGGTAGAGGTCCTCAACCGGCCACGGCCCTTTATATTTATAGGTCGGGAGGTCTTGCCCCGCAAGGAAGTCCTTGTACAGATCTAAAAACGTGAAAAACCCTTATTCTACTCGGACTCGGGGACAGACGGTCAGACCGCCTGGCACATTTGCCAGACCGGCTACAGGGCCAGCCGGTCTAACCGCGTGTACAGGCGGTCTAGACCGGCTGTCCCAGCCTAATCAGCTTTAAGCCACTTTTGGTCGTCAACATATGCCCCCCTGTTTTTTGGTAAAACTTTGTTTACCACAAAACATTTAATTAGACTAAGAGCGACCCTCTATTGTCGGCCATTTTTTTCCCTAAGGGCGATATCACGTATCGGCCATATCCTTTCAAGCATGTTGCCAAACACTTGGATGATATTTCTTCAAGTACTTCCCATTGAGCGCTCTTGGCAACTGAAATCCTTGCAAAGTCTCCACCACATAGGAATTCCCAGAACAAACCTTCACAATATGATATGGTCCTTCCCAATTCGGTGACCATTTACCAAATTTGTTGCTCTTTGTTCCTATAGGCAAAATAGTCTTCCAAACTAAATCACCAACCTGAAAGGATTTAAATTTTACCTTCTTGTTATATGCTCGAGCCACTCTTCTTTTGTCTTTTTCAATATCCTCTAAGGCCTCCAAACGCTTGTCAGTCACATCATCAATATTATCTATCATCAAAGCACAATATGTATTAGCATCAAGATCATTTTGCTTAGCCAATCTATAAGCAGCCAGATTTACCTCAACGGCCAAAACAGCCTCTTGACCATAGACGAGCTCAAATGGAGTAACCTTAGTAGCACCATGTCTAGAAATACGATGCGCCCATAATGCTTCAGATAATACTTCGTGCCACCGCTTAGGATGATCTTCAATCTTCTTCTTTATGAGCTTGATCAAAATCTTGTTGCTAGATTCGGCTTGACCATTGGCTTGAGTATAATACGGAGATGAATTGAGCAATTTAATACCATAGGATCCAACCAAACTCACGTACCTTCTTAGAAATGAACGACGTCTCTTGATCCGTCGTCAATGTTTGAGGAATCCCAAATCTATGAATAATATGCTCAGTAATAAACTCAATCACCTCTCGATGTGTCATGTTCTTGAGGGGAATTGCTTCAGTCCACTTGGTAAAATAAGCAGTAGCCACAATCACAAAACAATGACCTTTGGATGAAGGAGGATGAATCTTACCAACAAAATCTAAACCCCATCCTCTAAAAGGCCATGGCTTAATGATTGGATGCATCGACGCAGTAGGTGCAATCTGAATATCCCCGAACTTTTAATACTCTTCACATCCTTTGTAGTAACGAAAACAATCGGCTATCATTGTAGGCCAATAAAAAAGCCCGTCTAAGGAGCCACTTCATCATTCGAGCCGATTGATGTGTACCACAAATTCCTTCATGAACCTCTGCCATAGCCAATCTAGCTTGATCAGGATCTAAACATTTCAAAAGCAATCTATCAATGGTCCGACGATATAGTTCACCATCAATCAAAGTAAACTTGAAAGCCCATCGTTGGACTTTTCGATCCACTGACCTGCTAGTATCCTGCAAATACTTTACAAGAGGCTCCCTCCAATCACCAGCATCGGCCACAATAGATTGAAAATCATTAACAGCCGAATCGGTCTTTTCATAGGTGCAGGCGGTCAGACCGCCTGTACTGGCGGTTAGACCGGCCGCGCCGGTCAGACCGGCTGTAACAGGCGGTCGAACCGCCTGTTTCAGAGCAGAAACGTCGGCTTCACGAAATATCGACCTCTTTTCATAAAAATTTCTTTTCTGAACATTATAGCCTGATACTTGCTGTCCCAACGCATTAGCTCTAGGATTCTCTTCTCTTGGTACATGATAAATGACAAATTCATCAAAGCAAGATATAATATCTAAACACTTATCAAGATAAGCATTCAAAAATCCATCTAAGCACTGACAAGCTTTAGATACTTGCTGAACTACCAAAAGAGAATCACCATATGCTTCTACATGTTTTATTCCCATGTCATATAACATCTCCAACCCGAATAATAAAGCTTCATATTCGGTTTGATTATTAGTGCACTTATGATCTAATCAGTTAAGAGCCTAAAAAACAACACCGTTTGGTGAAATAAGAATAACACCAACTCCACAACCACTCTTGAAAACCGATCCATCAAAATGCAATTTCCATGTATTAAAAGTAATATAACCGATATTTAAATCAAGATGTTCACTAATCCTATGTTCAACAATAAAATCGGCAACGATTTGTCCTTTCATAGATTTCAATGGCTCAAAGACTAAATCATATTCAATTAAAGCATAAGCCCATTTGCCAATTCTACCACTTAATATAGGTCTATGCAATATGTATTTAATTATGTCGGCTTGACTAGCAACTATGCAAGTATTTAATAACAAATAATGCCTCAACTTTGTACAAGCATTATATAATAATAAGCATAATTTTTCAATGAAAGTATACCTTGTTTCGGCGTCCAATAATCTTCTACTTGTATATGAAATAATATATTCCTTCCCTTCGGTCTCTTGGATCAAAACAGCCCCAATAACACTTTCTTCGGCCGCGATATATAATTTAAAAGGAACCCCTCTCCTAGGTGCCCGAAGAACCGGAGGCGAAGATAAATAATGCTTGATCTCTTCAAACGCCTCTTGCTGTTTTGCCCCCCAAGTAAATTCAGCATCATCTTTCAACCGAAGCAAAGGAGTAAAAGCATTCACCTTTCCCGACAATTGCAAATAAATCTTCTCAAGTAATTCACCTTGCCCAAGAATTTCTGCAGCTCTTTCTTAGAGCTAGGCGCCTGCAACTTGCCAATAATGTCGGCCTTCTTTGGATCAATTTCTATACCATGCTCATGAACTATAAAGCCCAAAAACTTACCGGCCGACACACCAAAAGCATACTTGAGTGGATTCATCTTCAAACCATACCGACGCATTCTTTCGAATGCAAGTCTCAAATCGGCCAAATGAGAAACACTTCCAGCCGACTTGACAACAATATCATCAATATAAACTTCCAAGATAATGCCAAGAAATCATGTAAGATCAAATTCATCGCCCTTTGATAAGTAGCACCGGCATTCTTCAAACCAAAAGTCATAACAATCCACTCAAACAAACCAACAAAGCCTGGACATACAAAAGCCGTTTTGGATATATCCTCTTCAGCCATGAATATTTGATTGTAACCAGCATTACCATCAAGAAAGCTAATCATTCTATGTCCAGACGCAGCGTCGATAGGCATATCGGCTATTGGCATAGGATATTCATTTAAAGGAGTAGCACGATTAAGATTTCTAAAATCAATACACACTCTAATCTTACCCGTTGCTTTTTTTTCCATGGGTACAATATTAGAAATCCATTCAGCATATCGACAAGGTCTAATAAAATTTGCTTCTAATAACCGATTTATTTCCTCTTTAACTCGGTCATAAATTTCAGGATTAAAACGCCTAGTTGGTTGTTTATAAAGCCTAAAACCAGACTTAATAAGCAACCGATGCTCAACAAGCTCTCGGCTTCAACCAGGCATTTCATGATAATTCCAAGCAAAGCAATCGACATACTCCTTTAATAACTTTATTAATTCAGATTTAAAAACAGGATGTAGATTCTTATTTACAAACGTCGGCCTGGGTATAGAACCATCACCAATGTCTACCTCCTCAAGACGATCGGCCGATGTAAAACCATATCCTAGCTTGCTTATATCATCAAAATCTTCAATAGCTTCACATATATCGTTCTGATGCGCCCGATAGTGATCAACTCTCTGCTGCAACCATTCTCGATTATCCATCATATGAGATGATTCGGCCGATTGTTCATCGGCTTTATGACAGCAGGCATGAAGCCATTCTTAGTACAGCTGATAAACTCAAATTCAGAAAGATCTAAGCCTGACAAACATCTAACATCATAATGAATGCTAACCAAAGAGCTATCAGCAAAAGCAACACAAGCAGAAGTATCACCATGCACAACCTCTACATCATCATCTACCCATTGGATCAAACATTGATGCAAAGTAGAAGGAACGCATTGGTTTGCATGAATCCAATCACGACCCAAGATTAAACTGAAGTTACCTTGAGTCTCAGCAACGAAGAAAGCAGTGGCCAAGGTCTTACTCCCAATAGTAAGCTCCATAGAGATCACCCCCTTGGCGCCAATAGGCTCTCCTCCTCCAATGCCGCTGACGGTCATGTTGGTCTTGATCAACTCCGAATCTGAACCACCAAGCTTCTTGTACAAAGAATAGGGCATTAAGTTCACAATAGCCCCTCCGTCGACAAACATCCGCGAAATTGGCTTCCCATTGGTAGGTCCCTTCAAATATAAAGCCTTGAAGTGATTGTCTTCAGCTTTAGTCTTCTGGAATATAGCTTCCTTGGGACCAAAATCAAGATGGGCCACCTCCTCCTCTGAAAGCATGTCCCCATTCATGGACATATGAAGCACATTCACATCAACATTCATGCGCTTCGGAGAAGAACTTTAATGAACAAGCTCTTCATCGTCCTCAGCAGTGGGAACCGATGTTGACTTGCCATCACGAGCCGAAGAACTGGAAGAAGAAACACCGGACGCTTCTGCGTCACCCGGTCTGACCGCCTGTACAGGCAGTCTGACAGCCTGAGCCGCCGGTCCTGAATGACAGGCGGTCTGGACCGCCTGTGCAGCCGGTCTGACCGCCTGTGCAGTCGGTCTGACCGCCTGTGGGTCTTACTTCGGCTTCCACTCCTTCTTCTGTGGAATCATGGGTTTGACTTGGTTGAAGACTTTATCTCTCTGCTTCTCCAACTCTTGCTCTTGTCTTTCCCGAGAACGGAGTCTCTGAAGCTTCCTTTTCCGCGTGCGAGTCAACCCTTCAAGACACCACCTTGGAAGAAAGTGCTGTTGAGCCTTGCTAATACTGGCCCCCTGATCTTCCACCATCTTCTCACTGGAAGTCGGCTTCATAGCCATACTTTTCTTAATGGGAACATCCATGGTCCCAACTTGAATAATGTCGAACTCAGTAGTCCTCTCTGAGTCCACATCCATGCTCTGCACCTCCTCCTTCCTCTTAGGTCGATAAACCTACCTCAGAGGAACTCTTGGCGGCTGACCCTGATGGGCGGTCTGACCGCCTGTGCCCGCTCTTGACTAGATTGACAGAAAACCAAACGGCCTCTCCTGGGATAAATGATCCTGTCCTGCACACGTCTTCTTGAACCTTCCCAGCCAGGATGAAACGAAGGCTGCACGTTTGAATGATATGGCACCCACATCACTCCATTGTCATCCCACACCGGATCCAACTTCATACGAGGAGGCAAAGAAACCCTCTCGTTCGGAATCGGTGATCTCATTCTTTTTTTAACGGCCGATCGCTTGGAACGGCCTTTTGTTTGGTGTACTTGTCATAAAGCATATCAAACGTGACTTTGGGTTTCTGAACACCCTGCTCCTTTACCACGTTCATCTTCCAAATACCAACTTCCGGACGCTTCGGAATCAGCATCTTCGGGCGTCCATGGGACAGGCGGTCTGACTGCCTGGCGCAGCCGGTCTGACCACCTGTAGCAGACCAGCCCCGGGCGCCCGCGGTCCAGGAATAGTGACCAATCCTTGCCCCCTTGTCTAGAGGATCTCACAGTAACATTGAACGACTCTTTGCCATCAGCCATCTTCTCAAAAGTCACTTCTCTAACCGACTCTTTTGAAGACAATCTTTCCTCTCTAATCACCATGTTCTTCCCTTTAGTAGATTCGGCTTGATGCGGCCGAACCAAGACCTTGGGCTACTGCAACTCCATGGTGTTGACCGGAAAAGGAGTCTCATCAACTTGCATCTCATGAAACTTCAAACGGCTTTCATTAATAGCCAATTGAACCTGCCGACGAAAGACATTACAATAATTAGTAGCATGTGAAAAAGAATTATGAAACTTACAATAAGCACTCTTCCTCAATTCTTCCGTAGGTGGTACAACATGAAAAATCTTGATGTAACCAAATTTATGCAATTCATCAAATATACGATCACATTTGGATACTTCAAAAGTAAATTTTATGTCTTCTTGCCGATTCTTATGAATCGGCTTAAGGGATGAGCATGCCACAGATTTTTTATTAGCAGGCCATACAAATTCTGCTAAATAAACATCATTATCATCGTCAGTCGAATCATCGGATTCATAATCAACTATATGAACATTAGACCGACGTGTCTTAAAACTTTCTTTTTCTTTATTCATTCGGTCTTCAGCTACTTCAGTTCTAATATGCACTTGTGCGACCGAATAATAATCACAATTGTCAATCTTCTCTCTAATAGAAGATTTCAAACCTCTAAAGCATAAGCCAGCAACATCAACTTCAGAAATAGACAGATTAAAGCAACGGTTCTTAATATCTTTAAATCTTCTCATAAAATGAGAAACAGACTCATCTCGACCCTGTCTAACCGATGCTAAATCCGCTAACTTCATCTCATGACTGCCACTATAAAAATGATTATGGAATTTACGCTCTAGTTGATTCCAGCTCATAATAGAACCAGGAGCTAGTGCAGAAAACCAAGCAAAAGCAGTACCAGTAAGTGACAATGAGAACAAACGTACTCTAAATGCTTCATAGTTTCCAGCTTCCCTTAGTTGAGCTACATATTGGCTAACATGTTCCCAAGTGGTGCGTCCATCATCTCCACTAAACTTAACAAAATCAGCCAAACGCCACCCATTGGGAAAAGGAACAGTATCAAAGCTAAAATGATAAGGTTTTTGATATACTCTAGTATTACCAAAATCAACACCTAGCTTATTTCTCATCACATCAGGCAATTCATCCCTGAATCTAGTAAATTCGGCCCATTGGGGGTCTTGTTGGGCCGAAGGTTGCATAGAATTAATATAATTCAAGTGAGGTGATTGTCTATTCTGTATATCTATATGTGCATTAAAAACATCATCGGGAACACCACCTGAATTTGCAGTATGCACAGTTGTGGAATAAGTAGCACCTGCTGTAGCTACGGGACCAGCACGGCCAGCAGAGACCGAGTTTGGAACAGTAGATAGTGGCAAAGGTTGCTCCGGCACGAACACCACAGCATTGGTCAAGTTT
Source organism: Digitaria exilis (assembly GCA_015342445.1). Lineage (NCBI taxonomy): Eukaryota > Viridiplantae > Streptophyta > Magnoliopsida > Poales > Poaceae > Digitaria > Digitaria exilis. Next base: position 122,860 of record JACEFO010002303.1, read on the forward strand.
GCCTGACCACCAGAACACGCGGTCTGACCGCCTGTAGCCACGGTCTGACCGCCTGTCGCGGTCTGACCGGCTGTGCCGGCGGTCTGACCGGCTGCAGACCCAACCGCTGCCAACCCAATTGCATTGACCGTGTTCGATCTGGACATATTGGGTGGAGGTGGGGTCTGTCCAGCGAAGTAATTCGGTGGCATACCATAGAAAATATTGCGCTCAGGTAATTCGCGAGTAATCTATAGATTTACCCTCCAACTTTTCCATTCGTTCCAATAATCGTACAACTAATAAATCACGATCCTAAAGAGTTGAAGCCATAGGAGTAGATGCAGGGGGTTGAGGTGCAGAAATGCTTACATCGTCAATTACCTCAGTTTGCCCCCTACTCATCTTGAAAGAAGGCATTACGAAGTCTCGAACACTTTTCGCCGATCGTTCTTCACGACTTTTCCGAAACGTCTTCAAGAACTCCGCCTTTACGTGCTTCTGGAGCGCCATGCACCTTTCATGATCTTGAGGAGAAAGATCTTCAAGCGAGGCCGTCACGATGTTGTCTTCTCCAACTTCGAAGCCCATAGTGCTAGGGATAGTAGATCGGTCTTCAAAAACCAGATTTCTTTCCCCAGCAGAGTCGCCAAAATATGTTGACGCCTTTTCGGGTCAACACACGATAAGCGCTAGATCACGCGGTAGCCGGAATCTCCTCGTCGGAACTTCTGGACAGGGAGTCATACCGCCTGTACAGGGAGTCAGACCGTCTGTCACAGGAGGTCAGACCGTCCGTCACAGGGGGTTAGACCGCCTGTAGGCAGAGGCGCCGCGAAAGCCTACGATCCTCGCCTCGGGAGGGACCCCGTCGGAGGCGGCGAACCTAGGATTGTTCTAAGGTCGGCAAGGCCACCTAGAACGTCCTAAAATGTCATGGAGACGAAGAAGGAAGAAGAGAGGGTTGAAAAAGCTAGGGTTTGAGATAAAAAGTAAAGGTAAATTGATTGTACGATTGGGTAGAGGTACTTAATCGGCCACGACCCTTTATATTTATAGGGTGGGGAGGTCTTGCCCCGCGAGAAAGTCCTTGTACAGATCTAAAAACGTGAAAAAACCTGATTCTACTCGTACTCGGGGACAGGCGGTCAGACCGCCTGGCACATTTGCCAGACCGGCTACATGGCCAGCCGGTCTAACCGCGTGTAGAGGCGGTCTAGACCGGCTGTCCCAGCATGATCGGTTTTAAGCTGCTTTTTTTTTTGTCAACACAAATTTTGTCCTTGTTTTCGCCTGCTGACGGCTGTGTCCTCCTCGGCGGCTCCTCGCTAGATCTGCCGTGGCAATGGCGCCACCACCGCCGGCGCGTGGTGCCCGCTGCTGGAGCGCCTGCGCATCGAGAGCTACCGCGTCGAGCACGGCGGCGTGGAGGTGTTCCTCTCTCGTCATGGAGGGCGTCGGCGTCGGCCCAGCCGGCCGCGAGGGCGCGCCAGAGCTTGAGGAGCTCGCGGTCAGCTGCTCCACCGCTGAGCCGTGAACTACAGGCCCTTCATCCTACGCGCGCCGGAACCTCGATGTCGGCAACCCGGGCACCGTCTCCGAGGGCACGATCCGGTTCACGTCCAACGAGATGAAGTTCTTCCACGCGCAGGTGATGAAGATTTTACTGATGCCAATCTAGAACCTTGATAGGCGCCATGTTCGGTTCAGTAAACCAACCACCTTCAGACTTGGTTTCCTAATCAGCATTTTTTGTAATCTATGAATGACCTGTGCAGCTGTGATTCTGTTACGATTTATTGGAGTGAAGGAAAGCAGAAATGCAGGTTGCAGAAACTGGGGGACAAAGTGGTGTGGGCGATAATTGATGTTGCGAAAGCAAGCATCTTCATGGCTGGCAAGTGTCTGAACTCTGAACTTATCTTCAGAGTTTTGAAATCATAACTGTAAGTTTTTCAGAGTTGCAACTTCACACGTTGTCCATATTGCTTGTAACTGATTCCTAGTCATCACTAAAATAGGAGCTGCAGCTTCATAATAGTTTGAGGAACACAGGCTTTTTACAGTTGTGAGAGTACACAGCACCTATTCAGATAAGCAGGCACGCCCACATCCATGGCAGTAGTAATTTCACTACTGGTTCCATGCTTATTGCTAACTTCTAACAGATGTTGCATCTTAAACTGACAAACCAAAAAATATACTCTGTACAGATAATTTTATGCTACTAGTGAAATACAGGGGAAAAAAGCCTAAAAGTTATACACAACTTTTTATCAGCCTGATCAGAGATAAGATGACCTGAACCCTAGATTCCAGGGCTGGTCTATTGCTTCTATCTCCCACCAACCAAGAATTCCACCTATAGTCCATCCAGCCATTCAATCATCAGCCACCAGGAGGGTCTGTACAATAGATTCCATGGTTGGTCTTTTGTTTCTGTCTTCCTCCAAGCAGGACATTGCCAATTTGATTAGTGTTCTTGCTTGCACGTAGTTGAAGGGCCGGTCCAGTTTCGAATCCACAAACCCATCAATCCATGACTGCTCCTCCGCTTCCAGTTTATCAGAAAGCATCCTGACAAGCTTGCTAAGCATATTATGCACCTCATCCGAACCTTCCACCAGCTCTGAAACTCTAGTGCCTGACAATAGCTCAAGAAGCACAACTCCATAGCTGTATACATCAACTTTTGCTGTGATGGGGAGACCAGATACCCACTCAGGAGCAATGTAGCCTAATGTTCCTCTTACATGGGAAACATTCTGGTTGGACCCGCCTCTGTTTAGTAACTTTGCCAACCCAAAGTCAGTGATCTTAGGCTCAAAATTTTCATCTAACAGTATGTTCTCAGGTTTCACATCGCAGTGGATGACCCACTCTAAGCACTCATGGTGAAGATAGGCTAACCCTTTTGCAACACCTAATGCGACATTAAACCTCCCCTTCCAGTCCAACAGGATATTTCTTTTATCATTGAACAAAATCTTAGCCAGTGATCCATTCTCAACATATTCAGAAACCAACAACCTATGAGATCCTTCTGAACAAAAGCCCCATATCCTCACAAGATTCATGTGGTTGATCCTGCCAATTACACTTAGCTCAGCTTGAAACTCTTCCTTGCCTTGCCTTACATTTTCTAGCTTCTTTACAGCCACTTGCCTATCATCTTCAAGGACACCTTTGTACACAGTCCCTGAGCCTCCCCTTCCTAGCTCAATTTTAAACGTTCGGGTCGCCTTGACAAGTTCCTTGTAACTGTACCTTCGAAAATTACTAGTCATTACTTTGTAGCCTTCCTCAGCTGCCCATAATTCTGATGGCCTAAGCTCTCTTCTCAAAACAAAGAACCATGCAAATGAAATAAAGGAAACTTCAACAACAAAAAACGCAGCTATGAACCCATAGAAGTAATACCACTTCGATTCTCCTCCACCGGTCTTATGCACATCTGGAAATGGTTCTCTGATGCTTTTGTTCATCTGAACACAGTCAAGATGACGTGGTGCAGAATCAAACACATTGGAATATGGAATAGCGGCACCTGAAACAGTTACACTTATGGGAAGCTTGAGATATATAGTTCGTGCATCAGGTGTTGGGTAAGTTCTTCCACTAAAAAGGTAAGCTTTTGGATAGCAATATCCTGTACCTTCTTGATATTGGAAGCCTTTGCAGGTGCAGTCACTGATGCAAACATTCCTACAATGCCGAAAAGAAACTGACGGAAGATGTTGCTGATCTGATCCCCAAAAATCTGTGTTTGGTAGTTTCACAAACTTCATAGATTTTTTGTCATAATGATGACATGTTATGTTAACGGTAGCCATACAACCTTCAGTCCAGTTACCTTTGTTTCTCATCACAAAACCTGGTGGGCATGAACATGTTGGTTTAGGTGAGTAATGACAGATTCCATTTGGACCACATAAACCATGAATATTGCAGGGTTGGGACATTACTACCATTGAAACTGACCATGACCTATCTGAGTCATTCAGGCTATACAGACGGAGATTACCATCAGGGTCAAGAGTTAGCCTTCTGTTAATGTTTAGCCATGCATCAGAGGCCTCAAGAGGACCAGCAGCAAAATCACTCGATGCAAGGATCCCATTATTACCTAGGATTCCCAACCGCGTACTGTTATACTGGTTTCGGCCATCCTGATAGAGATTTTGATCAGGGTCTGGCCAGTAGATATCCTTAACTTCAGGCACATCATAGATTAGAGATAGTGCTGAAAGGTCACTGAAACGGAAGATATAGTTACCAGGACTATGTGATTGAGTTGTAGGGACTAACTGGGTGGTAGCAGTGATGAGTTGTGTTGGTAGGAAAGTGTCTGTTGGTGAATCAAAACTTTGCCAGACAGTGTTACCTCTTGAGTCCCTGATGACGAGATTCCCAGTGTTCAGAAGCTGAGCATGCCGAACATCTGTGAGGTTGCTATCAGCTTGCCACATGACTGTGTCATCGTAATCTTTAAGAACCATCTTGCCATCCTTCTGTAAGGTTACAACCGACCTCCTTGCATGTACAGGACGGTCAGGGTTTGCGCTCCAGACAGTGGTGTTGGCTTCCTTTGAGTACCATATCGAGAACGTGAAGGCATCCTTATAGATCTCGTAGAAGCCAGAGGAGAAAGTGTCATCTGATGATTGCAATATGTTGGTTTGGTAGGATTCAACCCTGAGAGACGAACCCAGTGACAGAATGTCGCGGGATGCAGCTTTTGGAAGTAGAGCAAAGAAAGAGAGGATGGAAGCAGCAGCAAGGAGAGTTGCAAGAGGAGCCATTGTTGCAGAGTTGGCTTTTGTGAGATGAATGCGCAACTACTTATATCCCGTGCTATGCCTAATTTTTTTCTCAATCCTGAAAGCAAATGACCGTTCTTGGTCAAATACAGCAGTCTCTAACAATCGGTTCTAGTCAACCTTTGCTTCTACCAGAGCTCAAGAAAAGTCCATATGGAGAGTGACGCTTCTTTAATAGTTCGATCAAAACAAATGTACAGGCTTAAAGCTAGAAACCAAGGTGGGGGCCCTCTACAACTTTACAGCTAGGACATGATGCTTCAGAGTAGGTTCTCTGAACTTGAACATCCAGATGGATTGACCGAGGTTTGCGTCGCAGACTTGAGGAGTGATAAGCTGAGGATAAGGTCAACATGATTGCTTTCAAGCAGCGATGTCGACATCTCAGTCTGTAACCGCAGAATACAAATTGCAGAGTGCAGTTATGGAGACAGTTAACAAAATTTTGTAAATTTTTGAGTGACTGAGTCTTGATAATTGATAAAGACGACATTGGGTTTTTCTAATTTTCTGTGTCTACCACACGATGGGTATGGTAGTATGTACAGAAGGCAATAGACATACACTGATACACACTTGATGTTGACATGGATGTTCGTTCGTTGGTGTTTCAGCAAACGGCCAGTGGGTGAAAACCTGACCCTGGCAAGTGGCTGCCTCGATTGTCAGCATCTATCTATGAATCTATGCAAGCAGCACATGACTACATGAGTGTTCGTTCTATCAGTTTTATGCTAATGTTTTTTTTCGTCTGGTGGAGCTAATCACCTAAAGCAGCCTATGGAACTGGAAGTGTTATCAGCTAGCAATTGCAGTTGATTCTTTCTGTACTAATTGACCAAATGCGTCAGATATGCAGATGGCCTAACTTTTTTTTTTTTTTGGTAGTGAAAGGATTCAGTATTGACATGACTGGTGGCGTTTCCGCACCACATGACGCAGCAGACTTGATGGCATCTGCTGATATGTCATATGAATACCATATTGCATGTTCACCAGCTCTGCTTCAGGAAAGGGACATCCAACAATTAAGGTACAGGCTATACGTATGTGGTCAAGGTCAGAATAACGATAAAAACAACGTAGTTATCCTATTTTAGCCTCGAAATGAAAAAAAAGGCGTGTTGGTGTTTAAGATTTAAATGCGCCAGTAATGAACTTTTGATGTCAAAGGTCAGGTTGTAAATTCTGTTGGCACTTTTGTACTGCCTTCATGGTGGTTATGACGGAATTAGAGTGTGTGTAAAGCAATGGCAATCTCTTCGTTCCGGAGCTAGGCATCCAAAAAGTGGTAATACGGACACGTGGGTAGGGCAGCTGCATCCAAGGTGCCTCAAGCAGAAGTAGGCTGCATTCCACCAGAAGAAACAGAAAAGCAACGACGGCCCAACAAGGCAGTCGGGCCAGACACACTTCATCTGTTCCTATATACAAGGTCCGTGCCCATCCATGCACGTTGATACGGGTTTAAATCGTGATAAGATAAAGTATCACCAACTTAATATGGAAAAAATAAACTTAATATATAAGGGAAGATACATTAGAAAAGGGTTGTGCTACAATACTCTATTTTATCTTCTCTTACCTCCTACTCTCTCTGTCCCAAAAAGAATGCAATTCTAGACATTCATTAGATTCATGGCATCTTCAATGAATGTAGACAAATGAGTGTCCAAATTCATTAGGATGCTATGAATCTGGACACTTAAAAACATGGCTAGAATTACACTAGGAGCTAAGACTTCAGACAAATACGAACCCTTCGTTATAAATAAAAAAATAATTAAAAATATAAAACAGTTATTAACCTCTCCCTCAACAACCGGCCACCCCCACACATGCCTGCATGCACATGCAGTACGATTTGGTGGACTCTGGCGCATGTATGCTTACAGTTATTTTGATTTTTTTCTACAGTTTTTTTTTATCAACAATGCAATGAGGCTAGAAGCTCTTAATAAAATAAAAAATATAAATATTATCTCCTATGAGGTGTGTAATATGATTCATAACTACATATCACGTTAAGGAAAGTAATAATATTATATTATTCACACATACCATGTTAGGAGAAAAATGAGAGGTGTCATATAAGATCCTATTAGATCTATTGTATGCGAGGACCGATGAAGAAAAAAATAAGTCGAACCAATTACCATGAATGTTGGTATTATGGATAAAAAAATGGACATGTCACGTTTCAGCAGAGAAAACGTTCAGATTTTGGATTAAATAAAAGATATTTGCAATATCAGGTACAAGTAAAAGAAACCTCCCAGGCCTAGTGGAGGATTACTCGGTCAGGCCGGAGATCGCGGTTTCACGTCCGACAGCAGATTTATCGGCACACGTTTCAAATTTTTAAATATAAAATATACAAATAAATATTTATCCTAGAGAGGTAATATTTCATTCTAGCCGTCCATATCTTTTAAAATGAACGGTCCACGGTATTTCGAAGTACGCTACTAGCTACTTGGAATTTATTGAAATAGCAACTTGAATTTGAAATAACAACTTATTCGCCGCCAAAGTGGAAATAAAAACACGACTTGTTAAATGCTAAATAATTATGGATAGACCTCGATGATGGATCGCGCACCTAGAACGGTTATGATTTTGTAGTCACTAAATCCAGCTTCAAAAATGATCTTCTTCCAACCTTGCTCGTTTCGCTGAGCGCCGTTGATAGCCATGATATAGAGATCGAATAGGACTTGGGTCTCTTTTTGCTTGTTGTTTAACGACCCCGCCCCAATAACCATATCTAATATTATCACCTTTCCTCCTGCATCTCTAGGGGGTATAGCCTTCTTGCAATTCTTTAGTATCTTGATACACTCAGCATCGTCCCAGTCATGCATAACCCACTAAAATAGATATACAAATGTGAAGATCCAAACGAAGTATATATCGGTAACCATGTATATATATATATATAGAGTATATATATTGGGAGCCTATAGGCTTCCAATAACTATAGGAAGCCTTGAGCCAACCCACCTAGTAGCCTGGTCCAATCCAACCATAACAGACCACCACTCAGCCACTCACACAACCTGCCCACGTGTCCCTAATCCATCCCACCAAGTGGGCCCAGTTTGACCGAACGGTCATTTTAGAGACCACTTCGGTCTGCCGCTCTCCCTCCTGTCTATTTCAAATTTTCCATTCTCTCTCTTCCCTCCTCTCTTCTCCCCTCTCTCTCCTCACACCTGCATGCCATTCCTGCCTTGCCGTTGTGTAGAGCGAGCTGAGTGCAACACTACCGCCGACCGAAGCTCCCAGCTGTTGTTCTTGGCAGCCTTGCACAGGTGGTGCTCCAATGCCGCTGCCGGTTGCTGCAGCAGCATCAACGCCGCTGCCATGGCCTGGTCCACCTCCTCCAGCTGATCCTCCTCTCTCCACGCAATGCAATGAGCAAAAAATTCTTCCTACAGGTCTGGTGCGCCCACCAGCATCACGGGCTGATCTTTTTTATTTTTCTTGGATTTCATTTATCCTTGATGTAGATCGAGTGAGCACCAGGCTCGTCACTGCATAGCTCCAGGCTTCCATGTTCTTTTCAGCTAAACTGTTTGATGAAACGCCTATGAAGACGAATCAGCTGCTAATTCCTGCAATAGTGTGCACATTTCTAGATTCAAGTTTTATTTTTCCTACCAGTGTGAGATGGCCAGATATTTGAATTTAGATATATGTCTAGTTTCTATGATTTTCCTTCATGGTTTTTATGCTCATTGTATGCTCTATTGTATATAGTTTATATGATGTACTGGGTAGTTTATATGATGTACTGGGTAGTTTATATGCTCTACTTGGTAGTTTATATGGTCTCAACATGGTATTCTTTTGAACTGCTCCTGTTTTATATGCTCCATCCCCTGGGTTATATGATATATGTTGTAGTTTGTATGTTATGGGACAATGAGGAGCGGTCGCGATGGGCCAGACCGGCCACCCGACGATGAACAAACACGAGCGTGACAGCGCTAGCCCGCGTGACAGACCCGAGGAGCCCAGCGCACTTACGGTTTCGTTGTTTATATGCTCCATTCCATGGTTAATATGATATATTCTATGGTTTGTATGCTGCACGCTGACTGTTTCGTGGTTTATATGCTCGATCTCTTGGTTTATATGATATCATGTGGTTTGTATGCTGCGCGCTGACGGTTTCGTGGGTTATATGCTCTATCCCTTGTTTATATGATATATTATGTGGTATATATGTGTGTACAACGATGACCAGACACGTGCGGGCTAGTTGTATAATGTGCCTGTTGTCAACGCGCTGTTGCAGTTCCTATGATACCTGAACATGATTATATAATACCGTCTCAAGAGCATATAAACCACCCAATACATCATAGAAATAACGAAAAAGAGCATATAAACCATCACTACACGCATGCAAAATGGATCTCAAAATAAACCATCCAAAATATTTATATGGCATACATCATGTGACAGATATATGACATTCTCTTAACTTTATATGACACATTCACTATGGTTATATGATATTTTGTTTACTTAGCTCAGGAGGAGACCGACGACCTCAGACGTGAAGCACTTAGCTACCTGATGTTCCACCACTGCAATGATGTCGATAACCTCCCACCAGCGTTGTTGAGCTTCCAACACCAGAGATATAGTTGATGAACATCTATACTATGAGAATGATGTTGTTGTATGACTGATTATAATATGGCTACTTCTATTAACTACTAGTTTGCTACTTATGTAACTTGGCTACTTATGACCATGCACGTTTGCTGGTCCATGGTATATTTGCCGTTAAATATGTATGGTTCTCCTATGACCAGGCATGGAATTCTCCCTTACTACTGTTTGACACACTCCTCGCTATTGCAAAGCCACTGTGCACACTATACTAGTGCTCTTATAAACTCCAACTGTGGTCATATAAACCTTTAGCGTACATCATATAACGTACACCAAACATCATAGACACCTGCTACCTCATTGTCCACAACATACAATCCACGGAATCTAATCACAGAATATAACCCAGGGGATGAAGCATATAATCCAGGGAACTTAGAATAAAATATCGAGAGCATAGTAGTGATAACTCGAGAGCATATTAACCACCCAACACATCATAGAAACCACGGAGAAGAGCATATAAATCAGCATTACAATTTCTACGATGGTTTCAGTATGTTTCTATGATCTTGAAAAATTGAACTTGAAAAATTCAAAAAAAACATATTCACAATGGTTCTCAAAGTGTGCATAAAAATGTCACGAGTCTTGTGATGAAAACTGTTTGTGAGTTGTATCTTCGAGTGAAAAATTATAGCCAAAAACCTAAAAGGAAAGGTGGGTAGTGGGTTTGCAGCATGCGTCAGGTGTGGCAGGTGCGTTAGGTGGCATTGTCAGTTGTGTTTACTTTTCCACTTGATGTTTTTATGACAGTGGGCTGATGTTCTATGACCAGAAGAACAGGTTTCTATGACAGTGGGCTAGACTTCTACGACCAGAACAACATGTTTCTATGGCAGTAGGCTGGAGTTCTATGACCAGAAGGACATATTTCTATGACGCTCGAAATTCTATGGAGCATATAATCATACATATGCTTGTGCATGGTCATACATACATGTGTGCTCGATCGCACATACTTCCTGTTGTGGTCATACATTAAATATGCTCATGTCCATATGTTTCTGTGCTTGAAGCAGTTTCTATGATCATCTCTATATGTTTGTATGATCCTATAAATTTGAATTCAAAAAGTTTCAAAAAAATATTCACAATGGATCTCAAATTGTGAATAAAAGTGTCACGAATCTAATGGTGGAAACCGTTTATAGATTGGATCATCGAGTGAAGAATTGTAGCGAAAAAACCAAAATAAAAACTTAAAGAACAGGTGGGAGGTGGCATGGTGCTGTACATGCATGCATGTGGGAGGTGGGATGACGTTATGTGAGGCTGCATGCATCATTGCGTCAGGTGGCAGGTGGAATGTGGTGTGTCTCTGTCCGCGCAGCCTGATTCTTGGTCCCAGCTCCAGTCATGTGTCTGGGCTCCCGATAACTATTGGAAGCCCTAGGCTCCCAATAGTCGACCACTATATATATATATATATATTAAGAAAGGGAATAAAGACTAAATAAACAGCATGTATATATACTTAAGGAAGATAGCATTTGCCGGTGGAATGCTCTCAAACATGTCACCAGCAATGTACTTGACACCACCACCACCAGGGCTGGTGGTGGCCTTGGCAACAACGTGTGGCAGATCCAACACGCTGCACTCGACATGCGGGAACGCCTTTGAGATGGACTGGGCTGCGCCGCCAAGCCCTCCGGCAACGTCGACCAGGGAGCTCAGCCCCTGGAAGACGCTGCTGCCGCACTCCTTGATGACAATGTCCATGGTGAAGCTGCTGTCACGGATCATCGCTTCATTGAAAAGAGCTCCAAACGTTGGGTTGTGGTCATTCAGCTCCCACAAAGTCTTGCCATGCGCCATCTCAAAGAGAGACGACGACGAACGCTCGTCGCCGTGTTGTAGCCACGTGGCGAGGCCAAGGAAAGGGGACACGCGCATCTCATGGAGTATCAGGGATGTGAATGGAGCCAGACTCGAAGATCCAACCAAGAGTTGAGATGCCGGCGTGAGCCCATAGACGAGCTCGTCGTCGCTAGGGTGCTGCGGCGGCTGGGCGACGACGGTGAAGATGCCGGCGGCTGTGAGCACCCGCATGAGGCGACGAAGGTTGGGGATCTTGGACGGGTGGAGCGTCGTGACCCTGGAAACTATTTGGGGCAGGGTGGCGGTGCCACCGTTGCTGTGGATGGCCTCGGCAATGCCAAGGTCCAGCGCCGACTTGAGCGCCATGGACTTGATGTAAGCGAAGGTGGTGTGCCAGAGCTCCAGCTGAGCGTCGAGCAAGCCTTGGTTGCTAGTACTGCTCGTGGCCGTGAGTGCCATGGCGGAATTGGTGCAATGCGCGTGCTACTACTGTGTAAGCCTTGCAAGCGGCGTGAGCAAGCCTTGCAGGACTAGCTTGGTGCGTGCTGCTGTTATAAATATGCGTGCCGTGCAGTGTGCGAAAAACTAAATCACACCCTACATCAGGGCGCTCGCGCTCGGCTGATTGTGTTGACAAAGGGAATCAAGCTATGCACAATTACCTATAACCAGCTCCCACCCACATGCACGGCGCAGGATGCATAGTCCTCGAAAAAGGAAAATTATATTCAAATCAGTGCCCTATAAAATAGAGATGATGGTTATCATCGAATACAAGGGCTTGATGCTTACTAACAACAATCTCGGCACATCTGCATCAACTGCAACAAAATTGCTTCAAGGTGTGATGTAATGTCCATATTATGCTATAAATTATGTATGCCTAGTCGTATTCAGCTGCCGTTAACTTTGTAGCCAAGAATTATCGAGAATGATATAAGTAATATATCTGTCATACGGTGCTTATTCATAATATTACCCAGTTATTATCCTCTTTTTCTGTTCTACGCACGCACGCCAATCACTATTAGTACATACTAAAAAGCTCCAAGATTTGGAGCAAATCCTAGGGCATGAGCTACTCACCACTTAAGGATGGCAACGGATCGGATTCGAATCGGATTTTATGTCTGGGCACCCAAAACCGAAATCCGAACCGAAAATCCGAATCCGATCCGAACACCATTTCGGGGGGAAATCCATCCCCAAAACCGAAACCCGCGGATATCCAAAACCCGACGGATAATCTGAAATCCGCAAAAATTTACAAAACAAGATCATAATAACATAACAGCAAGGTACCGAATTTTAGAACAAGAAATGAAATGAAAGTAACAGCTAGAATATAAAGTACAGAACATTCATGATGTCCACGGACCACAAGTCCACAATTCAGTTTCCAGAGTTAAAAAAAAAGCACACATAGTTTAGATTATTACAAACAAGTGCACACTCCAGAATACATAACACAAATCAACATTCATAGTCCTCCAAACAAATAACAGTAGGCCTCCAAACAAATTGCCTCTTCTATTGTAGAGTTCATCATTCATCATTCATCAATTATGGTGGAATCATCCTCACCCTGTCAAACAAATAGAGTCACTCATTATTTGAATGTTCAGAGTATTGTAAATTCACAAGTTGAATATAGAAGGAAACAACAACTATACCATTTCCTTCTCTTTTTCTTCAAGAAAAGTCATCAAAGCACCAACAAAAGTAGACTGACTCCCTGCATTAATACAATATTCATAAATTAGGTTTATAACTTATACAGAATGAAGACTACATACTTATGGAAATTGGCAAATTGCACATACCTAACATGTCATTATGAGACCATGCCTGCATACACATAAGTGCCTCAATCATTGATGGTGCAAGCCTACTACGATGTGGACTAATTATTCTCCCACTAGTGCTAAAGGCTGACTCAGATGCAACAGTTGTCACAGGAATAGCAAGGACATGACGTGCAATTTTTTGTAGTATTGGATATTTGAGCCCTGCATGTTTTCACCATTGAACGATATCCAACTCTTGTGTCCTAGGCAACAATGCCTCTTCCAAGTAAAAATCTAACTCTGTCCGCACATAAGTAGAAGACACAGCTGGCTGTTTGGACATGTAATCATCAAAAGTGTCAGCCCAATCCTCATGATCTATCTGAGTAGGAGCACTAGATATAGTTTGAGCACCATCTGTTGTGGCAACATCCTCCATAGAATCTTGGTATTCTAAAATCAGACTGTATATCAACTCTTTCACTTTGTTGACAGCATCCATAGCTACACTTTCTGACCCATGAATTTTGAGAAAAAGAGCATTCAACAAATGTAATTTATACCTAGGATCTAGGACAGCAGCAACAGCCATCAAACCATGCACATCTGCCCAATACTTGTTGAATTTCTCTTTCATTTTAGTAGACATTTCTTCTACCAAAGGAATATCACTGCTTTGCCACTTCCTAATTGACAAAAAAATGTTGCATATTTTGGGGAAGAAAAGGTTGGCTGTGACATATTTAGTGCCTGATAACAGCTCAGTTACATCATAGAACATCTTTAACCTATCACAAAGCTCTGTAGCAAACTTCCAATCATCTTCAGATGGAACACATGGAGCACGAGAAGCAAGGCGATCAAAAACATCTTGGTAACTCAATGCTGTACTAAGCATAATATAAGTAGAGTTCCATCTATTTTTGCAATCAAGAGCAATTCTTTTTTCATATTTTCCTTTCATTTGTGCTGCCATTTTCTCAAACTTTTCATGTCTTTTAGGAGTGGCTGACCAGTATGCAACACTATCACGTACTTTATCAATTCCCTTCTCCATGACACTCATTCCATCTTTAACAATCAGATTTAAAATATGTGCAGCACAACGCATATAATTAATTTACCCTTCAACGTACAAGATGACAGAGGTAACTTGCCTTCTATAGCAGCCTTATTCTTTGTAAGGTCATCACCATCGGTGCCAATCATAGTCTTCATGAGGTTATCATTGACACTACAATTGTCAAGAGTAATAGTTGATAGATTCCTCTCAATATGCCAATCTAGGAGAACTTCATGAAGAACCTCTGCTATAACCTCTGCTGTATGTGGTGCTGGAACATAAATAAACCTACAACAAAAAAAAATGATAAGTGATAGTGCTGGACAGATTGCTTTCGATAGACAAAGTGAATAAGACAACAAGACAAATGATATGATTTATTGTTACCTAATAAGAAAACTTTTTAGCTTCCAATCTTCATCAAGAAAATGGGCTGTAACTACCATGTAACCTCTCCTCTGATGGTTTGCTGTCCACAAGTCTGTAGTTACAGCAACCCGAGAACCCAATTTCTTGATATAATTCACCGTAGATTGCTTCTGCACTAGATACATATCAAAGATATCCTTCCTAATTGTGTTTCTAGACACTACCTTGAATGCTGGCTGCAATGCAGCACAAAACTTGCGAAATCCAACATGGTCCACCATAGAAAGAGGATACTCATGGACAATGATCATTAAAGCAAGTTCTTTCCTAGCAACATCTTGATCAAACACATACTTCTCTAATGTGACTGTGCCATCTTATGGGTTTGCAGATAATTTAATAGTGGACTGTTTTAAACCTTTTCTAGTATTTCTGTCCCCACAAACATTAAGATGATTCTTCAAATGAGTTGTACCATTTCTTGTCTCCCCAACTAAATGTCTTCTACACCATTAACATTTTGCTTTCCATTCCCCATTTACATTAATCAAATCAAATTCTTTCCATACTTCAGATCTTAGCTTCCTTTTATGACCTACAGGAACATCATCTTGTATCTCTACCACATCAGTATTACCTACAGTTGCAGAATCAGATGCTGGTGCTGCTGAATTGGATGGAGGCGTTGCTGAATTGGCTGCAGGACCGGGACGTGGACAAGTTCGAGGACGAGAACCCACAGATTGAGATGCAGCAGCAGCTTGAGATCCACTTGAACCACCAGGAGTTGACATTGCTTACTTGCTGAAAAGATAAAAAGCCAAACATATCTTAGATGATAAATGAAATTGAACATCCAGGGAAGGGAATGAGGATGTGCATGTGCTGCCATACCTGCAGTTTGCAACCGCGACCTAGAGGGACTCAGAGAGAGAGGCGAAGGCGAGCCAGCTCGAGGGTGCGGGCGCCGAGGGAGGATGGGGCAGCGCGCGGCGCGCCTGCAGCCCTGCGCCGCTGCGGGAGTGCGGGCGGACGGGGCTGCGCAACTGCAGGCGTCGCCGCGTCGGGGCTCGGTCGGGGGTGCACGGCGCCGGGGGTCGGGGCTTGGGGTTGGCCGGCTGGGGGCGCTGCTTCGCGCGTGCAGCGCAGCGGCGGCGGCTGGGTGGGGGTCGGACTGAGGGGGTGGGGTGAGGGAGGGAAAGGATAAGGGAAGCAAGATTTCGGCTTTATATACTTAGGGTTGTTACGTGGGCTTCTATTGGGCTCAATTTTTCGGGGCTCCAATGGAGATCCGCGGGTGAAAAATAGAATCCGCCCCAAAACCGTAATGTTTCGGATATCCAAATCCGAAAAACCGTGGGTGAAAATTCAGATCCGAAACCAAAACCCGGAAACCCGAAATCCGCGGATATCCGCTCCGAATCCGATCCACTGCCATCTTTATCACCACTATAGTAATTCATGGGTCCCATAGGACCCACCTTACATGGGACTCACCACAAAAACGTGGGTCCCACTATCGGTGGGTCCCGCCAAATTCATTGTATGTGGGTCCCGCTGTAGTTTAGAGAGCAAATTTATATTCCAATATTGACCAACTAAAATTTAAATATGCTTTAAACAATTTT
Source organism: Digitaria exilis (assembly GCA_015342445.1). NCBI lineage: Eukaryota > Viridiplantae > Streptophyta > Magnoliopsida > Poales > Poaceae > Digitaria > Digitaria exilis. The sequence continues at coordinate 139,019 of JACEFO010002303.1, forward strand.
TCTGATTTAATCTAATACAAATATATACTATGCTGTTTTCCACGGAAGAAATTATACATGAATCTTAATAGAACCTCAATCTAACTAGTTTTCTCTATGTTCCATAAAAACATTTGCTTCCAGGCAGGGAGGACAAAATGGCAATTATCAAGGTCGTGTAACTAGTACGAGCAAAATTAGTATCAAGGTTTTTTTTTTGTAAACATGCTTGTTCCACTTGCTAACAAAAAATCATAAGCATCAACTGACACTTAGGGTTTAGCTTTGTCATAGACTGTCGGCGATTTATGCTGACTAGGTTCTCGAGGGGATGCCCCGAGAGAAGGATTTGAGGAGAAGTCGTCGAGAATCTAGAATCGAAGGTGACAAGAGACGATTTAGACAGGTTCAGGCCGCAATACGCGTAATACCCTACGTCATGTATGGTGTATCTTGTATAAATGAGATGCTTTGAAGGGGGTCCCTGTCTCCCCTTATATATGCCGGAGGACAGGGTTACATGGAAGCCGTATAGGATCAGGAGACTTTTACAAGTTTATCTCTAATTTCCTAATACAGCTTATCCTAACCGACTAGGACTAATCCTTGTCTTGTGCGTCAAGTCGTGTACTTGGGCCGGCCCATAGGATGGCCTGCTAGGGTTGTTTAGTCCATTAGGACTCTACATCTACAAGCCCCCGAGCACCTTATCTCCTGAATAACAGCACTGTTGAAAATACAGAGTTCTTTAAGATCCGCCAGGGTTGTTTGAAGCCCACAGGGTTCTTTGCTTTTGGAAGTTGCAACCATGCTGCTCAATAGGTAATGAAGTCCTCATAAATCTTTCTGAAGTTCGGATTGGTGCGCACCGAATAGGTGCGCCTAATTGGGCAGCCCTCGAGCCTCGTTTATCTCTGAAGAACAAATTCGAGGCTCTTTCAAACTCCGAATCTGAAGAGAATCGATTTCCGAAGAAGTCCGAGTTCTTTTAGAACTCCTTTTGAATTTATCAATTGAAACCAAAAAATTTCAGAAATATATTTCCTGAAAATATTCCCGCAGCCCCCAAGCCTAAATTTGAACGAATTCAAATATAGGATCAAGGAAGGACCAAAATTGAAAAGTACCGAAGTAACGATTCGAAAAGTCAATATAAACCGTTCGCCTCCCTTGTATCCGCACGCTTTAGCGAAACAGATCTAGGGTTAGTGACAGTTGCTCTGTTAGCAATTCAAAGACTGCGCAAACACTTCCGCAACCTCCGTGAGCCCTAATCCCATCCACGCCAAGCCTCAAGAAACCGCAATGGCCGGTGGTGAAGGATCCAGCCGAAGCAAGAGCGCAAGGAGGAAAGCAGAAGCAATGAAAGAAGTTGTGGCGACTGATGAAGCGACGCCCGTTGGAGAAAGTCCATGCCTGGAAGATCCAATTAGTGACTGGCCAACCAGTACACTAAAAGAGAAATACATCAAGAATCTGGAAGCGGATGGATTCCTCGCAGCCAAGGAGATCAGTCGGTGGAGGAGTGCTCACGGTCATGAGTTCCCCACAGAGGAAACTGAGGAACTCACGGTATGGAAATCCTTTTATGAAGTTGGTTTCGGTATGCCGACCTGCGATTTCTTCCGCCGTGTGCTGCAGTTTTATGGAATTGAACTGTGTCATTTGAGGCCCAACTCCATCATGAATCTTTCCATATACATCCAGTTGTGTGAGGCATTCCTAGGAATAGACCCACACTTTGCCCTGTTCCGCCACTTATTCAGAGTGAAAACGTCAAGCGGACCATCGCAAGTGGTTGGTAAAGTGGTGATCCAGTTCCGCCAAGGCATGAAGCCAGTATATCTGGATTATTCCACCAAGGAGAGTCTGAAGGATTGGCAGAAGGAATGGTTTTATGCATGGAACCATCAACCACAACTGCCCAGCCGCTCAGGGAATCCTCCAGTGATGAAGCCATTCTGGAGTGAAATCGTCGGAATAAATCAAGTAATGAAGATTCCAGAACTACTCAATATGATCAGAAACCTGAAATCTCAAGGGTTGACTGGAGCCGTCGTATATAGGTCATTTCTGATGAGGAGAATCCAGCCTTACAAACAACGCTGTAATCCAGGGTACTCATATTCTGGAGAAGCTGATCCCTCACGGAATGCTACCGACACCTTGTCTGAAAAGAGGATCATACAGTTGTTGAAGAAATATTTGATCATCAATGATGAAGATTTTCCAGAAATTATGGAAATTTCCGCAGTCACTATGACGCCCGAGGTATGAACCATTTCTGAAAGTCAATACATTGTGTATTTCACTATGATGTGTTATTAACTAAATCACTGTCCATAACAGTATGAAGCCCGACGATCACTGTATGTGAGCCTGCCTCCCCTGGATCCAACAAATGCAGAAGAAGCCGACCTATTAGCCCGCTGTATAGATCCAGGGGTTAGGGACCAGGTTCGTAAACACAAACCACATTCTGATAAGGCACCTTCAACTGAAGAACCTGACGAGCATCATGCCAATGAGAATCAGGATGTTGAAGAACCCCATGCCAAAGCAGGGGCAACCTCCAAGAGAGGAGAAGGTTCAAAAAGAGCCGCGGCGTCAGAGCTGAATGCGCCGGTGCCCAAGAGAGCACGGACCCTACCCAAGCCTCGGGTGAGGATCATCCCTGAAGAGGAGAAGATATCCCCACAACCAAAAATACCATCATCTGTGGGGATAGCTATTGGAGAAATCGGGACCAGCCGGCCGCAGCAAGGCAGCACTGCCCGTACGCCATTATCAGAAGAAGAAATCATTCATAATATCTTCAACCCTGCCTCGGCTCCATATGCTGGTTCAGGACCAAGTGAAGTAGAAAACAACCCTGCCGGTCCAGTGGCAATGGAGCAGGAGCCAGAAGAGGAGTTCACACTGGGAGAGTCTGAAATCCCAATACGGCCTACCATCATGTAAGTATTGTGTAGATCTTTACTTAATAATAAAACTTGTAGTCGTAAGAATCCATCCTGACTGTAAAGTTGTTGATGCAGAGCTGAAGAGATACCACCCGCAACCATGAGGGCGCCAGAAGCCGCAGTGCCAGAAGAACCTAGGGGAAATCCGGAAACAACTCTGCCAGATATCCTTTCAGCCGAACCAACAATGAACCCACCAGAGCCAGCAGTAGCACAAGTAGAAGAAGCAGTTGCTGAGGTTCTGGCGGATATTGAACAGCTGGTAACACAAGCTGTAATGGAGGAAAGCGAAGTGGAACGTCGTGTGCAGAACATTGCGGAGCCCCCGAGCAACGTGGGTACATTCCAAACTGGGGAGGGAGTATCTGTTTCAGAAGGAGAAAGCTCGAGGGGGAAACAAGTGGAGCAATCATCCCAAGAGCAAGAGATCGAGCAAAACCCCCGAGTACCCACAAATACTGAAGCTGAAGAAGAAACCGGTAACTTCCGCATCGGAAGTTACGATCCAATGCTGAATTCAAATCCGCAAGCCTTCGAATATGTTTTAGACGCGGAGGAGGATGAAGAGCACATCGACAGGGGTCTGTACCATGCCGAGAGGGCAGTAGCGTACTTCAAGGTATGGAAAAGAACTCTGAGCTTGCCGTGATATTAAACATTTTGTCTCATAATTGTACTCTGCAGGCCGTTGGTGAAGCGTCAAGGCAAAAGACCGAATATATTCGTAACATCGCCTTGATGCATGCCAAAACCGATCGCCTCCAAAAGGAACTAGACCGGGAACGCGAAGATCGCCGAGCCCAGGAGGCAGAGGACGCCAACATGATCTGCACGCTGCATCTGCGAACGAAGGACTTATCTGCGGAGAAAGACGACCTGAAGAAGAAGCTTGCCACAGCAAAATCGGAGCTCAAAGGTACCCTAATCCTGAGATAGTCTTTGCGATATGTATCCAATTCGTAGTTGGAATAACAAACCCTGTGGTGATCTGTGGAACAGGGGTACAACAACAGTTGTCAACAACCCAGAGCAAAATGATAGATTGGTTGAACTTGGCCAATCGTCATGAAGAACCGTTGAAGACTCTCTCTGCGGAGCATGATGTCATCAAGGAACAACTCAGAGTTGCAGTCCAACAACGCAAGGATGCTGATGTGCAGCTGATTCAAGTCATTGAGCAGCAAAAGAAAACTGCCAAGGATCTTGAAGACGCGCACGAAGAGAATAAGCACTTATCCGAAGAACTCATCCAGCTTCGGGAAAATCTCGCGGACAAGACGTTGGATGAGAAGCTTGAACAGACAACCAGGAGGATGTCGGAGCTTGAAGAAGCCATGCAGCAAGTGAAGAAGTCGGATGAAGACCTGGCCGAAGCCCTGAAGCGGATTGCGCTGCTGGAGAAGGCGGCGAATCCGGTGGTGAAGGCCTTGGTCCCTGAAGACCCTGCAGCTCCGCAATCCTTCCTGGAGCGTCTGAAGGCCATGCCTCGACAGTTGAAGGCGTATATCAAAAGATCATCCAAAGCCTTTCTTGTGCATGTATTAGCCGTAGTGAAGTTCAGGTACCCTGAAGTAGACATAGGCAAACTTGTAGAAGGCGCAGAGCCAAATTGTACAGAAACAGTCTTCAGGGGCCTGAAACGGGAGGCCGAGCCAATTGCCGAGGCAATTGCGTAGAGCCTAAAGTTGTAATCTGAACAAGTAGTTATGTAATGAGGAATTATAAGTTTCATGCAATCAAATGTTGATATTTCCGTATATGAAGAACAAACTAAGAGTTTCTAAGAACCCTTGGTGTCTTTGTGTTGATCACCAGGACTTAGTCAAAACGTACACGTGATGTGTAAATTTTAACTATCGAAAAATAACCCTGTTAAGGACCCAAGGGAACCCAGGGAGATTTCTATAGCATAGGCTATCTTTTAAAATAAATGTACCCCGAAGGGAAACATTGGGAACAAACTGTATGTGGTTCATAAAACAAGAACCCAGTAAGACCCACGGAGCGGCAGCTTGAAGCTGAGTAGTATCACAATGTAGCGAAAACTTAGGAACAACTCCGTTAACGGTCCCGAAGGAACCCGGACAGACCTCATGTAATTGCCCCGGATGCACAGCGTGAAAAAACAAACTTTCCAAGTCTCAAAAAGAACCCGGAGAAGTGTTTGAACGATGTCATAAAGACAAAGTAAAATTAAACAGAAACAACCCAGTAAAGGGAACTTTTCATTTATTGAATTATATCTCGTTGCTGAAACAACGGTACAAAAGAGATCTCGATGCCGAAGCAATTGGTACATGAAGGATCTTGTTGCCGAATCAATGATACAATGAAGAGGCTACGCATAGAATTTGCGTAAATGTTCTATATTCCAAGAATTTAGTAAGACAGTATCATCCTCTGTCTGAAGTCTATATGTGCCTGGCTTGAGAACTTTGGATACAATGAGTGGACCATCCCAAGGCGAAGTGAGCTTCGTGTGACCAGCTGTATTCTGGATCCATCGTAACACCAAATCCCCAATCTGGAACGCCCTCGTCTTCATATTTTTGTCATGAAATCGGCGGATACCCCGAAGGTATGCAGCATTGTGTAACAAAGTTGTCAGTCGTGCTTCCTCAGCCGTATCAACCTCAATCATCCGTTCATCCGCCATGGCTTCTTGGAATTCCTCGACGCGAGTAACATCGACAGGTAGGACGGCCTCAGATCCATATACCAAGAAGAAGGGAGATTGCCTGTAGCTTTGCTGGGTTGAGATCGGAGGCCCCAGACAACCGAGTAGAGTTCTTTCATCCACCGGCCTTTAGCTTTCTTCAAGGTTCGTTCCATCGGAGCTTTAAGTCCATCGAGTAACATGCCGTTGGCTCTTTCTACTTGACCATTGGCGCGAGGATGAGCAACAGAGGCATAGCACACCTCGATGCTACGATCTTCACAATAATCCCAGAACTTGTTGCCTGTGAAGGTAGTACCTAAATCTGTAATGATTTGATGCGGTATCCCGAAGCATAAAATCAACTCTTGAAGGAATTGGACTGCTTTCTCGGATGTTGGCTTGACAATCGGAAAGACTTCTATCCACTTCGAGAATTTGTCAATTGCAACAAAGCAATACTCAAAGCCCCCAGATGCTCTGGGTAGTTTCCCAGTCATATCAAGCCCCCAGCATGCAAAGGGCCATGACGGAGGTATCAATTTGATCTTGTGCGCAGGCTGATGTGAATGATGAGCAAAATACTGACAACCCTTGCAGTGACGAACAATTTCTTCTGCATCATGCAAAGCCGAAGGCCAATAGAACCCGACGCGGAGAGCTTTGCCCACGATGGTATGGGATGCTGCGTGATTGCCACATTCACCCGCGTGGATTTCCTCTAGGATACTGATTCCATCTTGCTGTGAGACACATTTCATCAATGCGCCAGAGCGTGCGCCACGTCGGTATAATGTATCCCCAATTATCATGTAGGACTTGCTGCGACGAACAACCTGATGAGCTTCAGCTTTGTCCTTAGGAAGGTGTATGGTGTATCTTTTATAGATGAGATGCTTTGAAGGGGGTCCCTGTCTCCCCTTATATATGCTGGAGGACAGGGTTACATGGAAGCCGTATAGGATCAGGAGACTTTTACAAGTTTATCTCTAATTTCCTAATACAACTTATCCTAACCGACTAGGACTAATCCTTGTCTTGTGCGTCAAGTCTTATACTTAGTCCGGCCCATAGGATGGCCCGCCAGGGTTGTTTAGTCCATTAGGACTCTACACCTACATAGACATAGAGATCTATCATTTGATCCTTCCAGAAGATAAGCCATCAGGATATGCAATACAGCAGACAGTATCAGTGCCACCACGAAAGAAGCTACCGGAGTGAAGACACTCTAGACTTCATCGTTCAACCAGTAAAATGAGTCGGTGCCTCGGTGACACGTTAAAGAAACGGAGACAATGCAATCCTACGTCTCTTATGTACAAACTAGTAGGCATATGTATATAGTTGGCTGTATGATTCCTAAACTAGGCAAGTTAATCACCTATACTAGGAATAATCTCCTAAACTAGGCAAGTTAATCACCTATGCTAGGAACAATCTCCTAAACTAGGCAAGTTAATCACCTATACTAGGAATCATACAGCCGGCTATATACATATGCCTAATACAAACACCTACGTTACTGAATACCGCCCTTCCTATGAACAAAGACGGATCCACAACATGCATACAATCCTACTCATAATTTGGTGGTGCAGAGGAGGGTTCCTCCTGCTTGGACTTAACGAACGACTCCTGCTTGTCCAGTGTTGGCTTGTAAGCTGCAGTGCTCTTCTGGAGGGCGTTGGCAGCACGTTTGTCAGGCTGGTCTCGTGGGCTCGTCGGCTGCTTCTACACGACGTCAAACTTTGCTGTAGCCCAGGGGGCAGTGCCCACATTGGCAGCAGTGCTTGGGGCGTCCACAGTCAGCGTTGTGATAGCATCTATTGATGAAAACCATGTGTGGCCGCAGGAAGTACACTCAAGCTGAAAACTAAAAGAATACAGTGAGCCACAGCTGGTGCATAAATGACAACTTGAAGGTTATTATCATGCTGGTCAGTTTCCTATATTAAATTCATCCTCCTAAACCAATTTCAGGTAAACATCCTTCTAAATCAGTTTGAACTGATAGAATCCAAGTTCAACAGCACGTCAGTTAAACAGGATATCGGTCAAGCACTACCAGTACTGTTGAAATCTCTTACTCCAGAAGTAAGCAGACAGAACTTCTAGTTCACCCTAAGTTTTATACCTTTGGGGGTGGTGCAGTAGCATGGATTCAGAAATAAACCTGTTATTTCCTCACCATTGGTTATAAAATGAACCTAAGATCTATCTATTAAGACTGCCACCACCATCTAATATGTTCCAAGGATCAAGAACTACTACCATGCCATTTCTCGCCTAAGTCTTGTCTGATGGCATCTAAGTTCCTTATTTTTGAATGAGTTCTAGTTTCTAACACAGCTGATACTGAGTGCAACAGATCCTATTCACCCTGCAGAACCTTGGAAAATGTATACTGAACTCCAAGGACTAAAAAAATGGAATATTCAACATTATAAAACCATGTTAACTTTCATCCTAAAGGGGTCTGGTTGATCTGAATTTTTGCAGTACATGCTAAAGAAAAAGGGGGGCAGTTTGAGATGTTCCCTCTTTATATAAGAGAGGTTTACTTGACCTCTAAGCAAAATATCTAATTCTATCTCCTAACTCTAATCCTAATAGGCCCAGTGAGCAAAGCCAACTACCCATGATGTTACTCCCACCCTTTTAATCAGCTCATCCTCGAGCTGCAGCATACTCGCATGAAACAGCGACTCGAGTTCTCATCACGTGGATATAATTGTCGCATACAGCAATTAGGATGGCCCTGAACCCAAGCAGCCCTACCTCGCCAATGGGTGTCAGCTGGACCACAAGGGTAAGGATAGAAACGAGCTAACCCTAATAAGCTTATATTCTTCTTGCTTCCTTCAATTGGTACATCTCCTTATATGGTCTTAACGCATAAGCAAGAGATCCGATCTTATCCATAACCTAACCCTAATGGGCTTGGCCCAATAGGCACAGACAGTATGAGTAGTATGTAACTACTTAAGAAAAGAAAATTCTACAGCTAGCAACAAAATAAAGGAAGTTCAATCCATCTTGTATTCTTGTATCAGATAACTGGCAAGAAAAAAAGTAAGACAACACAACATGTAAAAATTACAGACCTGATAGCGATCTCGATAACCTGCATGTATAATATCAGATATGCCAACTTTCTTTTCATTGCATCTTCTGCATCTTGTATCAGTCATCTAAAGCAAAAGGCAAACTTGAGAACCGCAGGGTAAAAAAAACTACATGTGAAAATTCACTATAGTGATGAATATTGCTCTTTGTCCCTTCACTGATTACTTAGCTTAGAGCATATATGTACCTGCAATTGTCTTGACTCTTCTGGTTCAGATGTTCTTTCCGCTGAAGTCAAACCAACCTGAAATGTTATTAATAGTGTGTGTATATAAGCATTTCGTCGCAGGGGTTTTGTGATACACTGCAATATACCAGCTGGAAAACATTAACAAATTCAAGAAATTGAAAAACATTTCCACAAAATATAAGAATAATTTTAGCAAAACATGGACCCAACACTAAATCTACACTACTGAAGCTTTATAAAAAAATGAATAAATCAGTACCAAATACCATGTTCAGCATGACAAGACAAACAGCATAATAATTCGAGTCACGATTAACAATTCACAGACAAAAGGCGCAGATGAGTCACCAAAGATTCAAAGAATTTGCACGACCACTGCCTAGAAGAGTAGTCTCAACCATGTATCATCAATGCTGAAGCAAATGGGATGTCTGGGATTAGAAGAGGGAATTGTGCCCCCTATATGTAAGACTACTGGTATTTGGCCTTACAAGGCTCAGGCAATCATTCCCTCAGAAAGCAGACTTCAATGAAAACTGAAGGATATAGGGTGCGATTGGTTGCCTATTTTTAGCTCAACCAGGCTCCCAACATGCCAAAAATATGTGATTGATTAGTCGGTGGATGAGCTGAGCCAGGTTCGCACGATGCAAGATTCCTTTTCCCAGCCAGGCTCCACGCATACGAAATTTAATCTCATTCCTGCTCAGCCTGGCTGGCACGAGCGCTCAGGCAGCACCAATTGAGAGCAGCGATACGAGATACTGCTGCTAAAAGAGAAACCAAACAGTTGTGTTGCTTGGCCGTGCTGCGAATATACAGAAAACCAAACAATATGTAGCTGCATGGCATCAACCTGGCCAGAGCAGGCATGGCTCACTGGATACAAGACAGGCTGTGGTCATACGCAAACCAATCGCACCCATAAGGAATATATCATGCATGGAAACTAAAACAAAGTCCAAACGATAAGATGTTAATAGCGTTGGGCCCTTTTTACACGATAAGATGTTAACAGTGTTGCAATACTGCGCTTGTTTCAGGCTGCAATAGCGGTCACCCCCGTCGCCACAGGATAATAAATGGCCTTATCAAATTTTCTCAATAAAGTTCTATTAACTTAAGTAACTAGAGTGTGAGGCTATTGGGACAACGATGAAATCGATTTTAGTCAACAAGGAAAAGAAGATAGGATATCTGGATCATTTATGACCAAAATGAAAAATATTTGAAATGACGATTAGACCTTTAATTCATCAGGAGACATGGTTAACACAACTGGAGGATCAAGATCCTTGTCCATCAATCACCTCCGTAGTTTAGAGCTATTCTTTACAATATCCAAATTAGCCATCGTAAGTCCAATATTCAAATAACAACAACGGAAGCATACCCAAAATTACAAATAACAACAATAGAAACAAACAGAAGTGTAACGCTGCATGAGTCGCAATTCTTTACAGTTGCTATCATCCTGATAATTAGACAGAAGTATGATACTCCATTTGTTCCAAATTACAAGTCATTGCAACTTTCTTGGAGAGTCAAAGCATCTCAAGACTGACCAAATTTATACAACAAAGTACTAACATTCATGATACCAAACAAGTACCATTAGTTTCTTCATTAAGTAGATTTTTATAGTATATCTATCCGGTGCCATAAACCTTTGTTATCCTCTCTATAATTTTGGTCAAACATAAAATGGATTGATTCTCCAAGAAAATTGGAATGGCTTACAATTTGGAACGAAGGGAGTAGTTAACATAGCAATAGCAATACAAATATTCTCCCAGAAATATAATCTAGAACTTCAAATTAGTAAATATTACTGGTTTATATGGTCTTATTAGTCTGCAGACTAAGGAGATGGTTGGATGCACAATTTGGTTTTTACATTTCAGCATGAAATAAGTAGCCAAATCCTTAAAGATAATGATCACCATTATTCACAGCATTATATTTGGGTGACAAAAATTCAGCTGAATCAATGATATGTTACGTAGGAGTTATGTCCAGGTGACAATGCTTTACAATTACATTCAAGGTGACAATGCTTTACAATTACATTCAAGTGGAGTGCAGTTTAGATGATGTAATTCTGTACACGATACACAAACTGTGTGGAGACAGTAAATGGTGCTTGGATGAAACATATCTGTGGTAGTACAAATTTCTGAAACACAGCATTGCTAGAATCACTGCAAGTTATGGATTATTAAAAAAGCGCAACAGAATATATTTTAAGCAATCTATCATAACAGTACTGGTGAGTTTGCTTGTCGATAACATTGTAGTATACACAATACATATGGAGAACTAAAGGTTCTCAAATAGGCCAGTTTTAAAACTAGTTTGTTGGTTAAAATATAATAAACAAACTGAATCGAAATATCCTACAGTTTCAAGATACAAAACCATGTTGGAAATGAATACTGGTAGGTACATATTAAATGCATGCTTGAATAGCTATGTGGTGCATTTCATAAACATTCTCTGCAGTTATTCACTCTCAAAACTAACGGTATGATAACAGCATAGTATCTTAAATTATCAAGCGGGCCCATGACTAAAACATTCATACCTTGATGTTGAACAGCAGCTGTCTAAGTTTCTGGTTATACTTAGCATAATCATTGCCTAGAGCTTCAAATGCAGAGCTTTCTAATGCAGCCATTATTGGAACAACAACTTCAGGTGGATATTTTTCATTTTCCTGATTCAAAAGATAGAAAATCATCATTATAAACAAGGAGAGCACATGGAATGAGGGAACCAAAGAGTCAAACAGAAGGCCAAAGGCATTAGCAAGCATATGTGTTTTCGCCCCATAAATATAAACAGTAAAAAAGAGTACAAGTGCCCATAGAAAAAGAAAATTTGGACATGAGAAATGTTCTTTATTGAAGAAACTGAAGGAAATTTAGCAAAAGAAATGGACAGCATGATTAATGTCATCAACATCTTTATTGATAAACTAGAAGAAATATGACTCATGGAAGATAGATACAATATGCAAGAAGAAATATGATTCATGTAAGATAGTATAATATGCAAGAATATAAAAACTTTATGATAACAAATAAGCAACTTACAGCAGAATTAACATCCACTGAAGATGATCCATTAGTTGAACCTTCAGCGGCAGCATCAGGATCAGCATGAGATGCTCCAGCATTGTCCTTTGATGCTAGTGGAATACATTCTACCAATTTGTCGAGCCACTTATCACGATAATGATCGCCATTAAGTGCTCTATATTTCACAAGGATGGCATAATTCCTTAGCTTATCACTTCCAGGTGTCTCTGCTTTCATAAACTGCTCAGAATTGCCAACTGGAGGTTCTCTGGTTACATCAATAGGATTAACAGGTCTTTTACGTAGGCCTTGTTTGTTTGATAACTGATCAGTGTTGTCAATAGGTGTCTCTTCAGGTTCAAGATCAGGAAGCTGCCCAATACGGTCTATTGTTTTCTTAACAAGCATATCAATCTCTTGTTGCTTGTTATCCTCATAGTCCTTGTCTGTTAGGTTCCACAGTTTCTCCTCAACTAGATCATACACCTTCTGGACAATAAATCCAGGGTGTTGCTTTCGACTGGGAATTTGCTTGTGCTGAGGAATGAAATGGACGACACATTTGTGCAGAACTGACCCTGCAGGCACATCATCGATATGAAAACTGTAAAATAGCCAGCCGCATCGACTCAAGGTCCTTCTCGACCTGCTCCTCCTCCTCCTCTTCGTCCTCGTCGTCGGCTGCGGCGACGCGGCGGCGCGGCTGCTGCGGTGGTTGCGCCTGCGGGTTCGAGTTCCAGGAGCCGGGGCCCGAGCAGGAGGCGCTGCTGCCGGCGGGCTTGAACTTGACGGGCACCTCCTCGTCGTCGTCGTCGTCATCATCCAGCAGCACGAATCGGCGGCGCCCTCCCATTTCACCGCGATTCGGGGGCTTTGCGGTTGCGGCGGAGTGGGAGCCTGAGAGTGGGAGGTGGAACGGTTTTTTTTTTTCCCAGAAGGAACGGGTTTTGTGGAAAAAGTGGAAACTGGGCTGCAGGACCATCAGTCAAGCTTGGACTAAGATGGAGCTGCTCTACTTGAAATGTTGTTTGGTTAGGGCATGTTCAGATTCCCAACTATTCACTATTCATTTCAACTTTTCACTATTTATTTCAACTTTTCACTATTCCCCCCTCACAAAACACGGCCATGTTCAGATTTCCAACTATTCACTATTCATTCCAACTTTTCACTATTTATTTTAACTTTTCACTATTCCCCCCTCACAAAACACGTTTCCCAGCGAATGCTACAGTGTTTTTTCCTACAATCTAAACACACCCTAAGGAAAGGTAGAATGGACTGGCTACGCAGCGGTAGAATGGACTGGCAATATGAACTCGGAGCGGTGCGGTTGGGCCGCTGCATTCAAGAAGTGGCGCTCCACCACCACACAGGCCAGACAGAAGACACAACCGCCCACGGCCCAGCAAAGATAGTCGGGCTCGGGTCTAGACAAACTTCATTTTTTTTTCTCTCTCTATATGTTCCACAGAAATATTTACTCCCAGCGCAATGGCAATACCAAGGGCGGGTAAGTCTGAACAAATTTAGTATTTTTTTAAAAAAAAGAATAAAATTAGTATGAAGGTATAAACATGTCGAAGTCACACATGGCCAATAGACATCATCACGAGCGCATGCGCAGCCGACACCTCATACTCATTCAACCCAAACCGCAACGAAAGCGCGGTCGCGCCGAACGCCTTCTTGGCGCCACCTCCGTCGTCCGGGGGCGATGGTCGTACACCAGCCTCCTCGCCCGGCCCCACAGCAGCCTCCTCGCCCACCGCCTTCGCCACACCACCGGCAGCCGTCGTCGCCGACACCTGTGCGGCGGCCGCGCCCGTCGTCGGTGTACTGGCCTCTGTCTCCTCCACCGCCTTTGCCGCGCCGCCGCCAGCTGTGGCATCCAATGACGACTGTGTGGCCTCTTTCTCATCCGCCTTCGTGGCATCAGCATCCGGCGAGAAAGGTGCGGCGACCACCACCACCTCGCTCGGCGCACCACCAGCCTGTTCCTCGCTTGCCGCCGTTCCACCGCCATCAAGCTCCGACGAGGCCGCCACATCGCCCTTCACGCCGGCGTTTCCCAGTCCCAGCCTCCCCTTCTCGTCTTCATCTCCACCACCAGCCACGCCATCCACAACAGCTTCCTTCCCACCCCTCCTCTCCTCCGGCTCCGGCGGCGAAGCCGCCATCGCCGCCGCCGCCGCCGGCGTGGCATCATCATTGTCCAGTCGCCTGGCCCTATTCTCCCGTTCCTCCTCCTCATCGAATGCAGCATCAGCATGCGCAGCGTCACCCTTGAAATAATGCATGATGACCATCCCAACCTTCCCTCCGGGCGGCCGGAACAGCCAGAGGTCAACCATGACGTCCTTCGGCCCGGGAACCTCGGCGACGACGAGGCCATTCTCCTTCAAGAACCTGCCCCACTCATGGGTGAGCCGGTAGCTCCTGTTGCTGGCGAGGTACTTCACGATGATATCATACGCCACGCCGCGGCGGTCGTAGGCCTCGACCGCCAGCCCGTGGCCGCCGTGCGCCGCCTTCTTCTCGGACTCCGTCAGGAAAGCGACGAGCGGGAACTCGCCGCGGCCGGACCCGCGGCGCAGCCAGCTCTTGCACGACATCTGCATCCGCGACTGGTGCTTGCTCCTGTCGCACCCCGCCAGCATCCTGCCGTACACGCGCACCGGAGCGGCGGCGATGGCGAGTTGCCCGAGCGCGGCGCGGAGCTCGTCGGTGACGAGGTTGGTGAAGGCGTAGTTCAGGTCGGAGCCCGCCGCTGACGTGGACTGGCAGTCTCTCCCCATGCCGCACCAGAACGGTGGGCCTCGGTCCTTGCGCTTCTTGGATTTGGATTTGGATTTTGATATGCGAAGGGGTTTGATTTCCAAGCCGGTCGCGGCGGCGCCGGTGGCCCTGTAGGAGCGGATGGCGTCGCCCAAGAGCTTTCCGCCGCCGGATTCGCCATGGCGGCGTTCGTCGTCGCCGGAGGTCTGATCAGGTGGACTCGCGTTTACTGCGGGCATCTTCCCCTTTCGGATCCTCTCCTCGGCCCAGTCGACGGGTCGCTCTGTACTAGTGCTCGCCGACGCCGCCGCCGCGGCAGCTGCCTCGGGCTTCCGTGACGGCGCCGGTGTCGCGTCACCGCCGCCGCGGCCGCCATTCTTGGCGTCCTGCTCCGTGGGAAGCACCCTGTGCCGCTTCTCAGACCGGCGGTGAACGAATTGCTCGGGGACGCCGCGATCCACCAGCGGTCGTTTCTTGTTGCACGACAACGACGCTGGTGGCGGCGCCACGTCGGCTGGTCCATCGCCCCCGGCGGGGTCCTGATCATTGCCCGGCCGCCGCGGGACGTTCTTGAACGCCGCCTTCGCAGCCGCGTCCGGCGCCGTGTCGCTGCCAGGCATTGTCGCGTGGCGCGTGCGTACGTGTCCGTGTCGAAGGCGAGGGGGGAGGAGTCGTGGTGCAATGCAATGCAACGGATCAGGCGCGACAGAGGCATGCAATATATGGGGAAAGGTTTGGGGAGGAACGAAGCTGAGCCTGAGCGATCGCCGATCGGGAGTCGGAGTTGTGAGTAGTGTTCGATGCGGACAAGGATGTTGTTGACGCGGCGGGTCGGCGCTGGACTTTATTTCCTTTCCTCGGCCTAACCGTTCCGAGAGCAATACGGACTCGGCTCTGTTCGTCGGGTGGAGAAGAATCGGACAAAGTATCTGCATCGTGTGCCTCTTCTGTTATGCACACAAGAGTCATCTGTATCGGCTCGAGTCTCATCAGTTGCTGATTCAGAAGAGTACCAAGCCAAACTTATCGGGTCTCAATCAGCAACTGTCAATCACTACTAGCCTCATATGATGAATTTTAGCTCTCTCTTTTGTTGAGAAATACAAGGACTAAATAATAGCAGCTAATTTCGCGAGTAGAATCTATTTCTACTAATTAGCCCATAATTCGCCTAGCTGAAACTCCCGGGATCTTTCAGCAGACATGTTCCAACATAGCGAAAACATATGACAGCGACATAACAATGTGTGCGGAAGAGAGAAACTTAATACCCAGCGTGCCATGATCATGTATCAAATTTGAAATCAAATTATTACTATGGTTTTAATCCCAACTTGTAGCAATTTATTTATTCGCAGACGAGAAAACTAGAGGACAACTATAGAATGCTAGTACTAAACTAAAGCAATTTCACTAAGCTGGCTGGCGCGTCCACTTGTGCCCTTGCTTGCATTGCATTGCATGCACCTCCCGGCGATCCCAAGCAACGTCTCTATGGATCCTTGACGTGATACTTTATCCGGAGGAGCCCTCGTGCAGCATATTTCTCGTACGGAATAAGGTACGGATCCCGCGACGTCGGCGGCGGTGGCCCTGCGCCGCCGTCAGGGTTGCCTGCAGGCTGTAATTGCTCGGCGGCGGCGACTCCATCGCCAGCGTCTACCTCGTCATCCCCCTCCGCCGCCGCGCCGCCATGGCGGTGGTTCTGCTGCTGTGGTTGGTCGCCGGCGTCCCCCTGAGCATCCTCCGCCCCCGAGCCGCCAAGAGCAGCAGCCTCGCCGTCGCGGCGGTGCAGGAGAAGCAGCCCGAGCGCGCCGTGCGGGTGGTGGCCTCGAGGCAGGCCTTCCTGCGCGGTCCTCACCTCCGGCGACCGGAACGCCCAGAGCTCGATGTGGATGACATCGTCGGCGGCGTCCTGCTCGGGGGAGTAGCGCTCACCGTTGGACCCCTCGTCCGGCGAGCTGCTTGTTCCCTCGCCGGACGCTTCGTCCGCCGGCGACCGCTTCCGGCGCTTCCCGTTGCGCACTGCCACGGCAGCTTCGACGTTTTGTTCGCCGCCCGGCGAGCTGCTCAGGCGCTCCTCGCCGCATTCTTCTCCCGGCGACTGCTTCCGGCGCTTCCGAGTCGTCGCGCCGCCGTCGACGAGCAGGCCGTTGTTTTCGAGGAACCTCGACCAATCTGGCCCTATGACCCTGTAGCCGCTGTTGGACGACAGATACTTGAGCTGCACGTTGTACATCCTGCCGTCGCGATCGTACGCCCTCACGGACAGCCCTTTGTCCGTGTTCTTCTTCTTCTCCTCCTCTCGCTGATCGTCCATGTCCTTCTTCTTGTCCTTGCCGCCGCTGGACTTGTTCTTCTTCTTGTTGTTCTTGCCCGTCGTCTTCATCTCCTCCGGCTCCGTGCGATGAACCAACGGCCTCTCCGCGTCGGTGAGCACGCCGGCGAACGGGAGGGTCTGCCGCTCGCCATCGCCGCCGTGGGCCATCCTCTTCTTGCACGACACGAGCAGGCGGTTCTGGCCGCGACGCCGGTCGGAGCTCTCCATGACCTTCCTGTGGACGCACTCCAGGTCCACGGCGCCGAGGCCGGCGAGGGCGGCACGGAGCGCGTCGGAGACGAAGGCGTTGCCCGGGAAGAACGGAACGGCGGGCACCTTTGGCTTGGAGTCGGAGGTGCCATTGATGGCGTCCACCGTGGGATGCTCAGCGACGTCAGTTGGCCCATCGTCGCCCTGTGTCGGCGCCGGTGGTGGCTGTGCCGGCGTGCTGCTGGTGCCGACGAGCTCCAGATCATTGCTCGGCCGCGCGGCGCTCCTCTGCCGCCGCGGGACGTTGTTGAACGCCGCCGCCGGCGCCGTGTCGCAGCCGGACATGTCGCATGGCACGAACGTGTACGAGTCCGTGTCGAATGCGAGAGGAGGGGTCGGCGTGATCCTGAGGCGATATATATGGAGAGGTTTGGGCGAGGAAGCAGAGCGATCGCCGCCCGGGAGTAGTGTTGGATGCGGACAAGCTCTGCTAGAGGTGGACGCGGCGGCGGGTCGGCGCTGGACTTTCCTTTCCTGGGCCTATAACCATTCCGAGAGCATCTTTTTCTAAACAATAATTATGTGTAAATTAAATCTTGTTACGTCGCGAAGCAAAAAGCAAAGTGTTGTAGCGCGATCCGCGGCTGAAACTGAATTCAGGTCCATGGTACATGGAGTGTACGAATTATTATGGCTTTGGATCTTGCTCATGGAACTTGGACTATTTCAATACCCGCCAATGATGTTGTACTACGATAACAAGGCATCACTTGATATAGCAAATAATCCAATATATCCAACACGCTAGAACAAAACACATCGAGATATGTCATCATTTCATCAAATAGAAGCTAGAACAAGGAATCATTTGTATACCGTACGTGAGTTCATCAAATCAGTTGGCAGATGTACTTACAAAAAGGGGGAAAAAAATCAGAAACGGGGAGGCGGAGGAGGCATCAAGAGGCATGACGATGGGGCGATGACGACTATCCCTCTATGTTCTTTTAGTAGTAGAGAAAATTGACCTATCATTTTGCTGAGAAAACCATATATCCTTTGTCTTTGGTATACTTATCACCAGGGGCAAAAACTCTAGTATGTGCATACTAATAACTGGACAATGGCTCATGGACGACTACATACATTATCGTACAAAAACCTCCCCGTCCTCATATGAGGCACATTTTTAAACAATATTTGATTCTTATAAATTATTGGGAAAAGTCTATTTTTCACCCTCCAACAATTACAAAATTCTAATTTTCAACCCACAACTTCAAAACCGGACACTAAACACCCTCCACCTACCCAAACCGTGCAAAATTGGCCCTTTGGGTGGTTTTAAAGGTGGTTTGTATTTTCCAAAAAAATAAAAAAATAATTTTGCATTAAAAAATTCATAACTAATTTATTTTGAACTAGAAAAATTAGAATCTGGTGCAAATGTTTTTCTAAAAATGTGACCTACATGTTGGTGGACCATTAGATGTTATTTGTATATTATTTATTTTTATTCTAATTATTTCGAAAAAATAATACGTCACTAGTAATATAAATATACAATACTCAAATAGCATTAAATGGTGCGTCAATAGGTTGGTTACTGTGGAGGTCATGAATTAGGAGGCCCACTGACATGACGTCTGCTAACGACAGGCGAGCGAGGGGAGGCCCCGATGACGGTTGGGGACGGTTCTAGACACTACCGGTCAGGGGACTCCGTCCCGCCCAACCCTCAGAGGGCCTAGGGGCCAAAGGGGTCGAGCGCCTCCGTCATGCCCGACCCCAACCCCCTGAGCGGTCAGGAAGACATAGGGGTCGAGCGCATCCGCCTCGCCCGACCCCGACCCACCGGGTCAGAAGGGAAGACCCCCCGGCGGGGAACTCTTGCGTCGACCGACCCAGCCTACAGAGAGGGAACCAAGAGAGCCTCGAGGATACCCCTGAGGCCAATCCAGGCTCGTGAAGGAGAAAACGTGCGGCCTACGCTTTCTCCCGACCGACACCCGACAACACGTACCCGCCTGCCAACTGGAAAAGCTGATTTGCAGCCCTGCGCCAGGGAAAAGGTAGCTACATGCGCTTCGTTGCGCTAGCAGCCAAGAAGGAAGCTACCGCGAAGTTGCCGGTGGGAAGGCCAAGGACACGCGGCGGTCAAAGAAGGGGTCGCCAGACGCACTAAGCCGACAGCAAGTAACCGCCGGGGGCGCCGACTCCCAAAGGTAGATAGGTAAAACGCCATTGTACATGCGACCTTCTCTTGAACTATAAAAGATGAGGGCGTCGCCCTACGAGGGGGATCCGATTCAGGATATTCGATCCCTAGAACACTTAGTCCCATACACGCATCCTACACCCAAGGCTTGAACCGGCCTTCGTTGTAATCCGCCGTCGAGAGAGCAACACAACCACGAGCCATCTACACTGGACGCAGGGATTCCTCCCGAACCAGTATAAACTCTGTGTATTGCGTCTCTTGAACCATTTTCCACCGAGACGTGCGTGTTCTGTGATCGACACTTGCCGGCGTGAGGCATCCCGTGTGCCACCCGCCGACAGTTACATTTTAAGATAACTTTTGGCACTGATTTTATATTTTTTGGGTCCAAAATAAATTAGTTATGGTTTTTTAAAGTTTAAATAATATTTCTGCTATTTTTAGAAAATCCAAAACCACCCAAAGGGTTAAGTTTGTATGGTTTGGATAGTTGGAGGGCCTTTAATATCCGGTTTTATAGTTTAAGGTTGAAAATCAGATTTTTGTAACAGTTAAAGGGTGAAAAATAGGCTTTTTCCTAAATTATTTAATTGTCCTCAGAAGTTAGGAATGCTCAATTTGTCTTATTGGTGAATTAGTTAAATCGGAGTTGTTTATATCTGCAATAAACATTCAAACAACCGCAATATAACGTTTTCTAGCTAGCGGTCTCTTAATTCTGCTTTAAAACATGTCGAAAAAATTATGCTAATAATCTGTAGAATATTTGTATTTTAGTAAGGCAGAGGGGTGAAGGCCTCGTTTAGATTCATCAGCTTAAAAAAACACTATTCATCTAAATTTTCACTATTCATTCTATCTTTTCCACTCATAGAACATTATTCATCCGTGTTTTTTTTTGTCTATAGTGGTTTTTCGGGAATCTTCCTCAAGCTCAACGCACCCTAAGCACGAGGGTTTTTTTATGTCCTGTGGCCGTGTTTAGTTCCCAAAAGTACTTTTTACTTTCTACTCATTCTCCTCACAGAACACGCATCTCCAAAAATTTCTTTTTCACTTTTTTATTCATCCTCCTCACATAACATACATCTCGAAAAAAAAAGTACGTTTTCTTCCTCTAGACTAAACACAGCCTAACTTGTCTCGCAAAACAAGCGTTTCCATAGCACGCTGCTCGACGGGTGGAGATCGGAGACGCCACGCTAGGACCGGGCCCCACCGCTCAGAGACAGAGACGGGCGAACCCGCGCGCCGCCACGGATGCTAATGGGCCCCACGACGTCACGTGGCATTGAAGGCCATGTGCGTGGTTTCGCAGCGCGCTTTCCCTTGGTGGAGAGGCCCCAAATTCAAATCTGCAGCCTCCTCTGCTTCTTCCAGCCCCTCGTCTCCCAACCGCCGCCTGTTCCGTTCGCCCCTTCCTCCTCCCACGGAATCCCTTGCCGCCCTAGGAGGAGGGCCCATACAGATCCTCGGCGCTTGGCCATGGCGGAGAACCCCGGTGCGGGAGGTGGCGCCAAGGTGGCGGCGGCGGCGGCAGCGGTCGAGAGGCGCGTCGCCCTCGGGGACCTCACCAACGTCGCCGCCGCCGGGCGCAGTCTCGGCGGGCCCGACGTGGCGCTTGCGGTACGTCTCTCGCGTTGCAGGGATCTGTCGTGGTCCATGTGCAAGGTTTTTTTTCCCCGTACTGCTAGGAGATTTCTCGCCGCCTTTGCTACGCGCCGCATTCGTTGAGATGTTTCTGGTCCATCAGCATGATACGGGAGTTCGATGTGTCAATTCTTCACTTCCTGCTGGGCCTCTCTACTTGATGCTGCTGAGTAGCTGGGAACTGTGCAGTATTCTACAGTTACCGGGCGTAATCTCCTAGTGTGGTTGTTCAGGGAGCTCATTCCCTAATTCCCCCTAATGACTTCTCCAGCCCAGGAAATGCTCCATTTGTTTCCTTTATTAAGGTCCCACAACAGTTGACAGAAGTGGAGGGGTTGCGCAACGCTGCAGCACCAAACCTCACTGCCACCGGTTTCCCATCGCCGATGCAGATCCATAACTGTATGTCTGTATTCATTGAACAAGTTCAGATTAAAATTAATCTACATTTGGGTTATAGAATTAACTTTTTTACTTAGGCGCTAGATTTCTAATTGTTGCCAGGCCACAACAGGGATTCTTTGTTCCTTCCCGGTTTCCATTTAACTAGTGTTCTTTGTATCCATTGAACACTAGCTGTTCTTATTACGAGCTAGTGCTTTTTCCCATTTCCACTCAACACAAAATGTTAGTACAATCAATGGCTCATGCAGGGGATACAGTCATACAGATGTGGCAGCTAGCTTACTCAGTGCCGAAATCTACCGACCAAGCATAAAGACTTTGGTTGGTGAGAATAATAAAAGCATCCAAACATCAAAGCAAAATGAAAGTTGTTACCATGCAATCCATTTTAATACGTATATGATTTATTTATCAATATGTGACAATGAGAATGGTTCTCTGAGTACCTACATTTCCCCTCTTCAGGAAAAGGAAGTGAATGAAGATAGAAAGTTGAAATCTTGCTCCACAAATGTTGAGTGCCTAAAAGAAAACCTATCTGAGGAGCAGGGGCACAGGGAAAGAGCAGAGATGGAAGTACCAAAGCTGAAGAAAATTGAAGACAAAGCAGATAAGCTAGACCTTAATTTTGGATCATGTAACGTGCTGCTCAGTGTCAAACCTGTTGTATCTCCTGATGACAACATGCCCCAAAAGTATGTGTATGCATTATTGTTATTCTTATCCTATTTTTTTTTGTTGATATTCATTCTTATGAATAATTTAAACCCTATTGTATTATGATTATAGACACAAACTAATACAGTCCACAACTTGCAAATGAACTTTAAAATTGTTGACTTCTTTTGCTGAAAATTTGCACAAAATATCAATAATTTAGTCAAACTCAATACTCACTTGTCTTTTGTTCAGTTAAATTTAATGTAGTCATCTGAACTGTTGACAGGCAACCAATAACAATGCCGAATGGAGTTGGTGAAGCGACCCTTGCTAAGGATAGTGCTCAAAGTATGACTAGGGAGGACAACTGGCTTGAACATTCGGTATTGCCATGCCAACACCTGCCAGACCTAGAAAATTCATCTGTTTGCAGTTTTTATCCAACATGCAATGTTGAGACAAAAGTTCAATCATCTCCAGTAGCACTTATTGTCTTCTCCTGCCTATGTTGTCACAAGATAAATTGATGTGCTATTAAGTATTAACTCAGCCTTTGTAGAATCCGTATGTATGTTGAAATTGATCTTTTCTTTAGCTAAGAATACATTGCTTTGACTTTGATCTTTGTTGTTTTCTGGATAGCTTGCTGCACTCAGCGAAGAAAGTGAAAAACCAATGAAGGACCAATTTATGCTGATAAAACAAGAAACAAGAAATGCTGATGATACTTCGTTGAAGGTTTGCCAATTTGTATACATTCATTATGTTTCCATGTTGGTGGCTTTTGTTCTTATCTCCTTTTATGCAATACTGCAGGATATGTTGTCAGGTTTAAATGGAATGGACAAAATATTTATAGCACTGGAGAGAACTATGGATGAACTGATTAGTCGTCAGCAAGGTGAACGTGATTTCAATGAAAGATTAAGCATTGAAAAAAGAAAAGTGCAATCTTTAGAGCAGGAGATAGATCAGTTACGTTCACAGGTGGCCCTGCTGCAGTCAAAGGTAAGGACATCTGTTAGAGCATTTTTAGTCGGTTCATAAGTGAACAAGGCAAACATATGCTCACTATACTTCTCAATTTTGGATTAATCTCTACATAGGCATTGCATTCAAAACCTTTATGTCAGCCTTTTTTAAGATGAAACAAGTAGTGTAGATTTCTGAACAATATACAGAGAAGGTTGTACATGGAAAGGAGAAAGAGAATGACATGTAGTTCTCCTCCATGTCTAAGGGAAATCTAGTTAATACGCAAGAGAGTAATTGAAAAATGAGTTGCTTGTCTTGTACCCTGTGCGTGTTTGGGGCATGTTTTTGTCCATGGCTTCTATATTGCTGACTTGTTGTAGATTTAACGACCTCAGTGTAGACCATTCCAAGCATGCCCACGTATGTCTTGTCATGATATCACAGGGCCACGAGGTATACGACATTTGGGAACTTCTGCTCTCACTGTCTTCCTATGTGTTGAAGCATGGTGGATTGGTGGTTACGAAATGTTATAATCAGTCATTTAGTTCAGGGGTTGAGATTCATATGTATAACTGATGAATTGTTTTGCACAAAAGATACCGTTATGTTGATTTGTGAAGTATGAGTTTTGACGTCTGGTTTCAAATCATCAGATAAATAGACATAACATCTTCCTTCAACAATAGTGTGCAAGTATCAATGATTGCATGCTAAAGAATACTAATTTAATATGTAATGTTGTTTTCTGTGTTCTGTCCTGAAAGTTGAGCCATGGGGATTACTCTGCGTCAAGCAAAAAAGTATCATGTGCAGTAAATACTCTTGCAGCGGATAGTGAAACAAAGCCCAAGTTAAATGAAACAGAAGATTGGTTGCAGACAGTTGAAGAATTAAAAGGACAAGATGGTAAGTAGTCTTATACTAATCTTAATCCACACCTTTTGGGTGTTTAAATTTCCCCTGATATCTTATCAGGTGGTGTAAAGAAACAGCCTGCTGTCATTGAAATTTGTGATGATGAGGCTACATGCATCTGGTGTGATGATGGTGAGGAGCCTTCTCTGACATCAAATGACTCTGGCAGTGGAGAACCAGGTATGAGTTCATATCTTTCACAAGTGTAGGAAATGTTTTGAAATTGGTATTTATATCTTTTTTACATGAAAATACTAGAAGGTTCTTAAGCACTAAAAACATCAAATTGACTATTTGATGGTCTAAGTTATGTATGCAGTAGGTCATTTCAGTGGTAGTAGGGTTCCATATTTTTTGACTAGTTGTGGTACATTTGTAGCAGAGTGTTTTTTATGCTCTATTTCAATAGTAATGTCTGAAATATGCTTTTATGTGATGCACTTCCTAATAATTGGTCTACTCTATGATGCATAATGTTGTATATGACCATCTTTGTGTGGCAGGGATTGAACCGTGCCAATTTACTGGGTCTTATGAATGGGTTTTCCGTGGAAATAAATTAATGCTCTCTTCTGGAATGAAGAAACACCTGTGGGAGCTCTGTGGCTGTGTCCCTCCAGAGATTCCATTTTATGTATACCAAATGAATAAATCAAACGTGAAGACAAGGGGAAAGATGGTTAGGTCCAATCCTTCTTATTTAGATTTATCTGATTATTTGCTTCCTATGATATGAAAACTATGATTTATTATTAACTGTTTGATTTTTTTTTTTTTTTGGTTGTTGGCAGCGGCTCTCTGCAAAGTACATCTCTAAGCAATTGCTTTCTTGCCTGGACAAAAGGGTGGGCTATGCTCATTTTGAAGTCGATGGGGAAGATCATGGTACTGTTAGAATGCACCTTAACGCAGATGGCCGAGTTAGTCTCACATCAGGCTGGGAAAATGTGGTTGCAGCCAAGGCTATCAAAGTTGGTGACATATGCGCCTTGCACTTCAAGATTTCTGATGGTGTTCTGAAGCTGTCCGTCCATGTGTTCCATGCGGTACGCCACTTGGTTTGTGTGAGATAAGTGCAACAGCTGTTGGCCGTGCAGCGTTGCTAACCATAACGCAAAAGCTGTTCTCCAGTTAAATTGTTATGTTTAACTGGATCAACATTAAGTACCAAAGTAGCAGTGTTTAACTGGATCAGCATTCTACCTCAGTGTTTATCTGAGGTACAACTTGTTCCTTTTTTTTCGAGAATAGGCGCAACTTGTTCCTGTGGTATATCATGCTGCGAATCATGTCGTACAATGGTAGGTAGGCACTCCTGGCCGCGTGGCAGTCGCCGGCATGTCGCGTGGCACGTACGGACGTGTCCGTGTCGATCAAGGTCGGCGAGGGGGAGGAGTCGTCGCGCTCTGGAGACGCAGCAGACATGAAATATGAATGGAACGGTTTGGGGAGGAGAGCGATCGCCGCCCGGGAATCGGAGTTTTGAGTAGTGTTACTGTTCGATCGCACCGGCGGCTTCATCGGGTGCGGCGTCGTCGACCCGTCGCGGCGGTGCAGCAGTAGACCAGTAGCAGCAGCAGCAGCAGCAGCCCGAGCCCGCCGTGCGGGTGGTGACTTTGAGGCAGGCCTTTCTGCGCGATCCTCACCTCCGGCGACCGGAACGCCCACAGCTCGATGTCGACATCGTCGGCGCTGTCCTGGTCGGAGTGCTCACCGTCCGCCGAACTGCTCGGGTCCTCCCGCCGGCGACCGCTTCCTGCGCTTGCTATTGCGCACTGCCATGGTAGGTAGTGCAGCTTTCACGTCTTGCTTGCCGCCCGGCTCCTCGTCCGGCGAGCAGCTCCTTGCCGCCTTGTTCTCCCGGAGATGGCTTCCGGAGCGTAGGCGCGTGTTAGATTTAGTCCCACATCGGTAATTGATAGTAGGGGAGCACAACATATACTCATTCTATTACTATTAGGCTAGTCTTTTGGGTTGAGTTAGGCCAAAGCCTTGGTCGTTGTTGGTTCCGATAGACCTAGGCCTGTGGGGCGCCGACTCGTGTGTACAACGGGCGGCGCCAAAATCCGCTGCGCCACTCTAACAAGGCCGGCGCCGGAATCCGCTGCGCCACTCTAACAAATGGTATTAGAGCTAAAGGTTCGGAAATCGGTAACATCTCCAGGATCACATGGTGACGGAGGAGCCCGGGGCCTGGGATAATGTCTTCCAGGAGATCACACGGATGATTGTGATGGAAGAGTTGGGCCTGATGTGTGACAGGGGAGATTGTTAGATTTAGTCCCACATCGGTAATCGATGGTGAGGGAGCACAACATATAAGGTTGGGCAGCCCTCATACTATCAGGCTAGTCTTTTGGGTTGAGATAGGCCAAAACCCTATGACGCGCCGGCTCGTGTGTACAACGGGCCGAGTTGAATTCCGCTACGCCACACTAACAGCGCGCCGCCGTCGTCGAGCAGGCCGTTGTCTTCTGAGGAACTTTGACCAATCTGGCCTTTTGACCCTGTAGCCGCTGTTGCACTCCACGACAGATATTTCAGCTGGACGTTGTACAGCCGGCCGTCGCGGTTATACGCCTTGACGGACAGGCCTTTGTCCGTGTCCTCCTTTGCAACCGCTGATGGATAGGCACTCCTGGTCTCCTGGACATTCACCTATCATGTATTCCCTCTCAAACCATCCATCTTCTCCTCCCGCTGATCGTACGTGTCCTGGCCGCCGCCGGCCTTCCTCTTGTTCTTGCTCGTCGTCGTCTTCTGCTCCGGGCGTTGCACCAGCGGCCTCGGTGAGCACGCCGGCGAACGGAAGATTAATCTGCTCACCATTGCCGCGCGCCATCTTCTTGCACGACACGAGCAGGCGGTTCTGGCTGCGGCGCCTGTCGGACCTCTCCATGACCTTCCTGTGGACACACTCTAGGTCCATGGCGCCGAGGCTGGCACGGAGCGCGACGGTGACCAAGGCGTTGCCCGGGAAGAACTGCACGCTGAGATTTTGGTTTGTGGCCGGCTGATCAGACGCCGAGGCGCGCGTGTCACTGCCACGTCCATTCTTCGGCGTTCGCCACGACGAGCTATCCCCCGACGCGGGTTCGCTCCGGTCCGCGGTCACCACCGTCGTCCTCGTGCGCATCCGTCTCGCCGCCGGTGCCCAATCGATCGCGGACACGTCGACGACCTCGTCGGCGCCCCCACGCGACGGCTGTCCTGCGGGTCCGTACACCTCGCCGTAGAAACGTTGCTGCCGGACATTGCCATACAACTAATTCTCTCTTGGGCAATGAGAATGGTAAGTGACGACATGGCTAAATGATAAAACTTTAGTTTGCAGTCACATGATACATGAAAGTATTGTATCACAAGATCAATGGATGATCTTGTATATAATACAAGATTACAAGTTAAAAGTTGGCAAGATACCTCTCCCTCAATCATCAAGTCAAGATAATCTAACCTTGAACATTACATTACAGTAAGTCGTACATACGTCGACAATGCACGCGTCGTCCTAGAAGTACTCAAAATCCGTATAAGAGTCGCCGGAGTTCGGCTTTGCGACGGGACCGGCCGGTGGCGGCGCCTGATCCGTCGTGCTCTCGGACGCCTTCTTGCTATCCTTGGCCGATCCATACTGCCGGAAGTCCACCGGCTCCGGCACCGACGGCGGCGTCATGCTCCTGACGAGCGCCCAGTTGACGCCCTCAAAGAACGGGTGCTGCTTGATCTCCGTGGCGCCCCTCGTGAACGCGATCCTCTTCTGTGGCTCCTTGACGAGCAGGCCACGGATGAGGTCCTTGGCGACGGAGCTTGTCGCCGGTCCGCCGCCGACGGCGTCGGAGGGGAAGCGCAGCGGCTGCTCGATGACGTTGCAGAGCGTGGCGCGGTTCCCGGCGCCCTTGAACGGCGTCGAGCCGTGGAGGAGCTCGTAGAGGAAGATGCCGAGCGTCCACCAATCGACGGCGCTGCCATGCCCCTCGCCGCGGATGATCTCCGGCGCCAGGTACTCGTGCGTGCCCACGAACGACATCGACCTCGCCTCCGTCGGCTCCGCGTTGAACTCCACCGCTGGCGTGGTCCCACCTCCGCCGCCGAGCCCCAGCTCGCTCTTCGACGGCTTGCGGCTGCGCCGTGGCAGTATGCGCGGGAAGAAGGACGACGGCTGGATGCACCCTCCGCCACCGGCGGTGATGTTGACGTCACCGCCGCCATCCGCCGCCGCGGCGCCGCCGACTACGACGCTCGTCGTCGAGTGCACCGACGACGACTTGACGAGCGTCGGGCAGACGGTGCAGCGGAGGGAGAGGTCGAAGTCGGAGAGCATGATGTGGCCGTCTTCCCGGACGAGCACGTTCTCCGGCTTGAGGTCTCTGTACACGATCCCCAACATGTGGAGGTACTCCATGGCGAGGAGCACCTCGGCGACGTAGAACCTGGCGGCGGGCTCGGTGAAGTGCTTGTTTGGCTGCTTCTGGCGGAGGGAATGGAGGTTGCCGCCGCTGCAATACTCCATGACGAGGCAGTAGAACTTGTCGGTCTCGAAGTGGGTGTAGAGGGTGGGGAGGAAAGGGTGGTCGAGGAGGCCGAGGATCTCGCGCTCCGTCTGCGCGCGCGCCACCTTGTTGCGGCTGATGATGGACGCCTTGTCCATCACCTTCATGGCGAAGAAGGCCGACGTGCCGCCGCGGAGCTCCACCAGGTACACGCTGCCGATGTCGCCGTACCCCAGCCGCTTCAGCAGCCGGAAGTTGCACAGGTTCAGAGGCGCGTCCAGGGAGGACGACGCCAGCTGGATCGCGTCCCACCGGCTGTCGCCGCCGGTGTGTCGCCGGACGTGCGCGGACGCCGAGGCGGTGGTTGTGGTGGTGTTGCTGCTGCTGCTGCTCTCCATGCTGTTGCTCCGCGGGCCGTCCGAGCTGCCGGCGCCGACACCATTGCCGACGGCGTCAGCAGAAGAAGCAGAGTTGTTATTGCCCGCCGTCGCCGCAGCAGTGACCGCCGTCGGTTCTGCGCTGTGGATTGGATTCGCCGCGCCGGACGGGTGGCTCGTCTTGTCTGCAGCAGCTAATTGATTCTTGGGCTTGGATCTGTTGTTGTTGTCGTGTGGATACCCAGACGGCTTCGAGGTTGTGGATTCAGCTCTGAACTCATCGTAGTCGTCGTGCTCGAAGCTGCTGCCGCCATCGTGTTCAGCTCCCTTCTTTTGAGGGCTGAAGTCCATGCCGTGTTGATTACAGGATGGGAAGGTGAATCTTATCTGAAACTACACGCATGGCAGGCAGAGTATCAGCAGCCTCATGTGACAGAAATTATTCTCTTCATCCTTAAGCTGAATCTATGTATCTTTCATAGGTAGGAGATCATGCCATGACAGATAATAATCAACAAAGTTCCAAAGATCTCAAATATAATATTTGCAGCTCCAAGCAAACAAAAATGGATCAATCATACTTGAATAATTTGCGGCAAGATGTTGATCAAGCAAAAATACAAACCTGACAAGTTCAATCCTGATCTGATGAATGCTTCAGGCGGCAAATCGCTCAAATAAAGCTGCTTCATATGATGCTCCTGGAAATAAAGACCACAAAGCGGCTGATGCTATCAAACAAATCGAAAGAATGTCCTCCTATGCACATTGACATTTCTCTGAACGAAACCTAAGCGTTTTGACATGATCCTAGGAAAATGCATGCGTCTGCACCAAAACGAGAGGTCCGCTTTGGTGAGCGGTAAAGAGTGAAAAATGCTTTGCAAACATGGGCTTGGATTCGTGGGGTCGCGAGAGGAACCCGTGGGATGGAGGGCAACTAGATGAACAACAAGCCATAGCTAAATTTAGCAAGAGGGGCTATGCTCACGTGCGTTTTTTTTGGGCTTGTTCTCTGTCCAAATGATAGTTTCAGCAACTATCCGTCTGTCAAAATTATTAAAAATATTGCTAACAAGAGTAAAATGCACCAGTGATCTAGGTCGCTAAACCTTTTAAAGATACAGATCTATGCCCCTAACCTTGCTAAATTTACTTACTGCTCAATCCAAATATAGGCGCATTTGCACTTTTTTTTTCCCTGTTACTATGTTTTTCTCCCATTCATGCGCCCAAAGACCCTATAAATGTCACTAACATATTTGGCAGTGAAAAGGACAAAATATTAAACCGAAACTTTCAAATAATTTGTGGATTGGCAGCAGTAACCTTATCAGTTTCTTGATATGGCTTGTTTATTGAATGAGGATGATGGACACCAATGGCATAGATAACCCTAACTCGCCTTCACACTGGAGGCTATGAGTTTCTAGGTTCGCTCTGCTTACCCCAATAGATGAGCCGTGCTCTTATTTATAGAGCCGACTAATAGAATCCTTGAAAATATCTATACTATATTTCTTAACGAACTAACAAACCACTTTTGGAATCCTTGGCTTCCTTCCTGCACTAAAACTGCCAGCCAAAGGAAGTGTCCACAACATTTCTTTCCACATATTATCTCTCTAGTATTTTCAATAGCAAAATTGGTTCGAGCTATCTTTTGCTGAATTGAATACATTTGTCAATTTCCAGAACAGAATGTTCAAGAAGATAGCAAGCGATGCGTCTACTTTATCTTTAGCCAAACTATATATATTTACCATGGCCCAGAACCATATGGTACACGTTTGATAAACGTACAATATGGATACAGCTCTACAGAGTACGAAAAGAAGACCACATCAACTAAGCATTACACGACGCGGGAAAAAGGCACGACACTGCCACAACACTGCCACAGGAAAGTGAACACAGCTTCACCGGCTCCATCTACAGTTTATGTACATCTATCAATCAGCTAAACACGAAGGCAACGCTCATAACTTGCATGAACATCAATATGTACAAATCAGTCTCACAGGGGCCGCATAAAGGCTTCACTGAATAACTAGAAGTAATAATTTCGGCTTCTAACTGGTCGCGTCCTGGAAGAACTCAGTGGGGATTGTTGGCGGGCAGTAATTCTTTGCTACAAATTTGTACTGAGATAGAGGGTAGGACATTTAGCATCAGAGCAGGAAATAAAGTAAATAAATATCATCAGCAATCACCCTTATGTTGGAAACGCTCACCTTATGCTGACTGTACTTTTCTCTAATCGCAGGAAGATTTCTTCCAGGGCCAAAACAGAAGAGCCGGTGTAGTACCCTTACACAACCACGCAAATCAGATGGTGTGTATCGTGTGTAGTAAGAAAGTGAGGAATTCTGTTTTGGATTAAACATGGATGCGGATGTTAGGTAATGCAACTATTTGGTTTTCCAATGAAGATTCACAAAATGATATAGAAGGTTGGCAGCACATACCCATGGATTCTTTGTTGGCTTAAGGATAAACCTCGCCAAGAAAACAGAAGAGGCAGCTACCAATGAAGGTAGATAGCAAAGCAAACTGTACTCAAGAAGTGACAGCTCACAGATGTAGTTGACTAAGAACTCAAGATTCAGAGTTGAGCCCTGCAGAAAGAAAAATAATTTCAACCAGTTGGTACATCACATAAAACTGGTAGGAACTGCAACCTGATGAAGAAACACAAGTACCTTGTCAAACACTTGGGCAGCATGTACAAATCTCCTTTAGTTAAAAAAAGATTTAGCATCAATAAATATATGTGTGGTAATTATTAATAAATACAAAAGAGACTACCTTAAAAAACATTTTGATGTAGGTACCGCCATCTCAAACTTCAAATACCTTAGGACAGAAGCTTCCATTTGCAAAACCTGTTTAACTATGTATTAGAAGATGAAGCTAAGAAAAGATAATAAAAAAAAGATAGTGCACTGAGCCATGGACCTCTTCCTTAGTGTAAGAACCATCAGTAACATAGCAAAGCTCTTCTACTTGAAGTGGGCATATTTCTTCATACTTCCTGAAGTTTCACCATATTAACAGCACATATGAGGACAGAGCGTAGAAGAAATAAGAATAGGCTGAAATAAAACTCGTTGAATCTTACGCAGCTATAAGTAAGCAGGAAACACCAAGTAATTGCAGTCTGTTCCGATGGATCTTTTTGACAGAAAGATAACGGTCAATGTAATTGACTGTGAGGTATAAGGTTTCTGGAACAAGGCGATATCCTTCTGTTACCTGAATTGATAGAAAAGCAAGAATGTAACAAAAACCAACAGGCTCATTAATTGCTTCATCTAACTGTTAAAACATGTATTTATTTGCAAGTAGAAATGCTTACTTCTACAAGCCAGTCTATTAACATCGCCCTCATGGTTGTGCTTATATCTGTCTGAGTGGTTTCCATAAAATTTGTTGAGGGCATTTTCCTAGCCTGCAAGAAAACGAGTGAATGTTGCAATAAATTGCTCCATGAAGGAAGCAAGAAAATGCATAGCTAGGAGCATCCAAACAAAAGCTTCATCGACGTGTGATATTATGTACAAACATTGTAATGTTCTGCAACACAGCAACACAATTTTTTTGCATCAAGAAACAGCTAAATGGAATGCAGAGATACACAAACTATAATTATGAGGCAGTCGAGTAATTTTATAGAGATGAGAGTAAATGATCTGTTATCCACATAGAACCTAACACTTTCTGCAACACTAAGAATTGTTTGTTTTTGGTTCAGAGACAATAAACATGAAAATTTTTGCTATTTGAATTCTGTCATGTTTGCACTCGAAGCAGTATAACAGCTTGAGGACAAAACAAAGGGTGGCTTTCAATTTTCAGGAGTTACTTGATATACACACTCCAGCCACTACTTGAAGCTCAGAACACACATATGTAGTAAATCATAAGAAAGAGAGTGAGCGAGAATCTTATCACCTCAGACTCTCGCAAGCTCTCATAAATTTCATAGGCAAGCGTTGCACAAAGTTGTGGATCCTCATAGTTGCTGTCAAGGTCAGAGATATGCTTCCTCCAGTTGAATGCTGCAGCAATAAACAAACTATGTAAGTTCAAAATGTTGAACAAGAGCCTAACCAGAACTGCCCCACTTCCACAAGCGAGCAAACCTGCAACTTCCTTATTATCAGAGATATGAAGTTTATCCTCAGCCCAACAATGCAAAGAAGCTGCCATTGAGGGGTTGCTGTCATTGAGGAACTCGAGATCGGGGCTTTCTATCGAGTTGCTCGTTGACATAGCGTCCTCCATAGAGACTGAATCTTCGGATAGGCCAGGTAAGCTGGCATCCATTGGTACAACGATAGGCACTGAAGGGAAAGAGGCATTCTCCTTCTGAAGGACAGTGTCATGGTGTGATACTTCCCAATCAAATTGGTCAGAGGCCGGTTTTCTGATAGAACCCCGTTCAGTGTTCACATTGCGCTGGCATCCCTTATTCTTCACATCAACTGATTTGGTTGAACTCAAGTTCTGCAGTAAGAGGAGACGTTTTTTTTTTTCCCTCAGACGAGTTCATTTGAAACAATAAAAAAGGTGACACAGATACTATCATGCTACACAAGCACATAAACGTCACCGAAGGATCACATTGCCAAAGGAATTTTCAAAACTGAGCACGCAACAATGAAAAGGGAAAATTGGATCCGTACCATTAAAAGATCACATGGCCTGTCACTGAGGGTGATGTGATTGGATTTGAAGCCCCCAACCGCCCACAAACTATAGAAAACCTAACATTGCACGTTGCTAGTGAGTTCCAGAAGGATACCACAAAATCCCAATTGCATTAAGACTAGTGGAACAGGATAAGTAGTTCATCGAAGAAAGCAGCTCAAAAAAAAAAAAAGAAGGAAAAACAATCTCCTCACTCTCTCTCGAGAAGTCGGCAAATGGTGTTCAATTGCACGAGAAAGTGGGGATTCGCACGAGCCATCAGATAACCAGTAACAAGACAGCCGTCGCCTCGATTGAGCAGGAGGCAAAAAACGGCAGAACCCTAGAAATGCTTAACCAAAATTGCCCGAACCAACCCGCTCAACAAATGCGGCGAGCCGACGGCAAATTCGCGACGCGCCACTCCCTCATAACCAGCGAGAACCCCAAGCCTACGCCCAGTCCCGGAACAAATCGAACGCAGCGCCCCGATCGTCCGATTGCGCGAGCTAGGAAGAGCCTTGCCGTACCGCGTCGGGCGCGGCGGAGCCAGAAGACGACCTCCCGCGGCCGCGGAAGATGTTGGTGATGTCCCCGAAGGCAACGCGCTTCCCGCCCCGCGCCGCCGCCGGCTTGGCGCCCCCCCTCCCCGCCATGGCCGACGCCGAAGAGCTGCGGCCCGCGGCCCAGCACGACATCGCCCCGGCGGTCGGTGGTGGGAGGAGTCTGCGCGGAAGAAGTTGTGGTGCCGCGTTTCGCTAACGGGACCCACCCGCCAGTTAGTTTGGCAGAATAGCTTGCGATTGCGGCAACACCTGGACCCTGCATCCGGGCCCCACCTCCATTTATTGGGATATTTGAAATTTAGCATTGTTTTTTTTTTCTCTGCTTAGGAAATTCGTTTGCGAAATTCTTTTAAGCTTCTCAGTTCCAATTTAAAACTCATCTTGCATAGTTTACCGAACTTAATAGACGGAGTTATTTGCAAAACTGTTTACCAATCAGCACAGCCAAATTTTCCAATGTTCATAAGCAGCATTTAGTTCAATTTAACTTAACCCGACAGAGGGCTGGCATGGAGAACCATTCAATAACCAATGAATTGAGATGCTTCTCATTGCTATCACAATGGCCACACGGTCAAAATTACATTACAGACGGTAACTATCACGCCTCACTAAACCTAGAAGCAAGAAACTAGTGGTACAGTACTTGTACAGTTTTGGAGACCATGAGCTCCATTGCAGAGAGCACGTCAGGTATGGAGAATTGGAGATGGTACAACAAGGCCAGCGGATGGCTCAGGGGGAGCTCTCGCTCCTACTGGTTAACCAAGACAACTGACCCGAGTTAGCGGCATGGTTCCAGACTGCTGTCGCTAATCGATAACGTAGTTCGGGTTAACTGCAAGTATTCTGCTCTCCGATGTTCTCCGCGCGGCGGCGCCGTCTTCGGCTGCGGCTGCCGTGCCTTCGTCAATGACTATAAGGTGGCCTTCCCGCTGTATAAGCCTCTGCACATCCACATTGATCAAAAGAGGTTTAGTAACATAAGACAGTCAAGCAAGCCATGCTGTTTTGGATTGTATTGTTCCAATTGCAGCCAGGTTTGGAAATTAGCAAAGCATGCCTCCATATAGAGAACTGCAGGGTGAGAGCTTCACCTCTATGATGGCCTTGATGCACTTAACTTCTTCCTTCACCTCTGCAGTAGAACTGTACGCGCCTTGGGCATTCTGCTGCTCAACATACCAAATGATAAGATCCCCTTGCTTCATGCCAGCCAGACCATCTCCTGCATCAACATTGTTCAATAAGCAACATCAAAACATGGCAGATAACTTGGATGCCACAGCACAGAGAAAATGCTGATACAAGAGTTAAGGAAATCTAAAAGGCTGTGTTCTGTACTTATAATCAAATCATTCTAGTGTTACATATCATGGAATATATTCCCTAAGGGATGGTAGTCAATAAATTAGTTTGTGTAAGTTGCAAAACACTTGGAGACTTGTACGTTTGCTCAAACTGCTTTTCCACCTAGTGCAGTCATTGGAACAATGCATGTCTCCCAAAAGTCAGAATAAAAAAAAATTAGGTGCCACAATTCCAACTTTAAGTAACTAAGAAAGTTTTAAGCTGGATATTGTTGCTAGATGAATGCACAGTGCTGTAAGCTTCAAGGCAAGTAATCCAAAAGGAAGTACCATCTTTCGCGACGGACTCTTCATGCTGCCGTAGTCTCATAACCAGAGCTTGAGTAACTCTCTGGAAGTGTTCTTCAGTTATTACCAATTTCTTCTTACCGGTATCTGCTGCTTGGTCATTTTCTATAATTTGATATAAAGAAGTAACAAAATGGTTAGAAACAAACTAATACAAAATACAGTCATCTTAAGTTTTAACATTGGCACCCACCTGCATCCTGTTGTTGAGCAGCATCTGCTTCAGGTGGCTGTCCAACATCATTATCAGAAGGTACATTTGTTCCGTCTTCAGCGTCTTGGAAGTCAGAGAGATCAACTTCACTCGATTCAACGCTACACAAAATCAATAAGCTTCAGCACTAGCAACATCACTATGCACGTAACAATTCCATAAAAAATTATCAACTCATCAAACTCACCTAATGATGGATGTCTTGAGCAATTTAACTGCCAGACGGACATGGGCTGGGAGAACCTAAAAGATTTGAAGTACCAAATGAAGTTAGTCACACAATCATGGAGATGGACAAAAAGATCACTGTAACAAGCTTAACGACAAAATCTAAATTGATTATACTGTCCACAATAGTCCAGATTGCAGTTTATTCCATCAGAGCAAATAGAGCAGTGGTGAAAGAAAACATGACCCAGAAGGTGCAAGTGAATTAGTATACTTACAGTTCTTTCTAAGTGGCTTCGAGCAATAGCTTCTGACAGCCTAATCAATGCTTCCAGTTGCCTAACTGTCATCCTGTAAGCAACCCTGGTCCCAGGAGTACTGTCACCTCTACGGAGGGTAACATACGACTCCACCAAAACCTTCTTTGCTTCTGAACTCAGCTGCAATGAAATAAAGAAACAACTATAAGCTGACAAGAAGTAAAAATCCATTTTCCAAGAGCAGTAAAGAGGCTAACCTGAGGTTTCAAAGACTTCGCGAATGCAATATAACGCTTCAGTTCTGCAGTGCTAAATGCAGGGGCCAGTGCTTCTTCACGTTTCTGATGGACTCTTACAATGTGATGAGCAATGTGGTAGTCAGTGTTTTCATCAGGTTCATCAATCATGATGTACACCAGATCAAATCTTGAAAGGATAGCTGGGGGCAATGCCACGTTGTACTGTAAGTGCAGCAAATGAAAAAGAAATTAGATTTTAACAATATCTTTAGTTTCACATAATAATATGTTATGGTCAGATATACACGTAAAAAGATTGAATAGCATGAGATGAACTGTAACTTGCGCTCTTGATGTACCTTAAGTGGTTTAGACTTGTCATATCGCCCTCCTGTCGGATTTGCTGCGGCTAAAATTGAAGTTCGTGCATTCAGAGTGGCCTGTATTCCTGCTTTTGTTATGCTAATGGTTTGCTGTTCCATTGCTTCATGTATAGCGACCTAAAATGGATGTATGGATCAGGCACTGCATAAGCTTTCACATCAGCAAGGAAAATAAAGGGAGCGACAATGTCAGGTATTGGTAAGCCTACCTGATCCTTAATGTCCATCTTATCAAATTCATCTATGCAGCAAATGCCATTATCAGCTAACATAAGAGCGCCTGCCTGCAAGAAATAACGGGGAGAGAAACAATAAATACAATATTATAGTACAAAATACACATTGTATCTCCTACCAAGACATGCTCAATTATGCATTTATTATGTGATGTCCATTGCTCAGATGTTCTAATGGAAGCTAATTCTCTTGAAGTATAAATGTTTCCATGAAAGTTGTATGAGAATGCGTTACTTTTTAATGGTTTCCACTGGTCATTAGATCAGCAATTATTGCCATCCACACTAGAATTAGGGAACCAGCATATGCAGACTTCTCGACATCTTTTGTGCACTCGACAATTTTTGCAGACAGAAAAATGGGTTAAGTTGGTTGAATTTGGTAGTACCTCAATACAAAATTCACCAGTCTCTGGTTCTTTAGCAACAGTTGCTGTCAGACCAGCAGCAGATGATGACTTCCCTGATGTGTAAACAGATCTTGGAACAATACCAGCTGTATATCTGACATTGGATTGAAAACCACACTTTAACATTATGATTGGTGAAGGAATGGACTCAACTAATTAACCAAATAGGTCTAGTTCAATAAAAGAAGTGAAACCAATCAGAACACGGAATACTTAAGATTTCAACATGAATGTTGCATAATACCGTTTACCAGGATGTACTAGGAGTAAAAACAAACATATACTATTCATTAGCACATAGAAGTGAGTTGAAAAGTAACTTTGCCACTCCTTATCACCACAAAACCATGCTTATCATTTATTCAAAATGTGTGATCTCAAAGCACAAGCACTAAGTTTATCTATATAAAAATGGCAATGACAGCACAGAATAGCTATGCTTACTTTAGGAACTGAGACTTCGCACAGCTTGGGTCACCAACAATACAGACGTTGATGTCACCTCTAAGGTTGATCCCTTCATGTGTTATCTTGTGAACACCACCCAAAAGCATAAGAAGAACTGCCCTCTTAATTTCTTGATGACCAAAGACGGTAGGGCATATGCTATCAACTATCTTATTAAAGAAGTCAGGAGTGTTGCGCATCCTAACAACCTCATCTTCCTCTTCTTCCTGTCAAAGAGACATTGGTTTCAAACATTAGTATAACATGTTTAAAGCTAAAACGAAATTATTAGAATACAGCAGTGAGAAAGTTAAACAGTTAAGTTCTAGCGTCGAAGAAATACTTCACACTAAAACACAAAATTAACAACAAGCAGACAACAGTTCATGAGTAGACAAATATTTGAAGGACCTTAGTTTGTATGCGTGACAAAGTAAAACACGGACAATGAAGTTATGGTTAAATCAAACAAAACAACTAGCTGGGACAGGACGAACAAAAAGTTTCAAAAGTTGTTTTCAGGAAGGACAACCCTCCTATTTCCCCTATGGAAGAGAGCAAATTTAACTTACTGTGAATTTCTGTCTTTCACTGTCATCACCGTCTGTGTCCCGATCCCTGATGTCCATTTCTCTCCTGCCATCTGCCACCTAATAACATTTAAGATAAAACAAAACGTTATGACAAAAATTGCTAAGATTACACTAACCAGATGGAACTCATTCCCCAAAAGAGTTTATACCTGAACTGAATTTGCCACAAAAGCAAGGCGATAAGAGAGATCCCTAACTCCAAGGGACTTCAAGCCCTTTACACCTTCTTGAACGCCTCCATTTTTTCGCTGAGGAGCTTCCCGGCGACACTCTGCTCTTTCACCAGGTGAAGTTAGTGCCATTACATCTGGAACTGCGACAACAGTTCCAGTAAATATAACCCTGATGATGCCCAAGAAAAAGAAAATTCAATTAAATTATGCATTTCCAAGGAGCATAATAAAACTATAAAGTAATACATAGAAAGAAGCTTCCTTACGTGTCCCCGGCTCTAGCCTTCTCAACAATCTCATGCCGCAGAATGACATCCAGGGACCGAGGAAGTGAACCAGCAGGTATCTCTTTTGACGTCTCCTGCATTCTCACCCTCTGCCAATCTGTGAATTTGCTCTCCTGGCGGAGAAGCGCCCATTTTGATCTGTTCTGGCATGTTGCATTGACGCATATTATCGGCTATAGAAAAGGCAGAGGAACCCATCATTAGACACACTGCATTAGAGAAAGGACAAAGGGGGGTACGGTGTTCAGATATAACCTCAGTGTACTTGAACTGCTGGTCCACATTCTTTACAACATTCCCACATTCGAGGCATTTGAAGGTGCCTTGCAATAGTTCAGGCCGAACCTCACTCGTCCGTGTCACAACACCCATTACTGATGTAAGCTTACCAATTTCCGCTGTTCCAAGCTCTCTCAGCCTGCAATAACAGTAATTTCAGTTAAGCTTTGGATGACTATCTTACAATGCACACACGTAGTCAACAAGATCATTGCAGAATATCTGAAGTTACATCCACAAAAGCAGATTACAGTGCAATTAATTGCTACCCCTGTTCTGACCCTTTATTTCACTTGTGTAAACTAAAAACAGTGGCATTTATAAATATTTCAATGAACGAGTGCATGTCAATAATGCAATGACCAATTAATCATTGAGCCACAAGAGAATGGCATGCTTCTGATTTCATTTAAAAAAGAAGGAACTTGTTCAATGGATAAAATATCTCGTGGGGGCAGCAGGCACTACCTTTTCAGCATTGGGATGTTATAGAAGGCAATGTTAATATCCTTGTTGGGGCTATCTTCAGAGATGATTGGTGCTCGGTTCTCGCCAGCCCGGTGCTCCAACACAAACCTCTTGCATGCATTCCTTAAGTAAGGTTCAAACCTGACACAATTGAAGAGGACATTAGAGCAAAATTTGACAGGTTAAAAACAACACAGATTAGTGTGTACAATATACTAGACTTTAGCAATCGGTGTAACCGAATGACACCTAGAAAACTAAAATAATTCAGTACTAGATACACAAAAGGTTACTGAAAAGTGAAAACTGACAGCAACCAAACATCTCTTCCTCCAAAAATGGAATCAAAATGTGGACTGTCCTGTCTAACTGAGAAATTCCAAGAGGCTCATCGAATCTCTGCGCCCCCCTCCAGCTTGGAGTCCATTCGAAACATAAATCCGGAGGAATTTCACTCCAGATTCGAGTAACCGAACCAAAGTTATCCCATTTACTTTCCCAGATCCCAAAATCTACCAGACCACACCAAAATCGAAAAGAAACTCCAATCCCACCTGAGATACTCCTCGGCGATGGCCTTCTGGAGGACGTCGTTGAAGTGCATGACGTGGGCGAAGTCGACATACATGGTGGTGGACTCCCGCGACCGCATCGCCTCCATCTCCGTCTCGTAGAACGGCTCCGGCGCCGCATCCGACTCCTTGAACCTGCAGATCCAAGAATACCCAACCCAACGCGTAAATCGAACGGGCCCCTAAAAGAGAAGCCCTGGAAATGGCTGCGACAGAACCGGCGGCGGCGGCGAGCGACTCACCGCTTGAGGAACTCGAGGAAGATGTTCTCCACCCGCGCCGCCTTCTCGTCCACGAAGAATCCGCCGAACGCCTCCATCGCCGCCGATGCCCAGAAACTTTCGGATCTGGACTAGAACAGCCGGCTGGGGACTGGGGCTCTCGCGTGTCGGCGTGTGGGCGCGCTGGGTGAGGGTTTTGGGGTTGGGGAAGAAGA
Organism: Digitaria exilis; assembly: GCA_015342445.1. Taxonomy (NCBI): domain Eukaryota; kingdom Viridiplantae; phylum Streptophyta; class Magnoliopsida; order Poales; family Poaceae; genus Digitaria; species Digitaria exilis. Next base: position 180,104 of record JACEFO010002303.1, read on the forward strand.
AGGGGCAGGCGGCCAGGGGCGTGGGGGGGGGGGGGGGGGGGAGGGTGGTCTTGGCGGGAAGGAGGCGGCGGCTTGGCGCCAAATCTCGCGCCAAAAGGGGGGCACGGAGTGGGTGGGATGCGTGCACCGGGTCCGTGGACCGAAGACGGTTGTTGCAGCCTCTGTCGCGTGGGGACCACTGAGCGGACGACAGTCACGTGAGAGAAGCAGAGTTCCTGGGCAGGTGTAGTGGGCTGGCTGGGTTGAGTGGGTTTGGCGGCGGTACCCGGAGGCAATGGGCCGTTCGTGTTTTGGACGCCAATTGCGTGCCTTACCATCCGTGCATGGGCTTCCCTAAAAAAACATCCGTGCAATGGGTCCACTTGAAGGTGCATGAGAGCGCATAATATCTAGTAGTCTCTATTTTTACTTTTTTTTTAAAAAGAATACATTTCAACATTTCCTTTATTTGACTCTATAAAGATTCCGCTTCATATTGATCATCTCACTCTAATGGGCTCTCATTTCCCACTCAACAGCTACATTCAAATCTCCCTCGCGTGGGGCCCATACTTGGAAAGCCAGTTTGGCTAGCAATGGAGCCAATTTGGAGAGGCAGATAACTTGGTGAGTTGGATACCTAGCCTGTTGAAGAGATATTTTGGTGTGTTGGATAGCTAAAATTTGGCTAGTTGAACCATTTGGCTATTCTCTGAAGATGCTTTGAACTACTTGTGTAAATTTAAAATGACATTTTTGAGTGACAATTTCCTGTCCAGATTTTCATAGTCTTCTTCCTACATTCAAGTTATCCTTTAACAGTGTTGTTATTCATTTTAGCAACAAGAGGATAGGAGAGGAAAAGGAAAAAGAGAACTTAGTGATAATGGCTTCTATGTTTGATATTTTTTGTTGAGAGAAGAGTTGATAACTAAAAAGAAACTAACAAAAAAAAGAGTTGGGTTGTAGAGGCTCGAGTAGGTCTTGCAACTAACATTTTGTTTGCATGCATGTTACGAGAATCTTGGCACCAGCAAGAAACTTGTCAATTAGCCCCGCACTAAAATCGAGTATTTCAACACCTGCTAGGGTTCGATTGCTCCTTGCAAAAGAAAGAGAGAACAATTTATAAATAATTTGTCTTCCTTGTGCTGACACCTCCACGTGTCTATAAAGACCAAGAAGCAAGGTGACACCATATATACTTCCTCAACTCTTTCCTTACCGCTATCCAGAGATTCCAGAGGAAGTCGATTTGGATATCATACCTACTAGGTTGAACCACTCAATACCTCAAGTGTAGCAGCTGTCTTAGCGATTGGGAAGCATAGGGAATTAGAACAAATGTCGTATGCATGGACACGACACATCTGATCTGAGCTATAGCGATCGAAGTCGCGCGTCTACGATGGTTTCGATGCCAGCCCTGATGGACTTGGTGGCGTTTGGTTCGATGTGGAAGTGGTAACGTAATTAGATAGCCGCTCTGTTTGTTATAACGGTACCTGATAACACCAGGTGGGCAGCGGTACCGTGTCTCTACATGGTTGTATCCATTTACAGTGTGATCCGTCAGAGAGGAGTTCAGCCAAACTGAAGACAACAGTATCAGATTGCTCCATGATCTGATTACAGTCTAATAAAACACTCCAACTAACAGTATCAGTGCATAATTGCATATGCAAGTGCAAGAAAATATGTTGCTCCCATAGTCCCATTTGTAACAACTATTATCTATGTACCTAGACAAACTAAGTAACTTACCATTTGCCAATAATGTACCCTTTTGTTTATATATGACCCTTTCGATAGTATACATATACTCAAGAACACTCCAAATTTGAACGAAAATTGTTGAAAGAATTTGTTATTGGCTACCTGGTGGAGTGTGCTCTGCCCGCCCCACCCCCCCCCCCAACCTATATAGTGTTCCCAGATTTTGTTATTTGGTGGTGCACCACTACTTAGCTGTGTCAAGTGGGTGTGGTGTTTTTAGTAGTCACCAAATAGCAAGCCCAAATGTTCCCTTTATCTGGCTTCCTAATACTGATAGAACCACCTACTCATAATTCTCGATTGTTCCCTTTTTGTGAAAAAAAACAACGGACATGGTATCTCATTAGCATTTGCCTTCTTTCTGGCTAGTGTGCCTGTTCCAGGATCCAACCGTAGAGTAAATGGCTACAACGTTGGTTCATGAAGGGTAAAAGTGCATTTCTAGGATTGTTGAAGCGTTGTTTTTGTACCGATCAATTGCAATATGTTTCTGACCATCATCTACCCATCCATCAATTTTATTTAAAGACATATACCCTTGTCGTAACTCGTAACAACATTACATTAACGTCTCCTGTTTAGGTATGGCAACGAGGCAGGTTCGGATCGGATGTGCTGTCTGAACATCCAAACCTGAAACCCGAAGTCAAAACCCGAACCCGACCCGAACATGGTTTCGGGTGGAAATCCAACTCCGAATCCAAAACCCGCGGATATCCGAAACCCGACGATAATCCGTAACCCACAAAAAAATACACAGACAAGTTACAAGTATTCAACAATCAACACAAGTTATTTTTCCAACAACGTTATAATGTTTTTTCCAAGGAGACAAGTAAAAGCATACAATGCAACATTCCAAAAGCATAGTCCTGGCTCCAACACTTTGTCCATATTATTACAAATACCGAATACAAGCATACATCACACAAGTTCAAAATAAGAGGAAAACAACACAATTCAACATTCATATATGGGCTGCTATTGGGCTGCATTTTCCGGAGCCCCGATGGAGCTCCACGGGCGAGATTCAGAATCCGACCCGAATCCACAGTGTTTCGGATATCCGAACCCAAAAATCCGTGGGCGAAAATGTGACTCCGAATCCCATACCCGAAAGCCCGAAACCCGCTGATATCCGCTCCGAACCCGATCCGCTGCCATCCCTACTCCTGTTTGCCAATCTTTTCAATAAAAACAAAATGCCTTATATAAATAATTGTATAAAATATATACTTGCAGATGTGATCTTGCAAAATTGCAGATGGCAGTTGCAACTTGAATCTAACATTTTGTCGCACATTTTTCTTCACTCCTCTAATAAACTAATAGCACTCTGTAAATAATCAGTTGTGCTTCTGCGCGCCTCCGTGTTAGCTATATATCCTTGTAGAAGCAACACCTAGCCTGAAACGGATACTGTAGTAGTACTATATAATCCTTTTATCAACTCTTTAGTTGCTACTTGCTAGGATGGCGAGATAAGGAATTAAGGACAGTGAGTGACCCAATTGATGATCCGTACTCCGTAGCACCAACAGGGCCGGGCAACAGGCAATGCTTTTAATATATCATTAACGATAAGTTACTTTACATAATAAGTGTTCAAGAACGTCTTCGTGCTCGTCAAGTTGTCCACTAAAATGTTATAAACGATAGCATGTCCTAAAGAATAGTACTGGCCATGAAACGAAAATTGCAATTACAATAGCAATTTTGTTAAAACAGAGGAACTTGAATCTCCTTTTACTTGAATATACCATAAACAAAAGAGCGGTAAGAGGTATGCTGCATAGGTGCGTGCTTTCTGTGGCTTCCTACCTTTGGTTGTTTTGTCGCGGTGAATTGCTTGTTGCATGTGAGACATGTACCGAATTTCATGTCAGGTCAGGCATACTACGGGTCTTAGTGTTGCAGCATCAGGCCAATTAATTTAGTTGGTTATTTTCCTTAAAGTTAATCGTACACACGTATATGAATGCATTTTCTGTTGGTATGAATGATGAAACTTACTACTAAGTATCGTGAACCATGTCACACCTGGTTTTAGAAAGAAAACGAGATGCATCTCATATGTGTGCCAGGATCAAGTTTTACACATATGATAGACTCCATGAATAAACAGAACACAAAGTTACAGCGAAAATAATAAAATAAAGACAATACAAACGTTTTCTAGCAGCGGAATCTTAAACTCTTCACCATATGCAGTTGACTGGGGGTTGCGTACACCTAGCATCATCTTCAACAACTTCACATACCTTCTGCATACTGAGCAGCAATAAGCAAGGATGAGTACACTTATGGTTGGTACTCAGCAAGGCCACTGAAATAACCAGAACAATTTAATCATCAACTTCAAGTATATTAATCATGTGAGGGTCCAGGCCGTTCATGACCGCGAACACGGCTGTTATAACAGTTTTACACTCTGCAGAGGTTGTACACTTTCACCACAACTCGCGTAAAAGCTCCAAAGAACTTTAAACCCAACTATGTTGTGCTGGCCAAAGCACGTACCACACTTCCGAGGTGTGACTGCATAAGGATGCTACGAGGCCTTTACAAAGATTCCCTAGTTAGAAACGACCCGCTAAGGTTTCCGGATCGGAAGCAGGCATAACCCTCCCTAACGGGCATAGTGTCTTAGCTAAGCCCACTTCCCGAGAGGACCGGGCTATACACCATCAACCGCCACTCCCCATGCCCTTTCGTAAGATCATTCCTAACCAAGGTTTCTAATTAATTAGCCAAGACCAGAGCCATATAGTATTATGGTTGTACGAGTAATCCTGTGTGGTTCTCCATGTTCCGATTAACATAATAATCTTATAAAGCACAAGTAGAAGGATGTTTAGGGACACTTGCCTTCAACTCTTGTCTTCAACTAATCATAGCAACTCCACTGCTCAGTTTTGAACTCTTGTTCTTGACAGCTTCGGAACGATGCTCCTCTAATCGTAGCAAACATCGAGCACAAGCACAAACATGCAAGCAAAGAAATAGATACAACTAAGAATAATACACCAATCAAAAGAAAAGCTTTAAAAGAACGCACTAAACAATGTGGCTCGATATTACGATCACGAAAGCGCAAGAAACGTTGAAAACAGAACCACGGTGGAAAGGATACAACTATCGAAAGATTTATATTATAAAAGAAAGTAAAGACTACATGATTCATTTATTTTATTTAAGAAAAATGCATGTAATGAATAAGAGGAATTTTGAATATTATACTTTCATATGAAAAGACGAGTAAAGCCTAATTAATTTTATTTGCAAAAAATTATGTAATGATTATACCGGTCAAACATTTAACTTACAAGAAAGCATGTGAGAGCATCTAGTAGAATAACTTCATATCTCGTGTTGAACTAAACAAGTTATATTGAAAGCACATTCAAGTTGGAAATTAGTCGTATCAATTTAGATTGTACAAAATCGATGTTTATCTCTAAATAGATTTTAATTAGGAAAAATAGTTCAATAATCATTAATCAAATTAACATGTTTGTTTTATGAAACAACGGGTAAAGCACTAGCCATATTTTAATTATAAAAGGTTGGTTCAATAACTGTTAATCATATTAACATCATTTGTTTACGAAACAACGAGGTTAACTCTAATCATATTTTAATTAGAAAAGGTTAGTACAATCTTAATTGATCAAATTTACTTTTATTGTAAAACACGAAGTAAAGCTCTAATTATATTTTATTTTGAAAAACAATGAAGTAAGCATTAATTAAATTAATATTTTATTTTATTAAATAAATTATAAAACAGGGATCATTGCTTCTAACGCGTTGTTTAAGTCGATATAAATATATCGCAACGAGAACGAGATTAAACGGAGACTAAACGTGGAAACTATTAGTTTCTAAAGGCTGCAGGGACCTACTCGTGAAGTACTAAAGGTTTCAGGGGGTATCTGAGAAGATTTGCAAGATACATAGAACATTGCTCGCGATTAAATAAAAGGCCAGGGTTAGATCTATAAAAGGTGCTCGATTTGGACTAGACTGCAAAGATCTAAACAATCCAGGGGGTTTTCTATAAGACGCAAGACACATGGAAAAAGGGACAATGAATAGCTAGTTCCTCGGGGGCTCAACTGCAAAAACTCGAGCATGGCTGGCCATGGCGTACAGAGGCTCAGGGCGCTCTGCTCGCCCGCGACTCGGTGGGCTAGGGACTCAGCTAGATAAGGGAAACGTAAGAGGAGATCGAGGGGATAGCGAGGGTGTGCTCACCAGGCGCGGCGACGGTCTGCTCCGGCCGGAATCGAACAGAGGCGGCGGCGCTTCGGAGCTCCACGCGGCGGCAGCGTTCTGACAGTCGATTGGTGGCATCGATGGGTGGAACGGTTCTGTCTCATCGAGGGTAAGCTCTTAATGCCTTCGGTTCACTCCTTCATGGCGGCACAACGAGGAATCGAATCGTGGGGGATGGCCGACGGGCAGAGCTTCACGGGTCGACGCGGCGGTGATGCTCCGACGCGAGATTGAAGACGGGAACCGACCAGGCGAGTGCGAATTGGTTCAGGGAAGCTCGTGGGGTTGTCGATTTCCCTCATCAACCAGTGTGGCCATCGAATCGGCCAGAATTAGGCTGGCCGGCGGAGGTTCGATGAGCTTCACGGCGTCGAGCGACTCCGGCAGTGGAACGGCGACAGGAAGAAGCAAATTGGATTCGCCTCGGATCGGTGAAGCTCGTAGGGTCATCTTCTTCCTCCGGCGAGGCTCTATGGCGGCGAATTGAAGGAGCAAGCCGACGGCGCTCGGCTGCAGGCGGCGACGCTCGGTGAATCAAGAGATGGCGCTTGGGTTTGCGGTTCAAGAGGCGATGGGAGAAGGGCGGCGCATTATATAGGCCAGGAGAGGAATCCTTGGCGTGGGCGCCAAGAAGGAACGGCGGCGCGGCACGGCAAAGCTCGGACAGTGTCCGGCAGGAACACGAGGAGGAGGAAGGAGATGCCGACATGCGGGCCCCATGAGTCAGCGAGAGAATGAGAAACAGTGGGGAGAGAGAGCTCGTGGGATTGGGCTAGGCCGAAATGGCTTCGCGGGCTTGTGGGAGAGGAAAGGAAGCTGGGCTTGCGAATGGATTCGGCCCAAGAAGGAAAGGAGAAAAAAAAAGATTTAGAGTTTTATTTTGGGAAATCATTTCCTGTTAAAAAACAAATCTAGGAAATCCCAGATAATGCATTTAAACGATAGAAATTATTCTGAAATCTCCAAAAATCCTCGGAAAAATTCCATAGATAGAGTTGGAGACTTTGAACCAAAATAAAAATATTTGAGGCTCATGAAAGAGATTTTAAAGCCTTCCAATAAATGGATTCGGCTCTAAAAAAAGAGAATTAATTCCTAGAAAAATCTAGGAAATTCTTAGGGATGATTTGATCGGCATCTAAACGCATTTTCAAAAGTTACACCCAAGACAGATGAGATTCAACGGCATGAATGCAACACTTCAATTAAGGCAACACAAAGCATATACATTTGATTTTGTAATCATTTTCCTATAGTAAATTTCCCTGTAAATTGAACAAAGGTTGGAAAAGTTTTAATAATTCGTGAAAATTATTTATTTAATTTGTCTTTCTAATCACATCCCGAAATCCTAAATTTCGGGGTGTGACAACCATGTGGTCCTTTGGATCTTGCACGTGCTAAAAAAAGTCCCGCGCCCACACACACATGGTTGCATTGGCAGTGTTACTGATATATGAAGTTCAAAGAAGTAGTAGTGATGTTGTCTTAAACATCGTATATTAATTTAAGAACGGGAGGATACTATTTAGGAGCGTGAGATAACTCTGAGCTCAGTCTAGCAGCTACAATACAGTATAATCAAATCACCAACCAGCGAGAGGCGTTGTATAGTAAGTTTCTTGATGTAACCGGTACTATGAGAAATTGAAGATGCAAATAGTCTGGCTATATATATAAAGTCGCCAAACTGAAAGTCTAGTTTACCAATATAGAGGAGTTAGATGAGAAAGTCGAAATGGAGGTAGTTGCATGCAAAACATTTTGCCTGGGAATGAGATGCAAAGGGAATGAGGGCTGAACTTTAAGATATGGTCATACTGAATGTAGCAGTATATATGTTGGCCGGGATATCCACAAGCGCATATGCTGGTTTTATGCCTTTGCCACGCATAGGACTTGTATGATAAGCAGAGGAGGCAACTGCTAATGCCCGGCCACCAAGCACAACTGCCAACTCACTTTACGGTGCCATGGGCTGAGCTACTAAGTACCAAGCACAACCGCCAACTCACTTTACTTCAGGGCTGTGTGCTTCTTCACTCTGCCCAGTACTCAGTAGCTCCCAAACTGTCAAAATGCTGTCTTACCAGCAGGAAGTCCGTGTTAAGCTAGGTACTACCGAACATTGACAGTTGACACTAATAAGGATGACGAGGTAGCTGGGGTATAGCTTGTGTGGCATTTGCCAATCTGATCTTACTACAAAGGTGTGACGGACGGATATGACGGCCCGATGACAGTGAATCAGTGATCCTCTTATTATTAACAACTGCGAATGGATATGTACTGTATTTAGTTCATCGTCAAATAAGCAGAATTTAATTTATATGAGTTGTCATTTGTACGTTGAAATGGAATTTTTAGGGCTACCCAAACCGTATGCATATCTCTATGGCTTAATAGCATAAACAACGCCACTCCTTTTGGACATTTGAATTTGATCTGAGCTACTACTGCTATGGACTTTACATAATTTGATTAAATAAAATTGACAACAGTGAAATGGTTTAGGTAAACCTCATGAGCTGCGCAATCTCACAGGACTGCGCAGCTCGAGTCTGAACTTAATTTTGTACCTATATCAGGGCAAACTGAACTTAATTATGTACCTATATTAGCCTAAATACCACTACTTTGAACTTAATTATGTACTACGAAAGATTAAACAGGGTAAACTGCAGCACAGCCAAGCACGGGCCCTGGCTCCGCCCCTGCTTTCTCACATGCAACAAGCTGAATTCCACCGCATTCGGTCAATAATTGTGGGTAAGATCCAATTGTTTGGTGAGCACTATTTATAGCTGTTAGCTGTAAGTACAGCTTGAGCTGTATAAGTTGCCTTCCTCTAACTCCATCTATAGTATTGCGTCTCCCCAGCGGTTGGTGGTTGTATCTATCTGGTAGAGTTGAGGTATCACAAACACCTGCCATCTAGAACGCCGGAGGACTAGGAGGAGCAGATGCGAATGTTGAGATGGTATATAGATGATAGCTGAACATCAAAGTCTAACTTGTCTGAATTTGGCGCTACCATGTTTGGCAAGGCGTGGATGCGTGGCGGTTCGATATGATTTTGCCAAGCTTAGGATTCGCTTCTTCGCAAAGTGCCACGCCTGCTTGTGCTGGGATGTGCTACTGCCTCCGAGAAGCTTCATTCAAGCTAAGCAGTATAGCTGGGATAGCTCGTGTCTTTATCCTGGCCCGATCTCCAATCCTGGTTGGATCATGTCCTGCGGATGCATTTTGGCATGTCCAGCAGCATAGAGCATATGCATTTTGGCGTGTCTAGCAGCATAGCTTGTGAGTCCAGCCGAAATATATAACAGCCATCTGAAATATCACCGCGTCTAAAAAGTGCGCACACGTGCCAATAGGAAAAGTTCAAATTGCTACTATGAAAACGAGATAATTTTGACATCATCATCATGGTGAGTATAATAGTTTTTTTTTTACAAATATCTACTTAAAAGTTGAAAATCATTAGATGGACACTAATTCAAAGTGAACCTCTAGAACTAATCACGGCCTAGGACACGGAGATGAACACTAGTTAAAATTAACATGTATTGCTTAATCTGCATGCATTGTCTTCTGTGGACATTGTAGAGTCAGCAGCGCTCCCCATATACCTTACGTCTGCTGGTTGGATTGGGATCACATCTCACATATCTGCCATGCATTGCTTAACACAATCACGACTCTGTTGGACTCTTCCTTTTCCCGGGCCGTTGCCTCGCACCGCACCAACCCTAACGCTAGCCGCAATCGCAACCGCGACTGATCGGAGAATCCATGGGCTCGGAGACGTCGACGGAGACGGATGCCCCTCCCCTCGCCGGAGCCGTGCCAGCGCAGGATGCCAATGGCCCCCACGCCGCCGCGCCCCTCGGCTTAATCTTCACCCCGGCCTGGAGGGAGCAGATCGACCGCCTTCTTGGACCCCCGCGGCCACCACCAGCCAAGCCGTCGTTCCTCTCGCGTCTCGGGCGGCTATGGCGGCGGTGGTTCGTCCGGTTCGATCCCAACTCCATCCCCGTCGGTCAGCCGCTCACCAAGGAACAGTTGGAGATGCTTGACCGGTAGGTAACCCCTCGTTCCATCCTTATTTTTTTTCTCCTGTTTTCGATTGTGCATATTACAATTCAATGTCGTACGTTCTGTTCTATTTATTCTTCAGACATGGAATGCCTAGCTACTTCAAGCAATTAGCTATGGAGCGCGAGGTTACCATGGATTGTGTCGTACCTGGTTTTAGAAAAAAAACCGAGTACATCTCATATGTGCGTCAGGATCAAATTACACACATATGATAGACAGTGAGTGAATAACAGAAACAGTGCTCAAACGAATATTTGATAAGTAAAGTATTTATTACACTCACGACTAAGGCACGAAGGCCAAATTAAACTGGTTCACACGATAACTAAAGACGATAACTCCAAAAGCACTCCACAGGCATCTGACTGGTAGAACACACGCCTAGAACTCATCAAGATCGCTGAGGTACTCCGCTCCATTATTACCTTCTGATCAAATATAAGCAAGGATGAGTACACTTATGGTTGGTACTCAACAAGTGGGGGAAATATGCAAGCTATCAAGGAGAGGCTTGGTTTATAACGGTCAGCATTTTAGTTGGTCAAGTTTTATTAACAAGCAACTATTTACTAAAATATAAGTATATACCAACCCATATATTAGTATAAAGTAAGCATAAAATAAATCATAAACATAACCAATAACATATGCATGTAACAATTTGATTTTCATATTCCGATAGATTAATCACGTGAGGGTCCAATGCCGTTCATGACCGCGAACACGGCTGTTATAACAGTTTTACACTCTGCAGAGGTTGTACACTTTCACCACAATTCACGTAAAAGCTCCGAAGAACTTTAGACCCAACCATGTTGTGCAAAGTAGGCATAATACCACACTTCTAAGGTGTGATTGCATAGGGACGCTACGAAGCCTTTACAAAAAATTTCTACATGTGTGTTTGTTCCCAGCACTTACGGTTTCAACAGAAGACAGAGTCTTCGGATCCCTGCACCAACACATCCACAAACAAATATCAACCCAATAGGCAGCACAAACACAACATGTAGTTCATCTAATTATTCAGCTAAGACCAGAGCCATATGGTATTGTGGTTGTACGATAAATCCCGGGTGGTTCTCCATGTTCCAATTAGCATGGTGATCTTGCATTAACATGACAAGATATAATAATAAGGATATTCATCAATGTTGGATAGAACCCATCATAAACCAAGGTTAAGCATCTAGCATAGCTACCCAACATAAAAGTAAGCCCGGTGTATCAAGGCTTAGGTGTAAAAGACTAATCATCCTTACATAGGACCCATCAAATTAATGCAACGCGAACATAAAGATAAATTTAATTGTCATGCAATGTGTATAGGTTGAAAGAAGTATGCTGAGGGGGAAAATACACTTGCCTTCTTCGAAGCACTGCGGCTCCTCCTCCCCGTAGACTTGATCTTGATCTCCCTCGAACGGACCGTTCTCTACACGATTGCACAATCATTTAATCAATAAAAAGCAAAACAATACACCATACAACTTTTAAAGACGCAAAGACGTATCTAGAACTATTCTTGATGAAGAGACGATTACGTGAGCGCAAAGATCACTCAAAACGGATTTAAAACGGTCAAGATATGGCCAAAACAAGGTTTAGGGGCTTCTCTGTACTAATCCTAACCTTGCAGGGGCTTAGATTGAAGAAACAGAGGACCTAAAACGTAATTTTGTATAAAAATAGAAGGACTTTTGAGTAAAACGACCAAACAGGACGGCGGGTTAGATTTTTAGAAAGACCAGGAGCTAAAACAAAAAGAAAATGATCTAAATCTAATTATTTTTGAACTAGACAGGACTGCGGATTGATTTCTAGAAAGTGGAGGGTCTCTTTTGCAAAAGTGGCTGGCTGACCGGTACAACTTTGACCTAGATCTGACTCCGACCATTCAATCTTGATCCAAAGGCTAGAATTGAAAAGGGCGAGCCGGTGGCCGGAGAGACGGCGCGGCGGCGCTTCACCGGAGGATCGCCGGAGTTGGGGGAAACCGGCGCTACAAGGCTCCAAAACTCGCCACGTTTGGCTTGGAAGAAAGAGGGGGAAACGGGGAACCCGTTTTGGAGGTTCTCGTCGAGAGTTGAGCAAAAGAGGGAGCTCGCATCGAGCTATGGCGGCTCGGCCATGGCGGCGACGCGACAAGGCCGCAAGAGAGCGAGAGAGAGAAAGAATAGAGGCTCGGCGAGTTCCTCACCTTCACGCGAACCTCGACGGCGAGCTCGAAGCGACGAAGGCGGCCTTGAGAGCTAGGATTGCGGCGGCGGCTCAAGGTTAGGGTTGCGGCGGCGCTGCGATGGATGGTGGCGGAAGCTAGGGTTGAGGGTCAAGGGCTCGAGGCGGCGCCTTATAAAGGGCCGAGGAACCTCCGACTTGCACGCCAAGAAGCGACGCGGCGGCGTATGGCGCTCAGACTCACCATGGAGTCCTACTCACCCACGGCGAGAGCTTGAAGAAGGCGCTGGCAGACTGGGCCCACATGTCAGCGAGAGAAAGAGAAAGGAAAGGAAAACGGCTGGGCCGGCAGCTGCGCGCAGGTTGGGCCGAGAGAGGAAACTGGGCCACGGCTACGAGTTGGGCCAGGAAAAGAAAGAAGATGGGTTGGCTAGGAGAGGAAAAGAAGAAAAGTTTTGAATCTAATTTAAATTTTTGTAAACTCTTTTTAAATTCAAACCATCGTTCAAAATATATGCAATCAGCATGAATGCAACAAAAACTTTATTGACTCTAATTTAAATGTTATTTAAATATTTAAGAGCCAAGATTTAAATTTGCAATTTAATATTTCCTAAAACAATAAAACTAAGAAAAATTGGTTGCTATATATTAATTTTATTGTGATGACAAAATTAGAGTGTTACAGATTGCCTGCAACACTACAACCTTAACCATCCGGTTCGTTCCTGGTTTATCCCATAGGTCCTATCCCGGTCGTATATGTGCATACAATGGATGGATATGTGACAAATTTGAATTCTGAATCTGTTTTTATACCATAATAAAGTAGAAGTATATATAGCAATAAAAAATAAAGGTTCCATTGACTCCTACATTGGTTAGGGTCGATGCATCCATACCAATTAGAGGCCTGCAGCTTGTCTCGTGATTAAGGTTGCAGCAGATATACTAATTATGGTCGCACTGTGTACTGATTATGGGCGCAGCTTGTGCACTGATTAGGTGCCAAAACATCTATATTGATAAGGTCCTAATTAACTTGTGTTAGGATCACAAGTATAATGATTAACTCGTGTACTGATTAGGATCCCAAGTATAATGATTGACCTATGTACTGATTAGGATCACACGTATACCGATTAGGGTTCATTAGTTCAACACCAATTTTAATTAGTGGTCGATGCAACCCATTAATCTAGTGTTTGGTACTTTTTTTGCCCAGCCACAGTTGCCAATTTCCTTACCTCGTGAATTATTGGGTTGGTTTGAGTCATGGCAATGAGTACGAGCCTGCTCCAGGCAGGGTGTGCTCGAATTCCCATTTTCACAATGGCATGTGCTGGACTCATGGGAACTTCGTGCTCGTAAGAAGCGCTCTGGTTGGTTCTCATTCCTTCCTGCTCCAAGGACTCTCTTCTTCTTCGAGCTTGCTCATGTAAAAGGTTATGCTAACGTCATCACATGCACCCCCTTAGGTATGATGATCTACTTCTTTCTTTCTTGATGCATATTATTAATTTTGCGGTTACATTGCAATGCTTTCTGTGTAAATTATTTTTGCCTTCTGTTCCTTCTGTTTTCAGATGAACCAGTTACTGAATCATACAGTGTCTTGGGTTTCCCTCTTGGGTTCTCTCCTCGTCGTAGTGGCAAATGTACGAACCCCCTCTCTCCAACCTCTTCATCTGATCTTCCTCCATCTCCCACACAGACCTCACAATCGTTCACTTAGTCATTTTGATATAATTGTTTGGCTTGCAGTGGATTGCTTTTGCAAAACGTGCTACAGTCGCTTTGATGTTCTACATCCTGGCATACAAAAGATATTTGCATGTGGACATAAGCATGTCGAGAAAGTTTGTGAAATGTGCTATCTTCGCATCGGTGTGCTGCATCCGCACCCTGGACGATTCGCATTTGGCTATCACGATCCTTACCGCCCATACCCTACTAAGCACTGATGTCATTAATCACTGTCCATGTCCGAAGATCATGAAATCAATATGAGAAGAGTTGTCATGAAAAACTGATTGTTATCTATACGCCGTGCATGATCACTATCTCGACAGTTTTGGTTGGGCGGGTCGCAGGTATAGGACAGAGTTTTTCTAGCAGATAGCACGTGTGCTAGACAACCGTTTTGGCCTGGACAAGCCTTGCGATAGGTGATTCAGAAACCTGTTTTGTGAAAGTTACCCAGATCTCAGGTCTGGTTCCGGTAGTGTTTGGCTCCCTTAATGTCACAACCACAAAATCGTGATCAACTGGAAGTGTTCCATACCAATATAGCATATGGCTCAACTGCTCGAGATATATCAGTGAATTCTTGCAATGGTAATATAGTGAAACATAGGAGGAGCTATCAGACATTCAGCCTACAACAACAACACAGAATTCTAACAGTTGAGAAGCCCTTGCTCACTTATATTCTACAGGAGCGAATTCTAACAGTTTCATTTTTTTTAGAGGGTAAACGAGAAGCCCCACCTGATTTCATTCATTTGCTGTTTGCCAGCCAAAAGCTTACATACTTTTACATTTGAGCACGGGGGAAAATAAGAGGGAAAAACTTATGTTGGTACGGTTTCAGTTTTAGAAAGGAACTACAGCTTCTCTCAAATGTGTGGAGCAGCTGAGCTTAAGCATGGATGTTTAGTCGCCGTATTTTGGCTGCATTTATGGTCCTGGGATTACCATGTTACAATTCAACCGCAAGCACGAAGCTAAACCTACCAACCCGAAAATTGAAATCCTAAAATGAATCAAATTCAAAAACCAATTCTGAAAATATTTTGAACTCAGATTATTTGCTTGCCTCTTTTGGGTCACTTTTTCTGGTTGGCTCGGCACATCTCTATTTTCCATCAAGCCCAACACAACGCCACCTCCGATCCCCCACTCCTTTTTTTTTTCCTTCATCCAGCTTGTGCACTCACACACGAACGGCACGAGCACGAGGTGCACGCTGCTCAACTACTCCGTCAATGCCGCAGTACCATTACTTTACTGCATCGTCTGCACCACTCCCGAGGCACGCCATCGTCTCCTCTACAGAAAAGACAGAGTCGCTATCTTGAGATTGCGTTATGTGTTGCGCCTCATGTGTGTGTCGGCCGCTAGGTCTTACCATACCGACCAGTGGTGGTTCCAACAACGCACGTGTGTACGTTTCTAGTCAACCGCTAGTGGCACAACACACGTGTGTACGTTGACTCCCTTCCTTCACTGAACTGATTCACCCGGGTCCAAACCTGCTGAGCTAGCTAATTTTGA
Source organism: Digitaria exilis (assembly GCA_015342445.1). Taxonomy (NCBI): domain Eukaryota; kingdom Viridiplantae; phylum Streptophyta; class Magnoliopsida; order Poales; family Poaceae; genus Digitaria; species Digitaria exilis. Next base: position 195,692 of record JACEFO010002303.1, read on the forward strand.
CTTTACGAGATCTCATCTCTTTGGAATGATTGGAGAGAGCCCCGCCTCCTCTTGGTTGGTGCCGGGCCCGAGAGTGATGGGACTACTTCCTGAAAGAGCCTTTGGTTCAGGCCGGCAGGAGGGGCCCTGATCTATAAATTGAGAGAGCAAAAAAACAGGCTTTGCTACCCTTTTTTAAATGAAGAAAGAACGGACGAAGTTTAGACCGCTCAACTGCTAGTGGGACAACATAACTAGTAATTTATTTCTGGTTCTGTAATATCTCGTGCAAATCTCTCAATCGTGTGTGCATTTTTTTTGGTATGCATGTTTATTTCACACGATGCCAACTATGTTGCCAGATGCCAGGTCCATGTCGTTCAGTTCCTGCCTAGTTTTTATTGGCAGTGAAAGCTTTGTCACAAATTTTATTCGAAGGGAGTTCCTACCTAGTTTATATATACATGCACAAGATACGACTCCTTCCATCCTTTAGTGTAAGGTCGGTGGAGTATTTTGTTTTCATGATGGTGGGCAATAGTATGCATGTATGATCGCTAGGTGGTTGGTGATACTATAACTGCTATGCCTCACTCATAATTAATTACTCCATAGACATAAGTAACTTCATATAAACCAGTAAGAAATTGAAGTTTCTGCTAGCATGGCTAGCGTATAAAAACTTGAGTCGAACTGTTGGATGGCCAAGAGCAAGCAGCTAATAGTTCACAAGGTTGAAATGGCGGCAGTAACATGGCAAGACATTTTGCCTGCCTGCGAATGGGATGCACGGGGAATGAAAGCTTAGAGTTAATATCTGGACACTGAGCTTCACTGTTCGGATGGGGTGACCGCAGCTGAGTGTTTTGACAAGAGCAAACACGAGTGAACGCTGCTGCTATGTTGAAGCTTTAGGCTTTTTAGGGTTTAGGAGAGGCATACTTAGACTTAGAGTCGGCGGCTGGGCAGTTTCTCACCAATCCGACTGATGGCACAGCCTACGAGCCAACTCTGACAACCAATCCAACTCTGTTTTGGCTCGTCCGTATATGGTTGCCGAGGGCTCCTGCGTGAGCATGTCAGGAACAGCTCTCAAATCTGTAACAGAACTCTGAATACCAATTCAATCCCTCCATCGTCGTTCCCCCAATTCAAGTCTCTTCTGAACTTGTTCCAATTTCACTGGTCATTGACGAGTGAATTAATGGCGGCGATGGCGACGAGGAGACGTCGGCATCGTCAGCGGCGCCCCAAGCACCAAGACGAGGAGCGTGAGCCATACGATGGCCTGGAAGACAGGGGACGACCAGAGCTGCTACGTGCCTGCGCCCACTAGCAGTACATGGCGGCCTGCGCCATGGATACGCAGGCGAATTGGCGAGCTCGCGACTCGCGAGCGTCAACAGGGAGAAGCCGTTGATGGACCATTTGGAAATTTTTTTTTGCCACGACCACGGTACTGTAAAAATGAACTAAGAGGGCAATACTAAAATAGAAATTGCATGAGCAAACCTCTAACTACCACTCGACCAGCCTCTACTACTTATGTGCAGGAATGGTGGCAACTACAGCTGCCCTTGAATTTTTCTACTGGCCAAGATCCGGAGCTATTGTATGCAAACTAATGCTCTGCTAAACTCAGCCAGCCCTGAGGCCTTAACTCTGTACCTGAAGAGAGCCTTGGCCTGGAATCACATATGTTGTTTCATTTCATGCCCCCCTAATCTGCGCCCCGATGCGAGCCCTGCAGCAACGCGGATAGTAGTGGCACCGAGGGGAGTAGCTAACTAAAACCCACACAATCACGTCCAATAAAGAACGCCAAATAAAACTAGAGGGGAGTAGCTAGCATATGGTGAATTGTGGTTAAGATCCTATTTTTTGGTCAGCCCTATTTATACCTGTCAGCTGCAAATACAATTGTACAAGTTGCCTCCCTCCAACCTCCATTTCATAAATAGCTACCTTATAGTGTCACTGATCAATAGTATTGCATCTCCCAATGGTTGGTGATTGTAGCTATCTGGTAGACTTGAGGTATCACAAACACCTGCCATCTAAAACGCTGGATGACTACTAGGAGTGATGCGAATGTTGAGATGGTGGCAGTTAGTTGCCTGGGAACGGGATGCACGGGGAATGATAGCTGAGTGTCAAGCTCTTACTTGGCTGAATTTGGCGCTAACATGTTTGCCAACAGATCAATGGCGTGGATGCGTGGCGGTTCTATAAGGTTCTGCCAAGCCTAGGACTCGCATCACAAGGTGCCATATCGCCTGTTTGTGCTGGGATGTGCTACTGCCTCCGAGAAGTTTCATTCAAGCAGTGAACTCCAAGATGGCGGTGCCATGTTCCGTGGCTCTCCAATCAACTTGTGGATTGCTGTAGTACGGGCACGAGTTCGCCTCGTCGTACCGACGGGCATTGACACCAGCGATTCACAAAGACAGCCAAGGCAGCTGGGGTAGCTTGTGTTGTGTCTCGTATCCTGGTCCGATCTCCAATCCTGGATGGATCATGTCCCGTGCATTCATTTTGGCGTTTCTATGCATGTTTTACTGATGACGCTGGCGCCGACTATGTTGACAGTGTTGGAATATTGAAATAAAAATTCTAACTGAAAGCAAACCGGATCAAGGGGATGCCAAGGTGGTCTTGTTGTTGCCATTTCAATAAGAATACATCCCAAACTCCAAATGTGAAATGTCCACTGACAGATTATTGTATCCTTATCCACTGTAATTACTCTTAATAAGCTGCAGGATTTTCGATGACGAGACTGCATTCTCACAACATTCAACAGATTGGGCATAATGTGTGAAGAACATCTCACCTCAGGAGCCATCCAGTAAGCAGCAGTTCCTTTGGGAGTGTATATGTTGGATCTCTAGGCAATACCATTCGTGGACAAAGTAGTAAATTGGAAAGCTTCGGTTACTGTCACAACCACAAAATCGTGATCAATTGGGAGGTAACCTTTATGTTCCACACTAATATAGCATACGGCTCAAGATATATGGGTGAATTCTTGTAATGGTGATATAGTGAAACATAACAGGAGCTATCAGCCATTCAGCCTACAACAGCATAGAAGCCCTGAAAATTCTTCAATTTATTACTAATTAGTTGAGATAAGTTTAAATCCCTTGCTCACTTATATTCTACAGGATCGAATTCTAACAGTTTCAGTTTTAAAAAGGAACTACAGTTTCTCTCAAATGTGTGGAACAGCTGAGCTTAAGCGTGGATGTTTAATCACCACATTTCAGCTGTATTTACGGTCCATGGATTACCAGGTTACAATTCAACAGCAACGAGCACGAAGCTAAACATAACATCCCGAAAATTGAAATCCTAAAATGAATTGAATTCAAAAACTAATTCTGAAAATGTATTGAACTCCAATTATTTCCTTGTCTCTTTTGGGCCGCTCCCAAGGGCCGAGGCACACCACCGTTTCCTCACAGAAAAGACAGAGTGCCTGTCTCGAGGTTGTGGTATGTGTTGTGCCTAAGGGTGAACAAAAAAAAGCTCGGGTTCGTGAGCTCGGCTCGGCTCGGCTTGATTTCCAAACGAGCCGAGCCCAAGCCAGCAGTTTAGCTTGTTAGAGACGAGCCGAGCCCGAGCGAGCTCGTGAGCTAAAAAAGCTCGAGTGGTGGCCTATTAGTAGCCCTATTTAGACAGCCCAACACAAGTAAAACCACATTGCTATTTATTATTTCTTCTATTATTGTAAGACTATTATTATAGGACCATATTTTAAGACCTTAAAGTGATGAGACTTACTTTTGGAACCTATTTTTGATTGTATTATAAATTATAATGCATGTCATGGTTTTTTTTGTCAGCTCACAAGCCGGTTCGAGCTTGCTCGAGCTTGAGCCTCAAGTTTGGCTCATTTAGGTTAGCAAGCCGAGCCGAGCCGAACCGTCTTTCTTCCAAGGTTTCACGAGCCGAGCCGAGCCTGGCTAGGCTCGGCTCGGTTCCACCCCTAGTTGTGCCTCATGAGTGTGCCGGCCGCTAGGTGCAAGCCATACCGCCGAATGGTGGTGCCACCAAGAACACGCGTGTGTACGTTTCTAGTAAACCGCTAGCTGCACAACATAGCTGGTAATTTGTTTCTGGTCTCATCTCCTGGTTGTGTAATGCCTCGTGCAAACCTTTCGATTGTCCGTGCATTTTTTTTTGTATGCATGTTTATTTCACACGATGCCAACTATGTTGCCAGCTCCAGGCAGTTCAGTTCCTGCCTAGTTTTTTTTTTCTGGAAGGGCAGTGAAAGCTTTGTCATCATCACAAATTTTATTAGAAGGAAGTTCCTGCCTAGTTTATGTACATGCACAAGTTACAACTCCCTCCATCCTTTAGTGTAAGGTAGGTGGAGGGGCAACCTTTGTTTTCATGCTGGTGGCAATAGTATGATCTTTAGGTGGTTGGTGATATTATAGTTGCTATGCCTCACTCATAATTAACTGCACCTTCGTATAACCAGTAAGAAGTTAAAGTTGCTAGTAGCATGGCTAACATATATAAAACTTGTCAATTAGAACTCTTGTTTGCCCAAGAGCAAGCAGTGAGTAGTTCACATGGATGAAATGGCGGCAGTAACATGGCAAGATATTTTGCCTGCGAATGGGATGCACAAGGAACGAGAGCTTAGCCTCAATATGTGTTTATCGAGCTGCAAGGTCGGAAGGTCCTCCAGAGTGTGTGCTGGCTCTACGTCTCTGCCAACCGTAGCATTCGTATGATATGATGGGGTGACCGTCGTTGCTGGTTTTGACAAGACGAAACATCAGCGGACGCTGCTACCATGGTGAAGATCTAGGGAAGTGGTGCCGTGTTCAGTGCTTGTGACACAGACTTAGAGTCGGCAGCCGGGTAGTTTCTCACCAATCCAATATAATTGATGGCACAGGTTACAATCCAAGTCATGGGCGAGGCAACTCAGTTTTGGCTCCTGCGTGGCGTGAGCATGTCTCTGTAACAGAAGTATGAATACCATCCAATCCAATTCCCTCGTCGTGCTTCCCCCAATTCTCTTGTGGCCTTTCTCCAATTTCCTTAATTACTGCACTACCTTGACCAGCGTACAGATCGACGGCCAGCTTGTCACCAGCGCCCAGCACGTACTGAGAAGATGAGGACGTGGTTGTAGCGCAGAAATAGGCGGCATCGTCAGCCACGTCCTGAGCGCGTTACTGCAAGGCTCGCATCGATGCGAGCCCTGCAGCAACGCGGATAGTGGCACCGATGAGGCGTACGTGGTGGTGGTACACGGCAGGCCATCGTGGCCGTGGTTGGCCTCCCGTTTGGTTGGTTCGTCCACGACCACAAGCGCCCGGCCCCGCCACCTCGATTTGGTTCGTCCTTCAATCTCTGCTCCTAAAAAGCACATAAGAGGGTCAAATTTGTGATACGTCGTCCCCCTCCTACGGTTTTCGTCGTACGTCGCCACCTGCCGCCCGCATCGATGTACGTCGCCCCAACCTCGCTGATCTCGCCCGACCTATCGCCCCACTTCCCTTTTCCGCACGACGGTTGCGGTAGAAGGGAACCGCGTCGCCGCCGCTATTGCAGATTTGCAGGCAACACGGTGCCCTTGCCCCTCCTGTCCAGTGTCCCCGTCCCTCACGCGTGGAGGACATCACCGCCGCCGCCGCCTTCATCCACTCAGCGCGGCGATCGGCATCCCACCATGACCGGCAGGATCATCCACACGCGTGGAGGAGAACACCGCCGCCGGCCATCGCGACGTTTCCAGAGGCAGGATCATCCACCGGCGTCGTCTTCCTCCACTCGGTGCGGCGATTGGGATCCAGCACGACCTGCAGGAGTTTGATCGGGAGTTCGGGACCTCCACGACGCCCCTGGGATCCACGTCGCCGTCGTCGATCTGCCACGACACGAGGGCGTCCCACATCACCGCCATTCAGGCCACGCGAAGCCACCGACGCCCGGGTCCTTCCCGCGTGATGCGCCCCGGACGTTGCCGCCATTCAGACCACGCGAATTGAAGCCGTTCTTCCCTCGCGACGCGCCGCGGACGTCGCCGCCAGGCGCCGTCCACGACGCCACCTGCAGTGTCCCCGTGGACGCCTTACAACGTTGCGGTCAATCACGCTCTGCACGGCGCCAGAACTGAGATTGTTGCGACAACGTCTACATGCAAGTTTGACATCGTGGAATGGCTTCTTTTCATGAAATCTGCACATCGAACTTGCTTGCGTGCTTTGGTTTTCCAACAGTACGTTCTTGTTTTAGTCGTTTTCGATCATGCTTTTCCCAATTTCCAGATCAACGATGTTTGTTTTACAGCTAAAACACTCACATATTAATATATCTAACCCTCAACTATTAGCCTGTTGTTAACTGAAGGGAGTAAAACTACTAGCATCTGCTGACGGAGATTGATTAGTCAGTGTATTAGAGGCGCAACATGGACACTGGCTCGACACCGAATGGCTGCTGATCGTCATCCTGCGTCCTTTTGTCGCATGCTGATCGAGGTGCTGCATGATACTGTTGCGCATTCATGGATGTTGCAAACATCGACGTGGCTTAGCAAACTTGGATTACGTAATCACATATATAATAATGTACAATTTGTATATGCTGTTGTCGAACTTTTCCATTATAATGTACACCTTGTTATTGCTTCGTTCGTAGGTTTAATGGTCGAGGTCGACATATATTAATGGTTTAGACCAAAGAGCAGCACGATTCCTTATTGTAGCAGGTTCAAGGAATTTTAACAATGTGAATATATAGCATGTCAGGCGCATGTAATTAAATTATATTTGTCACACATAGTTCTGTTGTCTCATCCTGACAGGAAATATGAGCTCAGAAGCATTGAGGCAGCACGAGGGGTGTGATGGCAGGCCAATGTGCTGGTATGCTTTAATTTCTTTGTCGCCAGCAATTGGCATGGTTATTACCTTCTAGACTAAAGGTAGAACATTATATTGATGGTTCATATGGATGTTGAATCTGTTTCCTGATTATTTCCATCAGTTCCAATCTGAAGTCTGAACAGATACTTTCTTTAGAAATTGGGCTGCCTTTCAGTATAGCAAACCTCATCACTGTTGCTATTAGTCGTCAACGTTGACGTTAAGATATAATATTATTTCAGTTTGAATGACTGTCAACTTCTCGAAAAAATGTCATGTTATTTCGAACACCTAGGGAGTATGGAGTCATAAGACGAAGACCTTTCTGTCTACCTAACAGGCTTGAGGCTCTCGAGTCGAACCAGATTGCAATAATATGAATCCACGTGATCTGGTTAATTTGGAAATTCAAACCATATTTCAGTTTGAATGATTGTCAACTTCTCGAAAAATGTCACTTCCTATAGATCAATAAATTTGTCAAGTGTTCTTTTTCTCTCTCTTTCTAATAGACTAAACAAAGTATAAACTGCTTGAAATTGTTTTAAGATAGAAAATGCTTAGCTTTGGACAATATGGTTAGAGTTTTGGTCATCTTAAAAGCTTAGCACATCATAATAAAAGCATATCATGCGGCATTATATTTACCTAGGTTCTATTTAGAAATTTGATCATTTAGATTGTTTTCATGAAAATCTAATACTGCTGAAGTTTACTGGTTCTCATGTCAGTCTAAAATGCACGAGCACATAACTATATATTACTAAGATTGTACCATGTTATTTATGTTGTGTATTGCACTGAATCTTTTATAGCTCGTAGCAACACACGGGCACGCAACTAGTGAATTTGTAAATTTGAATACTCAAATGGATTCGGAAGACATCAATAGAGCTTAATTTGATTGCAAGTAATTGAGTTGAGATTCAACATGTTGGATGACGAACTTCACCCCAACAGTAGCGTCAGGTTATTGGGGATTTCAACCGATGCCATAAGCTTTTGCAAAAAGGAGATCAACAAAACTTGTAATTAATTGCAGTATTTTTGTGCCTTGATATTTTTATATAAAACCCAAAATTCAAATAATTTAAAAAAGTTTTAAAAAAATTTGGATCATATGCTAATGGTGAATGCTAATTTTAGAAAGATTAAATTCTCTTTCTAAAATAGTTTTTTACATGTGAATCCCTCAACAATATAATATCTTAACATCATTTTGCATATAAAGTGTCTCTCAGCACTTCAGAGGCATTATAGGCATTTCGTATAAAACCCACACAATCACGTCCAATAAAGAACACCAACTAAAACTAGAGGGAAGTAGCTAGCATATGGTGAATTGTGGTTAAGATCCTATTTTTTTGGTGAGCTCTATTTATATCTGTTAGCTGCAAATACAACTGTACAAGTTGCCTCCCTCCAACCTCCATTTCATAAGTAGCTACTCCCTCCATCCTCTTTTGATAGTCCTATTTCAAAAACTCAACTTTTCACAAATGATAGTCCTATTTGCTATTTATGGGACATGGCAATAAATAGCACCAGTGACAGGGAGTTCCCAGTTAAAACATTGGATGACCAACTAAAAAATTTGTGTTGCATTAATAAGATGATAAGCAAGGTTGTTCTCCTTCGTCTTTGTGTCAAGGTGAAATAGGACTATCAAAAAAGGATGGAGGGAGTACCTTATAGTGTCACTTATCAGTAGTATTGCATCTCCCAGCGGTTGGTGATTGTAGCTATCTGGTAGACTTGAGGTATCACAAACACCTGCCATCTAGAACGCCGGATGACTAGGAGGAGCATATGCGAATGTTGATATGGTGACAGTTAGTTGCCTGGGAACGGGATGCATGGGGAATGATAGCTGAGGATCAAGCTCTAACTTGACTGAATTTGGAGCTACCATGTTTGGCAACAGATGAAGGGAATGGGTGCGTGGCGGTTCTATTTGGTTTTGCCAAGCTTAGGACTCGCATCGCAAGGTGCCACGCCTGCTTCTGCTGGTGTGTGCTGCTGCCTCCAAGAAGCTTCATTCAACCAGTGAACCCTTCGATTCTTTTAACTATCGGCAAAGGTTTTTCCGACGGCTTCTACCCCAACGGTTGTGAAAGTGTCGGCGTAGCCTACGCCAACACATTAGATGTCGACAATTGTAGCCTTCGCCGATTGTAGAAAGTGTTGGGAAAGGTGTACCATGGTGTAGTGTGTTCCATTTCTCTCATACTGCTGTATTACCTACACGAGGCCGCCCTGTCATACTGACGAGCATTGACACCAGCGATTCCAGTCAATGGCGGCCGAGGCAGCTGGGGTTGCCTGTGTCTCTAATCCTGGTCCGATCTCCAATGAGGTCTTGCCTTGTACTACTGATAAAAACAGCTAGTATCTGAGCATCTAATGGTCCAGATTAATTGTGTACTAGTGAAAACTCTAACGATGATATAAGTATAGATAGTACAAGAGCATATTATGAACAAAATGTAACACCCCTGGTGTTAATTAACCTTAAGATGATGGTTAAGTTAAACCCAGGCTAATTCAAAAGTGAATTTGAAGAAAATGAGGAAAAAATTAATCAATTTGAGTCAAAAACCATTCAAATGAAGTAATAAGAAAACTTTGAAAAATTCCTAAGAACTTGAAAAAGTGCAAATGTAAAAGTTGGAGAATAAGTCAAACCAAGAAACTTTCCTTTTCAGACCATAGCCTAAAAATGTCTGGAAGCATCTCAAATTTCAAACCCTAACCTTGAAATTTGACATTTCCACTTCAAATTCAAAGCTGAAATGGAATCTTAGCCAAATCTCAAGTTTTTAGCACAGAACATCAAAATCTCCAAAAAGCAAAGTTGTACATCTTCACATTTCTGATCTTTGCCTCTTTGGGCACTTTGGCCAATTTTGCCATTTAGCCCCTCAAATTTCAGAAATTCAGTTCAAAACAGGGAATTACCCCCTTTTGAATTACAGCCAAGATTTCAACTTTTTCTTCAAATCTCCAGTGCAGGGACGTGTCTTATGAAATTCTAAACAACTTTCATGTTGGAAGATTTTCGAGTCATGTTCAAAATTTTGAAATTAGAGCCATGCCAATCAGTTGACCTTTGCACCGCTCACGGCGCGCTCACGGGATGCCAGCGCCGCGCCCGCGCGTGCCGCGCTCGCCGCCGGCAAGCGCCTGCCGCCGTCCGGTCTCGCCAGCTCCAACCAATGCCACCGTTGCATGTCCCCGCTCGCGGTGCACGCCTCTGGCAAGGTCTCATGGTCGGAGACGCACTGTAGCGCTGACTCCGCGCTCGTCGTTGCGTCGCCGCCGCGAACCGCCGGGTTTTGCCGTCGCCGCCGTTGCCCGCCGGTCCAAAGCGCGACTTTTGCGCCCCCGCGTGCTCCTTTTCCTCGCCCTGTCCCTTCTCGCCTCGACCACACGCGTCTGTCGCCTGCAGCACGCCTGCGCGCGAGCGTTGACGCCGCGCACGGCGCCAACACGGCCGCGGCAAGCCTCAGCGCCGCGCGACATCACCGAGCTGCCCCGGTCCCCATCTCGTGCTTCCCGAGCACCCTTCCACTCCCCTCTCGCTCCTACATAAGCCCTCAACAGTTCCCCTCCCTTCCTCGCCGGAAAAACGCTCGCCGGAGCAAGCAGAGGCGCCGCCGAGCTCGTTCCCGTGAGCAGCCCTCTCCACCGCTTCCCCGGCCAAACCAAGGCTCTCACGAGCTTCCCCATCCTCCACTGCCACTCACCGACCCATTCCCGACCCGCTTCCCCCACCAGAGCCACCGGCGTAGCTCGCCGGAGTTCACAAAGCTTCCGCCGCCGAGCCGCGCACGTGGACAGCCCGCTCCACTTCTCCTCCGGCCGAACCGAGGGCACATTTAGCTTCCTCGTGCCACGCTGGTGCTCACCGACCCCTTCCCCGAGCCTCTCCGACCCCGACGCCGCCGGTCGCCGCTCGCCGGAGCAAGCCGAGCCGCCACCGCCGTCGTTGACCTCGATTCCGGCCATCCCCGACCTCGAGACCTAGCTCAAACGAACCACGGTGAGCCCCTCTCCATTTCCCCCCACTTCCCCGGCCCGGTCTCGCCGCCGTTTGGCCGGCGTAACCACGCCGGCGAACTCGAGGACACGGTTGTGTCTTCAACCTCTTTCCAGGGGGCCGCGTGCAAAATGCAGGGGCCTGTTCGTAAGGGATTCAAAAGTTCTAGGGTCCCTCGTGTAAAATAGATTCTATATTTTTGGATTAATTCGCTGAGATCTTCAAAAATTTGTAGAAAATCGTAGAAAAATCAGAAAAATGCCAAACCAATTTTGTAGTGACCAGTGAATCTAGAAGAACAAATTCTTCCTTTGCACCTCACCCAGTTGAGCTGTAGATTTTGAAATATAAATTCATTTTAGTTTGAGCACTTTTCATCATAGTTCAAAATCTATACATGCACTGGAGCTGAGCTTGGGATATGTTGTTAGGGTGGTTATCATTAGCCTAATGCGCAAAGGGTGCACAAAAATTCCCAGTGGATTTAGGGTTATGATTTTCCAAACATATACCCTGCTGTTTTGGCAAATAAATCACAGAAAATAAATTACTCACTGAAAAATCATCTCCTTCACCCAGAAACTAAATCAGGACCTAAGAAACCTTAGAAAAATGCAAATGGTAATTTTTGGACACTGGAAAATGGCTAAATGATTTTTGGTAGTTTAAACATGGTGAAATTCCACAAAAATAATCATAAATCAATATCACATGCAGACTTGCAGAGAGGTCACCCTTGGTACCCTAAGTCACTGTGCCAAGTGGTGTGGACAGAAACCTTGTAATTATTTTTGTAGGATTTTAGTTTGTTTTTAGGCAAAAAGATAAGAATAATTTTAATAAATTATAGAAAAATTATCTTGAGCCAAACTTTGGGCTAAGCTCCTGCCTTGGCATGAGCAAGCCTCTGGCCAAATGGTACATGAACATAAATTTCCTAAGTTCACCTTTTGAATAATCGAAAAAGGACTTGAATAAGGGAAAAGAGAAGAAAAGAAAAGAGAAGAAAAAAAAAAGAAAGGAAAAGAGAAGAAAAAGAAAAGAGAAAAACCTAAACCTCTAAAATCAAAGTAAAGGTTCAAAATGAAATGGGAATATCCACTTATAAGTAATGTTTATCCTTTCCAACTTTTTAACCAAGATTTAAATTAATCCTAACTATTTAAATCTCGATACTTAAGCATTCATGCATTCGTGTAGATTCGGATCTCGCCGACGGAGTCTACGACCTAGTTCCCGCTGCCGAGGAGATCGCCCAGGAGTCCGAGGTGAACGTGGTGCACGTGGATCCGAGCCCCGAGCAGGAGTACCGCTTCGAGCCGGAAGGCAAGCCCCGGAGCATAACCTAACTTTACTTACGCAATTTACTTGATTATATGTTTGTGCATTTAAGTTTCAAGGAGTTGAATGAAACCCTAGATTGCATGATCATAGGTTCCTTTGATTGAACACTAGTATGTTAGGTTCGATAGTCGCTATGCTTAAGAACGATAGAAGTCGAGTGTTTTCCGACACCCGCGAGATATAGGAGTTGTATGACTACTCATATCAGAAACACTAGAGACGATGGGCGGATGATTGTAGATACCCGTCTATCGATGTTTTAAGTGGAAACATGTGGTACTTTTGTGTCAAGCGTTTGAACGTACCACACATATGCACGGTTTATGGGACCGGTAAGTCCCGGTATCCGATTGATGCGAGCAGGTCCGACAGCTCTCTGTCTTGGAAACGTTATCCCATGGGCACATGAGGGTAGTTGCGTGAGTCCCAGTAGTGGTAAACCTTTACCCTGAGGCAGTGGGACTCGGGAGCCACTCGCAGAGAGAGGAGAAAGGATTGGGGTGTGTTGGCATTTCCAACCATTCCGTATGTTTGGGTTTTCCCTGGCCAGGTAGTGAATTCGGTTCGAACTGTCCGCTTCTCGCGGTTAATGAGACTGCTTGACCGATGTATGGCATATTATGAAGTGAAACTTGGAAGGATGAAATCTTTGTATGGAATAATTGTATTGCAAAACTTGATTGTTTAGCTAGGCTCACCTAGAATGGATAGACTAAAGAAATTAAAATCAAAATAAAGAAACTAGAAAAAAGCTTAGTCGCTTTTGGCAAAAGAACCCCACTAGCCAAACAGCCTCTCATCGTAGGAGTCGGTGATGTAGTGATCACCAGTCGGTTAAGTCTTGTTGAGTATAACTAGTATACTCAGCCTTGCTTGTGGCTTAATTTTCAGGACCATTCCCTCAGGAGGTAGCTGCCTCTATGGCTTGGGCCTCCCAGCTTCCTCCTGGTTACAGCATCGAGTGGGAGCCGACCTCTCCCGAGGATCGTGAGGAGTAGCGTCACGGCTGACTTCATCGTGACGATACTATGGATCGTCGCTAGTATCTCGTTTACTTTCCGCTGCATGAACTCAAACTATTTACTTATCATTTCAATTTGGTTGTAATAACTCTAAGACTTGTTGTAATTTGAATTGTGGAATGATGTGATCTTTGGAACTCACCTTCGAGTGAGTGTATGGACGGACGATCTTCAGTAGCCGATGGTCGAGCTTGACTCGACGGTCGAATCCGCACTTGGGAACATTTTCGTGTATTAGCACCAATGGAAGGTGAAATATACTTAAGTGGGCCCATTTCTCGGGTAAGATCGCTACACAAAACATTAATAGTATTTGTGTTTAGAAATATTTCACTTAGGAACATTTATAAATCCTTCCATGTTCATGCTCTAGGGTGCCTCGTTCTGTTATGTAGACAGAACAGTTGTATGAAGTTAACAGAAATAGTTGTCATATCAAAATAAATAATAAACTGACGATGAGAAGCGCAGACTTCTGATGCTAGTGAAGACGGACAGATGTACTCCAATCCTAGGGCAGCACCGGCAAGAAACGAAACCTCCTCACGAGGCCGGTGGGCAGGGACGTTGGGAAGCCAACTGGTGGGCAGGTACGGCGGCGTCGGCCAGAAACAAAGCCTCCTTGCGGCGCTGATGAGAGAGAGAGAGCCGGTGAGGTGAAGGGGCTGAAGGGCATGCAAAGCACACGCCAGCGAGGAGGGATGCGGCATGGGAAGAGAGTTGGAAGGGAAGGACCGGTCCGGTCGGTGGTCACGGATGGAGTGTCAGGATGGGAGGATCGGTCACGCCACGGCTGATGCGTCGAGATGGGGAGGAAAGGCATAGAGAAGGGATGGAAAAAATCATATGCGTAATTGTGAAATTGGTACTTACAAAATTACCTCTCGTTATCAACCGTTCGATCCTCTTTAATTATACTCTGTACTACTCTTTAGTAGTATAGGACAAAAGTTCTCTACGGAACGTATGTACAAAGCCTCCTATGCAGCACCACATCTTTACTCCAGGTGTCCCCTGCCACTAATCTTGAGAAGAATCAATAGTAAGTTGCCGTCCGTGGTGAGGCCTTTACCTTGCCGCGCGCCCGACCCTACTTGCGAGGGAATTGCACTGCTTTCAAATGCCGATTGACAGGTGGCGTGCGTGCAGGTGGTGTTTCACGGGAACGCCCGTATAACACGACTGCTTAGAATTTACGTCTGCTCAGCTCTCATTCCCTTTGCATCCCGTTCCTAGGTAAGGGGGCATTTACTTTCAAAAAGATTCTCCGAAAAAGCTCCAACTTTTTCTTATTCATCCCACCTCTTTCACTCACAGAACACTATTCATCTACAGTGTTTTTTGGTGAATAGTGTATTTTCGGGAAATCTTTTCCCAATCTAAACAATTTTTTTTGCCATACTACTGCCGCCATTTCAACCTGGTGTGATCCAGTCGCTCCTCCTGGTCATCCAAGAGCTTCAGTTGACAAGTATATGTGATAAGCTATTGGCAACTTTGATTTCTCACACTACTTCTGGTCAGATGACCTGAGACTTCATGTCTAGCAATTATATATATCACCAACCACCAAGACCCAGAGACCATAAGTTGAGAGTTATATAGATAGCTCAAAGCTATCAGAGGACCTCACGTCTAGGACGAAGCAGAGAGCAGCAGTGGTGGAAAGAGGTTCTGTATTCACGTGAAGAAGATGAGGAGTGCTGCCCTTTTATAGGTGCACTTGGAGCAAAGGGGACGAACCTCAGTGTCAGCAATGGCAATTAGAACACTATTCAATCTCTGTAGCAATGGTGATGTCCCATCAAACAACATTATTGTCCCATCATCAATCTGCGTTCATCAAGCCTTTTAAGTCTGAGTGAGGTCACCGAACCAGTACAGTGAGAAATCAAAGCTGCCAATAGCATGGCTAGCATATATACTTAAACTTGCCAACTGGAACTCTTGGATGACCATGAGGAGCGAGCAGATCAAAAGGTTGAAATTGCAGTGTAGCAGCATGGCAAGAAATTTTGCATGGGAACGGGATGCATAGGGAATGAGAGCTGAGCGAGCTTGAAGATATGCACATCGAGCGGTGCCGAAGCGAAGGACATTATGCTGTCCTGGGAATTCACCAGAGCGTGCACCAGTTCTATGCGCCTCTGCCAACAGTCCGACTCGTATGATCGCATGGGGGGCTCATCGACATTGCGTCTGGCAAAAGCAGCCGCCAATGAACGTTGATGCTGTGGTGAAGGTTCAGACTGGCCGTGTCGTGATCACGACAGAAGACTTAGGAGGGATTTTGACAATGATTGCAGGTGGTACCACACGATACGTTTTAGTTGATTAATGATACCTGTTGATCTAGCCAAGCATTTAGCTAAGTATTTATTTTAATACATAAAAATATATGTATTTGCAGTGCACGGTATGGTGATACCATGAAACTGCCAATGCAGCCTATTTTACTTTGTCCTTTAGTTACGCGTTGGAGTTTTATCTAGTGCGGTTCCAACCTAAGTAATCTGATGCATCTTATCCTGTTAATATTGATATAGAGATCAATCTTATAAAATATAGGGGGGGGGCATGCTGCCATCTATTCTATGCATGTGCTCTGATCATTACCATAAATAATAGCCATATGATCTTGACCCCCCCCCCCCCTACAATACTTGCTTTTAATGTTGACATCATCATGATGAGTAGAATATTTTTAATAAAAGTACAAATATCTAGTAGTTAAAAGTTGAAAAACATTAGATGGAGACGTAACTAGCACAAATCGCGGCCTAGGACTGTAAATGAACACTAACTAAAAGTGAACATGTTAATCTCCATGCATCGTCTTCTGTGGATCTAATACCATATACGGTCTGCTGGTTGGATTTGGATCACATCTCTCATATCTGCCATGCATATATATGTTTCACACGATAACGGCTCTGTTGGACTTTCTTTTCCCCTATTCTTTCGTTCCCAGGCCGTCATCTTGCTCGTCAACTGCGGTGCGCACACCAGCCCTAACGCTAGCAGCAATCGCAACCGCGGCTGATCGGAGCATCTATGGGCTCGGTCGTCACGGCGAAGGAGACAGCAGAGGCTGCTCCCCTCGTCGGAGCCGTGCCAGCGCAGGACGCCGCCGTGTCCTTTGCCGGCTGGATGTTAACCCCGGGCGGGTTGGAGGCGATGGAGCGCCATCTTGACCTTATTTTCCCGCCGCCACCCAAGCAATCGTTGCTCTCTCGCCTCGTCCGGTGGTTCCTCCCCTTCGATCCCCGCTCCATCCCCAACCGTCAGCCGCTGACTGAGGAACAGGTGGAGAGGATCAACCGGTAATTAACCCCTCGTTCCATCCGTAATCCCCCCCCCCCCTGTTTTAATTTTGGATTGCGCATACATTACAATTCAATGCCGCTCTATTCTATTTATTCAGACATGGACGGCCTGGCCACTTCACGCAATTAGCTATGGATCGCGCGGTTACCAAGGATTGCCTGCACCACTACAACCTTAAACATCCGGTTGGTGATCTATCGTATCATAGATCCTACCCTGTATGTGCATAAAACGTGTGACAAACTGCAGTTCTGAATCTGGTTTTATACCATAAGTAAATTATATTGTTAGCCCGTGGTATGCATCCAAGCACACCAAAGGCTAAATTTATTCCTACATTGTTTAGGGCCATACGGATTATAGAGGTCTGCAGCTTGTCTCCTGATCAAGGTTGCTGCACATATACTGATTATGGCCGCACTAACTATGTACTGATTATGGCCGTAGCTTGTGCACTGATCTGTATTGATCAAGGTCCTAACTTGTGTTAGGATCGCAAATATAATGATTAACTTTTTGTACCGATGACACAAGTATAATTGATTAACCTGGGTACTAATTAGGATCACACGTCGTGTAACGTCCCGCCACTCTGGACCGGGCCCGCTTACCCTAGCAGCTCTATAGGATCCCAAGAATATCCCCACAAACCAACACTCGTTTTTTTCTGCGTACTTTGTTCTCACTCATGCATACCCGGGAATAAATTCCCGGTCGGCCACCCATCCTAAATTGCTTTGGGCCAAGCACGCTTAACTCCGAAGTTCTTTCGAAATGAGCTCTGAAAATAACCGCCTCTGAAAATAAAAAATAATCATCTCTGAAAATCCTATTTGTAGTAGTGAGATGGACTCTACATCGCAAGACGAACCTATTAAGCCTAATATGTGCCACCGTTAGCGCATTTTTAATGATGGATTACTGTAGCATGACAGTGTCTAATGACGAATTACTTAGGCTTAATAAATTCGTCTCACGATGTAGAGTCCATCTATGTACTTAGTTTTTTTACACCTATATTTAATACTCTTAATTAGTGTCCAAACATTCGATGTGACAAGTTGGCAAAATAAGTTAGCGAAAGTTGGCGAACTAAACAGGCCTAAGGCCATCTAAATATCTGACGCAATTGGTCAACAAGTACAGAGTCAGCTGCTGTTGCTAGCTGACGACACTTCCACTCTTCCAGTTCCATAGGCTGCTTTAGCTGATTAGATCCACCAGTTGAAACACATTATTAGCATAAAACTGAAGGAACGAACACTCATGTAGTCATGTGCTGCTTGCATAGATTCATAGATGCTGTCAATCCAGGCAGCCACTCGCAATTTGCTGAAACACCAACCAACGAACATCCCATGTCAACATCAAGCATGCATGTGTCTTGCCTTCCGTATGCACTGCCATACCCATTGTATGGGAAAAACCCAATGGTTTCTAGCTTTTAAGCCTGGTACATTGTTTTGATTGTAACTATTAAAGAAACATCAATCTCCATATGGACTTTCCCTGAGCTCTGATAAAAGCAAAAGTTGACTAGAACTGGCTGTTAGAGACTGATGTATCAGTGTGAAGAAAGAAACCTGGAAAACATTTGAACCCCATAGCACTCTGAATATGACCAAGAATAAGCTTTCAGGATTGAGACAAAAATTAGGCATAGCACGGAATATAAGTAGTTGTGCATTCACCCAAAAGCCATACTCTGCAACAATGGCTCCTTCTCCTGCAACTCTCCTTGCTGCTGATTCCATCCTCTATTTCTTTGCTCTACTTCCAAGAGCTGCATCCCGTGGCATTCTATCACTGGGTTCGTCTCTCAGAGTTGAGTCCTACCAAAGCAACATCTTCAATCATCAGATGGCACTTTCTCCTCCGGCTTCTACGAGATTTATAAGGATGCCTTCACGTTCTCGATATGGTACTCAAAGGCAGCCAACACCACTGTCTGGAGCGCAAACCCTGACCGTCCTGTACATGCCAGGAGGTCGGCTGTAACCTTCCAGAAGGATGGCAAGATGGTCGTTAAAGATTATGATGCACAGTCATGTGGCAAGCTGATGGCAACTTCACAGATATTCGGCATGCTTAACTTCTGAACGCTGGGAATCTCGTCATCACTTATCAGGCACTCAAGAAGTAACGCTGTCTGGCAAAGTTTTGATTCACCAACAGACACTTCCTACCAACACAACTCATTACTGCCACCACCCAGTTAGTCCCTACAACTCAATCACATAGTCCCTGTTGAGAATATGCAATGCATACTTAGAATATTCTAGAAGGTTGTGAAAGACACGAGAACTTTGCCATGCACGAGGATAAAAATCATGGTAAAGTGAGAAGCTTCTAGAACAATGAAGAGTTACAGCAAGAGTCATGGTTGCCATGCTTCATGTCAGGTATGGAAAACTTTAGAATTAGATATTTTTGGTAGGATAGAAATATCAAGCAGTAGATAAAGATGAGGAAAGTTCTAGAGTTAGATATTTTATGTAGAAGAGTGTGGAAGGTGGACACATGGCATCACCACATGAGCCATGGTCTCATATAAATAGGGGTGCCCTCCGCTGCAATATGTAAGACATGATAGAGTGCCACACGAGTCATAGGTGAGAACATGACAAGGTTGCCATGGTGTGTGTATGTGTCATGGTAGGGTAGCCACATAAAGAGTGAAGAGTCTTCTCGTATTGTATCAAGTTGAGTTGTCATGAAATAAAGATTTAAATTCTTTTATAGAGAGTTGGTCTCCCGTATTGGTGTTAGGTGAAGTTATCCACAAACTAAGTAGTGTGGGTAAGGGCCCACAGAAGAGATCGGTGTCAAGGTTAGGGGCACCAATTCTCAACAATCCCGGTAAATATATCTTTCGTTTAGTGACCTTTCAGCACTATCACTTATCTATGATGTGCCTGAAGTTTCGAATATATACTAGCCAGACTCTGGTCAAACTCTCCACCAAAATGGATCACTGGCTAACATTTTGTTCGACAATAAAAGAAATATAGGAATTTACAAAATTGCAAACTTGCCATGAATTTCTGATGTGAAAAAGCATAATATCTTTTTGATCAAAGAGGATCCGCATTCATTTGCATAAACCCAACAAGAATCTACTAACAAACAACAATAACAATAGAAATCATCAAGATGGACTACTGACGAAGTAGATAAATATAATAATCAAGCAAGAAGGTTTGCCTGAACAAAAAATGATTGAAAACAGACTAGATATATTTCCACCAAAGTTTGGTGCACGAGGAGACCATAAACTGGCTCTGTGGTAGGAGCACCTACCATGTTGTCTTATACATAATGTGAAGTGTACGAGCGTCTCCTCCTGGGCATCTGTACCCATATACAGTCACATCATGCCCTCCGACCTTCGATGGATCTAAACACGGAAGCCAGCTGGACTTGAAACTGCATAATGGCAGATTCGGGTAGCAACGCACACCATAACGAAGATCAAGCCTATCGAAGCCTATGAACATTGGCCAGGTGTCGAGCACAATGCACAGAACCTCCCTGTACTCAACGACTTTCAGGGCCACCTCAGGTGTGCGGGCTCTTGCGCGGAATGGCATGGGAACAGCCTCGTATGAACGCACCGATGTGTTCAACGCAAAGACCTTGCCCTCCTCGTCCTCCAACTGCCCGCATGGGAGGTGAAGCACCTTTTCTGGGATCTGACCCTCGAACGGGATGCCATAGTTGCTAGCGAAAAGATCAATCTTGTGCAGGTCAGGTTGGACCCTATTTTGGTGAGGAAGCCCTTGGCTTTTGTGAGCTCAATCAGCCGGGGGAGGTCAACTGTGAGGCCTGGCGTGTTGAAGCCAATGCGCAGCGTGCCCATGAGCACCTCGGAGTACGCATGAATGGCGCACAACCCAACTAAAGAAAACACCACACTATTAGATTTTATCAGTGTACGGACGGGACGGAGGCGGACGAGAGAGACGATTGAGGTAGAGACCAAAATCGTTCGGAAGCAGCTCCGAGTACTACCTGCACGGAGGCGGCAACGCGTGCTCCACGGAAACCTCTCCATGTCGCTTCCACCGGTGGTTGGGGAGCAGTGCGTCCCAATCGACCTCATCGGGGGCATGCCATCCCAATTGATCGGACCGGCCATCCTAAACCACAACAAAGTGTAAAATAATTGAGCCAAAAGTCGATAATGTGGTTCTGGCGAGGCAACCAAGGGGAATGGTGAGGGTTTTGGGGTTTCTTGGGTTTAGGGTAGAGCAGAGCTTATACCTCAGTGGTAAGGGGTGTCTTGTTTCTTTTCCACTTCCCCCTGGGTGGGTCGTCGACTCGCACCGCACACCAACCCTAGCCGCAACCGCGACCGATCGGATCCTGTCAGAGCAGCAATGAGCTCGGTCACAGAGACGCAGGTCACTCCTCCCCTCGTAGGAGCCGTGTCAGCACAGGATGCCTAGGGCCCTTATGTCGCTGCCTCCATCATCGGCTGCAGGTTAACCCTTTACAGGAGGGAGGAGATCGCCTGCCCCAACGCCGCCGTGTCGCCCTTCGTCGGCTGCATGTTAATCGAAGCCGGGAGGGAGGAGATGGCCCGCCGTCATCTTGACATTGTCTTCCAGCCGACGCCGCCACCCAAGCAATCGTTGCTCTCGCGCCTCGTGCGGCTGGCTGCCGGTGGTTCCTCCCCTTCGATCCTCGCTCCACCCCCTTCGGTCAGCCGCTGACTGAGGAACGATGGAGAGGATCATACGGTAACCCCTCGTTCCATCCATCCGTATTATAAATCTGGTTTTATACCATAAGTAATGTAGCACACACACAAAAAACAATAATGATTGTTTCTGTTGTAGTGTTTTGACACATGAAAACCAGTTAGTTTCAAATATTTTTTTTTTGCCTTAACAGTGAGCCTTTGATTTGGGAAAATAGAAAAATGAGTCTACTATGTGCCTATGTCTCCTCTCCAAGTATATTGTGGTTAGTTAATTAGCTCGTGGTATGCATCCAAGCACACCACAGGCTCCATTGACCCCTACATTGGTTAGGGTCGATGCATCCATACGAATTATAGAGGTCTGCACAAGGTTGTTGCACATAAACTGATTATGGGCGCAGCTTGTGCACTGATCTGTATTGATCAACGTCCTAACTTGTGTTAGGATCACAAGTATAATGATTAACTTTTTGTACCGATGACACAAGTATAATGATTAACCTGTGTACTGATTAGGATCACACGTATACCTGATTAGGGTTCAACACCAATTTTTATTAGTGTTCCATGCAACCCATTTATCTAGTGTTTGGTACTGTTTTTGCCCTGCTACACTTGTCAATTGCCTTACCTCGTGGATGTTTGGACTGGTTTGAGACAGGGCAATGAGTATGAGCCTGCTCCAGGCAAGGTGAATTGGAATCCCCCCCCTGTTTTCACAATGGCATGTGGTGGGCTCATGGGAACTTTGTGGCTCATAAGAAGCGTTCTGGTTGGCTCTCAGTCATCCCTGCTCCAAGGACTCTCTTCTTCTTCGAGCGTGCTTACTCAAATGGTATCGATCCCGTCGTCGTCACATGCACCCCTTTGGGTATGCTCTACTTCTTTCTTGATGCATCATTTCTTACCTTGTTTCTCTTATATGCAACACACTTATCTCATATGTTATATGTACTCGTTGGAAGATCTCACTAGAATTGTGGTCTGATTTGTTTGCACTTTTTATATTGCTATTATAAACAGACCTCACTACTACCTTTGCATTTACATTGTAATGCTTTCTGTATAAAATTAATTTTTGCCTTCTGTTCCTTCTGTTTTTAGATGAACCAGTTACTGAATCCTACAGTGTCTTAGGTTTCCCTCTTGGGTTCTCTACTCGCCGTAGCGGCAAATGTATGATCGCTCGCTTCCTCTTTCTCCCTCCCTCACACGGACCTGAGACGATCGCTCACTTTACTCTTTTCTTTTTGTATATATTGCATGGTTTGCTTTGTTTTTGCAGTCGATTCCTTTTGCAAGACGTGCGAAAGTCGCTTTGATGTTCCGCATCCTGGTGTACAGAAGAAATCTGAGTGTGGACATGAGCATGTGCAGAAAGTCTGTGAAATGTGCTATCATCTCTCCCGTGTGCTGCATCCAAGCCATGGAGAATTCGCGTTTGGCTATCGCGATCCTTATCACCCCTACCCTACTAAGCACTGATGTCATCGATCATTGTGGATGTGAAAATTGGCTTCTTAGCTCTAGGTCTCGGTGATTGGCCTGGTGATCATATATAGCTGCTAGACTGAAGTCGAGGTCACCAAACCAGTATTGTGAGAAATCAAAGTTGCCAATAGCATGGTTAGCAAGTAGCAACTATATTTAAACTTGCCAACTGGAACTCTTGGATGACCAGGCCAGGAGGAACGAGAGCAGATCACAAGGTTGAAATGGCACAGTTGTAGCATCACAACAAATTTTGCCCGAGAACGGGATGCACGGGGAATGAAAGCTGAGTGTATGCGCAGCGAGCGGTGCCGGAGCGAACCAGGAGATCCACTCGAGTGCGTTCTGGTTCTACACGTTCGCCAACCACAGGACTCGCTCGTATTGTAGCATAGTGCGTCCGTCGCGAGGTTTGGCAAGAGCAGCCACTGAATGGCGCAAGCGCCACTGAGCCGGCTGGCGGTCCAGTGTTCAATGGCTCAAATGCGACTCATTGTCCGCAGCTTGTCTTATTTTCTGGTAATCTGGTATGATCCCTTCTCGCACTAGGAATGGTGTTAGATGAAAATAGTAATATAAAATTATTGTATTCTGCCATTTTTCTAAAAAAAATACTACATTGATGAATCGAATAATGTAATATATTACATTTTGTTAATATAAAATTATGGTCCTTCCTTTGATGAATCCATACAAGAACTGATAAGCACCACCAGGGGAAGGAGGAGGGGGGCGCTCCATCTTGATGAATGGATTTCGTCTTAGCTAACCAAAAAGAAGTAAGCACAATACAAGACTGCTTAGCATGGGCTTATCAGTTCTTGTACATCTGTCATAAATCAAAAAGAGAGATTGTTCTAGTCAAGCTTGATTTTGAAAAAGCATTTGACAAAATTGAACATGAGGTGATTCTTCAGGTCATGAAGCACAAAGGATTCTCCGATAAATGGGTAGCTTGGATGAGGGTCATATTATGTTCAGGCTCCTCATCAGTTTTGTTTAATGGGGTGCCTGGGAAGACCTTCAAGTGTAAGAGAGGAGTTAGGCAGGGTGATCCTCTTTCTCCTCTCTTCTGCTGCAGTCAGTGATTAATTCAGAAGTTTCTGGAAATTTGATACATCCTCTAGGTCTTGATTTCGGTGGAGATTTTCCTATTATTCAGTATGCAGATGATACCCTCATAATCCTACCAGCTGATCCAGTGTAGCTAGCACATCTTAAACAACTCTTGCAAACGTTTGCTCATTCAACCGGGCTCAAAGTCAATTTTGCAAAATCATTCTTAGTTCCTATTAATGTAGAAGAATGCAAATGGGATAACTTGACAGAAACTCTTGGTTGCCAATTAGGATCCATGCCTTTCACATACCGTGGTCTACCACTTGGTACCACTAGGCCTTCAGTCCAAGATTTTTTGCCAATTATTACTCGGCTGGATAGATGTTTGATGGGCATCTCTAGGCATCTCTCCTATGGTGGAAGACTTATTTTGGTGAATTCGGTTTTCTCAGCAATTCCCGTTTTCTTCCTCTGTTCATTAAAGGTTCCAATACAGATTCTAGACCAAGTTGATAACCGCAGAAAACATGTCATATGGCATGGGGGTGATGTTACTAAAAAGGGGTGGCTTGGAATCATGCCCTTAGAAGGAAGGCTGATGGTGGTATTGGCATTATTAATCTTCGCACTCAAGACACTGCTTTGTTACTTAAGTTTCTGCATAAGTTCTATAACAAAGTAGATCTGCCTTGGGTACAACTTACCTGGGAATGCCTTTACAAAAATGGTACTCCGCCACATGAAAGAAAGGGGATTGGCTCATTTTGGTGGAGAGATATTATGTCTCTATCTGAAAGTTTCTTCATGATTGCTTCTTGTGAGGCTCATACTGGTGATACAGTGGCATTTTGGAATGATTTCTGGGATCTGGGAATTCTAAAATGGAAATTTCCACAGCTATGTTCTTTCAGTAGGAAAAGGGCAATCTCAGTCAAGCAGTGGATGGAATGGTCAAATGAAAGGAGGTTTTGGTTACCGTTGTCAGAGCAAGCACATGTTCAGCTACAGCAACTGACTAGTGATATGCAGGAAATAGACTTAAATCCTTCTCTACAGGATGTGTGGACATATATTTGGTGCTCTTCTGTGTATTCTAGTAAGAAAGCTTATATTAGTCTCAGTGGCACTTATCCTGCCTCTCTTTTATTTCAATGGCTATGGAATTCAAGAGCACAAAATAAGCATAAGTTCTTCTTTTGGCTAATACTCAAAGATCGTCTCAATACAAGAAGCATGCTTAGGCGGCGAAATATGCATCTTGAATCCTATAGATGTGTGCTTTGTGTTGAAGATGTGGATGAGGACATTCTTCACCTTTTCTTTCAATGCCCATTCAGTCAAGCATGTTGGATATATCTGGGTATTGAATGGGATACTTCAATTGATCATCAGCTCATGTTTCTTAGGGCTCGGGATAAATTTGGATCGATCATCGTCAGAGAAATTATAATTCTTGCAATGTGGGATTTATGGACTCATCGCAATAGTATAATCTTTGATGGGGCATGCCTGTCTTTCGCTGTGTGGAGGCGTCGATTTATAGATGAAATGAATGCGGTAACCCTGCGGGTTAAGCCGATGTTGAAGGATAAGTTCAATCTTTGGTTGAGTAGTCTGTTATAGTCTTTTCTTTGGACATGTGGTCTTGTAAAATGTACATACTTTTTCTTATATAAAAAAAATATAGGTAGGGGTCTCCCCTGCTGATTCCCTCAAAAAAAAAGGTTGAGTATTTTGTTTTCATGCTGGTGGGCAATAGTATGATCTCTATAGGTGGTTGGTGATATTATAACTGCTATATGCCTCACTCATAATTAACTACTCCATAGACATATTGAATAGTATTTTAATTTCTTCATATAACCAGCAAGAATTGAAGTTTCCAGTAGCATGGCTCGCATATAAAACTTGTCGAGTGGAACTGTTGGATGGCCAAGAGCAAGCAGCGAATAGTTCACAAGGTTGAAATGGTGGCAGTAACATGGCAAGACATTTTGCCCGCCTGCGAGAATGCAGGATGTATGGAGAATAAAAGCTTAGCTTTAATATGTGGAGGCTGCCATATCTGGACATTAAGCTTCACTGTTAGGAGTCCAGGGTGTGCACCGGCAGGTACAGAATGCGCCGAGACCCGGAGCTGTGTATGCAAACTAATGCTCTGCTAAACTCAACCAACCCCCCTGAGGCCTGAACTCTGTACCTGACGAGAGCCTTGGCCGAATCACATATGTTGTTTCATACTTTCATGGCTCCCTAATCTGTGCCCCGATGCGAGCCCTGCAGCAACGCGGATAGTAGTGGCACCAATGAGGCGTACGTGGTGGTGGTAGGCAAATATTTTTTTATGTATTAAGTTTAGAAATGTAAAATGGTATGAATAATTCGTACTGAAATATGGTTTCATAAAATTATTTTTCAGATATATTTTATAAATATTTTATAGGAACAAGTATTAGTCAAAGTTGAGTTTTAGAGACTGTGTCAATGTCATATAAACGACTTTCTTTACAATATGGAGGGAGTACAACGTTTTAAAGACTTAGAGGTATCACAGACATTTCATATCAAACCCACACAAGAAGGACTTCTAGAAGATTTTTGCAAGCATCGGGCATGCATGACAACGCGGCTTGTGCCGGGATGTGCTACTACATTAGAGAAGCTTCGTTCAGGCCGTGCGCCCCAAGGTGGTAGTGCCATGTTCGTTCGCTCTCAAGCAAACAGAATCGAACTGTTGTGTAGTGCCTGCGCCTGCCTACCTCGTCATACCACCGGACGGTGACACCAGTGTTTCCAGTCAACAACGGCACAGAGGAAGCTGGGGTGGCTCGTGTCTCAT
The DNA here is from genome assembly GCA_015342445.1 of Digitaria exilis. NCBI lineage: Eukaryota > Viridiplantae > Streptophyta > Magnoliopsida > Poales > Poaceae > Digitaria > Digitaria exilis. The sequence goes on from JACEFO010002303.1 coordinate 222,393, forward strand.
ATCCTCGTACGGCGATCTCCGATCCACTCATGCTTTGATCGATGCACGCTGCTGTCGTTGTAGAATAGAAGCCTCATATGAAAAACGTACGTCGTGTTCAGTGGAGTGTTGTTTTACGGCAGCAATTGCTGGTGCACTACGCTCTAACTGGGTCATTCTGCCTAACTGGGCCTAAAGAGGCCCTCAGTTTTTCTATGGTCGAAATATACATTTCGGCCAGTAAACTACTTTCGGGTCTTCTTCAAAAAATCACAAAATCGATTGTCTCGATGGACCGGCCTTGTACGTTGTACGTGTTACTGAACCAACACACACACACACACACACACAACAAACTTTCATACGCCGTCCCTATCTTTTTCTATCATCAGCTGATCGATCAGACTTTGGCCGGTCTGCTAGTTGATCGATGGGTTTTTTGCCACTGTTTAGCACTTTGTTGATAACAGCAGCCAAAAGTGTGCCTTATGTAGTCTCTTCAGATGGTTGTGCTACGTAAAATTACAGACATCAAAATAGCTATCATCAGTCAATCTCCAGGTGAAAACAGCAAACGTACAGTTTGCTGAACACCGAAAATCGACCTAATTTCAACCTAAAAATAACTAAATTTATCAAAACTTACTAAATGTTTTCAAATTGAATCTATATCATTGTCTACAATGCATTTAACGATATATGTCACGTTAAGGTTCCTAGCCCCCGGTTTTTGTGAACTTTTACAAAAATATAGACAACTGACTACACAGTCATTGACTCAGTATGGAGAATTACTTAAAGATATTTACCACTCGTCCCCCATGAGCTGGATTGTGGAGGCTTTCACTGGGGTGAGGTACCCATGAACAAAAGGATGACCCATCAACCTAGCTGCAGAGGGGCGAGATGCTGGATCACGTTTCAAGCACAGCTGCAGGAAACTTTTGCCTATCTCTGAAAAACTGTCTGGTATATTAGGTGTATCTTTACTGTTTGCGATCTTAAACATTGCTGCTACCTGCAAGATAGGCCGGATTAGAGCACATGGACTAAGCATAGTTCATACCATTGGTATGATATTGTTTGTACTAATAATCAACTATATGCCTGTATGCATCATCTAGTGCAAAAAGGTTGGAACTTATCCTTTTTTCCAAAAAAAAGAAGAAGCATAATTCATTAACATTGCATTGAAATACAACTGCTAAATGAAAGCGCACCGGCTCAAGTGGATGCCAAGGTGGTCTTGCTGTTGCCATTTCAATAAGAGTACATCCCAAACTCCAAATGTCCACCGATAGATTGTATCCCTCTCCACTATAACTACTCTTTATAAGCTGCAGGTTTTCTGATGATGAGACGGCTTTCTCATAAACATTCAACAGATTATGACACGGGTCACGGGGCATATATAATGTGTGAAGAACAGCTCACCTCAGGAGCCATCCAGTAAGCAGTTCCTTTGATAGAGTGTATTTCAGCAGTAGATGATATCTGCTTCAACATAACAAATGAAATTTAGAGGTTTGAAGAGGAAAACAAACGCCACTAATCCACTAGCATCTGCTTTTAGACTATGTGGCGATGATCACCAAAAGGAACAGGAGACCATGTACAGGGAGGGATGTGAATGGACCTATAGCATAGTTGATTAGAGGGGCTGAGTAGCATGGTCGGATCAGTAGACCTAGTTTTTTTTGTGCAGGGGGGGGGGGGGATAACACAGTGTGTGATACCGCAAGCTATGAAAGTACAAGGTGGTAGAGAGGGTTGTTACAGACTCATGACCCCCAGACAGCTGGAGGTGAACTAGGGAAGCAAGATAGAGACAGACTATGTTGAACTTCTTTTTTCTGCTAGGTTTGCAATTCTTCTCGTTATATAGAGAGGCAAGTTACTCACCCAAGCAAACCTAAGGTTGGAAACTTAGTATATTACATTTACAGTTGGGGTTCGCCGTCCTAACACAATCCAAACTTCATAAGGCCATTATATTTTATTCCATAAGTTACTCCTTTCACATTTATGTGAGGAGCTAGATGATGCAATTGAGCAGTATTAACTTCCACTGCGTTTTTTTGGAGTTAAATGTTTTTCTGGAAAAAGGATAAGTTACTCAGTTACTGAGTGAGCATATCAGTTAGGCTAATCCCAATGGTTGGTTTCATATTGTTGTTTCCAAGAGTGCCATGTCAACAAAACACAAATGAAACTCACTCCACAATGCATTGTTTCATCTTTGCTATTTCATAGGCACTCATTGCATTAAATTCTAAGACTCATCAAGTGTTGGAAACTGTGCTTACATAGTTTCATCTAGATGAAACCCATTTCATCTCTTTCCTCATTAATTCATTGCCACATCATCTAAAATGGTGACATGGCACCATAATTAATGTGCATGAAACTCCCACTGGGAATAGCCTTATGACTTCCGCTAAATGTTAATTCAATTGAGCAGTATTAACTTCCGCTGCGTTTAGAAACCTTGTACTCTTTTCTGGAAGAACAACACGCCACTCGTAATTTATCCAAGGGTTCACTGGCTAAGATGCATGATAGGATAAATAGATAATTGAACCAGAAAGCTGCCAACATAAGTGGTGTAGAAAGGGATAGAAAGCAAAAAAGTGCATACATGTTTAGCCAAGCCAAAATCAGCAAGTTTCACTTCACCGTAATGATTCACAAGTATATTTGCTCCTTTAATATCTCTGCCAAAAAAAGCGGTATGAAATGCCACTGCATTTATATATATGAAATAAGCAAACAGTTTTGGACAATGTAAACTACCTGTGGACAGTTCTCCCCTCATGTAAGTAGGCAAGACCAGAGAGAATTTGTGCAGTGAAGTAGCGAATTACGGGTTCCTTGAAAGGACCATATTCTTTAAGTAATTTATGGATTGAACCCTCAGAAACATATTCAAGATAAATTGAAAGTGTATCCTCGGTCTGTACAGAAACATATAAAATTAGAAGACATATGCGCATGAAGCTTGATCATCTACTTTGTAACGTACCTAAAAAGAGTTTTGATAAATGATGAACACAAAAAATAGAAAAAGATTTATGAGCACAAAATGTCTACTGAAGCAAACTAAGTCTTCAGGTCTCGTGAAGTATAAGGATTTTATTCTTTAGACTGGAGGGCAGAATAATGTTTCCCTTGCTCATATAAATAACGCTAGCTATTTTCTTGCCACAATAAGCGTAAAATACTGATGAAACTCTTTGTGAATGAGTACTATTTTATTTCGTGCATATATGAGAAGCCCTGTGTAAACGTGTAATATTTTGTTCTGTGCACATATGCACCAAATATTTAAGAGCTTCAATTAGAATAATCACTCGAGCAGCAATGCACCATACATACGTTATTTATGGGGTTCCCTGTTAACTCTTAGGATGTGTGCGAAACAGAAATGACCTTACCAGGTCACTAAACGGATCCTATCAGAACCTGAACAAAGACAAATGGAATGGCTTGCCGAATAGAACTTACCCGGTTACTTCCGTAGTATTGCACAATGTTTGGGTGTGAAAGTCGCCTAAGCAAATCTATTTCCTATCAGTACGTAAATCATGTTGGTTAGACAATAAAAACAAGAGATACAAATACTGTGATATTCATGAAATGTCCACTAAGCCAAGAATGATGACAGGTACCCAATTTAATTGCTTGAGCTGTTCCTTTGAGTGTGGATCATCCAAAAGAACTCGTACCTCCTTAATCGCACAAAACTGCCCATGTTCACTGCATTATATATTGATAATAGAAAAACATGATTGTTTTGTTTCTACATTCGACGACATGCGGTGTCAACAATTTGAGATGCCTCTAATAAATGAATTTCCACATAGGACTACAGTTTGTGATGGTAAAACAGAGCGGGTGCTGTACCTATTAAAACCAAGGTAAACCTGTCCAAATGAACCATTCCCTATACATTCCCCCCTTTTCCATTGTGAGCAAGGAACGAGAGATGCCGGAAGGGGTAAATAAAAACTCGGAGGTGGAGGAGGTGCTTTTACTCTGTATTTCTCCAGATCTAGCATATCAAACACGAAGAGGGATGATTAGATGTGTTTGAGCAACGTGTTTAGAATCTTTCAACGACTACAGCGAATTGAAGTCCGAGAGCATGCCATGCTCTGCAATTCATCATGATACAAAATCGAGTAACTCTTGCATAATTACCAGAGCATGGGAGGAGGAAGAAATGCAAAGGAGGACAGCCGCACTGCCAGTAGCGGTAGGGGGCGGTGGCGAGATGGTAAAGCAATAGGAGTGTGAGGACACAACACAGTAACGCCTTCTTCGGAGACAAGGCGACGCCGGAGTGGTAGATCCGGATAAGCGTGTCCGCGTCCAGCAAGTCCATCCCCTACCTCTGCTCTCTGCAGCTGCTCCGACTCCTCTCGGGCGGCTCACCTTGAAGTATCCCCAACGCCACGAAGAACGCGGGCCGCCGTTCGTTGACCGCATAGTATACTACTAGTATGCAGCTCGCGGGATGTGACTTTTGCTGGCGTTTCGACGACTGGTGCGCCTGCCACTCTGCCTCATGTGGGCATCCACAGGAACTCCACAGTCTGAGAGTGCAACCTACCGAATCCACTCTTGCCACAGGAGGGAGAAGGAGATAGGAACAAGAATGGGTGGCAGGAAAAGCAAGAGACACCATGACATCTGTGTTAGAATGGATGGGTACCTACATTGGGAAGTGAACTACCTCATCCCAAGGGAGAAAAAGTATTTTTTTTTCTAGGATGTGTGTTATGTGAGGAGCATGAATAGTAAAGGTGAAAAAATAATTTTTGGAGATGCGTGTTCCATGAGGGGATGAATAGGATGCGTGTTCTGTGAGCCACTGCTTTTTTTTTCATGTCGCGTTGGGCTTGCCCCGAAGGATAAGCAAGTCACATCCCGCGACTCCGGTGTGTTCACAGGAACTCTTTGGATGACGAATTTCACCCCAAGAGTGAGCGTCAGGTTAGGGATTTCAACCGATGTCATAAGCTTTCGCATAGAGGAGCTTATTAAAACTTGTAACTAATTAGTATTTTTGTGCCTTGATGTTTTTATATACCCCCCAGTTGGATTAATTCAAAAATGAGTTAAATACACCAGCGGTCCCTGAACTTGTCAGGTTGTGCCACTTAGGTCCATGGACTCGCAAAATCAAAATTTGACACCCTGAACTTGTTAAGTTGTGCCACTTAGGTCCATACCCCTTCAAATGGCGCCATGTGGCATGAATATAAACAAAAAAAATCCTAAATTTTATTACATCCTTCTCATCTCTCACCTCTCCATCCATCTCCCATTCCCACAGTCGTCTCCTCTGGAGGTGTGCCCACGAGACAAGGGGGAGATGAGTAGAATAGGGTCGAAGGCCGGGAGCAAGGCGGCCGTGAGGAGCAGCAGCGCCACGTCGGGTGCTGGGGGTAGCGCGGAGCTACTGGTGGAGTAGAGATCCGTGTGGCACGCATTCGCCCATGAGGAGTGTGTGGCCCGCTGGGGGGATTGAGAGAGAGGTGGAAGAGATGAAAAGGATGTAGAAATAGAAGATGATAAAGCTTAAGGGATTTTTTTTTTGCATATATTCATGCCACTTGAAGGGTATGGACCTAAGTGGCACAACTTAATAAGTTTAGGGTGCCAGATTTTGATGTTACAAGTTCGTGGACCTAAGTGGCATCCCAGGACAAGTTCAAGGGTTGTGGATGTATTTAACTCTTTAAAAAAATTAAAATTTTTGGATCGTATGTTAATGGTGAATGCAAAGTTTAGACAAATTAAATTTTCTTTCTAAAATAGTTGTTTACATGTGAATCTCTCAACAATACATGTTTTAAGATCATTTCGCCTTATAGACATTTCGTATCAAACCCACGCAATCACATCCAATAAACAACGCCAACTAAAACTAGGAGAGAGGGGGGTAGGTAGCATACGTAGTATGTTGAATTGTGGAGATCTTTTTTTTTTTGGTGAGCCTTATTTATATCTGTTAGCTGCAAATACAACTGTGCAAGTTGCCTTCCTCCACCTCCATTTCATAAATAGCTACCTTATAGTGTTACTGATCTATAGTATCGCATCTCCCAGCTGTTGGTGATTAATTGTAGCTATTTGGTATACTTGAGGTATCACAAATACCTGCCATCTAAACGTCGGATGACTAGGAGGAGCAGATGCAAATGTTGAGATGGCGGCAGTTAGTTGCCTGGGAACGGGATGCACAGGGAATGATAGCTTAGCGTCGAGCTCTAACTTGGCTGAATTTGGCGCTACCATGTTTGCCAATAGATCAATGGCGTGGATGCGTGGTGGTTCTATTAGGTTCTCCCAAGCTTAGGACTCGCATCGCAAGGTGCCACGCCTGCTTGTCCTGGGATGTGCTACTGCCTCCGAGAAGCTTCATTCAAGCAATGAAATTCAAGATGGTGGTGGCATGTTCCATGGCTCTCCAACAGACTTGGACTGCTGTAGTACCTGCACGAGGCCACCTCGCCGTACCGATGGGCGTTGACACCAGCAATTCGAGACAATGACGGCCAAGGCAGCTAGGGTAGCTTGTGTCTCATATCCTGGTCCGATATCCAGTCCGTATTGGATCATGTCCCGTGCATGGATTCCCTGCAGCACAACAGGGATGGGAGCGTGGGACTTTGGGAGCCACCTTTTCTAGCTCCACCGGCTTTTCCCCTAGCGCATTGATTGTAGCACCTTCATATTGTCTATTTTTGCTCTCTACTACAGTTTCGTAAGCTCAACTACAGCCTACAATAGAGTCAATGGAGCTGGAGTCGGTGAAGTTGTGCCATGTAGAGATAGCAAAGGGTAAAATCCGTGTTCATACCTGTTTCAGATATCTGCACCCGGTACTTAAAGTTTGTGTCCGCACCCGTTATCCGCTGCGGGCACAAGATCATGATCACGCCTGTTATCCGCAGATATCTCATGCCCGCAGGAATGCCCACATGCCAGCGGCAGGAGGGCGATGCGCGAAGCCCCAAATCACGAGGGGGTGTGGTGGCTGCGGGATCGGGGAGGAAAGGGAATGATGGGAGGGGTTGCCCTAAAATTGGTATAAGTACATTGTATCTTTAGGTCCATGTCTCTGTAAACGGGTTTTGGGCGTGGATATCATTTTTCTATATCCGTTAACAAATATCCGTTGGGTTTGGACTCACGCCCACGCCCGCGGGCACAGACACAGACCCATATCTATGCTCATCGGGTTTGAAATCCACGGGACACACAGATATTCCGTGCCGTTGCCATCCCTAGTGCCAAGCATATATTTTGACACTTTTTTTTTTATTATAGGACTTGTATGATAAAGTATCCATCTAAGCGCAGATAGTGTATATAGAGAGATTGAAGTTGCTTGCGTGTCCATAACTCCATATAAGCCTATCAACTCGAAAGCCGTATGACCAGAAGGAGGAGCAGATGTGGGATTCGTGGAATGAGAGCCGAGCTTTTAGATTTAACAGCACTCTGAACACATCGCCATTCTGTTGGCCGGCTGTTCCACATGAGCGTGCGCTAGTTCTACTCTTTTGCCGATCACAGGGCTCCAATGGTAGGAGGGAGTAAGTGTGCTTTGATGCCGGGCACCATCCCGACCGATGTCGCCAAAAGGCAGAGCCGTCGGTGGGTGCTGCTGCTGTGGTGAAGTTCCAGGCAGCGTGCTCCAAGCAGATGGTGCAGACCTCCCAGAACTCTTGTCGCTTCAACGTACTCAGATCGAAGCAGTGTCGCCAACAATTCAAGCGCGCAGCACTTGTGTCCAGTCAAGCGGTATGATGCTTGTAGTTCGTGTCTGCCAGACGTGCAGCTGGTTAATTTCACACATGGCGACTCTGTTGGCAGACACACGTATTAAATCGAATCCTCGCCTTGTGATGCAATTAGGAAAACTCTCATCTTTTTACAGGAGATTCCAAGAACATTTAACAAGTGCAGGCTGCTAAAAGAACCAAGAACATACAATCACCACTATCCTTAGCAACAACATAAGAAGAGTTAACTGTAGTTGATGGGCAAAACAATATGAATAATTAATAGGCATAAGATACTCATCCAAATTTATTTCTTTAGGCCATTAGCATCGCCTTTCCTGTTACCTAAACCATCATATCCTTGTCCAGGAACCATTGAAAAGCACAAATTATAATCGGTAGACATTTTCTCAATTTGAGTGCCAAAGAGGTACAGTGTCTTCAACATGTGCAAGAGCCCATTAGATCTAGCAGTGATAGATCCTACTATACCACCACGTACAGCCCAAGAGGAGCGAGTAGTTCAGAAGGTTGAAATGGCGGTGGTAGCATGGCCGCATGACATTTTGCCTGCGAATGGGATGCATGGGGAATGAGAGTTTAGCTTCAAGCTCAAGAAATCGAGCTTCAGTGTCCGATGATCCTGCAGAGTGTGCGCTGGCTCTACGCCTCCCCCAACCGTAGGACTCATATGATCGGGTGGGGTGACCGTCGCTTGGGATATTGGCAAGAGAAAACACCAGTGCATGCTGCTGCCGTGGTGAAGCTTTAGGCCAGCAGCGCCGTGTTCAGTGCAGGGCAGAGAGCCATAGAATCGGCAGCTGGGTAGTTCTTCACCAATAAAACAGACCTGGCGGCCAATGCTGTAGTTCCTGCATATATGGTTTACGGAGCAGCTGCTGCGCGTCTGCATGCGCCCACTCGCAGTACATGGCGGCTTGCGCCACTGGGCACGCCTACGAGCGAGCTCGAGAGCATCAACAGGATGAAGCAGTCGATAGACCTTGACCTGGAATTACATATGTTGTTTCAATCAGTGGTGGTGGAGTGGAGATCACTTTTGGTAAATGAATCATTATCGATTCTAACAATGCAGACTATATATATCTATAGTTGGCCATGCAGCCCGAGGCCCGCCGGCCCAGCCCACGGCACGGCACGGCGGCAGCGGGCCCGGGCTGGCCCGGTCCGAGCCATCGTGCGGGCCATGGGCCGCCACCTCGGCCCGTGGCACGGCACGGGCACGGCCCGGTAAAATGGCCGGCCCGGTGCCTCCCAACGTGATTATGTGAATATCAGAATATGTGATACTATGAATGTCTGAATGTGAATATGTGATTCTAAAATCTTGCATTCTTGCTTGAAATCTTGAATGTTGAATACTTGAATGGAACTTTTATGTGATTGTGTAGTTCTAATTTGTGAATCTTTGAAAGTTTGAATGTTGATGTGTCATGGGCCGGCACGGCACGAGAAAAGCCCGTCGTGCCAACGGGCGGCACGGCACGGTCAATTGGCCCATGGGCCGGGCCGTGGGCCGAGGCCGCGGCACGAGGCACGGTGGTGGCACGGCCAGGCACGGCGGGCTGCGGCCCTGCCCGGCATGGTGGGCCGTCGTGCCGGGCCGGCACGGCCCGTTGGACATGTATATATATATATATATCTGAGATCTCCAATTTTTGGAAAAGTTTCCTATATAGCAAGATTTCGCTATCAAAATGTAGTTTTGCCTCTCTTTCCAGGATATAAAAATACAACTTTTACAGAGACCATGTGCCAGATATGCAAGACCTCAAGAAAGCAAAATACCAACACAACAGAAGATGTTGCACGAGCAGCCCATACTATCTACCAGCTCTGCACGGAAACTGCTCTAGCAGACCAGGTTGCTTCAGTAGCAACAGATCGGCATCAACCACGCCTGGTTGAGCGTACGACAATGCATACTTTGCAGCATCTCCTGGAGAAAAAAACTGCTGCAACATACTCTCTGAGTTCTCTACATTCGGTGCAGACTGCAATAACTCAGGTTTACCTCACACAACGCCATCTTCAGCTACTGACCTCGTATATGCTACACGGAAGTTTCAACAGACAAGAACAGAACAAATATTTTTGATGTACGCTTTATTACAAGTGAATTTAGACTACCTAATTTAATTGGAAAAAAAAACAGCAACAAACTACAAAGGCTCATAGAAACAAGGCAGATCATGTTATATTAAGCCTTTAGACTAAACTCTATAAAAGTTGTACTCGCTGGCCAAGTTTTTTCTATAAACACTTACACTGTGCTGATTCCTCAAATTACCTGGTAGGAACCCCACAGAAATAATCTTGCAAACACAAATCTCAAAGGTAAAGTAACAAAATCACAGCAACGTTCAGTACATATGTTTTGTGACGCCTACTACTGTCAACCAGAGGAACAGTTCCGAGTTCTGTTTAGTTGTCTGATCAAACTCCACAATAAAGATATTAGTAAGCACTAGCCTCATAGAAAGAATTGCGGCTCAGTACAAAGCAAGGGCTCACTGCATTGATGAGAAGAGTCGAGTTTCCTGACCAAGTGCAGTTACAAAATAGATAAGCAAGAAATTTTCACGAAATGTTTCCCTAGATTGCTGCAATTCATGCTGACAAAGAAATGAAATCATCTGTCACCTTGAAGTAAAACATTGATGTGCACATAACAATAATTAAAGAGCCACCAGAAAGCATGTCGAAAGAACTAAAGCCACAATCAGAATGAGAAACGCAACAGTTATAAGCTCCGTATCAGTGCACATCATATACAAGTTTAAGTTGTGTCATGTGCAAACAAAATGGCTGGGGAAAAGTAGCTAGAACCATCAGAAAAATTATGTTTTCTTTTCTTTCCTGAGAGGAGGGCAAAATATGCTTACAAGGGCTGGAGGTTATTCTGTCTAGTAAATCCTATGAAGAATCACAAGTAGAATAGGAACTCCTTCATCAAACCTAGCACACAAACCAGAAGCTAAGGGCACCAGACAGTTGAAACTAAGCAGAGAACTACAAAGGTTTAGTGCCTGCTAACTATGAATTGATCTAGTTCATCATTTGCTAAGCGATGCTCTGCACATGAATTTTTACGACCTTGTTCTGTCACTGAAATCTGACAGCATCAACAAGCCATCCGCTGCCTCTATCTCCTCAGGAATCCACCCCTGTGTTGTTGAATAGTTTAGCAACGTTAGCATGGGCCGCCCTTGAACACGGAGAGCCCCAACCTCAATGACATCACCCTGGCGCACACCATTCTGTGTCAAGAAAAGTACCCACTCTTGCATAAGGCGGTATTGCCTGGCACTGTCGCTGTACTTGAGCCTCATTTTGTATGAATAACCATGTTGATCAATGGCCTCCAATTCTAGCCCATCCACCTTGTCCAAATTATGCACAGATCTCCACTCCTCTGGTGTGAGAATGCTCATCAGCGGTGATTCCATGACGTTCCGAGGTGAGAATTGCAGGCGGGACTGGTGCAAGCAGCAATCAGTGGCAGTCAGAGTCTTGGTAAGGACTGGTGTCGCATTGGTCACTCCCAAACATTGAAGACCGGAGCTCAAACTCATGAAAGGACGCATTGGAGTCATACGAGCAGAATGTTTGGTTCTCTTGCAACTACGCTGACCATCAGCCCTGGCTTCTTGCACAGGGGAGCTCCTCCTTGTTGGTTTCTGGGCTCCTGTGGATGGAGTAGAGGATGCCACTCTGTTCTGAGAAACGGCACCATTGCTGCCTTCACAAACTGCCACGGTGGTCAGGCAGCTCCTCTTGATCAGCCAGCATTCTTTCTCGCCATTGTGGTGGTGATCACGCTCCAAAGGTTTCTGATTCTGAACACCCCGTGATGGCAATGCAAAATCCAGGACAGAAACTTCCCAGTCTTGGCGCAGACCATCCAAGACATGGAGCATTTCTTCCGCCTTCTCATCCATGGCCACGCCAACGCTCCCACACGGCAGGCGGCAACCCTTGTTGCAGATGGTGTTTCCCCCGTCCCTGTTGCCGGCCAATTCTTGCACGATTGGGGAGGACGTGTGAGCAGCCGCTGCCATGGCGATCGCGATGCCACTCTCACGAGCTGCAGTGTTGGACGAGCGCCGCTTCAATGACGCCGAGATCATCTCGCCGTTGAAGCCGTGCCCGCGCTTTTCATCCAGAGGACGCTCGGAATTCCCGGTCATTTCTTGGTTCCTTGCATCCATGGCGCTGGCGGCGCAACTTACCCTGAAGCGACAGTCCTTGATTGTCTTGATCTTCCGTTTCTTGAACGACGTCAGCAGCGTGAAGCGGGGGCCGCTGCCGCCGCTCGCGGCCGTCCCCAAAGAGGTGGAGGTCATGTCGATGGATTTTCCCAGTTCTTGCAAAGAAAAGAAGAAGGACAAGGAAGGAAGGAGGGAGGGAGGCGCACGCGAGGCGTTCGACGGAAGACCCCGTCTGGGGGAACAGCGGCTAGGAAAGGGGCGGCGGCGGCTAGCGCGAGGAGGTGGGGAGGACTACGCAGTAGTGGAAATGGTGAGGCCACATTTTGCGGCCGCGGAGCTTTACGGAGCGGCAGGGTGGAACGGCGAGGGAGGATGGCATCGCGGTGGGGAAGAGCAGAGCAGAGGAGAGGGCGGCGGCGGCAGGGGAAGGGATAGATATGGGAAAGGGTTAACAAAAACCATTCAAAACCGGCCGGTTCCCTCGGGAACCGGTCAAACTGGTCTGGCCTGGTTGAAAAAAACCCCGGTTACCGCTCCCAAACCGATGCTATAAAACCGCTACCATTGGTTAGTCGACCGGTTTCACCGGTTAGCTGGACCGGTTTTTCATATCAAAAAATCGGTACTGTAGCGGTTTTGTTAACCCCATGCGGCGCCGTGGGTGGGAACAGGAGGATGCCTTGGACTTAAACCTTCTTTTGTCCTTTTTTTTCTAGGTTTTCGTTGACTTGATTGACCAACGGCCTCCAGATTTTTCTAGGAAAAATATGAGTTTTTTTTAGGTACGAGCATGCAACTGAATTGATCGTTTAGTTAGAAAGTTGTCGTTCGAACAAAAAGAAGATGGCCTCCGCTTCGCTTTGCAGCCTCCACGCTGATAGTGTTTTCTCATCATCTGTGCCTCACAACGAAATCGAGGAGTTAGCAGTCCAGACTGCTCTTCTCTTGATTTATGGTTCATATGTGCTTAAAATAAGCCCTTTCATATCAAATCTTTTGATGCATTAGCCCTAGGCTTTCCTACAAGATGAACCTATTAAGGTTAACCCATTATTAACATACAGATGCGGTAACCATGATATAATCAGGCTTCATAGATTCATCCCCTCGGAAAAAGTTTAGAGCTCATGGAATTCATCATGTCATTAGTCATTGTTTAATACTCCTAATTAGTATACAAACATAAGATGCGATTGAGTTTATTTTAAGCCCTAGGGAACCAACACTCTCGACTAATTTTTTTCTTTTATGGTTTTATCTCACCTTGCACTGCTAGAAAAAGGTGCACGGTAGGGGTGGCCCTTCGTTCTTGACGTAATGTCGTTTTGCACTACTTTAATAAATTTATTCACTAATTTCACACAAGAACATATTGAATAAATTTTCTATATTTTATATAAATATCTTTTTGCACTACTTTAATATAGAGTTTGTGCCACTACACTTCAAAATAAGATGCTTAGTGAAAGGTTGTGATTTCACGTATCACTTGCACATAGTTTTGTGCATGTATTTGTACTCCACAGGTGTTCCTGCGTTTTTATCATTTGCTTTTGTGTTTGCAACATATTAATTTAAGAGAGCTATAAGATTATTTATGATATTGCTAATGTAATATATGGTTATACATTATCATATAATAGTAAAGTACCGAAACTAAAACACATGCTTGATCAAAATATTATTTTTTAAAGAAACGCTCTTTACGGGCGCAGCATTAGCGCGCCTACCGTCCTAGTCTACGCAACATTTTTCCAAGCATAGTGATACTGGATTTTTACACAGATTTGAGGATGTTATGACCATGTTGTTTAATTGTTTAATTACATATATGCAAGTGAAATCTTGGCATCTTTGACAGATTAGATCGACAGATTTTAGACAAAGTCGGCAAACATATCGCTTATCATTCCAATAAAAATATATAAAATAAAATTAATTCATAATAAGAATTGCAAATATATTATAAAAAGCATCAGTAGTTGTGTCATCCACAATAAAATGATTATAAATGGTTTTGCATTAAAATGTTCCAACGAAAGATAATTTTTAAAATAAAATAGTGCAATGTTTTGTACATGCTTTTCAAAGAAAATTTGTTAATGATAAAAGTACATATGTCTCATACTGTTTGTACATAAAAAAACACCAATGATATATGACAACTGGAGTTTTAAAAGGAAAACATCATATGTAACATTAGGAAATATTTGTCCCTTCGCTGGAAAAGAATATTTAGGCGGTTGGATACAAAAACTATGTACAATATACTTATTGCACCCACTGGTTTAGTCTTCTTTTTCTTAGAGTTAACATAGTTTTTTTTAAGCTAGCATCCATATCGATCATTTAAAAAGCAGAATGAACAAAGTAATCCATGTCAGATTGTATAAGAATTGACAGATATATAGGATTATCCCTGCACGTCTCCGAATTAAAGGGGACATTTACGCTGAAGGTTATTCGTGTTGTCTCAGTTATAATTATATGCAAATAATTTTCTAGTTCTATAATTTGAATTTAGCTTGTATTCAGAAACTTGTAATTTTTTTTATACGGGGGTAGAACAAAGACAAACAACATATAAATAATGTATGCTTCAATGAGATATACAAATGAGCTGTTTTCCAAGCATTGTAAAACTCCTCTATACAAATACGCCCTTATAGTTGAGAATGTTTTTTATTTGAAGACATTAATTAAATGCTCAAATGATAGACCTAAAAGTTATAGACATTAATAAGGCTAAAAAGAAATAAACTCCACTCAAGATTCGCTACAATGTGCATCACTGAAACGGGACAGTGCCAACAAGCCTTCCGCTGCCTCCATTTCCTCATGAGTCCATTTCTCTTCTTCAAAATCTGCAGAAGTCTGCTCCTCCCTAGCACCTCCTACTGCTGCTGCTTCAATCTTGTTAGGCACCCACTCCTCTGTACCTTCTGCTACTTCTGTCTCTTCACAAGTCTGCACCTCCGTTGCATGATGCAACAACGTCAGCAGGAGGCGCTCGCCGAAGCGGAAAGCCCCAAGGTGAACCAAATCGCCCTTGCGCATGCCATTTTGCTCCACGAGCTTTGGCCACTCTCCAATCAGGCGGTACTCCTTGTCGCTCTTGAGAAACTTGAGATCCATTTGGTAGGAACGTCCGTGTCGATCAAGGACCTCCAACGATTTCCCCTTCTTTTCGCCCACGGCTTCATGCTCTTCCTGTGTGAGCATGCTCATCAGCGGCGAGTTCAGCATGGACAGACGTGGGAGCAAAAGGCGGTGTGCGTTGGAGTTGCAGTCGGTGTTCGTCAGAATCTTTGAAACAATTGGCGTCACATTGGTGATGCCCATTCGTTGCAGCTCCGGGCTCAAGCTCATGGAAGGTTGTCTCGTGGCATTTCCATCAGAATGCTTGCTGGTTTTGTGGTGCCGACGCCTTCTTGCCGATTCTGGGGTCCTTGGGCATGGATCAGAGAGCACTCTCGTGGTTTCCTGATCAATAGAACTGTTGCTACTACCCTCACCAACTGCCGACGCGGGGGCAGAGTATATCCTCTTGATCTGCCAGGACGCCTTCTCGACAATCTTGTGGTGATCAATCTTCATGGGTTTCTTAGCGCGCCGTGACGGCGAGGCGATGTCGAGGACGGCAGCCTCTGCGTCTTGGCGAATCCAATCCAGGCCATGGATGGGGGCGGCGAGCACGCAAGGTCGGAGCTTTGCGTCTTCTATCTTATCCACGGCCCGGCTAATGCTCCCTCCCGGCGATCGGCGAGAATTCTTGCAGATGCGCTCGCCGCCGTCCATGCTCCCTCTCGGCGAGAGGTGAGCCTTCTTGCAGATGGGCTCGCCACCGCCGCCCATGCTCCCTCCCGGCGATCGGCGGAACTTCTTGCAGATGCGTTCGCCGCCGTCCATGCTCACAGCAGATTGTTCAGCAATTGCGGACGAGGTGACCTCAGCCGCCGCCGCCGCCCTGTTCACCCCGGCGATCACATTGCCACCCTCACGAGCCGCGGTGACGGACGAGCGCAGTTTCTTGGACACCCAGAATATCTCAGAGGTGGCGTCGCGCCGACGCTTTGGCTTCTCCGGAGGCCTCGGAGGAAGAGGAAGCTCAAGGGTGGCCTCGGCGGTCATCTTGGGTTCTTGGCGCGGACCACCCGGGCGCTCGGAATTCCCGCCGTTTTCTTGATTTCTCGCCTCCACGGGCCCGCCGGGGGAGGAGGCGGCGATGGCCTTGATCTTGTTCTTGCATTTCTTGGTCGGCTCGGCCGCGCCCAAGGGGCCGATGGTCATCTCGCTCGAGTTCTTGGACGGGAAGGGAGAAAAAGGAAGGAGGAGGGCGCGGGGACACGCCAAATGTTCGACGAAAAGCCTCGTCTGGAGAAGCGGCGCCGGGAGAAGGGGAGGCGGCCGGCGGCTACTTCATGGGAGATGAGGTGGGGAGGGCGATGCCGTTGTGGCGATGCTGAGGCCACAGCTTGCGGCCGCGGAGCTTTATGGAGCGGCAGGGAGGAGCGGAGAGGGAGGATAGCATCACGGCGTGGGAGGAGAGCGGATGGGAGAAGAGAGGGAGGAGGCGATGGGAGGAAGAGGGAGAAAGGCGGCGGGTGGTTCTGATTTTGGGGAGCAGAATCAGGATGGAATGCTGCTACCGAACTCCGATCGAGGGGGTTTAAGGGGGGGTTTATATTCTTATCTTTTAGACTTTTTATATTTTTTTTGGCTTGCTAACAAAAAGTAAAAATGATACGTACTCTTCTTGATTGAAAAAACGGGCTCTGGAAACAATTGGAGCATGCTAAATTAGTGGAGCTTTAACATTGAGATGTTTTTGGAGCTTCTTCTAATCATTATTGAGGAAATCGGTGGTTCTACATTGAATCGTAGATGATGGGATAGGATCATATTCTAGGATCAAAGTGTAGAATCTAGAATTTTACATGATTCAACAATATGTACATTGATTTTCAATTTATCATGTATCCCGCCAGAGATACGAATGTTTATTTGATGATTCGAACCAAATTTGCCAATGTTGTACTTATCCATCTTATTCTAGGATATAATCAAGATGTTGATCCCCACGCATTTGAGCACTTCTAGGTAACAAAATTCAGAATTGCAAGACTCAGAGATGATTATATCTGCCCTCAAAATTCAGAATTTGAGCGAGCAGCCAGACGAGAGGCACGTAGCTGTGATAAAAATTGTCACTAGTTTTGGAAATCGAAATGCCACTTTGGTAGGAGGATTTGAATTGACGCAAACAAGAATCCAACACCAACGAGCATCTAGACGCGACGCCGCCTCGCAGCCATTTCGGCGAGCACCTGCCGAGCGAGGCAGGGTCCGCCGGCTGCGCTGCTCGCTACGGCCTCGCTACTTCTTCCCTTCCTCCTCCGCGCCCTCCTCTCCGCCCTCGTCGTCGCCGTCGGGGAACGAGCTGAAGTCCAACATGTACCCCTCCACCTCCTCCGAGTCGTCGCCGTCCTCCTCGCCCGCGGCGGCCGGCTCCGGGGTCTCCTCCCACTCGCGCGCGTCGGGGTCCTCCTCCTCAACCTCGCCCTCGGAGGTGGAGTACCCGTCGGGCCTCGCGGGCGGGAGCCGCCGCGCCATGCGCCGGTAGCCCCGCGCGCCGCCCAGGTCCAGGAGCACGCGGCGGGGCTGGAGCTGGGCCCGCGGGTGGTGGCTCCAACCCAGCAGCAGCTGCCCGGGCAGAGGCGCCGCTGGCCTTCGAGGGAGAGGACGGAGCCACGCCGCCGCGTGGCCGCTGAGCGTGGAGGCGGCGCGCCGGAGCATGTCCCGCCGCCACTGTGAGTGTGGGGGATGGGGATCGCAACTCTCTACAGGTTTGGGAATTGGGAGCAAGAAGCACGTCACGGCCTCACGGGGCGCAGCTTGGGGGAAAGGCCTTGATTGATAATGGGCCAAACAAAAGCCCTTGGCAATGGGCCCAGAAAAGGCCCTTACGGCCTTACCTTTCATCGTAGTACTCTCTACATATCCTGGCGACCTGGCAAGATTGTTATGAGCAAGCATCACAATATGATCAACAGGAAAATAAAGGAATTGTTGATGCTTAACGGTGTCGAAACCACTTTATGTAAGACGTCAATTTTGCAGATCACACCACGATTAGGGGTGGATACTTCTTCAGTCACTAGCATCTAAGACACTAAGACCGGCCATTGTTCTCGGTTAACTCGACACAAGACATGTACCATGATAGAGAGGAGAGCTACCTACATAGCATTCCTATGGTCAGAGCTCAGGCAAAAGCGAAAACCAACACCTTCTTTGGTTTTCCACTCCATTATGGGACCTCAAAAGTCAGACGAAATCCGCCTGCTGGAACCATTTGGTTCAAGCATCTGCCTGCTGGTTCTTCAACTTCTGCGCACGGAATTTCGCCGTGTCAGCTCCCTTCACATTGAACTCCATCAGGAGCTCCTCGAACAGAACCTCCAGGTTAGGCTTGAAGGATGGACTGCGATTGGAGCGAAATTTGGGCTTATTCTGCGGCGTCAAAGCCACGCTGCTACTGCTGGATCCTTCCCCGTCCTGGCTCTCTTTCTTTTCCTCGTCCTCCGCAGGGACTTTGCAACCAACCTCATGGCCCTCGATGTAGTATTTGCATGCAGCCAGAATGGCAGGACCGCGTTCACGAAAGTGGCCAGCGACAAGGTCTTCAAAATGCTGAAACAATGAATTCAAAAACACACAAAAAAAATACCATAAGATTTCTGTAACCTAAAGTTTCATATGCTAAAAAAAGAGCACCTCAAATAGTTATTAGCCTACTACCCAGTCCTATCCCGGATAAAGACACATGTGTTGTAATATCTGACTCTGTGTGCCTGATTTTGCCCAAAAAAATAAAAGGCTGGGGCATGTGAAATATAACTTGGATATGGGCACATGTGCTGACAAAGACCACGCTATGCTGATAACTGAAGAAATGAAAAAAAAAAAAATGCATCACCGTAGCAACTGAAAGACACTGTTTAGCCTACAGCCCAAGTTCACACATGAAAAAGCAACTTGGATGGACTCAACGTCCACATGGAAAATTTATTTTGACAAAATCACAACGAAAAGTACTACATCAACAAATCTACTAATAGATAACTATCCATTCAACAATGAAAAGTACTACATCAGCCAAAGAATCAGCAAAACATTACCTGTGGAGATCTACGGAGTGAGTACAACATTGTCCTGCATGAGTACTCAAATGTTGTATCATTATACTCCAAGGCAGCCCTCAGTCCCTCGGCACTATTGGCATAGCGTTCGTATCCTGGCTCATTAAAGTATGGCTTCTCATTCAATACGAGAGCTTGAATGGAAATTAACACCTGAAGCATTGTTGATTGAGCTGGATTCCATCTCTCACAAGAAGAACCCTGCCAAGTGCCTAGGAGGCTAAGACAGACTTTCCCACAAGCATATAAATTTGGATTAAGTCTTAGCCCTCCCGAATGGTAGTATACCACCTGCAAAAGCATCGACACATTTTTTATCAAAATATGGAAGTGTGGTAATGCCAAATGGTCCAAGTTTGAACACTAACTGGGGGACCAGCAGGATAAGAAGCGGGGAACTGAGCATCAAAAAAGAAAAGCCCATCATGGTACGGTGTTCCTTGAGGCCCGATCATTACAGCCCTGAGAAGGTCCATTCGATTTTCCGATACACGGACATAAATCATTGCTGCACAAAGGTTAAGCATTCAGAGAGAGTAATCAGATGTAAGAGTATATCTTGAATTTAATCTACATGTTTTTTTCCTAAAAGTGAATTTCTGAGTTCCGGAGCTTGTATGCCTGGAGCTTAAAATTTGAAAATTAGACAATAAGTAGATGTGTACAAGTGTACAACAAGGTGGCATAATTGCTCTAGCAAATAGCTGACCTGGTAAATCTTTCTCCAGGAGACTCCATTCATGCTGGATTCTTTTTGCCCATTCTTTCTTAGCCTGAAACAATTTGAATATTAATTGACAAAAAGGTTTAAAATAAAAAGGTCAGGGTAAGGTCTCACCTTTCCGACAGAACTTTTAGCATAATGATGATCTGAGAAATCGTCAACAGTATCAAATTGTTTGAAAAAGTTATACTTCTTAGCAATTTCCTCCTCTATTTCTGACATTGACTTAAATTTGCCAGGCACATCCCTCTCAACCTTCTGCAACCATGGTACTGAAGCCTCTACACCTGTAGGCAGATCCAAATGATCGAATTTATCAGCCAGCAGTTGATTATAGTCAGCTGGGTCATACTCATAGTCAGATCCATCATTATCATCATCATAGCAGTCATCATCATCATCTTCAAAATAGTAATCTTCTTCCTGATTTTTTCCATAGTCAAATTTTAGCTCAGGTCCAGAAGCTTCGAGAGATTTATTCTCTGTGCTAGATCCAACATGATCACTAGAAGAAGAATCCTGTCAACCATGCCAATATTACTAATCAAATGCCAAGTACTTCTCACCAAAGCACAGGCGATAAAAGTTTATATTTGATTTGTAATGCATTACTGATATGTTTTGCAAAAACCGCAAGTAAAATTGCAAAGGCTACTTGCCTTGTGACCTCCACTACGCAAGGGGAAAAAATCTTTCATGGTTGCATGACCTCCAGTTTTGAGGCATATCCCTAGCCAAGATATTTTAAAGAATATTACACAGAAAGTGCGCCAAAACCAATAAGCCTATGTAACACTATTCCTAGCAGGGTACTTTTCATGGTTTTGCATGGGAATTGGAAAGATTGTGTTAGTTGGGATTATTATAATCAGGTTACTTGTTTCCTTTAAGTTAGAGATTATGTCTAAGTGGTAGGTAAGATTGTAAGAAACTTCTATGGATGGGATAGTATTGTATCTTATTTAATCAAACAGAGGAAACATGAGAACCCGTTCTTTGACTGTTTTAAATCTATTCTGCGTCAATGGGTTCCCTCCATCACCAAGAATTGTTCTAGGTCAAGACACTGTTTTTCAACCTCTTCGATACAGATGTGACCACTATCTTGAGCTAGGTTCACAACACAGAAACAGCGACACTGTAGTCAAGAAAAATAGCAAATTCCGTGGTGACAAAGAGTCACGTGCTCTGTTATTTGGCTAACCATCCTAGAACTCTGGCTCTCTACATATTTGAAATTTAATATTAAGAAAAATTATCAATATTATTAATTGAGACAAATACTGTCAATGTTCTCGTTAAAAAAAAAGATGGATTACATGGCTAGCAGATAGGGTCAAAATTGAAGTCATCATTATTCCAAGAAGGGGCATGTACTTCAGGCAAGATCTGGTCTAGCTAGCTCTATACAAATACTGATGGGGGTGATCGTTAACAGCAAATATCTGCGAAACATAAAAGTAGTCTATGTGCACTTGGTTAACGTTTGAGCAACCAGAGGCTCAAGCATGCATCATTGCATCTCAAAAGAAACTAAGGCCTCTTTCAGTAGCTTCTTAGAGAATCCAGATAATGGAGAATGCCCCGAACAAGGCTACAAGACGGGGAATCTAAAATGCACCTTTAACCAATAAATAAAGAGATGCAATTGCCCAAGGACTGCACACAAGACTAAGGTGTAGGTTGAAGCTTTTCTCTTATTACACGATCTTCTAACGTGTATTCTGAGAGCCAATGTTACCACCAATAATAATACCTTCTAGGAAGAAATTATTTCTTTCGTCTCTTACTCCCTTATTATCACTTTATGTGGAACCCATATAGCAATTTTGTCTTCTGATTCTTTTGTTACTGACTGCAGAGGGGCGCGAGAATATACCGAATAACAATCAAACTAATGGAACATTCAAAACTTGGTTTCTACTTTCTACCTTGGACCAAGAATGATAAATCCTGAGCAATGAGGGCACAAGTCATATGGTAGTGCATTGATAAAAACACATCGCCAGGGTCCTCTTTACTTTTCATGCTTGCTCAAACAATGTGAATTTTGTATGCAATTCAGGATTTAAGGAGAATGATGTGTGCATGGTAGATCTTGTATGGTATATGCTAATGCACTGACTTGTTCCAGGTCAAGTATCTGTGGCAAAATGAATAAAATCCTAAGAAAGGTCAAAACTTTCTCACAGCAAACAACAATGACATGTCCCAATATTCACCAGATCAATCATATGCATGTTCAATTGTAGAAATTTGTGTTTAAACATCCCAATCAAATATTAGTAGACCTATGATGATACCTTACTACACATGTAATTTGAGTAACCAGGACTGAATCAGTCAAAGGCATATGCAAGCAAGGCCCAGAACATGCAAATGCAGACAGCACTACAACATCAGACATTCAGACATGCTGAAATCAGTTGGTGAAGAAATTAGACCACAAAAACCAAGGAAAGCATTACCAAGGTGGCGAGAACATCCATCCCCCAACCCATAACACACGGTGGAGAGAAATAACAATTGTAACCCAGTATACACGAAACTTGCCCGAAAACCCAAACAAGACCCTACGGCCAGCACGATCCACCCAGACACCAGAAATGGATTCCAACCGAACCTAACCCATAGAGACACAAGGAAACAGGAAGGGTGAAATCAAACGATCTCTCACCATGGGCGAATTCCTCTGGCCCAAAAAGCAGAGCTTGAGGCAAAATCCTCGCACCATACTCGGCCGCAATGTGCCCAAACGCCCCCCTCGGGAACGAACGCAAACGACCACACCAAACCGATCGCACGAGGATCGATCGACGAAGATAATAACTAGCGGAACGAGCGAATTCCCAGCGCACGAGAGGCGGGGGCCGGTACCTGGCAGCGCTGGCGTTTCTGTTGCTGCGCGGCGTCCCACGCGGCGGAGTAGTCGGCGGCGCGGCAGGACGCGGAGGCGGACCCGCTCCCCTGCATGTGCGGGTACCTGCGGAGGGCGAGATCAAGAAAACCCCCCGTCAGAACAAAAAAAAAAAATCGCCGAAACTATCTACGAAAAATAAAAACAGGACGGGATTATTAAATAAAAAAACCACGATTCCCCGCTGGGTGGGGGAAGCCGGGGGAGCACGAACCCTGCGGCGTCCATGGCGGCGTCCAATGGCGGGCGAGGGGGAGCAGCGGGCGGCGCCGACGGAAACCACGGGCGGGAGGCGGAGTAGGAGAACGAGGGGAAGGGGAGGAGAAAGATCAGAAGGAGAAAAAGCGAGAGTCGCCAGCGCTCCCACACCGATCGCTACTCGCCCGCCGCCGTCGCTTCCATGTGGGCCCCGCCGCGGATCGCAGGCCTGGCCCGTGACGCCAGCTCCAACGGTGGCCCACTCGTCAGCGAGACACAGACAGCCCGGATAGGCGGGTGGCCCACGGGATGTCGTGTTTTTTTTTTTAATCTTTTCGGCGACGACGACGACTCGGGTTCCGTTCCGAGTTCCGACCGACCGGCTCGGCTGGTCTGGCCACCTCGGAGGCCGGGTCGGGTCCACCTGGGGGTTACAAAAGTCAAGGTGGGGCCGTGTGTCAGTGGGGGAGTAGGCAGGGTGGGTGTACGGATCTGGCCATTTCCTCGTGCGGGTCTCGGATCTTTGGCGCCGCGTGGGGCCAGGTCCTGGTGTGTCTCGTCTTACGAGACGACACGTGGCGTGTGTGGTGGTGGGCCGGCTGGATCGGACCCCACGGTTGGTAGCGACTTGTGTGTTTCCTTGGGTTGGGAGTTGGGACGCTTTCTACTGCAATAGGGCATGTACGGCAATCTTCTGGTGGAAGCCATGCCGATCGGTTCAGCCAAAAGCCGTTTCTACTGGCCTTATGCTGTGTTCAGATTAAAAGTAAAAAGTATTTCTTCTAGATAAATAGTGCACTAGGAATCGTGTTATGTGAGTAGGATGAATAGGAAAAATTTATTGGAGAAGTACTTTTTTCTTAATCTGAACACAACAAAAGTTTGCAAATTATGAATACGAAGTTTGTATTGAGATTTTAAGCACAATCTTTCAGATACAAATCAAAGTCTGATCATGTTGTAATAATTGGTCTACCCTCATTTATGGAACTTTGAGTTTAGATTAGATAAATTGTAAAAATACATTGTAGCAACTTCATACATTGTAGCAACTTTATTCTAAAACGTGTTTTTTTTGAGGTGGTGAATAGGAAAAAGTTTAATGAATAGTAGAAAATTGCTGATGAAAAGTGAAAAGTGGAATAATCTAAACAGTATGTTTTTTATGCAATACAAGTATGTTGGTCTCTTTTGGTAGTGGGCTTACCGGTCCTCGTAGGCCTTTTTAGCTTACTGGGCCTCCTATTGGGCCTACCGGTCTCAGGATTATACCCATCAAAATAGGACCAAAAGCCCAAATCAGAGCTGGCTTCCTTCCTCTATCGAACCCATCATCCCAGCCCAGGCCGACTGCTGAAATTCTTCCGAAGCAATCTCCGCGGCCTCACCGGCGGCGATTGCTCCTTCGGTCTCCGTCTCTCCGTGGGCACGACGGTCGCACTCCCACACCGCCACGTGTTCCATGTCCATGGTAGGTGACGAGTCCTTTTTGAATTCCCTAGCACATTAAACTCATGTTAAGTGATAGAATTGCGTTTATTGAAAAAAAAAAGTGATAGAATTGCTGTTCTGTGGCTGTCGAAAGGATCACATCTCAAGTTTCAGTTGAGGAAACCCAATGCGGGCAGAAAATAAGCTGTCCCAATGGACGAATTTCAGTTCAAGCAGACCTTTGGGCTGGTAAATCTCATGAATCAAATGCAGTTCAACAATAGAAAACTGTCTGATTCCAACTTCTTCTCAAGAACGAAAGCACCATCGTATACCATGTATCTACAAAAATCCCTTTACATCCCACATAGTACATGCACATCTTTTTTTACATGGCTATAACTGATATAGCCTTGCCAATTCATTCACTTGACAGAGGAGCTCCCTTGACAGAACCCTCCCAAAAAAGAAGCCCTTCAGTCACAGAGAAAAAAAAAGGAAAAGAAAGAAAGAATCGGGCTCAGCGTATCAACAATTCCACACTGAAACTATTTTACAGCAGCCTGTCTAATTACCTTGGCCAATATATATATTATCTATAAAGAGCCAACCGTCCACATTATTGCTCACAGGCGGTCCTGAATCCTGATCGTCAGCATTCCCCACTGAGCAGCGGCTCATGCGTCTTGTTGACCACGAACACGGACTCGTAGACGACCGCGGCGAGGGACCCACCCAGCAGTGGGCCGAGCCAGTAGACCCAGTGGTGGGTCCAGTCCCCGGTGGCCAGGGCTGGCCCGAAGGACCGGGCCGGGTTCATGGACGCGCCGGTGAAGTTGCCGCCGGCGAGGCTGTTGGCGCCGACGATGAGGCCCGTCAGCAGCGGGCCGATGGTCCGGGCCTGGCTCCTCGGGTCCAGGATCATGGCGTAGGTGACGAAGAGGAGGGAGAAGGTGAGGATCACCTCCATCACTAGGCCCTGCATCGGCCGGATCCCTGCGCCCAGGGCGTGCACCGGAGTCACCTGCATTGCGAATTTAGAGGATGCTTTGGTCAGCATTTGGGAGATAACTTTGATCAAGTTACTTTTTCAGGCCTACATGTCAGTCTTTTAAAAATTCCATTCGGTAGAAGCTTTCTTGCTTCAAGACGAAAAGAATACAGTATTTTTGTGGCCAGAATGGTTTCTTGACTTCAATGTTTCTTTTTCAAAAAGGGATGTTAAACAAAAATATTGATGACTTCACCCAAGTATTAGCAGATAAGATGAAAGCTGGCTATTTATACATTTATTACTACTGTCTTAAGTTAATGGACAAGTATGACCTAGTCACTTGGCTAGGATCTTGTGTGTAATATAGCTCTTTTACGTCTGAAAGGTCACATTTGATTGCAGCTTGGTAACTGGAGAAATTTTTATGCAAATCAAGCCTTACATCACAGAATCGAATCCGCTAAAAGTTAGGCATTCCTTTCGTGACTATAAGCATGTTTTTTTTATGAAACAGAATAAATTTGTTTTAGTTAGCTGTACAGAAAGAGTATATGCTTCTAAAGAGTTGAAAGCCAGATAGGACTGAAGCTCGGGCACAAGACAGTACAGGTAGGTAACTAAGAGTAATACAAACCCATAAGACACAATTTTCTTTTGTGAAAAAAAGACGTGTAAAGCACTGAAAATCCCCACATGTTTGTGTGAAATCTGAACCTCAACCCTACAGCTTTCATGAAAACTGATCTTCAAACTCATGATAAACTTAAACACATGAACAGATATATTCGTGTTCTTAACGAAATAAACAGCTTTACTATCATCTAACCACAGTTTGAATCTTGGATCTTTAGCCTTTTTTGTTATCTAACCACAGCTTTACTATTGCAGCTCCTATCCGCTGTTGTTTTGTTCCCTGATAGTCCAGGTTCTTTTTTTTGCGGATAAGTCCAGGTTCTTTTTTGTGGTCAAATCTACTACTTCTATTAATAAATACTCCAACAAGGGAGAAAAACACAGTTTTTGTTATGTGAAAAATATGTTTTATTTGACCTCTTATATAAAGTAAAAATAAGCAGAGTGAAGGAAATAATAATAACAAAATTAAAGAAACACAATTATCTTTAAGCTCATTCCAGCCCGTAAAAGGACCTTCTTCTTTTTCTTTATGGTTTGAAGCATATTCCGGCCCAGCCCAAATTCATTTGAGACAGACAAGCATGGCCCGCCAAAACCCACCGAACAAATCAATCGCAGTCCGACAGCAGGACACCAAAGCATTGAACAAGGCAAAATTTCATCCCCTTTCTCCGGATCCTCCTGACCGCGTGCGTATGCAAATGATAGGAGCAGAGTAAAAATAGGCGGTAGATCCATGGATGGGCGAGCACGTACCATGCCGCCGGTGAGGTAGCGGAGGAGGATGCAGGCAAGGGAGGAGGCCAGCAGCTGCGCGGCGACGTAGAGCACCGTCCGGAGCTTGGACAGGTGGCCGCGCACCATCATCGCCACGGTCACCGCCGGGTTCAGGTGGCCGCCGGAGGCGTGGAACCCCGCCGTCACCAGAACCCCCGCCGCCAGCGCGTGCGCGATCGCCACCGCGGCCAGCGTCGCCATCGGCATGGCCTCGCCTGGCTTCATGCCGGATCCTGCTCGTTCCAAGCCGCCGGCCGGGCAACAACCACACCAAAAGTTAGGTTCCTCCTTTTTCATGGGAGGGGGAAAGAAAGAGATGAAATTGACCGGAGAGGAACGGCCAGGGAGCAGGGGACGCATGAACGTACCGGCGGCCATGGAGGCGGAGACGCCGGTGAAGACGAAGAGGAAGGTGAGGACGAGCTCGGCTAACACGGCGCGCACGCAGCCGGCGTCCTGGTGGTCGTCGTCGCTGTCGCTGTCGTCATAGGAGTCCACAAACTTCTGCGCCAGCTTGCTCGCCATGGATGGACGGACGGACGGACAGAGGTGGGAGGAACGCCGAGCCTTGTTGTTTTTCCGGCCTGTTCTTGGCGAACGAGGAGGAGGGGAAAGCGGGGCAAGGTAAAAACCAAAAAAGGCGCAGGTTTTCCGAGGGAAAAGCGCACAAAAAAGTGCAGGGAGATATTTTATTTTTTGAGGACGGTGGGGGCACCGGCTCTGAAGCTGAGTGGCTCCTCGCACCTATTCTTCTTCCTGTTCTTATAGAAGAGGAAGAATTGGGAGGAGGCGTGGGCAAACTGGTCCAGCATTTTTTTCGTGGCTGTAGGGGTCGCCATCTCAGCCAAGGAAAATGTGGTTGCCTGGAGCCCTGGACTGATAGTGAGATTGTTTATGCTAGCAGCTTAGCATGGTTCAGAGTGTGGTGTGGGTTTCTCTTATCTTCAGAGGTGAGGTGACTAAATTGATTTGGACGGCAAATTGTTGGTTTGGGTTGATTAATGGCCTTGTTTAGATGGGAGAGTTAAAGTAGGTGAAAGTCGACGAAATGTCACATCTATCCTTTTGACACTAATTAGGAGTACTAAATATAGACTAACTATAAAACTAATTACACAAATAAACTCTACATCGCAAGACGAATCTATTAAGTCTAATATGTGCCTTCATTAGCGTATTTTTAATAACGGGTTACTGTAGCATGACAGTGTCTAATGACGAATTAATTAGGCTTAATAGATTCGTCTCACGATGTGGAGTCCATCTATGTAATTAGTTTTTTTACACCTATGTTTAATACTTTTAATTAGTATCCAAACATTCGATGTGACAAGTTGCCAAAATAAGTTGGTAAAAATTGACGATCGCCTAATTCTTTTGCATACTGCAAATAGCCATTGCAGAGACTTTATTGATTTTCCTTTTGATATATGCTTTGTACAAATATTTTATTTCAAATTATCCGTTAATTCTTTCACCGTAATATTTGATGAATGCCAGAGCATGGTATGCACTAATTCTTTACTCAACAACAGAAAAGAAATAGATAGATACATAACAGCGGCAAAAATTCTAACTTCACATAACGCTGGAACATTTCAAACCGGCACGTTTCAAATTTGTCTGCCAACTCGGATAAAAAACCGTCCAAACAAATGGCGTCTCCCTAGCAGATTAGACACCTGGTGCTTGTGTAGTAAACAAGATTATTGAGAACAAGGTAACCCCACATGACGCGCCATACGTCTTGTGACTGGCTTGTCCACTTGTCCCCCACCTTCTTCCCCCAAATTCCGTAATCGCCCTTCATTGCTTACCGACGACTCCTTTGTGTTTTCTTCTTCTTCTTTTTTTCTCCGTTGCACATCATTCCAGACGGCCGAGCTGTCCACCCGCTACTCGTACACGTCGGCCTCCCCTGGCACACGTCACTGTCCGGGACCTCTCTCTAATCTGAGGAGAGAAAAGAAAAACAAAACAAGTGCAGTGATGACCGCCATGCTTTTGTCTCAAGACCTCATTAAAGAATTGCAAGTCGCTTTCATGGTTGTGTGTGAGTGTACTGTGATGCTTATTATGCAGTTTCCAACTTGTTAGCTGTTGCCGGCCAGGGTGAGATGGATCTCTCTGTGTCATGTCACACACCGGGTTTCAGTCAAGGGCAAAGCTAATTGCTGATATGTCACACCGCACAGTGTGTGGTGGAGCACGTACCGTATGTAGATTTTTTTGTTGCATGCTAGCGTCGTCGGTTGAGATGTTATCTTTTGGTCATCATGTTGTGCAAAGAGTTTTGGGCATTCGACATGTGTGTTATCTTGGTCATCATGTGTGGGCAAAGAGTCGATCTGCTAGTCCCTGCCTAAGCTGATTGATCATCTCGATCAAGTGCAACTTGCTAGAGCAGACAAGATGTATTACGTGATGTCAGACTGTCATTTACATCGGAATTCTTTGCATCGGAATTCCTCCGTCCCCCCCAAAACACTAGTCATTCTCTACGTACTCTTACAACTTGTCATCTTCGTATTTGTGTTTTTATGCAAGTAACTACAGAATTCTAAGGTCGTAATTTACTGAAAATTTATAAGGAAAATGATATGTTCTTTTTCCATTTTTGTCAATATTTCAGGCTAATAACGTAGCGGGCTGGGTTTTAATTGCACCAATTAGAACGGCAATTTGTTTCAAACTACTTGGAGCATGACGGTTTTGTCTCAATCTGAATATAAGTTAATTTACCTAGGCTAAGAACCCCCTTCCTTGTGTCATGTGGTGGTGGAGGCAAAATATTTATTTTAAGACTATATCACACCTAAGGTCACAATATTTTATCACATTGAATTTGTATATCTTATCTGGTTCAAAATGGTTCAAGAAGTAGTGGAGGATATGGAGGAGGAAATGAGCACCCTACATACTGTCCTTCCAGTGTCCACCACTAGATATTTGTGTAGCATTATTCGTGGCGTATTTGATCAATTGCAATCGGGTAGCTACCTAGTCGGGCTAGCCTATGTGCATCAGTGCATGTCCTCCCTAGGTAGACTTGAACTGATTGTGACCAAAATTAAAGAGCGTGTATGGTTCCCTTTTTTTTGGAAGGAATGTGTATGCTTCTCTAACTTGAAGATGTCTCTATTTCTACGTTATTGTCCGAGATATTTCTTGCATTCGCTATCATCAACGCATTCCAGAGTCGAATGTATGGCTCAATCCACACAATTAGAGATAAATGAAAATTTTCCCCTTGTATTGTTGGTTGTTGGATATGGATGGATTGGGACCCAAGGAATCTAATAGCCACATATATATACATGCTTTGCAACCTGGCCACATTTTCTCTAGTATTAATGAGATGCTCTACATCACTATGCTAAAGTCATCTTGACCCAGAGTACACATAACTAGTCAACCCAGCTGTATCAAGGTACAGAAACCAAAATTGTAGCTTCATGGCGAACAGTAAACACCACCAGTTCATGTTCTGTCGTTTTTGCAAGTACAAAAAGAAGTGCCCGGCACACAAATATCTTGCTGCTGCTTATCCACATCGACAATGAGACTTTAAACCATGCATTCCTGATGAATTCCTTGGATTCCAAACAGAATATGACCGGAGTGAATGACGAAGGATCGTTCAACTGCATCTGGTGATCTGGTCCCGGCGGCGTCGACAGAGCTAGGCGAGCGCCCAGTGTCCAGTGGTGTAAGCGTAGGAAATTGAAACAAAGGCTGAAAATATGTGAGCTCGTATCTGCGTCTATCTCACTGTTGCAAATATCTGCCTTCTGTGTCTTTGACTGCATGCAAGTTGCATGCCAAGTTGGAAATGACGTGAATAGATATTTTCATGCACTTCGTAATTAAGAGCGACTTTAATTTCACTGTTTAAGGGAAATGTTTTTCAAGTGTGGCATAGCTACCAAACTGATCGGTACCTATCAAACATAGTATACGGGATTGACTTTTGTGATTTTTTCTTGTGATTTTTAGTTCAATATATAGGTATTCCTTGAACTGTTTCAAGCGGAGAAAAAACCAGCATACCTGACAAGGAATAGTGATGATATTTCCTAAGTGCAATGCAGCTTTACAACCTTCAATTGTATTCAATATAGACTTTCGGTCAACTTTTAGAAAAAAGATCCGATAAATTCCAGCTTATATTAATAGAGTTTAAGCGTGAACCCTAACTTTCTAACCTTCATTCAATTCCCGACCAGAAAAAAAAAACTTATAACAACGAAGGCGCCACTCTGGTTTACAGCGTCGTAGACAGTGCTAGATGCATAAAAGCCATCGCTCAGTATGTTTCCACCACCAATATCTGTGTTGGAAATGGAAACAGGACCCGAGCTGGAAAAAAATCGGGAGCATGTGGTGGTGTCTCTCACTGTTGGAAATATCTCCCCTCCTCTGTCTACGAGACTATGACGGCTTGCAAGCAGGCTATACTTGTTCCAGGTCCAGGATGTAAACACAAGTGTTACATGTTATACTATGACGGCTTGCAAGAAGGCCGAAGTCTACTAGTACGTTACACGTACGTCTGCTCTGTACAATCGACACGTACGGAAGCCAAGTGGCCAGCTCGAGTACCCCCGGTCGCGAGCTGACACGTTCCCACTCAAACGATCATGCTGCTTAATTTGGACCTTTCTGTTTACTGCATTACGTCTGCTGGAGTATGTACCTAGAAGCTTCGGTGTGACGCCATGCTTCATCATTCAGTTATGCAAAAACAGTTACGGTACAAACTTCATCACCCAATTTTGAAGTCCATAAGACAACAAGGCTAACAGCTAACCTGAAACACACAAATGTAACACTACAATCAATTCCAGAGGAGGAAATTTGAAAAACAGGCAAAGACCGTCCGGGGATTATTTGCAATTGTTTTTGTTTGGTACGACTATAATGGATAAACATGTAGTCTGAAAAGTAATGAACGTATAAACCTAACCTATATCTCTATACATGATGCCACAAATCGAACCAAATGCTTTTGTGCGTGCCTCAGGACAAGTCCTTTCGAATGGGCATTTCAAAATGTGTTCTGTGAATCAATACAATTTTCACAAGGTGGTCGATCACCCGATTGCGATTGGTGCCATTCTTCTTCAAGAAAAAGGAGATGGTTTCACAGGCCGGTCATTAGTCATTACTAGTTTACTATACAAAGTTCTTTAGCTCATCAGCCGCAAAAAAGAGGATCCAATTGGTACCACACTTGTCCTATGAACAGAAACTCAACCAGTTGCGAAGCAGTCACTGATGCTCTGCTAATGATGGAACTCCAGAAAGGCTCCTCGTAATTGGGCCACACTGATGAGCTAAATTAACTTTGCAGTAATGACCGCACTGTGGGCTGCGAATAAACCGAATCACACGATGGGCCATGTAAATAATACAAAGGAAATAGTGCGGAGCTAGAAACTAGCCAGCGCTCGGCCCAGCAAAAACAACGCGGCGCCGCGCGAATAAGCTCTCGGCTCGGTCGGGCTCGGCCCAGGCACGGCGACCTGGGGCGCACAGCAGGCCGTCTCTTCGGCCCAGCGTCGCGTGGCTTTGGTGGGCTTGGCGACCCAGACGTAGCAGCCAGCAACAGCCTGCATGTAGGTGTATCAGTTTCCAGAGAAACAATGAAAACCCAAGTGGAGGCATCATTTAACAGCGAATCTGAAGATTAGTGTGCAGCCTAGACTCTAGAAAACAGCAACAATGGACATGTTGACCTCGAATCTAAATCATTCAGAAAGCCATGCAACAACCCATGTAAGTCCAGAAAGCACAAACGCATGTAATCTCTGGACACCGGGAAATTTATATGTCAAGAAGAGTATTCGATGGCTTCATGTGGGATTAGGCTCCTACTCATCTCGGTTCAAGCTCTGTCAGCGACACCTCGTTCGTCGATAATGCTTCCTTTGCCTTGTCAGTGGACTGCAACTTCACTGCCCTGTTATACGCATCCGAGTAAAGGTGCGAGTGATCTTCCATCTCTGAAATGCAAAATGTTGGCTTTGATGGGACCTGGAGAGACACCGTGTCGCTGCTAAGCATGACGTTTACAGATGACACCGTCGGCCTATCTGCAGGGCTGTCCTGGACACAGAGTAGCCCGATGTTGACAAGCTTGGACATCTGATCCAGAGGAGCTCGGCGGCCCAGCAGAAATGGATCCAGAAGCTCTGTGATTGTCCCCGTGGTCCAGTGCTCCCACACCTGCAGATATGCAGTAAATTATTTGGCTGATGCAATGCAAGAGTCTAGTTTTGCATAGACTTTGTCAGATGCACAACTACTGCTCACAAGGCTTAAGAGGTCAACGGATTGCTCTGAGTCGTCGAAGGTAGTGTTCTTCCTCCCTGTAACCATCTCCAGGAGCAAAACACCAAGACTGAAAACGTCTGACTTGACTGAATACTGCCCGTGCATCGCGTATTCTGGTGCCATGTATCCACTGAAATTTGAAACAAAACCAAACATTTAGTGCCATTGCCTGTTATACATATATGATATCTTGATGCTATGTTGAGGAAAAGCAGGTTGATACTTACTATGTTCAGCAATATGACTAGTGACGCCTTGGGATTGATCCATGTCGAAGAGTTTTGCCAAGCCAAAGTCTGAGATCTTTGGGTTGTAATCAGAGTCAAGTAGCACATTGCTTGGTTTGAGATCTCGATGGATTATCTTCAGTTGAGACTCTTCATGGAGATATTGCAAGCCTCGAGCAACTCCGTGTACAATCTTGAGTCTCTTCCCCCAATCCAACTCTTTACATCTATGAGAATCTGTCATCCAAACCACAAAGTATTTTCTGTAAATGTGTCATTTTGAGAATGAGAAACTACAACGAAGAGAAATGTACCAAAAAGGATGGTGTCGAGGCTCCTGTTTGGCATATACTCGTACACAATGAGTTTCTCGTCTTCTTCAAAGCAAACGCCTATGAGCCTCACGAGGTTCTTGTGTCGAAGCTTGGCAACTAACACTAGCTCTGTTTTCAGCTCTTCTAGTCCTTGTCTGGAGCCGAGTGAGAGCCTCTTCACTGCTATTTCTTGGCCATCAGAAAGGATTCCCTGCGCAGGTGAAGTCAGGAGGCACAGCCAACGGTCAACTGAGCTGCAGCACCAACACACATCCAAGATTCAGATATGATCTGTACCTTATATACCGCACCGAACCCTCCTTCACCAAGCCTATTGGTTTCAGCGAAGTTATCCGTTGCTGACTGTAGAGTGGATAGGTCGTGGAGGAGTGGATCGATGTTTTGAATGTCGTCTGGACTAGGAGAATCTGTTGGGGACATAATAGATGTCATGTGACAGACATACGTACAGCTTATATGCACAAGTTGTTTCTTTACATGAAACTTGATTGCTACTGCTATACCTTAATTGTTATACAAGTTTGTGAATGTCATCCTTGTGTGTGTGTATATGTCTGAAACTAGTAATAACCTAAAATGATTAATGAACTTATCCAGGCTTACATGCTGTTCCTGAACCATTTTGTGCTGCTCTTCTTCTTCTACCGCAAAAACAAAAGCCTGCCACTGCGATGTCAGAAACTGAACGGCGGTGTACGCTGGCGGCCGGTGGTGATCGCGAACTGGAACGCACGCAAGAACACTTGGACACAAGAAATTTGTGCTGCCTAAAAGCGCAGCGTTTTCTGTTGATTGGATTGCTATTTATTGGAATACAATGCAGGTGAGATGCAGCCACGGCGCCCACGGTTGCGTGGAATGCGCACGTCCATCCCCATGCGTCGCAACAATCGGCCATGGCTTGCATGCTCGAGTTCATGGAAGCTATTCTCGGCCATGACTCCTACTTGCACGGCTACCACAGGTTGGC
This sequence comes from Digitaria exilis, assembly GCA_015342445.1. Lineage (NCBI taxonomy): Eukaryota > Viridiplantae > Streptophyta > Magnoliopsida > Poales > Poaceae > Digitaria > Digitaria exilis. The sequence goes on from JACEFO010002303.1 coordinate 257,147, forward strand.
GCTCGTGCATGCTGTAACAAACTGAAACAAACATGCAAAATGATAAAGACACTAGGCTTATCTAACAAATCTCCTCCTAAGCCTAGTGTTGACGCTGCACACTTCGGACTCCAATGCGGGAACGCAATTCACAGAACCGCTCCCGCGCCAGAGCCTTGGTTGCGATGTCCGCCAGCTGCTCCTCTGTCCCAATGGAATCGATCCTCACCCTGCCATCCTCGACGCACTCCCGAATGAAGTGATACCTGACGTCGATGTGTTTACTGCGGTCGTGGAAGACAGGGTTGTGACTGAGGGCGATAGCGGACTGGTTGTCGATCTTCAGGCTGGCGGCGTTGGTCTTCTTGCCTCTGAGCTCTGCAATCAGTCGCGCCAGCCAAATTCCCTGGCAAGCAACAGTAGTACCGGCCATATATTCAGCTTCACATGATGAGAGGGCCACTACCTTCTGCTTTTGACTTTGCCAGGTGATGAGATTTGTAGCGATCTCACCCGAGAAATGGGCCCACTTAAGTATATTCCACCTTCCATTGGTGCTAATATACAAAATGTTCCCAAGTGCGGATTCGACCGTCGAGTCAAGCTCGACCAACGGCTACTGAAGATCGTCCGTCCATACGCTCACTCGAAGGTGAGTTCCAAAGATCACATCATTCCACAATTCAAATTACAACAAGTCTTAGAGTTATTACAACCAAATTAAAATGATAAATAAATAGTTTGAGTTCATGCAGCGGAAAGTAAACGAGATACTAGCGACGATCCATAGTATCGTCACGATGAAGTCAGCCGTGACGCTACTCCTCACGATCCTCGGGAGAGGTCGGCTCCCACTCGATGCTGTAACCAGGAGGAAGCTGGGAGGCCCAAGCCATAGAGGCAGCTACCTCCTGAGGGGATGGTCCTGAAAATTTAGCCACAAGCAAGGCTGAGTATACTAGTTATACTCAACAAGACTTAACCGACTGGTGATCACTACATCACCGACTCCTACGATGAGAGGCTGTTTGGCTAGTGGGGTTCTTTTGCCAAAAGCGACTAAGCTGTTTTCTACTTTCTTTATCTTGATTTTAACTTCTTTAGTCTATCCATTCTAGGTGAGCCTAGCTAAACAATCAGTTTTGCAATACAATTATTTCATACAAAGATTTCATCCTTCCAAGTTTCACTTCATAATATGTCATACATCGGTCAAGCAGTCTCATTAACCGCGAGAAGCGGACAGTTCGAACCGAATTTACTACCTGGCCAGGGAAAACCCAAACATACGGAATGGTTGGAAATGCCAACACACCCCAATCCTTTCTCCTCTCTCTGCGAGTGGCTCCCGAGTCCCACTGCCTCAGGGTAAAGGTTCACCACTACTGGGACTCACGCAACTACCCTCATGTGCCCATGGGATAACGTTTCCAAGACAGAGAGCTGTCGGACCTGCTCGCATCAATCGGATACCGGGACTTACCGGTCCCATAAACCGTGCATATGTGTGGTACGTTCAAACGCTTGACACAAAAGTACCACATGTTTCCACTTAAAACATCGATAGACGGGTATCTACAATCATCCGTCCATCATCTCTAGTGTTTCTGATATGAGTAGTCATACAACTCCTATATCTCGCGAGTGTCGGAAAACACTCGACTTCTATCGTTCCTAAGCATAGCGACTATCGAACCTAACATACTAGTGTTCAATCAAAGGAACCTATGATCATGCAATCTAGGGTTTCATTCAACTCCTTGAAACTTAAATGCACAAACATATAATCAAGTAAATGGCGTAAGTAAAGTTAGGTTATGCTCCGGGGCTTGCCTTCCGGCTCGAAGCGGTACTCCTGCTCGGGGCTCGGATCCACGTGCACCACGTTCACCTCGGACTCCTGGGCGATCTCCTCGGCAGCGGGGACTAGCTCGTAGACTCCGTCGGCGAGACCCGAATCTATACGGAATGCATGAAATGCTTAAGTATCGAGATTTAAACACTTAGAGTTTATTTAAATCTTGGTTAATGAATTGGAAAGGATAAACATTAATTATAAGTGAATATACCCTTTTCGTTTTGAACCTTTAATTTGATTTAAGAGATTTAGGTTTTTCTCTTTTCTTTTTCTTTTTCTTCTCTTTTCCACCATTTAAGTCTTTTTTTTATTATTATTCAAAAGGTGAACTTAGGAATATTATTTTCATGTGCCATTTGGCCCGAGGCTTGCCCATGCCAAGGCAGGAGCCTAGCCCAAAACTTGGCTCAAGGTGATTTTTCTATAATTTATTAAAAATGTTCTTACCTTTTTGCCTAAAAGCAAACTAAATTCCTACAAAAATAACTATAAGGTTTCTGTTCACGCCACTTGGCACAGTGACTTAGGTTGCCAAGAGTGACCTCTCTGCAAGTTTACATGTGGTATTGATTTATGGTTATTTTTGTGGAATTTCACCATGTTTAAACTACCAAAAATCATTTAGCCATTTTCCAATGTCCAAAAATTACCATTTTCATTTTTCTAAGGTTTCTAATGTCTTGATTAGGTTTTTGTGTGAAGGAGGTGATTTTTCACTAAGTGAATTATTTTCTGTGATTTATTTGCCAAAACAGCAAGGTATAAGTTTAGAAATTCATAACTCTTAATCTACTGGGAATTTTTGTGCACCACTTGGGCAGAGATCCTATGTCACCCATGAGTCCAACATATCCAAAGCTCAGCCCTAGTGCATGAGTGGATTTCAAGCTATGAAGAAAGGTGCTCAACTTTGTAAAATTTTTAAACTTTAAACTAAGCCTCAACTGAGTGAGGTGCAATGGAAGAAGTTTTACTTCTAGATTCACTGGTCACTACAAAATTTGTTTGGCATTTTTCTGATTTTTCTACGATTTTCTACGAATTTTTGAAGATTGCAGTGAATAGTGTTCAATTGATAGAATCTATTTACGCCGTGAACCCTAGAAGATTTAAATCCTTACAAAAGGGTCCCTGGATTCTTACAGTCGGCCTCCTAGAAAAAGGTAGAAGACACAGTTTGGTCCTCGAGCTCGCCGGCGTGCGTACGCCGGCCAAACGGCGGCGAGCCCGGGCCAGGGAAATGGGGGAAACGGAGAGGGGCTCACCGCGCGTCCTTTGGGCGAGGTTTCGGGGTCAGGGAAGGCCGGGAACATGGGTGACGACGGCGGTGGCGGCTCGGTCAACTCCGGCGAGCGGTGACCGGCAGCGTCGGGGTCGGAGAGGGTCGGGAAAGAGGTCGACGAGCACCAGCGCGTCACGGCGAAGCTGTAGGTGCCCTCGGTTCAGCCGGAGGAGGAGTGGAGCGGGCTGTCCATGTGCGCGGCCGACGGCGGAAGCTTGAGCTTCTCCGGCGAGCTGCGCCGGTGGCTGCGGTGGCGGAAACGGGTCGGGGCTTGGTCGAGGAGTGGCGGTGGGTGATGGGGAAGCTAGTGCGCGCCTTGGTTTGGCCGGAGGAGTAGCGGAGAAGGCTGGCCACGTGAGCGAGCTCGGCGGCGGCTCTGCGAACTCCGGCGAGTGATTTCGGCGCGGAAGAGAGGGGGAACTGTTTGGGGCTTTAAGTAGGAGAAAGAGGGGAAGGTCATGGTGCTCGAGCAGCACTGGATGGGGGCTGGGGCAGCGCGGCAACGGCTCGCGGCGGCAGCGGCTTGTCGCGGCCGTTTGGCGCCTTGCGCGGCGTCAGCGCGGCGCAGGCGAGGACGGCAGGCGGCAGGCGCGCGTGGGCGAGGAGAAAGGAAGGGCGGGGATGAAAACGAGACGTGCGTGGTCGCAAAAATCGCACGGCGGACCGGTGGCAACGGCGGCGGCGGGTTTGTCCGGCGGTTCACGGCGGCGGCGCGGCGACAGCTCGAGAGCGCGGCTCGGGTCAGCGCTACAGTGCGCCATCTGCCACGTGACCTGGCCAGACGCGTCCTCCACGATCGGGGACACACAGCCGTGCCATTGGCCGGCTCAGTCGAGGACGGCCGGCGGCAGAGCGCTGCCGGCGGCGAGCGCGGGCACGCGCGAGTGCGGCGTGAGCGCCCCGTGAGCGCACCTCTGCCGGTGCAAGGTCAACTTGGTTGGCATGGCTCAAACTCCAAAAATTTGAACATGGCTTGAAAATCTTCCAACATGAAAGTTGTTTAGAATTTCATGAGACACGTCCCTGCACTGGAGATGAATAGAAAAATATGAAACTTTGGCCGTGATCCAAAAGGGGGTAAAACCCTGTTTTGAACTGAATTTTTGAAATTCGAGGGGCTAGATGGCAAAATTGGCCAAAGTGCCAATTGAGGCAAAGTTCCGAAATGTGAAGATGTACAACTTTGCTTTTTGGAGATTTTGATGTTCAGTGGTAAAATCTTGAGATTTGACTAAGATTCCATTTCAGCCTTGAATTTGAATTGAAAAATTCAAATTCCAAGATTAGGGTTTGAATTTTGAGATGCTTCCAAGCATTTTTAGGCTATGGTCTGAAAAGGGAAGTTTATTGGTTTGACTTATACTCCAACTTTCCCATTTTCACTTTTTCAAGTTTTTAGAAAGTTTTTAAAGTTTCTTTATTGCTCTATTTAAATGGTTTTTGACTCAATTTGGATAACTTTTCCTTATTTTCCTTAATTTTACTTTTGAATTATGCTTAGCTTAACATAATCACCATTTTAGTGTTAATTAACACCAGGGGTGTTACACTCCTCCAGGTCCCGTGCGGCGAGGCCAGGTGTCGGTGCAGGGCCGATCACGTTGTCCACACGACGAAACCGGAGCGGGGCGTCGTCGTCGTGGTCGTTGTCGAGCAGCTCGCTGAGGGAAGATCCTGGTGGAGACGCAAATTCGACCCCGTGTGAGGGGGCCGAGCTCGACGTCGCGGCGCCAGAGTCCTGCGCTGGTGTTCCCGCAGTGTACTGGTCCGGCGGTGGAGTTGTGGGCGATGCTGGTGAAGCAGAACGTGTCGTTGTTGAGGAAGCAGCGAGTGGCGCGGTGCTTGAGATGGTACTGATCACATCCACCTCCACTAGTGCCTCCACGGTGAAGTCCCCTGGTTCGCCATCGTGCTCAACAGACCATGTCCACTGGGTTGCTTCATCGAACACCACGTCGCGGCTTATGTGCACACGCCGGGTCGTCGGATAATAGATTCTATAGGCCTTTGATCCAGGCTCGTAGCCCACGAACACCATCTTGCGACTGCGGTCTTCAAGTTTACGAAGGTTAGGTGTATTTACCTTGACATGGGCGATGCAGCCGAAGGTGCGGAGGTGCGACACGTTGGGGGCGATGCCGGTCCAGAGCTGGTACGGCGTCTTCCCCTGGATGCTCTTGGAGGAGGAACGGTTGAGCAGGTACACGGCGGTTGAGACCGCCTCCCCCCAGAACACTCCAGGTAGCCCTTTTGCCTTGAGCATGCTCCGGGCGGTGCCGACGACGGACTGGTTGCGGCGCTCGACGACGCCGTTTTGCTGCGGTGTGTACGGCGCCGTGAGCTTGCGCCGGACGCCGAGGTGAGCACAGTACTCGGTGAAGTCAGTGGCGGCGAATTCGCCACCCCGGTCTGTCCGGAGCGCTAGGAGCTTCTTGCCGGTCTTTCTTTCCGCCGCCGCCTGGACACGCTTGATGGCTTCTGCTGCGGCGCCCTTGGTGGGAAGGAGACACACCCACATGTAGCGGGAGTAGTCGTCGACGAGGAGGAGGAAGTAGCGGTTGCCGCTTGGTGTGGCCGGCATAATTGGTCCACAGATGTCGCCGTGTAGCAGCTGGAGCGGCTCGGTGGAACGCCGTTCGGCCAGTTGCGGGAACGGGGCGCGACGATGCTTCCCGGTGAGGCAGGCTTCACACACTTGATCCACCTGGGTGAGTTGGGGAAGACCGCGGACAAGCTCCTCCCTCGCCATCTTGCGGAGCGCGGCGAAGTGGAGATGCCCGAAGCGGGAGTGCCACCGCCACGCCTCGTCGTTGGTGCGCGCCGCGAGGCAGACCGGTCGCGCCAACGTGACGTCGAGCACGTACAGTCTTCCGGCTCCCCGGGGAACTTTTGCGAGTAGACGCCGCTCCTCGTCGCGGATGCGCATGATGCCGTGCTCCACGAGCACCTGGAATCCGCCCTCATCCAGCTGCCCGATGGAGATGATGTTGGCGGTGAGCTGCGGCAGGTAGTAGACGCCGGTGAAGGAGCAGTGTTCCCCGTTCTTGAGGGAGAACAGGATGGTACCTCTCCCCTCGATCCGCGCCACAGAACCGTCGCCGAACCGCACCGAGCCTGTGACGGCGGTGTCGAGGTCGGAGAACGCGGCGCGCGATCCCGTCATGTGATTTGACGCCCCGGTGTCCAGGATCCATTGATTCAGACCCGGTCCACCTCTTCGTCGAGCTTGGGGACGACCTTCCGCTCGACGAAGTGGAGCTCAGCGGTCGGCGGTGGTGGAGCGGTGTGCGCCGCCGGGTTCAGGGGCGACGGTGTTGGTGGTGCAAGGGAAGGAGTCTCCTCCTGGGCCGAGCCGATGGCCAGCATTAGGGTTTGCTCCTGCTCCTCTTCCTGGGCCAAGTGGGCCTGATGGGCTGGCTCCTCCTTCTTGCCGCGGCAATCGCTGGCCCAGTGGCCCTTTATGCCACAACGTGGACAGGGTGAGTCCGGCGGTGGACGAGACTCGCCGGAGCCACGTCCCTGTCCTTTGCCCCGGCCTCGTCCGCGACCGCCGGAGCTGGAACCACCACGGGAGGACTCCCGCCCCTTCTTCTTGTACCTCTCGACTCACTGCTCCTCAGTAAGGAGTAGTTTGCCGCTGGCGTTCTGAGGCGGGGACGGCTCGACGTCGTCGGCTGCCTTGAGTCTCCCGGTGACTTCCTCGATGGAGAGCTGGGAGATGTCAAGAAGAGTCTCAATGGAAATGACCAATTGCTTATACCGTGGACGGACGACGCGCAGATACTTGGCCACCACTTTCTCATCGGGTTCAGGGTCGCCCAGCGTCGCCAAGCGTTGGACGATGCCGGTCAGGCGCAAGGCGAAATCCTCGATCGGCTCCCTGTCGCGGAGGGCGATGGATTCGTACTCGGCGCGGAGGTTCTGAGCGGTTGCCTTCCGCACCCGGTCGTCACCGATGCGGAGGGTCTTGATGGCCTTCCAGGCCTCCTTGGCGGAGTTCTTGGCCAGCAGGATGGGGATGAGTTCCCCTGGAACGCCGCTGCAGATGGCGTCCAGCGCGGCGCGGTCGTCGTCGTAGTCGACGTCGTCGTACTCCACGGCGTCCCAGAGATGACGGGCCTGCATCTTCAGTTGCATGCGCAGCGACCATTCGTGGTAGTTGTTCTTGGTCAGCTGCGGCCAGTTGCTGCCGCCGCCGCCTTCCCGGACGACGCGCTCGACGATGACCTCGCGACGGGTGTGCGAGCGGCGTGATGCCCGGGAGCGACGCGGTGAGCGACGCGGTGAGCGCCGTGGTGTGGCGTGGTGGAGAACGGCTTGGTGAAGGCGTGCACTTCGGCGTCTCGGTGCCGGAGCCGCTGGCGCTGTCCTTCTTCTTCCCGGAGGGTGAGCGGCCACGAGGCTTGGGTGGTGACGCCATGGCGGCCGCGAGTTCCTTTGTCCTAGCTCTGATGCCACTTGTCAGAAACCGAACGGCGGTGTACGCCGGCGGCCGGTGGTGATCGTGAACTGGAACGACGCAAGAACACTTGGACACAAGAAATTTGTGCTGCCTAAAAGCGCAGCGTTTTCTGTTGATTGGATTGCTATTTATTGGAATACAATGCAGGTGAGATGCAGCCACGGCGCCCACGGTTGCGTGGAATGCGCACGTCCATCCCCATGCGCCGCAACAATCGGCCATGGCTTGCATGCTCGAGTTCATGGAAGCTATTCTCGGCCATGACTCCTACTTGCACGGCTACCACAGGTTGGCGCTCGTGCATGCTGTAACAAACTGAAACAAACATGCAAAATGATAAAGACACTAGGCTTATCTAACATGCGAGAGCTAGTAACACTGCAGCAGCTAAAGGCAATGCAATGGCCAAGACCAGTCCGGTTCTATCTCTTCTCCCTGGAATACCAGACGGGACACATACTGTTAACTAGAAATTCAACAAAAAAAAAATACGCTCACGGTTTCTGTAATTCTGTTCAAGAAGCTCACCTTGGCCGGTCACCGGCGGCGTCACGTTCACCGGCGGTGGCGGCGGCCCCGCGAGTTGCAGCAGCGGCTGGCCGGAGAAGAAAGGAGACGTCTCAAACCGGAAGCTGCAACGCACACCAAAGACCCTTCCTCCATGCTTCCCTACGAAATACGTCGGCGCAATCTTCCTGTAAATCCTACCAAGGCATGTCCGGCAGTCGTCCGCCGCCATGTCCGGCGTGCACTGCGCCAGCGAGTAGATCTTCGGATACGTCCCGTCATCAAACCCCTCCTCCCCCGTACCGAAACGCCGGCGAGACGCCGCCGCGTACTCGGAGGTCGCGTTGACGAGCCGGGCAGACGCCGCGTCGAACGCCTTCGTCTCCGACGAGCTGACGTTGTCGTAGCTCCAGGCGACCATTAATCCCCGGTTGTCGGTGGTGTTGGCGAGGAAATCCCAATCGGCGTAGCGGAGGATGCAGGGGTCGTCGTAGATGGTGGCGCCCTTGATGAGTGCGCACAGCTGCTGCGCGTCGTCGAACGCCGTGGCGACGCAGCTGGAGCACGAGGAGGCGTTGGTGGTGTCGCCGCGGCAGAGCGCGAGGGCGTAGACGACGTCCGGCGATGTGCCGGCGGTGCCGGTGGCGAAGAGGAACGGGGAGGAGGAGGTGTTGGTTGGGACGGTAGATGCCAGGTGGCGGATGTTGGCTTGGTACGCGCTGTTCTCCGTGAAGTTCCCCTCGGTGTCGTTGCAGAGCTGCCATGGGATGGGTTGAGCGGCGGCGGCGCGTGGAGGAAGAAGATGACGAGGATGGTGGCTGTGACGGCGAAGAGGCGCGTGGTCGTCGTCGGCATCGACATGGCGGTCATGGCGCGTGATGGCGAGGGGAGGAGGATACTAGTAGCATGGCCAGACCGTGCAGGTTGACCGAGAAGGACAATTGGCGGTTGATTCGTCAGTCGTCAGTTCGTCACAATGGCGCCCAAATAGAACCAATAAAAGTTCTGCTATGGTGCAGGCGTGCAGCAAACCGATAGCAGTCGATATCAGAAATGCGTGTGTTTCAATCATGGGTGATTTATTTTTTCTTATAAAAGTGGTATAAACATACTCTGATTTAAGGACGTATTTTTTTAATTTATTCTGAGATTTAATGAATTTATTGACGATCCTGCTGATGCCTATGATCATTTTATCAATCTCAAGATCTGACAACTCTCAGAAGATAAGGTTGCATAACTTTAAATAAAAGTGTTATAGATTTAAAACTCAACATCGAAATTAAAAGCTACATTTACAACAAGGCCTATGTTCTTAAGTGAACTATTGAGTTCGATGAATAGTTGCCGACTATGCATTCAAAAGTGGCATCTTACTATTTCTAATTGGAGCTTCAAAGTCACCTAGAATTCTAGGTGGTACTATAAAAAAAATAGAAAGATCAAGAATTTTTCACAAAATTAGAAACATCTGGCCATCAACCCGATAACTCTAATTATAATCGCCATTAGATTAGTTTCCTTTTCTAATAAATTACACACAACTCCCATTATGAAATTAGACTAAAGTAACCCCCAAATGTGTATCTAAATTATCCGCATTTACCATGATAACAAATAATCTAAAGTAATTACCTCCCCTAATCTTCATATGAATTACCCACATATCCATATATAATAATATCAAATAACCCCTAAATTTACATATAAATTATCCAGTAATTTCATTATTAAAAGTTGAAGTAGCCCATAAATCTTAATTCAATTTATAGAATTATAATAAAATTTTAAAGTGCACCAATATAAAATTCTAAATTAATATTTTTAGTATTAATATATTATTTATGTATTTTTATATAAAAATATTACCCATAATGGGTGTCACCGTATATTCATGTATGAAAGAAGAGGTAAAAATACCAATTTCCATGTTGATTCATATAGCTCAAACAAAATATTCAATTAAATATATATCAAATGGAGGTATGATGTAAAGTTAAAAATGTGTTACTAACTAAACCTATCAAAATTGTTACAATTAGATAATAATAAATATATATATCTTGAGAGTATCATGTTAGAGTATATAGAGTATCATGTTATAGTTATTATTTATTTTTAACTAGCCCGTGCGACGGGTTGATGGACTAGTACGAATAAAGTGAAACAAGTAGCGTGGCCAGACGCTTGCCACATAGTCAAGTTAGAAAAACTAATATAAACGTCTTGGTGGTGTAATGAGGTAGCACGGCACCTGTAATTTTTTCAACAAAGGGTCTCAAGAAAAAATCAACACCACGTCGCAGTGTCAATAGAGAAGTCAAAAGTTTAACACAGAAAAAAACTAGAAATGTCTTCATGATGTCCGACTTGTTTATTATATTTGAGGTAGATGGTGTAATCCCATGCTGCACGAACTTTTCGAAAAAAAAAAACATGCTGCACGTTTAGTCGTGAACCTTGTTGTCCACGATGGGCATGTGTGCGTTTAAACCGGAAAGGCAGATACTACTTCCAGCCACTGGAGATGAGAAATTTTGATATTTAACTCAGTATTTGCAAGCTTTTCAAAATATAACCTCTATTTCATAAGCCTTCAGACATTTAATCCTGAATGTGTAAATTCTTTTGATATGGTCGAGATAAGTCGTGCACCCACAAGTATACGTGTGAAGCTGTGTTTTCCATCCTCATAGAGTCATAGGTCCCCAATCACCCGCCCTCACAAAAACAAGTCCCCAGTCACCCAGGTGTAACGCAGCAGTCAGCACGCCCAACGATCTTCAGACACATCGTTGTCCCATACGAATTGTCACGTCTTTTCTTTTATGCATCTCGTGGAATTCCACGGTTAGGAATGGCTCTTGATCGGAGGAAACGGAGTGCTTTCAGCATCAGTATATCACATACGAATCGACTAGGAATAGCTCTCTAGAAAATGACGTGCTTTCAGCATCAACCACGTTACACATCACACGGGCGTACGTCAACAAATGCTACTGTTACAGATGCTGAGACAGCTCAATAAGGAGAAATCAAGGCATCTCCCAGCATCGAAGTTTCCTCCAACTCCAAGAAATTAAAGGGGAAAACATGATGAAATGCTAGCCCACAAACCGGCTGAAATCCTTTGCATCAACCATCAACTGCATGCCAAGACTCATCTTGGCATGAGCTCCGTGATTGACGCCTCGTCGTTACATGACATTGCCGGTGACTGCTGTGAACTGTCCTCTGAAGCTCCTGGCCGTCGTTCTGCCCAGCACACATCTGAGCCGCCATTGCCAGTAACCTCCTCGTGGACGCACAAGGCTGGCCTGGAAAGAGAAGGGAGACGCACCGTTCTGCTGCTAAGCATAACGTTTACCCACGACATCGTCGGCCTAGCTGAAGGTTTTCTTTGAACACAGAGTAGCCCGACGTGAAAGCACTTCACCATCTGCTCAATTGGAGGATTATGCTCGCTCAACGACGGATCGATCAGACCGACCACATTTCCCCTTGTCCAATGCTCCCACACCTGTACACAATCAATACCGGTCTAGTGTTTATGATGTACACTAGGAATTTATGTGCAAGAAGAGTTCGATCACCAGCTATCATCTGAAATACTCACAAGATTTAAGAGATCAACGTCGTGTTCACTGTCGTATAAGCCGTTGTTTCTTCTTCCGGTAACAATCTCCAGGAGAAGAACACCGAAGCTAAACACGTCGGACTTGATTGAATATAAACCACGCATGGCGTATTCGGGTGCCATGTATCCACTGTGACAAACTTTAATTAGCCTGATCGCAATTTTTAGTATGTTTTTCTTTGTTAGGGAAATGGACCAAGGCAGACTTACTATGTCCCAGCGACGCGACGAGTGACATATTTTGACTGGTCTCCCCAAAAAATCTTTGCTAAGCCGAAGTCAGAGATCTTGGGTACGTAGTCGGAGTCCAATAGTACGTTGCTTGCTTTCAGATCCCGGTGAACTATCTTCAGCTGAGAATCTTCGTGGAGATATTGTAAGCCTCTCGCAACTCCATTGATAATCTTCAATCTCTTTCCCCAATCTAGCTCTTCGTTTCTCACAGAATCTACATGCAAATAACAAACAATTAGCATTGTGCTAACTGTAATCAAAATTTTGGTGGAACTTGCATTACTTACATCATGATTCTTTAAAAGCTAATGGAAAAAATGGTTTTACCAAAAAGTATGGTATCAAGGCTTCTATTTGGCGTATATTCATACACAAGTATTTTCTCTTGTTCTTGCAAGCAAACACCAACAAGCCTCACAAGGTTCTTATGGTGAAGTTTAGCAACCAGAACAAGCTCACTTTTCAGCTCTCCAATTCCTTGTCTAGAACTCTGGCACAGCCTTTTCACAGCAATTTCTTGACCATCTGGTAGAACTCCCTGTCCATGTAAAGATACTTAACAAATGGAAAATGGTAGCAAATGAAGATACACAAGGAAAAAAAATGGTGTATGGTACCTTATAAACCATACCGAACCCTCCTTTGCCGAGCATTTTGCTTTCGGCAAAGTGATTCGTAGCAACTCGCAATGTTGAGAGATCAAAGGGTAGCATATCAGCTCCTTGAATATCGTCATCTGGACTAGCTGTGCATATTGGAAGATCAGTAAGCCTATAAGGGCTATCTTTTGCTGCTAGTCTGTGCCTACCAAGTTCATTATCTGACTTGCTATTAGTTCATCGTTTGAAGTGGTTAAGTAGACTCACAAGGTCGAAAATATTGTGCTGCAGATCTCCTCCTCTTGCAAAAGCATAACACGGTTATGGCCATCATCAGCACAGCAATTGTAGGCATCACAATTGCCAGAACTTTACCTTCCTTATTCCTGGATCTGTCTGCAAAATAAAGGCCGGTAGTTTTAATAAAGCATGCATTTGCTTAAACAAGTCATTTTTGGATATTTTTTCCTCTATGCATTCCAATGAAAAGTAAAATTTTGAGATTATAAAATACTTGAATTCCAATTATCATTACTTTTAAATTCCAATGTAGTCAAAATCAGTGTTACAATGCTGATGGGAAAATCACTGTCTGCTCCACTTTACCTTGATTTGTAGTCGCCGGTTGCGCAGGTGCTGGCGCAGGCGCCACCGCCATGGACGCCGGAAGCTGCAGCATCGGCCTGCCGGAGAAGAAAGGATGCACCTCGTACCTGAAGAAGCACCAGGTGCCAAAAATTCCGCCACCACTCTTCCCGCTGAAATAGCTAGAAAGCTGGCCAACAATCTGTCCAAAACAGGACCGGCAGAAGCTCACCCGGTCCTTGTCCGGCGTGCACTGCGACAGCGCGTAGATGGTCCAGCTCGTCGGATTACTCCTCTTGTCGTTGTGGAAGCTCAGCTCCCCCGTGGCGAACCACCTCGACGACGATGACGACCTCTCGGCTGCGTAGTTAGCGGTGGCGTTGACGAGCCGGAGCACGGCGCCGTCGAACGCGCCGCCTCCGCCGCCGCTGATCCGAGAGCCCACGGCGAACGTCGTGGTGACGAAGTTGTCGTCATCGAGGAAGAACATCCGGTTGGAGAATCGGATCATGCAGAGGTCGTAGAAGATGAGCACGTCCTTGACGAGAGGGCACCGCAGCTGCGCGCCATGGAACGCCATGGCGACGCAGCTCTCGCAGGCGGAGGCGTTCGCGACGTCGCCGCGACAGGCGGCGAGGGCGTAGACGCGGTCGGGGATGGAGCCGGCGGCGCCTCTGGAGAAGAGGGAAGGGGTGGAGGAGGTTTTCTTGGGGAGGGTGGAGGAGAGGCGGTGGATGTTGGCTTGGTAGGTGCTGTTCGCCGTGTAGTTGCCGCTCTTGCCGTCGCCGCCGCTGCAGAGAAGCCACGGAGGCGGGTCGTTCTCCTCTTGGTGGCCACGAGCATGGAGGGAGGCGAGGAGAATGGTCGTCGTCGCGGCGGCAACGCCGGCGAGGTGGGAAAGGTTGGGCGACGCCATGGCGGTTGCTGTACGTGATGATCGCTGGCTGGCTTCAAGGGGAAGGAAAGGTGCGTGTCGATCTGGTGGGTTTGAGTTTGACTAGTGTGGCCAATCATGTGTAGCAGCCTCACTAACCCACCTTCGTTCAGTCGTGCAAGAATGCAAAACACAGTCAGGAAAAAACGTATACAAATTGACTGATGTAAAGAAAAGAAAGAGTATGGACGAACAAAAAAGATCTACATATATAGGCAATTATATAAAAACGAGTACAAAAACGAAAGTAAAAAAAAACTAGATAATGGGAGAAGAATAGAGAGAGAGAATGTAGGTAAGAAAATATTTATGTAGCCACGCACAATAATATATATTTTCCCTAAAAATATCTATACATATGTTGAAGGCAAGATGGCCATATATATTACCCAGCATTTGCGGCAATAGCTCTTAAATCGGACCCTCTAATTCAAAATAAGGACTCTCTTTATTTTGGAAGGACCAAATATTTAATCTCAACACAAGGATTATGATATTATATAGTTCTATCAGACCAAAATAAAGTAAATAAAACAACACAGTCGTTTTCTCTAGTTTCAACCTACCCATAGGTTCGGTACAATAATAGTTCGCTCTCTTAAAATTGGGTTAATTGGACAAAGATCTTGCTGTGTTTTATTCATTTCCACATATTTGCTACATTTGACAAGCTGAAACCCCATCAAAACCTGAATCATCACCGCGCTTAGATTTAGCTTAGTCAAGGTTTGATGATGTTGAGTTGTATTTACGGCCGTATAGTCCTCTAATGTATTTGGGCAGTGTGAGTGCGCCAATCATGGTTCACATTGTCAAATGAACCATCATTTTCTGCTTAATGCAAAGGAACGCATCTCTCTACGTATTTTAAAAAATAAAAAATCCTGACTGCCCTCAAAACTGTGGCCATGAACAAACTCAGGTGTAGAAATAGCAACTCGAAAAGGATGAGATCAACAAATCAGCCTAAGATAAGGTGACAACAACAACCACTAGCAAAACAAGTCAGCACAAGAATTACGATATTATGTTGGTTAAAAAAAGAATTACGATATTATAGATATTATATGGTTCGACCAGATCAAAATAAAGTAAATACACATAGATTTGGTACAATAATTGTTCGCTCTCTCTTACTCTTAGTACTACTTTATTATTGTAACACTAGGAGGGCAGAGCCTCCACTATCATACAAGAAGACCTACTGAAAACACCGCAATAACATGTTTTCGCACGATGAACAGATAATGCAGTATATGAGTGTTTTAGCATGATGACCGGATAATTCATCACCTTTTTTTGTCTGACTAATCAAACCATCAGACTCCACCGCACTAACACTGAATCAATCAATCTCAAAAGAACTTCATTCCAAAGAAATGTTCTTATGGGTGTAGACTACATCCTTGTCACCATTCACCACTTGTCCAGTCCCGCGCATCCTCATTCGACGGCCTAATCATCGATTTTTGGTGGAATATTTGAAAGGAAAGAAATAGAAGAACTTTTCAGCATGTGTTCTAAGAAAGTGGTTGAAGTGGCTTCACTAATCAAAACTGATGCGGAACTCTACCAAACTGCTAAATCAAGAGTCACCTTAAGTTGTTTTTGCTGCTTTAGACTTGTATAGTTGTAAAATTTGTTGTTTTTCCTTTTTTTTCCCTGGCCTTCCGGGTTGTATCGCAGTTATAGAGTTTCTAATTCGTAGTTGTAAAGTTGTAAGCCGTTTCTTTGTGTTTTTTGTCCTGTTTTTTTCCTCTTCTAATAAAAATTACGGCAATCTTTTGTCGTTCTGTTAAAAAAAGTTACTTAATCTCAATTACTTCAGTGGCTACATTTTGGGACCAAAATAGTACAAAGGATATTCCAACATTTGGATGGACTTTGAATCAGATACACTCTTTTTGATGCATGATGCTGCCTAAAAATAAGACAAAAACAGGCCCGGGCCAGGTGGGTGTGTCACCTGTGCCACGGCACAGGCCCTCAACTTTGAAGGGCCCCATATTTTTTTATGCAGTTTAGTTTCAATATTATTCTAGGTGATTAAAAGGGTGTTTGAATCCTTAGCTAAAGTTTAGTCTTGTCAATCGAATGTTTAGATGCTAATTAAGATGATTAAACATTAGCTCAATTGCAAAAACTAATTACAGAAATGCAACGATAATTCGAGAGATGAATCTATTAAGCTAAATTAATCTATCATCATCAATCATTATTGTAGCACCACATGTCAAATCATAGACTAATTAGGCTTCATAGATTCGACTTACAAATTAGCCATATATATGCAATTAGTTTTGTACTTAACCTGTTTAATACTCCTAATTACTATAAAAAAAATCTAATGTGCAAAGGGCACCCTTAAGTCCTGCAATTCTGCGGTTGATTCCTATCGACGGGCTGTTCGTCACCGCTCCCGCGGCTGACAAGTGCCTCTTAACTGGTTTCACGACCCACAAGCGCCTTATACTCCCTCCATCGTCTCATGCGATCCTTTAGTTTAACAGGTAAGACATGAGAATCCCGATTGTATTGGCGTAATTGCATGAGCATAAAGGATCTCAGACAGATTAACACTGGACACAATAGAAAGAGAAGACACCACGAGAGAATGGTTACGATGGCCCCACTTTAAAATTTCGCACCGGTTCGCACAAGGCCTCCATTTATGCCGGCCCGGCCCTGGACAAAAATAATGACAGAGAGAGTGGAAGTGGTTCTCATCATACGCCAGAGATGAAAGGATAATGAAGCTGTGTCGAGTGCACTGAAGCTATAGCAAAGGGGTATACACGCACTTTTGATAGATAACATAAAAAAATGACACTGCAATCAGAGAAAGCTGCCATAGAACGTGTGAACTCCCAAAACACCTAAAAAGTATAGACTAAACTGTCAATGAAGAGATATTGACAAATAGTGCACGTGCTTCTTCCCATTATATTCAATGTCCCGTTGCGTATTGGTAGCGTATATTTTCCACCAAATAGGTCACCGGTCGTCCACGGTCGCCGCACTTGTAGCAGAACCAGCAATAATCGCTGTCCACATTTGTCACCGAAGCTATAACAAAGGGTATCCGTGTATGTGCACTTTTGACAGAACATAAAAAAATTGTACTAGTAGTTTTTCTCTTGTGCGTCATGAAATTCCACGGCCGGGAATAGCTCTGTAGAAAATGCAGTGCCTTCAGCATCAAGATGTTACCACGCCAATTGACCTGGAACGTATGTTACGTATCTTTGCATGGAGAACGCCAATTGCTCTGTAGAAAATTGCAGTGCTTTTACCATAAGCCTAACATCATAAGGACAACTCATTTTGGCATGAATTCCGTGATTGATACTTCGTTACATGACATTACTGGTGAACCTGAACCATCTGTGCACTCCGAAGCTCCTGGCCATTCCGCCAGCTGATACGCATCTGAGCTAGCACTGGAAGTAACCTCCTGCATGCAGAAGGCTGCCCAGGAAAGAGAAGGGAGACGGACCGTGCTGCTGTTCAGAACGACGTTAACCCACGACATTATAGGCCTAGCTGCTGGGTTTCTCTGAACACATAGCAGCCCGATGTGAAGGCACTTCAACACCTGCTCGATCGGAGGATGGTCGCTCAATGACGGGTCGATCAACCCGACCACATTTCCCCTCGTCCAGTGCTCCCACACCTGCACCAAGTCCAGTACCATGATGAGAATTACTTGGATGCAACAAGAGATTATATTATGAGCAATCATGCATCAGACACTCACAAGGTTTATGAGACCAACGTCCTGATCGCTGTTATGTAAGCCACTGTTTCTTCTTCCAGTAACAATCTCTAGAACCAAAACTCCGAAGCTATACACGTCTGATTTTATCGAATACTGACCACGCATTGCGTATTCGGGTGCCATGTATCCACTGGGAAAAGAACATAACTTTAATTTGGATTTTTTTATAGATAATACTACTAAGGAGATGGCTGAAGGTTTACTTACTATGTCCCAGCAACACGACGTGTGACATATTTTGATCGATCTTCGCCAAAAATCTTTGCTAAGCCGAAGTCAGAGATCTTTGGTGCATGATCCAAACCTAATAGAATGTTACTTGCTTTCAGGTCCCGGTGAACTATCTTGAGTTGAGAATCTTCGTGAAGATATTGCAAGCCTCTAGAAATTCCATTGATAATCTCGAATCTATGTGCCCAATCTAGCTCTTTCTTTCTCTCAGGATCTACTCTCAAATAAGAATTAATAAGATTACTGATTGTAATCAAGCTTTGGTTGCCTTGCACTACTAAAGAGAATGGGAGCAAAGCTTTTAATACTAGCTATTGAGAAAAGAGATTTACCAAAAAGAATGGTATCAAGGCTTCGATTGGGCATATATTCATACACAAGTATTTTCTCGTGTTCTTGCAAACAAACACCAATAAGCCTCACAAGGTTCTTGTGGTGAAGCTTACCAACCAGAACTAGCTCACTTTTCAGCTCTCCAATGCCTTGTCTAGAACTTTGACTCAACCTTTTTACCGCAACTTCTTGACCATCAGGTAGAACTGCCTGTCCATGTAAAAGTACATAGCGACCACAAATTTATTACCAACACAAATATTCTTAGGAACAAATAGTTACAAACACGGTACAATGCATACCTTATAAACCATACCAAAGCCTCCTTTACCGAGCAATTTGCTTTCGGCAAAGTCTTCTGTGGCAACTCTTAGCATTAACAGATCGAGAAGAAGAATTGCGGCTCCTTGAATATCTTCCGGACTAGTTGAATCTATTAAAACACAAGTACAATGGTGTAAATTCCATGTATCAGGTTTCCGCGAAATGATTTGTGGGAACTAGAGCATTCAATATTTAAAAGAGTCACCCTTTTCTCTATTAATTCAATATTTAGGGCCCGTCAACTTAATGAATTAATTGACTTCCTCAGGAGCAGATGCAGTTGAGCTCAAGGACTGAAGAAGGCTGAACTGTCTGAAAATGGTGTCTTCAGTGAAAGGCCTATTCTAAACATTTGAAGCAGCTATTGTATCTACATCTTCCTTGAGAGAATTCTGAACGATGGATATTGTTTTACCACTATTATGTACTGGTCAAACCTTAGATGATGTTTAACTGTGATTCTTTTTAACCAGGATTAGCAAGGGCTTAGAATGGTATGTTCGTCATATTTAGAAATGGTTAATTGGACTTACATGTCCGAAATGATCGTGCTGCCGATCTTCTCTTCCTCTCCCAAAACCAAAAGCATACCACAGCTGTGGCCAACAATGCAGCGAATGTAGGCATCAGAATTGCTAGGACTGCACCTGTCTTATTTACAGATTTATCTGAAAAAAATAAATGCATTAAATTAATATGGCATAAGACTCAGTAACAATTAGAGCTTCAACATAATCTGAATAGGTGGAATTGTTAATATATTTTGTGGATTTCTTCTGTGCATTCCAATAAAATATTGACTCAACCTAAGCTCGAGGCACACACGCTTAACCGGTTAACAAATCTCCGGGAGAGTAGTCCAAATTTGTAACAAATTAAAGATACAAAATATTTGTGTTACCAAAAGTTAAGTACCAAGTTATTATATCTCCTTTTTTTTTTGTTTTTAAAAATATGTCCTCCTAAGTATAATCCATTTTCCATGGTATCGATATCGATGGAAAAAGAAATGTCTCCTATTTACGTGCTGACCTTGACTGCTAGTCGCCAGTAAGGCAGGTGCGGGGGCAGGCGCCGCCACCATGGACGCCTCCAGCTGCAGCAGCGGTTGGCCGGAGAAGAAAGGATACACCTCGTACCGGAAGGTACACCACGTGCCGAAAACTCCCCCACCATTCCTCCCGCTGAAAAGCGTCGGCAGCTGATCGATGGCGGAGCCAAGACAACTCCGGCAGAACTCCGCCGTCTTCTCCGGCGTGCACTGCGACACCGCGTAAATCTTACTATTATTGCTCCTCCTGTCGTCGAAGCTCAGGCTCACCTCCCCCGTAGCGAACCTCCTCGACGACGACGAGTTCTTCTTGGCTGCGTAGTCGGCGGTGGCGTTGGCGAGCCGGCGTACGGCGGCGTCGAACGGCGCCGCCGGCTCACCAACGGCAAGGGAGCCGCCGATGAGGTCGTAGACGGTGACGACGTTATCGTCGTCGGGGAAGAAGTCACGGTTGGAGAAGCGGAGCTGGCAGAGGTCGTAGAAGATGAGGACGTCCTTGACGAGTGGGCACCTCGCCTGCGCGTCGACGAACGCCATGGCGACGCAGCTCTCGCAGGCGGAGGCGTTGGCGACGTCGCCGCGGCAGAGCGCGAGGGCGTACACGGCGTCCGGGACGGCGCCGGCGACGCCGGTGGCGAAGAGGGCAGGGGTGGAGGAGGTGTTGGTGGGGAGGGAGAGGGAGAGGCTGTGGATGTTGGATTGGTACGTGCTGTTCGCCGTGTAGTTGCCGCTCGATGGGTAAGGTCCGCACAGCAGCCATGGCGGCGGTTTCTCTTGGGCGAGTGTGAGCGCCGGCGACGCGAGGAGGAAGAAGGCTGCGGCGGCGACGACGGCGAGGTGGCCGGGAGACAAGCAGTGAAACGTGGCCATGGTGGACGCTGTGGCGATCGGTGGTGCGGCCGTTTTCGGCGATCGGTGCTGTAAAGGAGGGAAGTTTCGGGTGCGTCAAAACTCAAACAGCAGAACATGTGCGTTATGCAATGATGTTTCCTGGACGGCACAAAGCTTGACTTGACTGTGGCCATAGACCATACTAGTCACAAAAAGCCCGGGTAAAAAGGCATGTTTGTGGCGATATTTATGCAAAAGTTGGTTTATTTTTTTCATTTACCGTTGAAGAAAGCTTTTGTTGAAAGTGTGCTAAAGTCCTCTAACCATAGTGTGTAATCTATCTTTTAGCTAGATCCATTGAACCACGGTTCAATGATACTGCCATATTTTGTGTATACTCTGTTCTTTTACATGTGGAACAATGACAAAAAAAAAAAGTCGACGAAGTAGTAATAATTCTGTAGAGAATAACTTTTCTTGTGGTTTTCATGTTTCTATTGGACCTAATTACAGCCAGAGCTTGATCGAAAAGAATCCTGGTGCCCTTTTTTATTTCTATGGCAATCTTATACTTCTTGAGTAATACTCCACTAAATAGCTTTAGATTTCCGATTGGTGCATATGCACCAGGGAAGACGAGAATACCATCGCACCTAATTATACCATATCAATACAGACATCATACGTTGTTACAATGAAATAATCGACTCGGATCATGCTTCGGTGGCTGTCACCAGTGCAACTTAAGCAGTGGGCAGTGAGAGAAGTCACTATTTATGACACTGTGAACTACTATGTCACTACTGTTCACATATCCCCGCGCTTTTATAATGTAGCGGCTAACCTGATCCGTTGGCTATTGAAATGGATGGCCAAGATTACGCGGTGCTATGCAACAGAACAGTGTCAATAGTTAGTTAGCCTGACGGCGTCGGTGTCTTGGGTCATCAGTGCCATCTTGTTATCGTCAGCCAAGCAGCGGCCGTGCGCGCCACCATTGGGCCGGCGAGGCACCGGTCCGCCATGGTCGCCTCCGCCAAGGTCGCGCGCCTCACCACCCTGGCCCTCTTCTCCCCGAGCCCCTCCGGCCCGAGGCCCACCAACCCCAGAACCCGCCGCGCCCCGCCACCCATCTCCATCTCCATGGACCCGGCCCTCGTCGACCCGGCCCACCTCCAGGCCCTCATGCTCGCCTGCGCCCACTCCTGCGCTCTACGCCTCACGCCGGCGGCCCCCGCCGAGCCGGTCGACCTCGGCAAGCTCCGCACGGCGCTCGCGGACAGCTTCGTCGTCGTGTCCGTCTTCTGCGGCGCCAGGTTGCTCGCCGGCTCCGGGGGAGGAGGGGAAGAAGGGGAGGGGGAGGAGCAGAGGTTCTTGGGCCTGGGTTTGGACCTCGGACTCGGCCGGCAGGGGGAGCGGCAGCTCGTCGGGTTCGGGCGCGCCGTCTCCGACGTGGGGCTCACCGCCTCCGTCCATGACGTCGTGGTAATCTTCTCCCTCTTGTAGTGAAATCGGCAATGGATACAGTCATTAGTTAGTTTCTGATGGATTGATGGGAATCCCATCATGGGATGCATTCTTTCTCCGCTGATATGTTAATAGTCGGTTACCTTGTCCTGCTGTACAGATGAACCAACTGTGTGTGTGCTCTTCTTTTGCATTTGTGCTGCAAATTTAGTGCAATTTGGCAAATGTGTTTGAAAGTTTGAATGGATTAGAGTGGAATGCCAAACATCAAATTAGAATGGGATATTGAAATATATTCCCTTTTCTTAAAAAAAGAATCAAATTTTGTAATGTCTTTGTTCGAGTCTAGTCCAGTCGATACACAAGAACAACGTTGCTTTGATATCTTCTATTCCTGGAAAGGCAAGAAAACTTAGGCCTGTAGCATGTGCTCATATGACTATCTTCAGTGACTTACAGGTACATCCATCACTACAGAGGAGAGGAATCGGGCGAAAAATAGTGGACAGAATTACAAGGTAGTTTACTTGAATTTATCATAAGGATTGTCACATATATGATTGCATGGATAAAATATGCAAACTAGTAGCGCCAAGACAATTAGGGCTTGATGTTCCTATTACAGTTGCTATTGATCACATTAGTTTTGAAGCTCCTATATAACAAACGCAGTTGATCTTTTGCCCTACGGATACAGAGTGAATTTTCTAACCATATTATGTGTTCGACCAATGGATCTCCAAGTCAACTAATCAATAGACAACAGGCAAATACATGCATTGTGAAATGCTTTACTGATCAGTACAAGTGCTTGTGACAAGGGGCGGAGCTTCCTTATGATTCCACTGCTTTTAACCTGAAATAAATTGATCCCTGGCCCAAACTTACGGCTTCATCTAATTGTCCTTCGCTGGAAAAATATCTGCAGGGTACTTCATAGCAGAGGTATATATGACATTTCTGCATTATGTACAGAAAAGGAGAGGTACAACATTTTCATCTATATTAGTATATGTCGCATGTCTTTATGATGTGCCAACATCAGTAAATGTTAACATGTTAACCGCTTTGTCCTTGCCAATGCATGATGATGTCTATATTCATTTTATGGCGCCCTATGCAGGCCCTTTTTTGAAGCTTGTGGTTTTGGTGATGATATGATGGGTTCAACAACAATGCTGTATACTAGAAATGTGCAAATGTTGTATACTAGAAACGTGCACAAATAGAATTTTTTATAGAAATTGCCAATTGTCATGATGACCTGGTTGACATGATGGTCATTTGATGTCTACTGCTGCTGTTTGAATGCCCAGCAAAGGGAGTCATGGGATGTCAGTGATTTCAATTTGCCTGTTGGAGGGAGTATAACCATAAGATGAGTTTGGAGAAGCATGGTATATCATGTGTCTGGGCAAGGCATGCGTTTTTCAGTGTTCAGATCAACATCTGTTTAAATTACGGCTGGCTGTAAAACTCACTGTAATTTGAGAGATGTATATATATAAATTAGAATGTTTGTACTGATTCAAATACACCACTTTAACAAATTTTTAGGACACTTTCACAATTGTTTGCATGTGTACTTTAACAGAGTTTGAACTTTTATATGCTCCTGGTTTATGTCAAATTGGTGTTAAGATGAGGGGATCTTATTCAAATTCGCTTTTCTATCATTGATGGTTCGGATCAGGATTCAGAACCCCCAATCAGAATAAGCCCTTATCCGCACATCAATATCTAGTGTGGCTTCCAACTTTCATGTTACACCAACAATGGTAGAAGGATGAACCAATAAGATTACTTAATCAAGGGAAATGCCATGTACATTTCCAACTATGTACACTAGATCTAAGGAAGGTTGATACATTTACAAATCAGTTATTCTACAAACCTTACAGTGCAATAAAGTCCAATTGGACCCCTAAATTTCCCACAATTGAGCTGACACATTTGCAGTTGTTTCCTTGTTTTACTGTGATTTGATGATTTCTCTTCTTATCTGCAAGATGCAAATCATGTGTTTGCATGTATAGATCATACATCATACAGCTGCTTGGAACACTTATTCATTTGGACTTCCGAACACTGTCCATAGAAACCTTTCAACGATTGACAGGAATTCTTCAGGTCTTTCCTCCTGGGGCAAGTGACCACAGCTCTGGATCACCTCAAACCTTGCTCCAGGTATAGCATGCGCCAGACGCTCAGCGTTCCAAGCAGGAACAATGCGGTCAGTATCACCTGTTACCACCAGCACTGCAATGGTAATACAAATATACTTTTCAGGATTCAGGATTAATCTGTTTAAGAATATCATATTACATTACTCCAAAGTCTTCTCTTAAAAAAAAATCCAGAAGTTTCTTTTTAACTGTATACCCTCAAAGAAAACCAAAAGGATAACCTGGGCATGAGATCTCCGAAAGCCTCTTTGAAACTGGTGCTCTTCCCGCAGAATCTGTGATCATGGATATGGTGTGCTCCAGAAGAGCAGTCTCCCAACCCCTGGATTTTAGCGGCTGAAAAGGCCAGTAGAGTTTGCACATATTACACCGTGATTAAATATTTGACAATTGCGAGGCTTTTTTCTGAATTGTGGCCTGGAACCTCACCTTTGTGTACCCTTGTATGACATGATCAGTTACTTTGCTTGGGTCATACCATGCATTACGGACGCCTAGTATTCCGAATTTATCCATGACCCATCTTACCTAGGCCACCAAAGTCCAACCAAAGGAACAA
The DNA here is from genome assembly GCA_015342445.1 of Digitaria exilis. Lineage (NCBI taxonomy): Eukaryota > Viridiplantae > Streptophyta > Magnoliopsida > Poales > Poaceae > Digitaria > Digitaria exilis. The sequence continues at coordinate 281,984 of JACEFO010002303.1, forward strand.
TGGGGCATAAATTTTTATGCATATATAATCACTTCACATGTCGACATAACACACTTCAATTTGAGCAAACATCTTCTTTTGTGCACATTTAGGATTATGTCAGTATGTGCAAACAAAAGCAAGAGCCTCCGTGCTATAGTAGCCTAAGTGTAAACAAATTAAATTTGAAAATTTGAACCAGTAGGCATAGTGAAATAACCTAGTAAAAATACTTCTTTGTTACCTAAACATTAGCAAGTAGCTCTATATATAAACAAATCCTTACCAGCATCGCGCCCAATGATGATCGAAGAAAAGCAACAAGAGCTTTAACATACAAAGAACGGAATATATCTTTTATTCCCATTATCAACTTGGAAACAAGCCCTGCAATGTGCTTCCATAGCTTGAGAAATCCACCCCAGATCCTAGCAAAAAGATTCGGAGGCGAACTTTCGTCATTGGGAACATTCTGCTTTTGCCCTTCTTGCTCCCCCGTGGCACTATCTTTCACTCCCTTCCTCGGCGCAAATATCGCCGGTGCAACTAGCACGAGAGCAGCAACCCGTTCCGGCGCCTCAAAGTATGCATCCACTGCTACAAGACAACCAGCTGAGTGCCTGGAGAACAAGATCATGGCACATGTCTACCATTTCATCACACAAAGCAATGCACACAGACAGAAGTTAACGATGCAAATGGTAGTGTGTTTTAGTATTTACCCAACAAGGACAGCCTTCTCGGCGCCAAGGTAGTCGATGAATGCCAATGTGGCCATGACCGAGAACACCGTGGAGTACGGATTGATAGGCTTGCTGTCATCACCAGACAAACTGGCCCGGGACGTCAGCCCGAACGCCGGCCGGTCGAACGCGAGGACCTTGGCACCGGCAATGCGGGCTAGTGGCCGCATGACACGGCTCCAGGAGAACACCGAGGCGCCGAAGCCGTGCAGCAGCAGTATGGGCAGGCCGATCCGACTCCGGCCAGCGGCCGCGACGACGGTGGCATCCGAGGATTGGTCGCTGGATGAGTCCTCATCCTCATGGCTGCAGACCTTGTGGTGGAGCCTCACGCCGTTGATCTCGTAGAAGCTGCTGTCCGGGTCGGCGAGGGCCTCCGGGTCGACGAGCTCGTCCTGGTCGATGCCGGCCACGATCCGGCGGCGGCGCCGAAGGGGCGGAATCTGGGCGGCCTCTGGAACGGATCCTGCATTGGCTCCCGAGCTAAGTGCTGTCAGTGTCAGCGTCAGCTCGGGTTCTTGATAGGGGAAAATCCAATCTTTTCGTAGAGGAATTCGCATCCCACATGGTGGGAAGAAATCAAAATGCAATTTTTGATAAACTTTGCCTGAGGAAGAAACCATATCGCCTTCCTGTCCTGGACGCCCATCTAAGCATCTCTGCCCAAAGATTGAAAAAAGACCAGAGAGAAAGAGAAAAGCGTACCCGGGAACTCAGCGGAGGCGGAGGCTTGGGGAGGACCGGCCAGTTGGCGCGCACGAAGCGGCGGCATCCAGGCGGGCGCGGCGCCGCGGAGTTGGGCGGCGGCGGGCGGGGGCCGGTGGGAGAGTAGCATCTGCATCCGATTGATCCGGCGGCGGGAAGCCCGTTGGCCGCGAGTGCAAGCGCTGGGATTTTCTCGGTCCCACGCTGCTGCCGCAGTTGGCCCTGGTCACTGACGTGTGGGTCTAGGCCGACACGTCAGTGACTCAACAGCCACACATATCCAGTTGTCCGAAAGCTAGCCGTATGTTATCAGCGCATTATCTCAAAAGAAAGTCTTTCTTTCGGATGGCTACAATACTGTTGCTATCGCTGAATTTGACTTGCGTCAGAGTTAACGCCTAAACTTCTAAGGTTTATCTTTAATCGAACAAATTATAGCAGATTCCTTGCGAAACAAAGTTTGGCTAAAGAAAGGGTATACGATAAGCTCTGCACACCAAAACCATAGCCACAACTACAGGAAATGCTTCAAATATACAATACATACGCATGAAATTAATCGTAGATGTATTTCCATTACACTGAACCGCACAGCACAGATCCTGAAATTTAACCTTGAAAGAGTCGACGATTTAAACCACCACGATCCACGAAACCACATTTAGGGTGTTGTTTAGATTGGAGAAAAAAACACTGTAGATCCAGAAAAACACAAAAGGTCATGCTGAAAAGCGTGTTCTGTGAGTGGGAAGAATGTGATGAATAGGGAAAACTTGGATGAATAGTATTTTTTTAGAAACTTTTTGTAATCTAAACACACCCTTAGTGCATTACTTCAGGACGACACAATTAGCCATCTATAAGATTAAATTTACAAAATGCATGTTCAGATATTGCTCATATAAATCTAGGATGTACCACTAGACCAGTCACAGAAGAGAATCAACCATAGATTACAGGTATAACTCAAAATGCCTGCTACTTTTCTAAGATCAGCAATCATCCCTAGAGGTCCATGGTTAGCTAAGTTACCACAATGGCATAGTACATGAGACTGATAGGCAGCCACAATCTGTACCCAATGCCATTCCCAGGGCAGATCACCATGATGCATTATTCAGTCCCCAAATGCACAGATCATCACTTGTCAATCAAGAGAGGCAGGCTCATCAGTTATTTTCTTCAACGACTGAAGATCTTGGACTAATTGAATCAATGACTGCGTCAAAGTCAATCTTTCGACAAATGCTTGGGCTGAGTTTTAACACTTTATGTGATGATCTCAGAGGTGCATCTGGGCATACGGATGCAATGCCAGTAAGTAGAGGCTTTGAATCAGGTGTCTTGCAGCTTCCATATAGGATTGAATCTATCAGAATCTTTTTAGATTCTTCCCGTCCATCAAGGGGACCATCTGAAATAAGTAGATCAAGGATCATCTTCTGAATCACTTGGAGATATTCATCCTCCTCTTCAGAATCACTTGAATCAAAACTTAGCCTTTTAATCGGAAAGTCACCTGAATCAAAGTTTAGCTTCCGGCGGGAAGAAACTTCTGCACCTCTAGTCTCTTGCTTCTTTGGTGCCCACAACGCCACATCTGGTCCTGGAGCAAAAGGATCAAAGATGCTTTCACGTGGTGTCTCACAGCCCAATGAAAGGCTGTCATCTGGAGCTTCACTAGAGAAGGGCATTTCAAGTGCATCTCCCCTAGGAGTGATGGCTTCAGCAATACTTACAGGGTCACAAATTGTACTAAGGGATTCTCTGTCTTCCTTATTTTCTGAAAGAACTAGCAGAAAAGGTTTGTCACTCATGCCCTTTTCCACCTTTGCTATGACTGTCGAATTACAGCTCACAACTTGTGAGGTTTCAACCTCAATCTTATCCATCACATGATCTTCTGGTAGGGGCGACGTGGATTGAAACCCCATTACTTTCTGGTAGAAGTGATATGGAAAACAATAATAGTTTCAACTGCCTTCTTCAGCCAAACCCCTATGAGTACAAGAACCTGCATGAAAATAGACAATAAAAAACTTAACACCATAGATACAGGTACAACTAGACATTATGTAAAAGATAAATATTGCTTGCTCGGCAATAAACATAATTTCAATGAAAACTACGAATCATGCACAAAAGAAGTTTCTTAAGCCTATTTTTCCTTAATCAGGGTACAATCCTGTTAAGCAGAAACAAAGGCCATAAGCAGGAAACCTGTTAAAAGATTTTTGCAAAAATCAAATGAAGCGTTACATGCTTTGATATAACGGAAATTTTGTCCTAATACATTTAATACTCTTTAGATGAGGGATTCCTCATTGCACCTACACAAAAAAGGAAAGGAACTATTCAACCATCACTTTAGCTCAACTACAAACACATGAACAGCCCTATCATTCTGCTGGTCATAAACTTTGAAAGACCAATAACGAATTACAGATATAAAAAAGCATATAGTTCATAACAGAACACCAAATCTTCATCTGGATATCCAAAAGAAAAGCTATAAGCCCTAACATCTCGACATGCATATGACCTGCTCTTACTCTACAAACACAGTGTGCGGTCCACTAACATGAAACGGAAGAACATGCGTTCAGCGGTTTAGATCAGGCGATAGTGTTTGGTTCGAAGAAGCCAAATCCATTTCCTATCCTAAACTCCAAATTCTCAGTAACAGGCATAGGCATACTCCATATGCAGCCACGCTTCATTTAAATTTCAGATACAGCTAAGCTCCCAAAATTTTAAATGCAAATGCTGCAGTAGAGCCGATATGGGGCATTTTTGTTTTGGGCGGCAAGAGCAACGTCACATATGCCATTTGAGGAAAAGAGTTGGCCCAGTTTTTGCGGCGGAACCGGGCCCGAAAACCGAACGGATAAAAACTAAAAATAGGAACGAAGTTTGGGGCATTCGTGCCAAGCTAAACGCCTAAATCTCACCTCTGGCCATTCAACAACCCACATGCACACTAAAAAGAAGGGGAAATGAACCGCAGCTCGTACAGCGCCGCGCGCCGGTGCGGGCAGAGCAATCAATCCGCGGTAAAGTGAACGGAGTGGAGCACCCCCCTCATCCATCCATGATCCATCCATCCAACGCGGAAGTGAAAAAAAAAATGTGTGGATTCGCGGGCAAAGGACGGGTTCCGAACCAAAAAAACCCGCCCAAGTAACCTGGTTAGGGTTTACTCACCAGCCAGTGAAAGGAGTGAATCGACGGCGTGGACAGATCCCGGCTGCGCGAGGGTGCCGGGGTCGTATCGGCGGCGGCGGCGGAGGGGCGGGGACGGGCGGGAGAGCGGGTGGATCTAGGGCTGGGCGCCTGTTTTCCGCGCCGGCGCGAACGGAGGAGGAGGAGGAGGAGGAGGAGGCGGGTGTTTGAGGTGGGGTAGAGTGCAAGGGAAGGAATTAGCTCGCACGCGGGATTTCAATTTGGGGAATGTCTATCCTTCCCCGCGTGGCACGCCGGTTCGTTGGGCTGGTTGGGTCTCGCCGCGAGAAAGAAACATTTCATGGGCCTCTTTCTTGGACCTGGGCCCTTTTGGTAGTACCGAGGCAGGCCCCGTCTCGCTCGTAGTGTTGTTGTTGTTGCTCCTGTGTTTGTTTTCTCAACAAAAACCTCTTTTTTTTTTTTGTACCCAGAGCCCCTGCCAATAGTACACTTCAAGGTTTCTCCAAAAAAAAAAGTACACTTCAAGAAAAAAAATGATTCTAAAAAAACCTGAATAAAACAACTGAACATAGGGAAAATCACAAAAGAAATAGGCACTTTGAGGAGCTCATATACGTATATACGAGTGTCTTTATTTGTTTCATATTTAAAAAATACAGCAAAATATAACTTCCGCAAAGATTCGGCAAATGTGAGAGGGATCAAAATGTCGAGAAAAAAAATAAAGACACAAATATTTCGTCCGATCGTGTGTGCCCGGCCCCACCTGGCAGCCACATTGACCGCCCCCGACAGATCCAAGCCGCGACACGGGGAGCGGCAGGAGGATAGAGCGAGCGGGCGGCCTCTCTCGACTTCCCCGTGCTCCTCTCGTCCTCGTCCTCGTCCTCCCAAATCCTCCTCGCCGCCACCGATGGCCCGCCTCCTCCTCCCCCTCCCCTTCGCCGCCGCCGTCGCCGCGGCGGCCTCTGCCTCCTCGCTCCACCTCGCCGCCTCCCGCCTCCGCGTCCCAGCGGTCTCCGGTACGCACCCCATCCTCCGCGCGCCCCTCGCCGGCCGGCTCTCTGCCGGCCTCTTTTTTTGTTTGTTTAGAGGCTGTCCCCCCTCCGCCGCGTGTGACGTCACTCGGTTTGCGGTTTCCTGTCGTTTCAGTCGCGCGGCGTGAGGGCCTCTTCGGGGGAAGGGTAGCGGGAGGAGCCGCGAGGGCGCCCGCGAGGTTACCGAGGCGTGGGCTTTGCGCCGGTGCGGATGCCGGCGCTGTGGTCACACAGGAGGAGGCCGTGGAGTGGGTCAAGAAGGACCGGAGGCGCCTGCTCCACGTCGTGTACCGCGTCGGCGACCTCGACAAGACGATCAAGTAGGGGTCCTCGGTACCTGTCTGTCACAGATGGCTCTGGGTGGCCACTGCTGTTTGCTCCAGTTTAATCGGGATGGGGGTTATCTATCTGCCTGCAGGTTCTACACGGAGTGCCTGGGCATGAAGCTGCTGAGGAAGCGGGACATCCCGGAGGAGAGGTACACCAATGCCTTCCTGGGGTACGGGCCTGAGGACTCGCACTTCGTTGTGGAGCTCACTTACAGTAAGCTTCTTTTTGTCAAGATACCTTAACAGTACATCTGTCCTTCAGATTATGTGCATTGCCTAGTGTGAACGACATATCGAACCCTACCGTTTCTGGCAGATTATGGTGTGGAGAGCTATAACATCGGGGCTGGTTTTGGCCATTTCGGGATTGCTGTTGAGGATGTAAGCTTATACACCTATGGGCATTTTTTTTTATACTTGCTGAACACTGGTGATGCGGTGTAATGCTGTTATTCCTGTTTTCTTGATCCAGCCATGTTGTCTAGGGAACTATGGAGATTTCAGTTATGGGTTGCTTGATAGAGTTTGCCCCCAAGTTCATAGTTTCCTCAAGCTTTAGCCCCGAATGCAAACATGTATTTTTGTTGCCTTCAAAAAACAATTACACTTTATCTAGTTAAGGAATTATCATTTTAGACTCAAACCAATCTATGCATAATCATTAACTTATCTGAATATGTTTTTTACCATGTTCCTGATGCATACTTTGGCACAAATAGCATAGGCTTACTTTGGGGTTACAGCTTATTTATGTACCATAATAACACTCATATCCTTTGTATCACCAAGTTGTTACGAAGAATTTAAACTTGATACATTGGCAATGTATCTGGTTATTTCCTCTACCATTGTCCATTTCACACTTGATTATGAATTATTTTGGCACCTTGAGTTTCATTGCTTCAAAATTGCAGGTTGCAAAAACAGTAGACCCTTGATTATGAATTATTTTGGCACCTTGAGTTTCATTGTTTCAAAATTGCAGGTTGCAAAAACAGTAGACCTTATTAAAGCAAAAGGAGGAACGGTAACAAGGGAGCCAGGTCCTGTCAAAGGTGGGAAATCAGTAATTGCCTTTATAGAGGATCCTGATGGTTACAAATTTGAGCTTATAGAAAGAGGTCCTACTCCTGAGCCTTTGTGCCAGGTAATGCTTCGAGTGGGAGATCTTGATCGTGCTATCCATTTCTATGAGAAGGTAACTTAGTGACATGAACTGTACTGAAGTTTTCTCCTTTTCTAATTTTCAAGCAAGTGATTAATTCATTCTAACTCTTTATAAAGGCATTTGGCATGGAACTTCTTCGCAAGCGAGACAATCCTGAGTACAAGGTTGGTATCTTCCAAAAACCACCCTATGAAAGAACCTCATCACATCTTGTTTGCCAAGATTTCTATGTGAAGCTTTCTGGTGTAAAAGAGGAATTAGAATACATACAGCTGCTTTAAAAGTACCAGAAAACATCTCAAATGTCGATGAATTCCTTCTATTTAAGTAATTTGACATATTACAGCTTTAAGCTACTAGATATTTCGTAAGTTGTGGTACTTTGTTCGTTTCTTTTCTGCACTAGGTTATGTTTGTGTTGCGAGCATGAGCATGTTTGTGATAAATGTAGATTACAAATCTTATTGCTAATGATAGCAACTATTGTAAAACCTTGGTACGTTGGGGTGTTTTTTTTTTTCTGTCGTTTTTCTTGTATCAGCAGTAATGTCTTTTCATGTAACCTTAAATTATGTACTGTAGCTACATGGTTTAATTTATCCCAAAATTGATATTGAAGCAAAAGCATGCAAGGCTGCCAAAAAAAACCCGATTGATTGCACCAAGCCGTTTTCATGGTCATTCAGTCTAATCCAGCCATTGTCTGTGAGGTTCTGATGGGGCATGGTCTAATGGATTGACCGAACAAACCCATGGATGCAAAGTAAGAAGATTTGTATGGCTGTGATGATTCTTTGATAACTTGTGTAGCATTATTCACTCTTCTGGTAGTTATTATTGCAGTGCTGTTTCCAATGACTCTTATTTGTTCATGTAATGCATGATACTGTAAACAATAACTGTAGTTCTTTTTCTCTAGTATACAATTGCAATGATGGGATATGGTCCGGAAGATAAAAATGCTGTACTGGAGTTGACGTACAACTATGGCGTCACGGAATATGACAAGGGAAATGCTTACGCACAGGCATGTTTTTGTTTTATTGTTCAGGTTTTGTTCAATTGCCTTTTTTCCTCCTGCTAAACTAATGGAGTTTCATTATTTACCTTACAGATTGCTATTAGTACTGATGATGTCTACAAGACTGCAGAAGTAATTCGACTAAATGGTGGACAGATTACTCGTGAACCTGGTCCATTACCTGGCATTAACACCAAGATAACCGCATGCACAGATCCAGATGGCTGGAAAACAGTATGTGCCTTCTCTTGTTTTTCAATGGCAAATTACCTTTGTACTCTCGTTTTCTTTGTCAGAGGTGCTGTGGAATTTTATTTGCTACACAACTCTGTTTATTGTTACGTGGCACGGACTAAATTTTCAGCTGACTCCTGGTATCCCGTTCAAATAGTTGTCCATTTTTTAGTGAAAACAGCATAAGAAAAACTGGTAGAGTATCTATTCTCCGTTTCATTTGATGTTCCCTAAACCGAGTTCAAAGTGGAAATAGCATAGTGTTCCCTAAACCGAGTTACCTTTTTGGGTTGGCTCTAAAGTGAGCTTTAAAATTCAACCAATACAGTAACCTAGTGATCCCCAAGGCTTTAATGCTTAGTGTTAATTTTCTTGATTATTGGCTTATGCTCACTACGAATGATTCGTTACTACTGCAAAGCAACTAACAACCCTATATTGAGCATGATGGTGTAAAATAGTGTGTTACATGGAATGGTAAAAATGACATTGCTGTTATGTCGCATTTGATATTCAAACATTTAAATATTGTTTTGCTTCGGTTAATTACCCAAAGTGGCTGGACCCTGCGCAAGCAGGAGCTACATGCACCGGGCTGCCTTTTTTTTTGCATCGGGGTTAATTACTCAGTTATGTACACATCACTATAAATTCCGTATCTGTGTTATTGATTGAATTGAATTGCATTTGAAGTTATGCAACCATAATTTGTTATGATGTATTTTCTAATTGCTGATTTCTTGGTTTTTTTCTCAAATCCTAGAAATATATTGTTTAAATTTGATGATGTAACCAAACTACATACTGAATGTATGTCAGCATGAAAATATGGACATGTTAAGTACTGGGAATACATTTCTGGCCAATAATACCATTCGATTACGTATTGCAGGTGTTTGTTGATAACATAGATTTTCTTAAGGAGTTGGAAGAATGACCTTTGTGGAAGATCTCAACTTGGTATGGCAGGTTTTGGAGGGTTTCCCCCATGTGTTTCAAGCATGACCAGGTTTTGGAGGGTTTCCCCTATGCGTTCCAAGCATGACCGCAAAATCTTTGTAAAAGCCACCACCTCGAACTGAGGTTTGTAGATAGGTCGTCCAATCTACGGCATCACAATTGATAGTTGATAGAGCATTAGATTCACCTTCCAGTTCCAGAGCGATGTAGATGCATAACCTGTTTTTGTCAGTAAAATCTTGTGTTCGATTTTCCACAGAAGAAAGAATATTTTCATTAAATGTTTGTTCTCAAGGGCTGCATCCTTCGCTGGTTTAACTTTTGATAATCTCAAATGTTAGCTTCATCTACTATCCCGTTGTTTTGGAATGCTGAAGTTTAGATGAAATGATTCTTGTAGATTTGTAGGAAAAAAAAAGTGTTTCAAGGCGAGTCTGTTAGCACAAAACGCAGTTTGAGCGTATGGTTTTAGGCTGCAGCCCAGTCCTCCTTTGGTGGAGCAAGCCCAACTGAAGCGCATCAAGTGCTGCTGTGCTGGTCTAACTTTCAAAGCTTTTGTTGTTTCTTCTTTTTATCGGCCCATTCTTTTCCAAGTGTTTGCTCTAAAAGAAGAGTGTCCAACTCGTGACCGCTTGATAGTTTTTCATTACGCTTATGTAGCCATCTCAAACTAGACGGTTTATGTCTGAATCTAGTGGGTTTCTCTTGTTTAAAGGGTACAATGCAAGTTACAGCAAACTGTTGGATCCTAATTAAAAATTATTATTCCGTCTAGGAAGAATTGTGTTCCGTAAAGAATGTGTTGTGGGTAATTTTAATATATGATACACATCTTTCTAACTTTTAATCACATACGAAAGTGTTACTCGTATGTCTTTCTCAAGAATGTGTCAAACTTAATTTATTTTCTTTGCATTATTCATCACTTTGTTAGTGCGGTGGTGATTTTGGGTTTGTTGCACGGATAGTTTTGTTTATTATTAATACCAATTTGGAAGCAGTACAATATAGATGGTCCTATACTTGAGCACAAGTGTTGTATAGTGGGAGTAGCAAAATATTTAATCATATTCAATAGATATGAGTTAGCTTAGTAGTTTTATTTTTGTAATGAGTGGGTTAAAATCATGAGGATAATGATGAGATGAACTGATGATTATGTCATGGGCTCATTTCTATTTAATACCAAGGAAATCATGTCTCACATTCCCAGCCTTTCCTATTTCCTCCCACAGGAAACAATGATGGTTTGTTTGGACTTTGGAGAAAAGGGTGAAGACAAAACTCACCCACAGAAAGAGACGATTACCACAAATGCAAAGTTCTCTCTTCTCTGGAAAAGAAAAGAAACCCTATGATCCAGTAAAAATTTTCGCCATTATCCCCAAATTTGCAAAGAAAACACATCGTCATACGTAACACTTGCACATGCTAACACAAAAAGAATCAAACGATCCACGAATGGATTTGCTTAGCTTATGTGAGGAGACTAACAGAAACATCTTCTGATTCTCTCGTAGTCTCGTAAACACCCGCACGCTCGCTCATAAAAGCCACCCCCCCCCCCCCCCCCGTTCCTATTCATGGCCCAGGCGCCGGTGTTGACGCGCGGCCGCAGGCCGGGCCCAGCCCCATTCCCGGGGGGAGTTCCCCGGTTGCCATCACCCCCGGTGGGCCCCACCACCCGACCGCGTCGCCATCCGCACAGCCTGGCCTGCCGGACACCCATACCACCGACAGGTGGACCCTATCCTTTCAGGCCCACACGTCATTCAGCTCGCGGAAGCGGGTACGACGGGCAGCGGGTGCGTCGCGGCGCATTATTTTCCGGCTGGTGGGCCCCACAGAGTTAGGGACGGGACTGGGGGTGTTCCCCCACCCGCAGCCACACTCCACTTCACAGGGGGTCCCACCGCGGGCCCCTTTTCGTTTGCCATGATGCCACGGCGGAAGGCGACCCGTGTGACCACGCTGACAGGATGGGCCCGCGTATCTCCGCGGCCCACGTGCAGTGACCCCAGTCTAGTAGCGCAGACCGGGCAGCGGCGGGGTGTTCTCGCTCGTGGGGGCCCTTCTGCCTCGCGCGGGGACCGCGGGAACGGTGGTGGCGAGTGGGCCCGTTGGGCCGTGGGGGTGCGTTGCATCCATGCCTCCATCATTATGTCCTAAGCCCACCAGCGGGGCCCACGCCCATAATTCCACTTCTACCCCATCTCCCTTTCTCCTTCACTTATTTCGTTTGACTGGAAAAGAAGGGGGGGGAAAAACAAATGGTGAGTTTTTGGTTTGCATGAATTCTTTGAGCTTGTTCGAGCACTCACTGTGCATGATGTGTAAGCCAGTCTGGTGATCTCAATCAGTTTTCCAAGCAAGTTGGGGTCCGGCTGCTATTTGCTGTTGCTGTTTTTCTTTTCTTTCTATTTTTTTTTAAAAAAAACATGGATTTGGACCATTTGATGTTTGTCCTTGCACTTTGTTGGAGCCTTGGAGGTTCATGCCGTCTTGAAGAAATTTCACTACTGTATCATTTTAAACCTTCAATATTAGGCTACTGTATTAAAGGGAGACGAGATTTTGCAACATTCAAATCACACTAACCATTTCGTCAAGTTTAGATATGAAAAGATTGTATCATGAAATTTCACTAGTACTAGTTCTCGTTCTCCACGGTGGCTAAGCCCAGTGATTCGCAAGTGGTACAAGAGACAAAGATGAATGCTGGCCATTTGCAGCTGCCGCAGAAGCAGAGCCAGCCAGTTCGGGGTCAAACTTGCGCAGTAACACCCAGCATTTGCTACTCTCTTTTTTTTATTGCTTTGCTTTGCAGCTGATACTAGAGCTGACAGTATCAAAAAGTGCTATGAGGCCCGGACAACACTCATGGCATTTTGTGCCAAGAAAAGAAAGTTCCCTGTCAACCTTGAACAACCGAATTTGTAGAATTGTTGGGGACAGCTCCTTTTATTTCCCCCTTCACAATATAGGGAAACGCCCAGGTAAAAGATCGGTATCAACTTCGAAATTACCTACCGGGTCTGAAATGAAATGGAATTCTGATATGAATTAATCAGAAGCAGAATCTTGATTTCATTCATTCGCAGGGGACGCGCATTTGTCGACATGCAATACGCATGAGTGCAGTAGCACGCAGACGCAGCAGAAATGATGTCGACCTGCAAGGCTGAACTTGTGGAGACATTTGCCTAGGTTTATATCAACTTGGTAATCATGGTTTCCCAGCACAAGAAAAGGCTGGTAGTAATCACCGTAATTAGGCAATAAAAATACGCATAGCCATGTCTCCAGAAAGGTGAAAGTGAAAGCAGTGAAGCAGTCTAAAAGCTTTCACCCGTTGCAGAGCAGTAATCTGGAGACAAGGAAACATGTGGCATGAGCAAACCGCCGCGTACAGGAGCATAAAAGAAGCACAAAGGCATTAAACTAGGCCCTAATACACGGCTTTAGCGGTTAAGAAAGGAATCAAGCAAAGGTTTACAATAATCATACCGACATGGTGGCATTGCAGGACCACCAGGGAGGGAACAAAGGAATCCAGACCTTACAAAGGTACTGGATGCTGCCGTATAAACTACATGGGCAAGTTTAGGGTTAGAAAACAACAGGATGTCAAGTGTTGGACAACCATACCATATGATCCAGAATTGCTCCATACGCTGCCAATCCACGAGAATTGTAAACCCTATCGGTCGCTCTCAGCCGATGCACGACGCAGAGCTTGCTGTCGAACAAATTCGGCACTTGGGACGCGACAACCTGCAAGCCACAAGAGATAAACAAGTGCAGATGAAGGCTCACTTGGGTTAGTGAAAGATGCCTTTTTCAGCTGAAACGTGAGCAGAATCAGAATTTTAAGTGGATATCTTGGAACAAATAAACAGTGCTCCACATGCACTCCAACTAACAGACACTGGTAAGGAGAAAAAGGCATCAGAAAAGCAGCAGAGTGGAGCATAACTTCTAATGGGGAAGAATATTCAAGGCAAATAAAGCCTGATTCTAAGGGATCATAAGCCATTGCCATCTCTCTAGAAATCATAATATTATATGCAACCTGAATGATGGTTCAGATGGAACCCTTTTTAAAATTACACTATGAAGTAAGATCATAGACAACCATCATGACCTTCAACAGATAAGTAACTGAATAGACCGCATGCCCCCACCAGCAACTAGGCACTAAAGCTGGTAAAAAGGAAATGGAACTTACAGAAACTATTGTTAGATGAGCACTGTTGCAGCACTAGCTGGTAAAAGGGAAATGGAACTTACAATTAAGATGAATGAAACAGAACAAGAACGCCATTAGACAATACATTTGCGCGCTTCATTGAACAATTATATAGAGGAACAACAAACAGTTCATGGACACTATTTTGCAAACTAGATAGGACTGCTCAATCACAGTACCAGCACACAGTGTACAAAACCATTTACACGAATACGAATAACACTCATACAAAGCCTTAACCACAATCGAATACAGTTTGGTCCACAGATGATTTCACGAAACTAACATAACAGACATGGAGTTCTTTACTCGCGTAACAGCAAACCATGTAGTACAGACCATAATGCATAATCCATCTTAGAACTGTTAGACTTTTTGGGTTTCATAAAGGGCCCTACAGTCATTGGATCTCCCTCTTGCTCTGGACTGTAGGAAGCAACCATTCTAGTTGCGGTTCTTGGATTTATCAGATGCCCTTGGAGCTGCAAAGGAAAACAAACAATTCAGGGAAGTCAGAGTAAAAATGGAAGCCGAACTTTTCAAATCAACTCTGAAGATCAAATGGAAATATCTTATTAGCAAATGACAACTATGATTCAAATTTGACACCGGCAATATATCCACATACATGGTTTTTCCCCTATGATAATGCACTCCAAACTGACAACGATATACCTGGTTGTAGCATTAATATTGTACTAATTGGGAAACTAGGCATCTCATTGTGGAGGGAGCATATTTCAATTTTTATTTCAAAATTTAGTTTTTAAATTTTAATTATTTTGAATTATTTATGTGGTTTTGACTGTAATTCTACCTTGCTGCTAATCTTGTGAGACTACATTTTTAGGTTATGTACAAGAAAATTGCAAATGGGTTGCCCTAGAGAACTGTCACCACTCACAACTGATGCAGGGACCATGAATTATTTAGCCTTTGTAAGGAACTCCGAACAAAATATTGAATCGTGTACAACCAACCACAGAACCTACTCGGATCATCATACCATGGGCCACCGTATCATATCCACCCAAACAACTAAGACTAGCCTGACGACGTTAGACATAATAGGAGGACAAACTTACCAAGTCCAATTGCATCTGAACCTTTCATGATCCTGAGCCTACGGCAAGAGTCAGTGAACATCCTACAATTGGAGTGAAAGAACATGTGATGTCTAAATATCTGCTTAGTCAAGAAAAAATGAGCACAAAATCAAATCATTTCATTTAATTTCCATTCCCCTTATTTTAAGTAAGATCAGTGTACTTACTCCCATGGCACGTCACCAACTAGCATCCAATCTCCATCCTTGTCTTCATAAGTCAGAACATATTCACCATCCTTGCGGTACTCTGATAAGCCGTCCTTGCCTGATATGGCATTACACCCATACTAACCTGTAAGACCAATAAAAAAAGAAGAGAGACTCTTCTTGTACTAAATTTCTACTAAAAAGACTTGGACCCTATATTCATTTTTCATGATTCTAAGAAAGTGAGAAAAGCTAACGACATGTACATACTGGATCATAAATCTCTGAATTTCAGAAATAAAAGATGTCACTCTCAATGATTAGTAGTTTTCTGGACTGATACTCAAGACTAGAAGATATCCTCAAATAGAGATATACATGGAAGTGATGGAACCAAAATTTATTGTGCCTTACAAGAAATAATTTCTAATAAAGACTTGATATGTATAAAACAAATGAAGAATCAGCAAGGTATTTTTTAGCGAGGAATAAATAGCTAACCAAAGAACACAAAACAAAAGAAGGTGAACTGAATTGCTTATTATCCAGAAACTACCTAAAATAACACTAGAGCAGTGAGCCAAAAGTATTGTTTATCCACGGAACCACTTCTTTGATGTGCTTCTAAGTTCGAACACTATCCGCATAAAAATGAAACAGAATTATGTCGCCCGGTAAAAGCAGAGAGTAACAGGAGACATCTCACCATTACTGAAGCCACTGAACATCTTCTCAAGTGCAGTGGAGAGATCCTTGTAGTTTTTGTAAGTCTTGAGGTCAATCTTCCTGAGGTACGGGGCGCCATCCATGCTGACCTTGACGTAAAGGAACCCCTGGCCCTGCTTTGCCTCAGCGTCCTCCTTGTTGCCCTTCTGTTGGGTAGTAGCCATGGTGTTCTTGCGGTAGCTGCGGATTGGTGGCCATCCCACCACCTGAGCCCTGCACAACATGCCAGGAGCGTTGTTGCTCAATAATTTTTACAACCACGCAAGTAAGAGGTAGATCAAGAGATGTAATGTTGCGATAATAAAGAAACGAATTTTGGCATCAGCTTACAAAACAATTGGGCATGGAAATGGCAGATCAAAACGCTGTGAAGAAATGACAGCAAAAACAAAGCACGGAGAGCATAGAAAGGATGAAGGAGCTTGAGCAAACGGGAAAAGAAAAAAGAGAGAGAAGCTCAAGAAAAATCGAAAAGAGGGTATTTTGTAAAGTAGAAAATTTTGGGGAAAAGTGGAAATTTAAAAGAACGTCACAAAGCTGCAACTTTAGTTTCCCTCCTCTAGGCCCCAAGACAAACCAAAGTTCCAACCAAACGGAAAGGCCAAACAAATCAAAACCAGGAAACTAAGTGAGATCCCCCAAGACATAAAATTCAGCTGATTTCCCCCCTCAATTTATCCGCTTGGTTCCGTTAAAAGCACATAATTTCCAAAAAAAGATTGTGTCACAGAACCTGCGGATGTCCTATACTACAAAACCCATCAAGATTTTACAAATAAATCTCTCCCAAGCGGGAGAGGGAAAAAAAAAAAGAATTCGCAGACCACTCGCTGCGGCCGTCCCAAGAACCAAGGAGAAACGCCGAAGAACACGGCCTCTCAAAGCCTCAAGAACTCCCTCTTTGCCCGAGGCAGCAAAAATCCCAAGATCCAGTCCCACAATCCACCTACTTGGCGGCCGGCTGCGGCGTCGCCGCCACCTTCTTGTCGTCCTCCTCTTCATCCGCCACCTTCTTGCCCTTGCCGGCAGCGGCGGCGGGCGACGGCGGTGGCGCCTCGTCGGAGAACCCACGCTTGGCGCCCTTGGCTGGGAGCAGGTCCAGGGTGGTCGCAGCCGAAGCCGCCACGCGGCGGTCCGGCGACTCGGACCCCGGCAGGCCGAGGCGTAGCTCGGTGCCCTTCAGGTCATCGGAAGCATCCACGGCGGCGGCAGTGGCCGCCGGCGGCGAGAGGCCTATGTAGTCGAGCTCGAGTGGGGGCGACATGGGGAGCAGCAGGACATGAACCGGAGGGTGGGGAAGGTGAGGAGCGGCTGTTTCCGTGTGTGCGGAGAGAGAGAGGAAGGAGAGAGAGTGGAGTGGGGGAGGGAGTGGTTTGTTTGAGGTGAAGCTTCTCTTCACACTAGTCCGTTGGAAGGATGGCTTGGCGCCTCCACTTTGGTTAGTGTTATCTGTGGATTACAGTTGTATAGTTAACACTTAACAGTATCAACGGAAGAAAAGTGGAAATGAGAGTTATTTTAGGGTTATATACTGGTAACAGTGAAAGAGGATGGAAAATGATACTCCCTCCATTTCAAATTATAAATTGTTTGACTTTTGCTCCAACTTTAACCATTCGTTCTATTCAAAAAATTATGTGAAAATATAAAAAAAATTGTTATGATTTGCTTTATTAATGAAAATTCTTAAAATATCAATTAAATTTGACTATGATTGCAAGTTTTTCTAAATAAGACGAGTGGTCAAATTTGGAGTAAGAAAATCAAACGACTTATAATTTGAAACGAAGGGAGTATATCCATATAATTCTAGGTGTTTAAGAATAACGTTGTTTATTACATTCTTTTTTATTTATACATGGAGTGAGTATTAGGTTGCACCTACTTGTCTATGTTTGATTCCTCACAGGCTTCTTTAAAACAAAAGTCAAGAAAGATGTTTTTATAGTTGGGCTAGTTGTTTTATAGAAAGTAGGTGCCAACTAGCGTGATGCATTATCCGTTACAAGCCATTTACAGAAGTATAATTTTGCATGCATTTACAGTCTATCATCTCCTCTTGCTATTCCATATCCTTATCCATCAAATCATATATACATGGAGTCTATTCCCTAATAGGCTATTACCCTCAAGCAAGACAACAATAATAACCACATTGCTTGCTATTCCCTCACAAGTTTTGATAGAAGGGCGCACTATTATCTCAACTAAAGTGCACTGAATATATATGATATCCATTTGCAAGCCATGTTTCTCATCTTTTGCACAATAAATCCTTCATCACCGTTGCACATGAGAACTCTTCCCTTGCAACATAGTAGCTTCTCCTTAGTAGTCCTTACCTATAAAAAAAAAGCACATGAGAACTCTTCCTAGCGATTTTTCAAAAAAGAACTCTTCCTAGCTCCCCTCTAAGCTACGTACGTCTACTACACCAGTCGCTAGAGGAGCTAACATGCAATGTTACACAGTTGAAAAAACGGGGCCAGAGCGGCTGGGCCTAGATATGGCACCCCGTTTGCCAAACTAGATAGAACCGTTTCGTGTAGCCTCAAAGGCCCGTGCGGTCACCGGAGCAGAAGAGCTCCAGTGCTCCATGTAATGCATATGTAATATGTTCGAGAGGATCGATGGACCGTTGTAGTTGAACTTCGCCGGTCGTAACCTTGAGCTCCGAAGTGGATGTGTATTTGTCGGAGAGACAGGAGAAGCTTACAGGAGGGGAGGAAAGTAGAGGTAGAGGGTGTAGACGTTTCAAAACTTTATTTTTTTAAAAAAACAGACTTTGGTAAAAAACAAATAATTTTCGCTGCATCCCATGCTTGAGGATGGGTGCATGATAGGTAATTTGTGGCAAACACGGATTTCAAACTCTCTTTATTTTGAGATAGAGGGAGTACATACACAACATATGCACAGAGAAAGAACGTACACGTCAGACCACTGTATCGTGGTACCTCTGTATGCAGCTTTTAATTATTTTCAGTTTTATCAAACCTAGCAACGGGCATTTCTTTTATTTCTGCTGGCAGCAATTAATGATTATTTTCGTTTTTATGTATATATATACATGCGTGGCACGCATCTGGTTATTCTAAACTTACATCTAAAGTTTGGCAGCTTTAGCTGGATAGAACTAGCAAATGGGTAAATTTTATCTGGGTGCATGATAGGTAAGACACATACTAAAATTTTAGCTGGGATAAAAAGACTGCTAGCTAAAGTTTAGTAGTTGTGATCCAAACAGGCTCTACAATAATAATCAATGCATCTAAGCATCGCTATGGTGGTTAAGTATATGATGTTTATGGCTAATAAATTAGGGTGTGTTTAGATTGGGGAAAGATTCTCCGAAAATACACTGATCATTAAAAAAACATTGTAGATAAATAGTGTTCTGTGAGTAGGAGTGATAGGATGAATAAGGAAAAGTTGGATAAATAGTGTTTTTTTCGGAGAATCTTCGGGGAACTAAACACATCCTTTTACTTTTAAACTTGTTTGTTATAAACAACCTATATTTAAGGACGACCGAGGGGAGTAACGGGACATGGTGCCATCATTTACTAGCTGTATGAAAACGAGTAGCCAGCTTCCATCACAAAGCTGAAAGCTGCGTATACACACACACTACTAGCTAGCTCGAGTCCGGCATGCCGCCGCTTTTTGGTGCCTACACTACACCAAGGCAGTGGTGCCGTATGCAACCATGCATTTGGGAGGAGAACGAAGCAGTGACAGCACACGGCTGACTGAACGGTTTGTAGCACAAGCAGGCAGGCCATGCACTTTTTTCAGTACTTTGTTGCTGCTTCTTCTTCTTCTTCCCATGTACTGTACAGTACGTGATCCATATGCATGCAGCATGGACTCTCTCTCTCTCCCTCTCCTGCATAGCATAGCATAGATAGCACGCACGCGCGCGTGTGCGGTGAGCGTGTTTGCACGCCCGACTGGTTAAACAATGCAAAAGGAAGATTCCGTGCCTCCTAACTTGTTGATTCCAATGGTCGGTACGTCGGCGCTATACTGCGTGGGACGAACAAATGACGTATTTTTGCACTAGCTAATAATGAAAAGAAAAAACATTGGATACCTACTATGATTTTGGCCTGAACTTGAAAAATGTTATGTTTGCGACCATCAGACTATGAAAACCTGACGAATTTGATAGTCTGTAATATACAGAGTGTTGTGCTGTTTCGTCTCGCCGGTTTACACATGGCAAGCAACAGCACGTAGTGGTAGATCGAAGGGGTAGTGCAAATAGACGGCAGGCAGGCCATAGGCTGGTCATCGCTTGCGTCAATGGAAACACACAGCCAGCTGGGATCGTCGATGGGAGAAAGTTGGCCGGCCGGCGTCCAGTAGTCTGGTGTCTATAGCTACGATCGATGGAGTACGCGTACTATATGAATACGACTGCAGTGCAGTTGTTGTGTCAGCTGCGTTCCAAGGACCAAAATGAAAGTAGGGTTATGTTTAGATTTAGAAAAAAGTACTTCTCCAACAAGTTTTTCATATTCATCTCACTCACAGAACACGCTTTTCAGTGTACTATTCATCTAGAAAAGTATTTTTTACTTTCAGTCTGAACACAGCATAGCTACGAGACTTTCGCCAGTGGCAACACAGCAGGAGTGCAAGTACTACTGCAGCTGCAACCGCCGTGTCGGCTCACTGGGGCGCATGGTATCTATATATACTCCTCCAGTAGCTAGTGTATGTACACGCAGCACGCACGTATACTCGATGCCTAAGGCGTACGTTTTGCGTACGTATATGTATAGCTAATAGTGAGTAGTGAAGGAAGGAAAAAAGGCCGGGCGGCCGGCGGCGAGGCCGTGGATCGGCCGGTGGTCGCCGTCGTGGCATGCACACCGGTGATGGTGACGGAGGTGGTGGGAATTAAAGCTAGGAAGGCAAGGCAAGGCGAACGATGGAAAAGGACGGCGGCGAAGAGGGCGTGGGGTGTCGGGCGCGGCGGCGACAGGGCCCCGACCGCCGGATCCGCCGGGATGGCGACACGCCCCCACGCGTCTCTCGCCTCTGCTCTGCTCAGTGCTCTGCCCTTCCGGCCTTGTCCATCCACCACTTCCACTCGCCAGCTACACTACTGTACGTACACTCGTACAGAAAAAAAGCACCAACAGATCGTGCGTACGCGTACAACGGACGGAGCCACACAACTACTACTAGCTGCTCAAGTTTTTCATCCCCGGCAGAGTTCAGGTATGTAAAGTTTTTCTTAAGAAATCCTTTTTTTGAGAGAGAGAGTCTGAAGTCTAATTGAGCTGCTGTGTTGTGTTTGGTTGCGCGCTGAACAGTGAACAGAATGCATTGCCCTAAAAATCTCAAGGAAACAAACCTCCTGCACACAAGCTGTAAAAATTTCAGTATCAATCACTCATGCCCTAAAGATCACTTGCAAAAAAGTCCATGAGAGCACCCCAAAACCTGAAACGATGCACATGTGTTACTCTAGAGTTTGATCACATATTCCTATTTGACTAACTGTGTCGTCCAGTCCTTAGGGGTGTTTAGTTGTTTTGGGGAGAAAAGAACTTTTTTCGGGAAGTATGTTTTGTGAGAGGGATGAATAGGAAAGTTGGAAAGAATTGAAGTGGAACTTTTCTGGAAAGCGTGTTTTCTGAGAGAGATGAATAGGAAAGTTGAAAAGATCTTTTGGAACTAAACATGGCACTTGGTTCACCCCTTTCATCCTTGTTCTTGCTTCTTGGTTTGTTTTTACACGACCGTGTTTGAGGTTGGCAAAAGCAATGGCGCTATTCTTAATAGGATGATTAATGGCATAGGATGTGACTGATGCTAAATCATAAAAATACGAGCGAGAAAGCATGACATGTGTTCATGATCTACAGAAAACAAACCAAGAATGTATAAAAAATTTGCTTTCAGCCACAGCAATATATAGGATTCAATAGTAGCATGCTCTGTTCGAAAGGAAAACACCTGCCTTTGCAGCACGTCTAATCCTCTTCATCAGCAGCAAAATGTCGGCGGGGGCATCCATTAATAGGAAATCCACTCTCAAGTCAATGTTCAACAAGGGTTAGTTTCCATAGCTATAGCTTTGAGACGGTAAAAAGCTGAAATTCCTCGAAAAGACTAAAGTACCCACTTGTTCAAGTCTCAGGCTATATTATTGTTTTCGCGAGTCATGATCATGACTAAACTTTCAGACAAACTGAACATATCTCAATGAGATCAAGAGAAAATATTCCAATTACAAATACAGGAAGAATTATTGTGATGGGACTCGAATATTTGTAGACCGTCAACTCATCTAGGAGATGAGCTAGCTAGCTAGTGTGTTACATGTAGTGGAATAGTTTTTGCTCAAGGAAAGTAAGCACTGGACAAAAAAGAAAAGAAACAAAAACTGAGAGCTATGTAATGAAAAGGGTAAAAAAAGAGAGAAAAAGATCTGACTGTACATGTACTTTGATTGACAAGCAACAAAATTTGCACCACAATGGTGTGCCCCCACCCTAGGCCCTAGGTTCCAATAAGCTAGGGGGGTCACCGTTAAATATGAACAAAGTGGTGAGGCATCTGCTAGACAGAGAGTAATCTAGAGTGGAATTATTTGATGGGATGTGAGTGAAAATTTATATCTGTGACTCGCAGTTAAAAGATCTAAAGGCTAATGTCAGTCAAATCTTAATTTTTATGTTGTTCTAAAGTTGAGTCCCTGCCTCCTCAGTACATATAAAGGTTATTTCTTAGGATTCGTGCAAATGGTGATCAATAACAGGTTCAAGATAATAATATAGGTTGGTTAAAAGTTCTGTAACGTGCTGCCCTCTGACATGTGAGCCTGGACCCACAAGCCAGGGAAGTCTCATGCTCTGATCCTTGAGGTCTTCTCTTGACAAATAATAGCTCCGGTTTATAGGGGATCTCGTAGCTAAAAAAGAAAGCCCTCATAAACACCGACTCCATGGACTTTTAAGAGCCGATGAATCTGAAACCCTACCAAACAGAGCCGCTATGTAAATGATGAGATAACATTTGTGTTCACTCGTAGTGTTTTGCTCAAATTATGATAAAATTAAGAAAAAAAAAGATCCCCTATATCAACGTACTGATCAAGTGCTAGTTAGGTAGAAAGCTCAAGTAGAATTTGGCATAATGTTCCACGTGCCTCTATATTAAGCAGATATTAATGCCTAATTGGCCTAGTTTATGGATGCCTAATTGGCCTAACACGTCGCGAAGAACCTTCCACTCTCTCTTAAAAATGCTCTCACTTGCCTAAACTCCCGGATAATTACAAGATGGACCTATAAAAAAAGAAGCCCTTGGAAAGCAGTCATTTTATATTTGTATTTGACCTCAGAGCCTATTCTGCGAGCTCGGGTCACGTGCAAATTGGTGGTCACACACATACACCAGGCCAATGTGCAATCCCAGGGGTGCCGCCGATACCAGTGGCTTTCATCAAATGGCTACAATGAACGGCAAAGCACCAGAAAAAAAGGGCTACAGCATCGTGGACCTGCCTTGCGTTGTGTGTTCCTGCCCTTTGCATTGGTGACGTGCACCGGCCAAAACTGCAGCGGTCACAACAAATGCATGGGGGCTCGCTCGATCACCATTCACCTGAGCTGAGAAGATCCTCCACCAGACGGCACTGACACCGCCGACACAAACGGACAGCGAGGCAGCAAAGGTCGCCGTCGTTCACCTCCCTCCACGCCACTGCCCACTGCCCTGGGCACCGCACAGCTCGCTTTCCCGGCGGCTCACTCCCGGTCTGGCTCGTTCCGGGAAGCCGCCACCGCCGCCCATGGCTCGCCGCCGGCCAACCTCGTGCGCCGTGTCACGGGCACGCGCTTTTCCCGGCCACCTCTGGCCGCCCGGCTCACATCGGGCAAAAGCCGTCGGCGCCTGGCTCTCACGGCCAGTCAGCTCCACTGCTACTTCGAGCAGTGTCGCTCTGAACCACGCGACGCGCCGTCTCGCTGTGCCGGTGGTCGACACATTTCGGGCGAGAGCCACAGCTGCCGTGGCGCGCGTGTCGATAGCGCTTTGGCTCGGCCACGGCACGGTGCTGGGTCCATTCCAGAGCTCTCCATCAGGCGAAAAGGAGGCTTCACATCGTACGCCAACTTTGTGCTAGTGCACCCGGCACCTGAGGGGTACTTGATGCAGAGCGTTTCAATTCAGGGCCTAAGGCCTAGCTGAGCCAAAGCAAAAGATGCGAGGATAAGATGGATTTACCGGTGCAAAGCGCATATCGGTTGCGATAACCGTCGATTATGGCGGTCAATTTCCGACTCGAATGAGAGGTATGGTAACCTGATGAAAGCGAAGTAGGGTTTGCGGAATTGCGGTAAGCGGCGTATCCATCCTCGCCACAAAAGCATGGGCACAACAGCATTGTTCAGGAGCTGAGGCATTGCAGGAGAGTGAAGCACCAGAAGGAAAAAAAAGCACAGGAAAGCAAAGGTCCCAAAGGGTGGAGTGGACATGACCCCTCCTGCTGTGTCCTGAGCTGAGAGCTCGACTTCCATCATCTACCAGCAATTGCTTCGGCCAGAAAAAAAGCCATCGCTTTACCTCATCTCTCCCGATCATGGCAGACATCTCACATCTCACACAGCCACCATGTGCCAGGGCAGCGAGCGCTCCATCATCGGAGCCATACCATATTACCATGGCCCGAGCTGACGGCCACAAGACCACAACCAGTCCACCACAAGAGAACCACTCACCTTAAACATGGACAAACTGAAAGCCCTACTTCCAGCTTAGGTTGGTTGCAAAAGGTTGATGCTCATGAGGGACCTGAGAAAGACATGCTAGACGTGCTTGCATGACAGGCTGACAATTCTGGGGCAGGAACAAATCTGCCGACACTTTAAAGCATAAAAGATCCAGCCTATGTCAGCAATAATAAGCAACGGTTCAACATCAAGGTGTATTCAAAGAAAATATCTCCTTATTAAGAGAACACTACAAATCTTCAATAAGTATCCGACTTTTGTTCCTTAGTTACCATAACATATGCACATGAAAGATCTGACCATAAATTAGGAACAGAACAAGGTATATCACACAGAATAGAGCGCTGCGCAACAAAAGCAACAAAGAGTATCTTGTAGCCCAGCCTATCACATGCTAACAACAGAAGTAATGACAAGGCAAAGGACGAGCAATCCGGTCTCTATCAAGGGAGATATAATGATCAAAATATGACAAACTCATTTAAGTTACAAGAGAAATGAAACCCTTTGTCGACAACAATAACTACAATCTGCTAAAGAGTTTGGCTACAGTGGTACATATAACACATTACAAGCAACCCATATGTACCATCTGCGCTCTTGCTAATCCTTTAATGTCATGTCCAGAATTTATAATTGCACAAGTGGCTTTCCTATAAGGCTTCAGCAGTGTGTCAATTCACAGCAGATAGGCTTTGTTGTCAAACGGTTACATGAATAAAGGCCTAGTCAAAAGTGAAACGAACCCTATCACTAGAGATGAGAAAGGGGGAGGAAAAGGAAGCTGACAAGGGCCCAAAATTTCATCCGCATCAGAATGTTGAGGCCTCACTCACCTCCACTTGTCTCTCAACTCCTTTTTCTCAGACCAAATCCAAGTAGCAATAATGGCAGCAACCAGGACCGCAATTGTGATTAGAAGAAGCGCATAGCTGAATTCGTCAGTGAGGGAATCATAGGTTCTTGAGGGAGCAAGTTGGGTGTAGAAAAGATCAACGCCGTACGTGAAAACAAGAGTAGTGGACTCCAACTTTGCAGGAATAGAAACAATTCCTCGCAGGGCTTCCACTTGATGAGAGTGCGTCACAAAGGACTGAAGGAGAAACAATGAGAAAAGTGCAAGCACCCATTAGCACAAGCCGAATAAACATAAATCAAATGAATGTTATCACATTAATGTGAAGAAACCATCTCACAAACTGAACTAGAAATAAGTATGTTATTTCACTTTATACATTCTAGTGGTTGATAATTTGAAATAGCAATAAATTGGGCCCTTAGGTGTATTTTGAGGTATTCCTTTTAGTTCAAGAGATTGTTTTTTCAAGCTATTAAATTGGACAGCATTGTATCCACCACGGTCACACAAAGAATTGCTCTATCTGCACGTTTCTTTGACTCTACAAACTCACCAGAACCTTAACATGAAAAACACCGTAATTTGCCAAATATTGAAATTCACCGATGTCATAATCATAAAACTGAGGCAAAATTCATGTATTCTATGGAAGCCATAATATGTAGTCAAACAGTAGTATCCTCAAGCCAAAAAAAATGGTGCTAAACTGTGAACAGCATCAGAAATAATAATAAGATAATAGCACCTATTGATGATTTCTCATATAGCCACAAGACTCATGCAACATAATAAGTAAATATTGTAAGAGGCAGGTGAATGGATCATCAAGACCAAAACAATACCTGGGGAATTATAGGCAAAGAATCTGTTAATGGTATAATGCCCTCTTCTTTCTCTTGTTGTGTGGGATTCGCTGAACGGCGTGGATCAAGATACCGCTTATCAAGTGCCAAAACCTGCAAACAAGTTTTAGAATATAACTGAAGCATTCTTCATGCATAGAACGGACAATTTACCCACCAATACAGTTATTCTAAACAAATTGCAACTCATTTATATCCAAAATTGTGTTGACCAACAAACAGGCCCCACTCATCTTCAATGGATTGACCTAACTTCTATGTCATTAGTCATCCATGAAAAATGCTATTGGCTCATCTTCATTTCTAATTTTAAACAAAGGAAAAATATTATACAGGCAACTCAGCGTATAAAGGAAATAGTGGGGCACAGGTTAAGATGCTCTATTACACATTGGAAAAGTAAGAAATAAAGAAATGCCAACACACCTGGTCACCTATCGTGCCAATCAGAAGCTGCTTGGATGTAATCCCCTTAGCTGTTTGTGTAACTGCCATTGCTTTTACTGAATGGGTGAAAAAGTATGACTGGGATTTTACCACCACCTCTGGACGGGCATAAGATGTAATTGGTGCTGAAAGATTATGCTTCCCAAGTATGAGCTTCATGACATCTTTATTGTCCTGTATAAAAGACTTAGTTCAGTTCATACTACCACCACTATTATAACAAAATTTGGTTTAAATAATTAAGACCATGGATTCATTACCGCTCTAGATTGATCATATATCTCAATCACTGCCATTTCGAATCTGTGAGCTCGAAGATTAAAATAATGATAGACAACCCAGTTCTCACTTAAAACCTTGAAAATAAAGCATACAAAAATGTTAGTGCTTAACAAAGCAGAGAACCTTTTACAATCAGAAAGAAGTCAAGCGACACACAAAAACTTCCAGAATTCATAGCTTTTGTGATTGTGCGTCTTTCAAAACTGAAGTAAGCAAGTTTAGAAGCACCAAATAAGGACCACCACATGAAAACAAGGACTGGAAGCGCAAGTGGCAAAATATTATATGATACCGATGTACTTACGGCGTGTACAGGGCCTTGTGCACCATGATGAGTCACACGATGCAGTATGCGTCCGGTGACAGCATCAATAAGATATGCAACAAGTGAAGCTTCTTCAGGTAGGGCGGATCCAATATCACCAGCAGCTTTAGGAGACATGGTAGCAACAAAAACTAAATTCTTTGACAAATACTTGTACATCACATCATGATCACCAATTGTCTTAGCTTGTGTATGAACAACCTTCAAATAAAAAAAGGAAATATTATCTTATACTCCCTCCTTCCAGAAATGCAAGTCGTATTAGGATCAACCAAAAGTCAAACTTCACAAATTTTGACCAATAATTAGTTAAAATATAAATACATTTAGTATATAAATTTTACACCAATATATTTGTACTTAATGCTATTTTGAGATAACATTAAGTCTTTACCAATTGATATTATATTATTATATAAATTAAGAGTCAAAATCTATTTTAACTGACTTTTTCCCAACTCTTATACGACTTAGATTTATGGATAGAGGGAGTAATTGATTGTAGAAAAAGAATGTAATGAAGATATTTCATGATCAAAAGGCAAGAGGGAATGAACAAACCTCATTCATCTTTCGTGTTTCAGAGATAGCAATCCTTTCTGAATCAGATGGAAAAATGATTGACCATAACTCCTTTGTACCGAAACAGTACTCATCACCATTGATATCACATGACTTCTGTAATGAATATCCTCTAATAACATTCGTCTGAATATCTACTGAGTAGAAATACAGGTTTGACATTTCATGAAGAAATACATCAAGGGCATCTGGAGATTTCGGATACAAGTGAGCATTGGAATTGGAATCAACAATCAGATGAAGTCGCTGCTCAGATGAATCCTTTAGTGTCAAGGGGATAATCTGAACTACCGAATGGTCAAGCTTCATAGAGTTCAGTTCTTCTCCAGAATATGAATCAAGAATAGAGAAGACACCAGGAGCAGAGGATTCTGCTCCAGATTTGCCAACAACAAGTACTGATGGGTTCTCACGCATTACACTGTGATGTGGAACCTGCCATTGATATATCCTCAAGGCAGAAGGAATTCCACCAAATCTGGAGGCACGAAGAGATGGTAGCAAATTTGACCAAACAATGCGCCCATCTCCAGTGTGCAGAGCTATCACTTTTCCTGCCTTTGTCAGTACAATAAGGAGTTTGCGAAATCCATTATGGTCTCTTGTCATCTTATTTTTCTCAGAGCTTTTGAGTCTCAGTGCTTGGATTGCAGCAACTTCATCAGCATTTGCAAGCATCAGAGTTCCTTTGAGTTTAAGCATGTGTCCCTACGTAAGAACCAAGAGAAAATGTCATAAGCTAATTCTGAGAAGAAAATCCAACAAGATGCCAGTGTCATATGCAGGAGCACATGCACGAATGCCATCATATCACCACATGAGAACAATTAAATAAACAAGGACCAACACCAAACAATTTCTTAAAATGTTCCAAAATTAGCTACATAAACGTGTGCACAAACATGCAACCAAATCATTAAATTATAGAGAATTTGAAATGGAATTCAAAAGCAGCATAAATTTGGAGCCTTTAAAGTTTCTAGCAGATTTTATGAAAGATCGCTTATCTGAAGCATTTCCTAAACTAAATAATAATAATAAATAAATGCATAGCAGTTTATGTGGGTCACCTTAAGCCACTCAAAGAGATTGTGTTCTACATCTGCAACTGAGACACCATCCTTCTCAACAGGCAATTCCGATGTTGTTACATCAACAATTGAAGCGAGCCCATCCTCTCTGCTCCAAACAACCTCACCTTGTTGAATTAACAAGAGTGAGTGATCTTCCATTACAACCAAAGCTCGAAAACCATGAGATTTGTCAGTTCGGATGTAACTGTTCAAGAAGACCTTCTCAACATTGCCCCTATTTTGATCTATATTAACCTTTTCTCTAATAGATTCACTGCTTATGTCACTTGTAAATTTCACGAGAAATTCAATTTGGGACCCTACATGTTGGACGATGGCAAAAGCTTCGTCTTTTTCTGTGATTGTTAGGGCATCACTCAGTGCAGCTGGTTGGTCAAATCTCTGAACTACTTCCAACCCATCAGTACCTTTGAGTTTTAGGAGGGAAACAGCAGAAGATGTTTGCAAAGCTATGATACCATTGGACAAAGATTGAAGTTTGAATGTTCCCGATAAGTCCTGAACAAGATCTGAAAGATGCACCTTGTTGTAGCTAATTCTCTCACTCTTAAACTCAATAAGAAACAGACTTGACCTGGCCTTGTTTAATGCTACCAGCACATCATCAGAGCCAAGTACTACTTCACCACATAATTCACCAGGGATTGACTCTTGGACATCCTTTAATATCTCTCCAGTTTTAGCACTCAACTGATACAAAGCTAGCTTCGAGGAACCAGAAATTCCCACAGCATACACAATATCATTCTCAGATGATTGGAAAACCTGCTTGATTTCTAAGCTGCACGGAGGTCAAAGTTAAGTTAGTGTGGCATTCCTAATGTGGTAATGCCCTGAACAAAAAAACAGGGTAGACTAATACATACCCATCAAAAGAAAACTCCTTTTCCCATGAAATTGCCCCATCAATGCTTGATACGGCATAAATCCATCGTCCAGCCGAAACTAAAACCAAGTTATCCTTTGCCACTTTATTGTTTGACTGCAAATAGTAAAGGTCCATCATTGAAGAGAAGTGCTATAGGAAAATTAATGGTACTATGAACATCTGAATTCTTAGATAATGGAAAACGCATTCGCCACACAGACCATGATAAGCAGCTGTGGGTCTGATGCTGTTGAAGTCTGAAGGTTAGTCTCCCAGATCATCTGTCCATCTGGAAGATTCCATGCCCTCAATATAGTTCCTCCTGACGAAAGAGTTATAACATCTGACAGAGGACATACCAAAAATTAGATTGCAATTAACAATTATGTAGCATTCAGCAGATGAGTTAGTGAAGTAAACATATGTAGGCAAACTTAAGAAACCCAATAGAATGAAGCAAATAAACAGCAGTCAATGAAAAATTTTCTCAAGGGAAAATCTCCAAAGGTAAACAAACATTAGACTCACATTTTCCAAGTGATAGGCTAAGCTGATCCAAAGGGTCATTCTTGTCAATAACATGTCGCCAGACTGCATCACATAAATTTCACAGATATTAAGAACAAGATAAAAAAAAACGTGCACAAGATAATTACAACTAGGATCAGTGAACCTGCACTTTTGACTTGTTAATGCAGGACCAGGAAGACTCACATATATCTCCTGAACGAAGATCAAGAGAAGAGAGCACATTTTCCTCTGTCAAGACCACAACACGCCTCCTTCCACTCTTCTGACTATGGTAAACTGCTTGCTTTACTTTTCCAATGTACTTCTGATGCCTGCAAAGAACATAAACATATTAAAATTGTGTTGTTCAATTTTTCTAGCTAAATCAAATGGTGCTACGAGGCGCAGCAGGAATGTTCACCTAAACACTAAACAGGAGCATTTGTACAACATGCTTTTGGTTGTAAAGTGAGACCTGTGTGCTCTGTTTCGTTTGCCCGATGTATACTAGAATACACACAGTACGACATTATCAGGGGAACTTTATAAGAAGGGTCAGTATGGCACTGGGCACTGGGCACTGGCTAAATACTAGTGGCTTTAAGGAGTACTAGGAGTAAGACCATCAACTGAAAGGAAGAACATGTAGGGAGAAGACAAATCCATCGCCCGTAATGATTAGTTTCCCAAAAAAATGATTAGTGATTAAGAAACTTACCCCTAAACTAGGAAACTTAACTCTAATCGATGGAATATATTTATAAGTAAATTAACACAAACTACACAGTAGGTCAGTAGCTAAAGGTTTTTTACTCGCAATTTAATTCAAACTACCCTATGCACTAATGAACCATAAATTTGAGTGCCTGCATTGCAGGCATGCACAGAAGGACAGACCATATTGTGATACTCGAACTGCACTAATCAGAAACTACATTTGTTGAAAAGAATTTATATACATGGGAAAAAAATCCCTATTATCCATGGTAAAAATCTAATCTTCAACGTAAACCATGAAAGGCATGCACCAGGGAAACACTAAACACCCAGACCTTAATGTTAACGAACTTCAGAGAAAACCTATAACCAAACAAGATGGCAAAAAACAAAGAAAGCACAAATTCGTGCACAACACAACACTCCCACCTAAATTGAAAATTGAGAGCACAGGGCAATCGGACCTAATCCACATAACACGAACCGACCAAACAGGCTCATGCAGACTGTGCTTTATTCGCGTGAAGCCTGTCCATGAATCTATCCCAGACACAAATTTCCTGCGGCAAATTGGAGAAGTTTGGACTAGGATTGCAATCACTGTACACACTAATCGATAGCGAAACAAACTTGCTTGCTATTCCGACACACCACCAGACTCATCTGCAAACTCCACCACAACTACAGAATTCACTTGGAAGCTAGTAAAACCACTCCCTGGTTAGCCAAAACCTCCCCAATCTACACTGACACCGCGCACAACCCCCACAAGAGACAAGACAATTCGGATTGCGATCTGAGCTAGGAGCTCGAAGGTCCGCTACGCCGCGATGGCCGAACCAGATCTAAGCTAAAGGCGGGTCGGATCTAGGCGAGCGAGGTACGTACCAGTCCGCGAGGCCGACTTGGTCCTCGTAGATGGCCTCGGCGAGGGTGGCGAGTGAGGCGACGAGGAGGAGACCGGCGAGGAAGACGAGGAGGGGGCGGCGCGGCGGCGCCGCCATCGCGGCGGAGGAGCGGGGGTTTCGGAGGCGAGCTCCGATCTGACGGCGGCGGAGGTGTGGCGTCGTTTACTGCTCGGGGTTGGGGGCTTGGGGCTGGGACGACTTGGGAGTTATGCGGAGGCAGTGCCCGAGGAGCGGGCCCACGTGATGGCGGCCGGCTCGTGCCGGAGATCTCCGGGTGGGTGACGATGCGTATAGATTCCAATGTTTTCTTTTTGTTCCAAAAGATAATTTTATTTATAATCTGGAAAATAATTTTGAGAGTATGGAAAATCATATAACATTTTTTATATAAACACTGTCTCAGTCGGATTATTTCAAATATTATATGTTTATCGTCGTTTCACAATAGAATACATCAGACGATGCGTTGTTGAAAGCCAATTATTCTCCGTAGAAAAACCAGACCTATACTATGTCTCAACGTATGCATCTAAGAGCATAGAAAACCATCTAAGAAATTATATTCGACATAAACCCATTTTCTACAAATTTGTATTCTCTTTGGCATGTGTCATTAAGAGAAGATATTACTGTTACTGTAGCAGAGCTAGTCAATGACTTTGCCAGTTACAGTACCCTGGAGCGATCGTGTAGTGTCATCCACTCTCAAACAGTAGGCACTTTTTCGGTAGAGTGGATTTAGAAACAACAACCCAATTACCATATTGACTCAAATTTAAAATTATCTCCCCCATTCTCATTTCCTCCACCTGCTCTATACGAACATGTTACATTGATCTTGTTCTCCTAAGCATAAGTTTGCTTGAAGCACATGGCCAGGCTTGTGAAAAAAAGATCTAAATGAATAATAGCTAGAAAATATATTTTGATAAAATGTAAGTTGTTTAGAAAAAAAGTAAAATGTTATAAATAGGGTAAACATGTCCTAAGCAAGAGAATTCCACTACAAAATAGAAATTGTTCTAAGCGTGACCAAATCTGTAAAATAAAGAAAAACATTGCAATAGATGAAAATATTCCAGTACAGATAGAAATTGGCATAGAGAATTTGTTTACACTTTTAGCTCGACAAGTTAAACTGCAACCCTAGAGAATTGAATGTTGTGTTGTTCAACTAAACAAATATACTCCATTTTAGATGAGATGACCCCATGTGCGATGATTTGAGCTAAAATCTTAAAATGCAAATGACATTGCTTTCAAATACCTTGTATTCTCTCCATTCCAAATTATAAATCTTTCCAAGATTTTTGGAGAGTCAAATTATCTTAAGTTTGACCAAATCTATGCAATGAAGTGTTAACATTCATGATCCCAAATGAGCATCATTAGTTTCTCAATTACATAATATATTTTTCATAGTACATCTATTTGGTGTCATAAATATTTGTCATCGTTTATATACCTTTGGTCAAACGTAAAAATAGTTTGACTCTTGAAGAGTGCTGGATGACTTATAATTTGGAATGGAGAGAGTGTGCTTTAATCTTATTTAATTTGAACAAGCTTCGCACAAAAATCAGTTCATTATGTTATTCGAAATAAGTTTTATACAAAGATTATTTGAATGAGTTGTTCTAAAACTTATTTTGGATAAGTTTTTATTAGACAAATGTAAAATCATTGTAACTGAACATACCATTACCTATACATCAAGTAAACATACATAAAAAGTTAAAATCTAAAAAAATATTCTTCCTACTGCCTCACCCTTTATATGTAACATGGTATTAGACCTAAGTATGTATGGTTTTAGCTATAACTGGATCATGCTTATCCAGCTAGACAGACGAGCTATAGCATTGCTATTGACTCGAATAAGGAAATTATTAGAGAATACCAAAGCATCACAGACTAATTAACGCTATCTCATCTTTCTTATTTCTATCTAGGCTTACTTTGATTAAAGCCAAATCTACATGTCGCACTCAGTGGAAAATATTAGTAGACACTCTTACTGTTGTGTGATGAAACACTGTCAAATTAGGTTAATGATACATCTATACTAAGTCTTGTGTACGTTACTTAATTGTTGGTGAATATTTATTCACCATTTAGGAAAAAGCCCACAAAAAGGTTCCTTGGAAAATGTTGGCAACCAAGATAAGGCCATTTTGTATTGAGTGGCTATATTCATAGATATCTTTTGTGATGCAAATTAAAGTTTTGGTAATGGAATCAACTATTAGCCATGTGTTCGTCAATGTGAAATAAAAAAAAAGTACTGCCTACTCCCGCTCCATCCTAGATATACGTTGTTTTGGTATATTTAGATGCATAGTTTTAGTATGTATTGTCTATACCTAAGTACATACCACTAACTATGTATCTAAATATGTCAAAACCCACGAGTAAGAAATGGAAATAGTATTTTTTATATATGGTCTAACTGTGCTTCAGACCAAGCCCATGGGGGAAGCTCTTTTGCTTTTGCTGAAGAGAACATACTAAAGTTGTAATTTTGTCGCAGTATATAGTCTTATCTCTTAGATAAACATAGAAAAGTGAGGAATGGAATTATTTTGAACATATATTAATGTACAATATATACACTTCACAATCATGATGTTGGTTAATGTCATTACAAATTGGTAAGCACATGGAAACTATTCATATCTAGGTCTTTCAAGCTCCCACAAACCTTCCTCAATGGGGCAGGCATGAAAGAAAATTCTGATGACAAAAACCAAAGTGAAATAAGTTACAAATTAAATCTGAAACCCAACCCAATCCATCATCAAAATATGAATGGAACTCCATTCCATGTACTGATTACAAATATCTCAATAGTGAAAAGAGTGTGATCTCTCTCTCTCTCTCTCTCCATGCATAGAATCATGGATCAATTATATTTGTGAGTTTGTCTAAATTTGTACCATAACATTTGATATGTTTACTTTCATGTGCACAGTTAAGACATACATGTGATTGTCAAACAAGTTCCGTCTCAAACTCTCAACCAAAAGAAAAGATAAAGATAAAAGGTGAAAAAAATCTAGAACTCCTTATTCAAATTCTTGAAACCCTTCATTCCAAAATTGCAACATAGGATGATAATTTGTTGTTGAAAGCATTCTTTGAGTAGTTTTTCATAAACTATATTATGCACAAAGTCACATATTGGTTTTTTAATGTCACGTACACATACTTGTTTCAGAATGCATATATAATAAGCAGCCGTGAAGTCTAATATGACAATATATGAAATACACCTCCTAATATAATTGAGATGCATTTGTCATCAAGTTCAATCACCTCTCAAGTTTGATGTACCAGTCACAAATCTTGCTATTACGGTTATGCCAAAGAAATAAGCAGCACATATTCACCTTTACCGATGCTGAAATTTATACATGCGAGTAGCATCAAGTAAACTAAACAAGAAATTCAGAAACCAAAGGTATCATGACATTGTTCATATAATGACCAGGTCGAATACCACAATAAATCGGTGATAAAATGTGCAACAGAATCAAACGGCCGCCATATGTACCACAAAAGCATTATAAGAAGCATACATACAAAGTAAGAAAAAAACAAACAAAAAGAACAAATGCACCAATTAATATAGCACGCACCATGTATATATCACATAAACCATATACATGGGTGCAGGAAGTGTACTGGCAGTGTTTGTATACTGCACTACCATGTGATGATGAATTGATGATCAATGCCGGGGACGGCGCCCAAGCCTGAGCTCCAAATCCAGCTCCCTTTCCGGCTCACCTGACTCTGACCCTCCGCTGCCCTCCGCCGCCGTGCGCGATCCGCCGCCGACGTGCCTCCCGTGGCGCCCGAGCCCCAGGTGCAGGTCTTGATCGTCGTCATGATCATGACTAGCCTCATCGAACAGGCTAAGCTCCCTTGGGCTCACGCCGCTAGGGCTCCCGCCGCTCTCGGCGTCCATCCTCGCCGTCGGCGCCGCCGCGGCGCCGGAGCTGACGTAGATCATGCCGAAGCTTGTGCCGGCACCGACCGGAATCGGAGTCGACGACGACGATGGTGGAGGAGGATGATATGACGACGACCCCAAGTGGCGGTATCTGTTGTAGCACTCGACGTTCCGGGACACGGATGTGAAGCCGGCGGCCGGCGAGGAGTCGCGGCCCGCCGCTGCCGGCTTGGCGCGGTCGCGGCGGTGGATGTTCATGTGGCCGCCGAGCGCCTGCGCCGTGGTGAACCCGCGCTTGCAGAAGACGCACTCGTAGTACGGCTTCGGGCTTGCAGCAGCAGCTGGCGCCGCCGGTGGCGACGACGCGGCGGCCGCCTCGTCTCCGGCTGCCGGAGGCGGCGGCGCCGCCACCTCTTCCTGATCTCCAGCGTCGTCGCCTGACGCCGCCTTGGATTCCATGTTGCTGCCGCTATCCATGCGATGGTTCGGTCGAAGGTTCTGCAGGGGATTAATAGGTAAACCAGGTCTTAGACGAGTTGATGATGGTGAAGTCTGCGTCCATGGGTGTCTGTCTAGGTTATTATAAAAGTTGGGGACATGGCCAAAGAGAAGGGCATTGGTATTGTCAGCCGCTCCTGAATAAAAGATGGTACACGGTTTTGACAAGCTGGTCATCCATCTGCTACGGCCGGCCTTGCATTGCATTGGTGCCAGCACTGTGCCCTAGCTGTCTTGTGCTCGCTAGCTCCTGCTGCAGTGCAATGGATCGGAGCTGCTTCACATAGAAGCATCCTTTGAAAGTATATATAATAATAGTGCCGGCTATCTCAGTCGTCGACTCGTCGTTGCTCATTATATTTACCACGACGACGGGTAGGTAAAAGTTAGTATCGATCGTTGCATAACAATATAACCGTACCTAAATGTTGGGAGATTTCATCAGCATACGTAAGTTCCATTGTTATTCTGGGGGTGAGAGGGTGAGACGCTTTTAAGGGAAAGTCCAATCCTGCCATCTCTGCAGTACACTACACCAAACTGGAATTGCCTTGGCGGCCAAAAACCGCCAAGGAATATAAAAAACCGCCAAGGTTATAGTTTCTGGCGCTGAACCGCCAAGCAAACCCCGCCAAGGCCAGAGAGCCAAGGAAAATCGATATACTTGGCGGCGGACTGCCAAGAATTGTTTCCGTGGCTGTTTGGCCGCCAAGGTAAATATGTTGATGTTAAAATTTACAATGCGCCAAGAAAATTGTACATCCGCCAAGTAAAGACCTTACCTTGGCGGGCTTCAGTTGCCAAGGAAACACATTACCTTGGCAGGCTTCGACTGCCAAGGAAACACCTTACCTTGGTGGGCTTTGACTGCCAAGCAAACTAGTTTCCTTGGCTGCCTTCGACCGTCAAGTAAACTGCTTTTCCTTGACAGCCAAGAGCACTATAGTTATGTATCACTATATAGAACAATGCAATTACGAGTTATATAGAACAATGCAATTACGAGTAAGATGTCTCAAGAAATGGTGAAGGAAACATATACTCATTCACACACGGCTAAGATATCAGTTAACCATGTGCAATTGAATATGTAATTAGAGTGTTTTGGTAAGAGGTAAACATAATAGTTGCACTATAATGTAAAAAAAAAACCATATTTCATAAACTTTAACAAAGACATAAAAGAGCATACTAATTTTATAATCATAATGAGTGGTTTGCATTGAATATTATATTACAATTTGGTTGGCGACTTGGAAATGCTCTCAACATAATGCGCAATTTGATTGTCGCTATGAACTTTATAAAGGAAATTTTAAGTTTCCTTGGCGGCTCAATAAAACTGCCAAGAAAATGAACATTTTTCTTGGCAGCATGAACACTAAACAGCCAAGGATACACATATTTTTCTTGGCAGGTTAATAAAACAGCCAAGAAAATGCATAGTTTCCTTGGCGCTTCAACGAAACAGCCAAGGAAAATGCACAATATCCTTGGCAGCTTAATAAAACAGCCAAGAAAAATACCACTTTCCTTGGCGGCTCAAGAAAACAGCCAAGAAAATACACATATTTCTTGGCGGTTTATAAAAACAGCCAAGCAAATTGCTCATTTCCTTGGCTGCCCGCCATGAAATTACATTTTCTTGGCTGTTTACGAATCCTGCCAAGGAAAATGTTATATACCTTGGCGGGTTAAAATCGCCGCCAAGGAAATTTCTGGCCGCCAAGGCAATTCCAGTTTGGTGTAGTGGCGTAGTACCATGCAATCTTGAGACGATGACACACGGCAAGACAATTGAAGCCCTGCAATGAATAATCGCTGTTTTTTTTTACTCATCTTACTTATAATCAACCTTTCTTTTTGCAAAAATCACATAATGTTGCTTACTGATTTCTAGCCACCGCACGCTTTTTTCATATTAAACGCTGAGTAATACTGATACAGGAACAATTACATTCTTTTCATATATGTCTAGATGATCTGACGACCTCTCAAATGATTAACTATTAATCTTCGCTACAAACCATCTACGACCCTTGACTAAGCCTGATTAATGCTAGCCTTTGATTTAGCTGAATATTTAGCTAAGTATTTATTTTAATACAAAAATATATATTTAATTAGTACCTCCAGGTATCTTTCTTTGGGTACCTCCCGGTACCTCTTGGTACTGTCTATTTTACCACCATTGGATCTTTGGGAATGGACGGTTCTTCCTTTTTCCAAGCATTGTAAAACTCCTCAAAAGGGTGCAGTTAAAACTTTTTTTTGGTTAAGATTGCAGCAGTATTATATTAATTTGAATTTCATTAACTATAAAAATAAATGCAATAATTATTTTGTTGCAGCCTTATAATCATATGCAAAAAATTAAATAGACGACAATTGTATAGTTTACTGTTGGATTCTTTGTATATTTTTTGTCATCAGAGTTACTAACACCAAAAGCTAATGCAACATATACTGATGAGAGAAATATCAAACACAGAGTCCTTTACTTTAGAGCAAGCAGAATGGCTTTGAAACAGCGAGTCCCTTGCACAGCATCAAATGAATACCGCAACGCCATTAGTTCAAAATCTTGTTCGGTTCCATCGGATTCAATCCGGGCCGGGAATGAAAATATAACAAGAAATTTATGATAGGTACAATAAGAGACTGGGATTCATTCCGGGTCAAAAGCTAATTTACACACGATAGTGACACCAAAAGATGAGGAATCAATCCACTAGTCAAGAGGTGGGGAATCATTCCGGGTCTCTTGATGTATCCATCACCAATAAATTAGTTTATGACCCGGAATAAATCCCGGTATATAGATGTACCTATTATAAATTTCTTGTTATACTTATCATTCCGGGCCCGGATTGAATCCGATGGAACCGAACAAGCCTTTGTGATGATCTCCTTCTAGAAGGGAAACTCATATGTACAGAGAGTCGACGAATTTTCCTTCGAGTCTTCTCCAAGCGCACACATGGAATCTGTTCCTGTGTTATGTGTGCATTGCGTTCAATTGGTTTAAAATTGTTCCATTTTACGAACTGAGCTGTACATGGCCCGTGGCATATGGCTGTTTTGCAGCTGCTACGTTTCTGGTGTTGCTGTCATCCACAGACCTATCATTGACACGGCCCTGCCTGCCTAGGATGCAACTAAATTAACTAAAGCGTTAATCATACCATGAACGTTTCAGACAGGTCGTATACTGGATCGTGTTTCTGGTTTGAAGGCCAGCCAGAATATATTTATTCCTCATGCTGCGCTGTGACGTTTCTTCTCGCATCAGTTTTTTTTTTTTTCACATCGTCGTATCGACGATCACAACAATCCTCATTGGCTAAGCTTGCTTGTTTCGTCGCAAGCATTTGGATTTGGGACAAAGGAACCTCTCTAGCTTAGCTCAGTTGCCGCTAATATTCTATTGTCTAGTGTCGACTGATGACTGGAAAATGAAGGTGATGGATCCTGTCGCTCGTTCAGCTCTGCTGCATTGCGTCATGAATGATACACAACCCCCCTGCGATGACCCAGGAACCTTTCTTCGATTCGGTCCCTGTCGCTGTCAGTGCAGACTGCAGGGTAGACGACCGGAGTTAGTTCGCTGATCGTGCGGGCTAAAATTCCTTTACTTTCGCTCTTGCGGCAGCGGGATCTTCGATAGTGTAGTATGTATTGTTATGTGTGTGTCGTTGTCAAGCATGCATATGACTAGTAGCTGAAGATCTTACTAGATGCATGCCCTTCGTTAGCTGATAGACCACACGATGGGTTGATTGGTACAGACCAGCAGAATAGTTTATCAGGGATCACAGGGGGACAGGGGGTGTGTACATAGAAAGGAAAACAGATGCTGCAAGGACTGCAACGTCAAAGAGTGGAATGGCGACAGCATGTTGTGCCCTTGTGGATTAATTTGTGTAGGCAGAGCATAGAGCGTCTCTAATGAGGCAATGGTGAAGTGGCACCGCTAAAACACCTTTACTAGATGTGGTTTCCTAAGGAGGATCCAAAAATTCAGCCTAGCGGTTTTAAAGATGGTAAAATCGACCCTCTCCATTTAGGAGAAGTTCAGTAGTATGACATTAGTGGATTGATCCTCACAGTTCTATGCTTCTCCACCAAAACTGAGCTTCAGTTAACCACTCATCTTGCAATGACAGATGGATCAGGACGTACGAGGCATGGTTCACTTGTCTGCACACAAAGCTAACATGATTTTGCTCCTCCGTACCTTCCAAATCTATTGGCCACTGATGTCTGGGCTAATGTATCCGAAATCTATCAAGCATGTAAATATGTCAGTCATGGAGCCATGCATACTGATCGACAACGAAACTGAAACGGCTATAGCACTGCAGCACACATCGCTTACTTTGATGTTGCCCTTGGATCCTCCCATAGCTAACAAGAAAGGATTGTCATTGGAAAATGACACTGAGAAAATAGCACCCTGAAAATGCAATAGCGTAATGAAGCATATCATAACTACAGAAATTCTTAGCTTCCAGTATAATAAACATCAGTTTTACGAGAGAACATACGAGTTTGGGATTCAGAGAAGCAATGCATGATGGCTGGTTGCTTGATGTATCCCAGAGTTTCACCTATACATAGACGGAGATATCAGAAATTGGCATGCAGGGCGAACTTTAGCTCAATCAAACTCACCGTTTTATCAGTTGAAGATGTAGCAAGAAACTGCAAGAGAAGAAATCATAAGTATTGAGTATCAGATGTTATTTTTTTTCTTGTTTAGTGCATTGGCATATCTAACATACATTCGGGGCAGAAGGGCCAAATGAGATGGAGGTAACAATTTTTTCATGCGCATGCAGAGTAAACAAGGCCAAACTGGAACTTTGATCATTCGATGAAGATTTCCGCTTGTCGAAAGCCTGAACCATGCCATTCTTAAGACCAACCTGGAACACATAATAGTCCTTAACAATGTACCAGACTAATTCAGAATCTAAATGGAAAATAGAAAGTTGAAGAATCAGTATTACAACCGTAAGGAGAAAGAATATTCAAGGAGAAAAACACAGTTAATAATAAAAATACAAGCCATTTCTATTGAAATCCAACATAAAGAGAATAGATCAGAGGTCTACTATGGTATGATGCGAGCTTGATCTATACAATTTCCTGGTGCACTAATCAAATGCATATACAGAAACAACCCATGAATAATGCTTCTGCAAACTTATGCATAAACGGAAATTGAATATATGTTGCGAGAACAAAACGTGTTCTGAAAGTCCAGGGAAAAACAATCTTTCTAATGTTACTTTTCTTCTTAATATAAAGATACGTAGCTCTTCTACGTATTCTCGAAAAAAATCAGATATTAATTGCCATGTTTAATTGTATGACATTGAGTTTGAAGCTAAAGCGTCACTTCACAGAAAAATCTTTATTGCAGTCTCAATATCTCAGATAATACCTTAGGAGTTAGGCATTAAACAATATGAAATAGAGAAAAAACTTAACTCCAAGCTCTACTGCATAACGTTTAAGCTTTCAACACAGAAGCATAAGAAAAGTTAGTAGCTCACCACAAACGAGTGTTCATTATGTGGATCCCAACTGATGGTTTCCACACGGGCTTCAAGAAACCATCTAATGCATTCGGGTGTACAATTTTTCACATCTTTCTGAGAACAAGAAAATGCACAAGGTATTAGTTCAACACTATGATAATCTATGCATAGTTTCAAAAAGCAGGGAATAGACCTCTGGGTCGTCCTTGTTTTCTGAAATTATTGTGATTTTTATAAACGTAGGTTCTCACTTGGAATTCGCTATAATTTACCAAGGTTTCATAAGTAAAGTTAACTTATTTTGTAATAGATTCAGAAAACTGCAAAATTATTGAGAAAGGAACCGGATGAGGTATGTAACTGGTGCAGAAGTATACATTTAATTATTGTTTATCGTCTGAAATGTGGAGAAAATAACGATCTAGTCCTGATTTTCACAAAGTTCAATTCAACATGTTGGACATATTATGTATGCCTACTGGTCAAAGAATGCCATCCATCAATGAATAACAGAAATGCCCAATAGATACATTACCAAGGCAACTGATTTATCGAATGACCCACTAAGAATAATTTCAGGTGAGTGCTGGCTCCAGGAGACCACTTGAACCTGTGAAAGGAAGATAAGATCAAGCAGCGCTCGTTTCGTGCATAGACAAGAGGAAAATTCAATGGTGAGTGATTGCCTTCGCATCATGATGTTCTAATGTTGTGACACATTTACCAGCAGCAACATCCCAAATTTTGACTGTTTTGTCCGCGCTACCAGTAGCTAGAATGTTCCTAACATTTGTAGTAGTTATAAGTTAATCATCAAAAGGTCAACAAATTAAGAGCTGAAATGACATCACTTGGCCTAAAATATGTACTCACATATATTCCTTGTTCCATGCGATGCCAAGTACAGAATTTCTATGGCTTTCCTGCAAGTGAAACATGTAGTTA
Source organism: Digitaria exilis (assembly GCA_015342445.1). Classification (NCBI taxonomy): domain Eukaryota; kingdom Viridiplantae; phylum Streptophyta; class Magnoliopsida; order Poales; family Poaceae; genus Digitaria; species Digitaria exilis. The sequence goes on from JACEFO010002303.1 coordinate 324,725, forward strand.
GCTACAACAAAGTGTTGTTCCCCATTCTAGTTGATAGAGATACAGATAAACGGAAAAGAAGGAATTAGTAAATAGGTGGAGTTAGTAAGAGGAGACTGAGAAAAGATTTGCCAAGCACTGCAAATCAGAAAACTTGGCAGTATTAAATCAGAAAACTTGGCAGTATTTCATATACAGTAGGTAGACACTGAATACTAGCTGTGAACCTTTTCCTGCTTCACGTTTCCTCCAAGGACAGTACGAGGTGTAAGGGCGTCAACCTGTTATATGTGAAACAATTAAATTTCTCGAAATGAAATAGTTAAGGATATTATGAAACAGTAAATTCGTTGTGTTTCTAGAAATATAACTAGATCCAAGTCCCATATTTCAATTTCTGTAGACATGGTACCAACAGCCATGAAATTTCCTGTCATAAGTTCAGAGAAAAAAAGTATGTTAAGGAACAAGAATATGAAACAACAATGTATGCTATTATCATTTAAGGTAAGACCATGTATAACCTTCCTGATCATCCTTATTAAGTCTACAGCCCGACCATGCGAGACACAGTGGAGGATGCACAAACTGAATCTTGTGACTCGACCAACCCATACACTGATCCCCGTCCATCAGTTCTTCAAGTATGAATACCTGTAATGATAATAATAACCTGATGTGTTCACACTTCACAACTTATGGATGCAAACAACCGTGTATCAGAAGTTCAGAACAAATAGCTTCTTGCACAGAGAGAAAAACAGAGGCAAGAAATATGTGCAGAACAGACACTCTTGGATACTTACCTTAAGATAATTCCCAGAAGTCTTTTCATGTACATGTAAACTGGCAATAATAAGATCATTTGGTTTGACGGTCCTGTCTTCCTCCTCCTCCTCCTCCTCCTCACTCTAATTATGGCAAAAACTCCATCGTGTATCATAACTTGAAGAAACCGGCATGCTAATTTTGTAAAGAAAGATTTAAGACAAAAAGCATAGTCACCATGTCATCGTTCTTAAGATAAGGGTCCATATCATTACTGGGGTAGTACAAGTCTCCGTTCCCTGAAGAATGTTGCCAATTACATAGCAGTTACAGTAATGCCAGTTCCCAATTATTGTAACACATGCATCCAATTCGTCAATCGATACATGCAGCGTGCAAATTAACAGTTGGGCAGTTAGATGTATGTACTTTCTTCATCTGTGTCATATTGGTCCATATTAAGATCACGCATGGCAGCATCGATATAATCGAGGGAACCATCAGCAGGTTTGTCCTTGGAAAGAGCCTTGGCCACGCCCTCAGGCTGCAAGACACCATGTTCCTCCTGATCTCCATCAGCATTGTCGTCGCTCATGTCATCATCATCGTAATTACTGTCTGCGTTTCTGCAGATACAAGTTAAACCTCATCAACATCAGTAGAAACAGACTATATATCTAGCTCGCATACGTTTGCCACTAATTGCAAAGAGTAATAGGCTAATAGCAAATAAGTTGTGTTGAGACGAATGAGTCTGGCATCCTCCTCGCTCACCTCTGATCCAAAGCGACGGAGGCCCTGAGAGCCTCACCGATCTCCTCCTTCGTGGGAGGCTCGGTAGCGAAGCGAACGTTCTTGAACGCTCCCTTGGGGATCCAGCAGATGGCTGGAATAATCTTGGTCTTCTTCTCTGAAACAGAACACACAATATGCAAGAGGAGAATAGCCATAATCAGGGTAAGACATGGAGTAGTGCGGCTGTGCGAGTAATTAATGTCCTGGTAGCTGCTACCTGGAGGTTGGTTGCAACGAGATCGTGAGGGAGCCATGGGTGGGGGCAGCGGCGAGTGCTTGTGTTGTTGCTCAGGGTGGGGGTATCGTGGCGGCGGTAGGGGGGAGAGAGAGTGAGATCGCGTGGACGGCTGGTGGCTATATCATGGGCTCATGGCCCAGCATCCGGAAAAGGCCCAGTTTGACCTCGAAAGCAAGATTCAATGGGCTGTTAGAGAACAACCGGCCCGACTCCAAAATCATATATCAGCTCGAAAACTTTGAACTCCTTCGCTACATTTGCTAGTGGTTTTTTACTTGACTGGTGTTGAGCAAACATGCTTACAATTGTAAAGATTAATAAATCCAATGCTGATTAAAAAAGTAGAAAAATGTTGGATTAATCATTATCTGTCTAAATTAGCTTATAATGAATTATGCATTCTTGACGTGACCCATTTTAGCGTCACATATTCGAAAGGGAGCATTACATAGACGCAGGCCACACGCTAGATGAGCAGAGACGACTAACCAGCCAGCTGCAACATCTGATAGCAACAACATACGTAGGTGAAGGAAGGAAAGCCATATTGGACGATAATGTATGGCTGTTCAAATCCCAAAGGGAGGCCGGACTCGATCGACCATCTCATCAGGTGGCGAAGCCAAACAAAATCTCAGGGATTTGCCTCCTGTCATGCATGTGTGGGACCCACACGGCTCCATCATTTGTCCGGCTTTTAGCCGTTTGGGCGGAGCACGCGTGCCGTCGCTCGCCGGCCCACTTTGCTCTGCTAGGCAGGCGCGGCTCCAACCTCCAACACGTACCACGTTTTTTAAATTTTCTTCTCATTTATTTTTTTTACCACTTTCTTAGTTAAACCGATCGAGTATATATTCAGTTCTCCAGTGTCCACTATATATAATGTATGTGATGAAATATGCTCTAGCTAAAAAAATGTATCTGAAATTATAATTGGCAAACAATTGATTCCCAAGTTGGACAGTTTTTTTTTCCAAACAAAAAATTGACGGTCAAGCATTTGATACTTTTTGTTCAATATTGTTAACAAATCATATTGCATATTTTTTTTAATATTCAAGCACCTGTTTCATTCATATATACAAAAATCAAGAACCTAGTTCAAAACAATGGTTTTCTTTCATCCCAGTGGGAAATAGGTTGTTTTATTGATTCTGGATGTCTCCAAACATACTAAAATTAATTGATTACAAACATATACCATATTCAATTTCTAAAAGTAGGAGTAATCCTAGTGTTGAGTAACATCTCAAAAGCCTAGGTAATTCAAAATAAAATTTCTGCAGGAAAACCCCATGGATTGCACACATACATATGCATATAGAAGAAAAATATAAATGATTTAAAAGGCATATACGTACCATCAACAGTTGAAACGGAAGAAAGAAAATAATCGACCAACTACCCTCGCGCTTTGCCATCGAGACGCAAAGTTCAAATTGTGTTTAGATGCTCACACACATTTCTGAAAATTTAATCCAATTTAAAATTCCAAGACCTTGCTTTCCCTTTAGTTAACACTGGTCATCTTGAAATAATCCAAATTAAATAAAAATGACTTTCACTACCCTAGCTAACCTATCTCGGAGGCCGGCCGAATGCCAGCAGGCGCCTACCAGATGGTCGACAAAAGTCAAAGACATGGAGCGTGGATCCGCGCCTGCTTTTGGCGTCGATAGCTAAGCCCCATCAAAACATTCTTTCAAGCTATAATCAACTTGTTGCCCTACTGCCAATGTACCCTTTTTCTTTTGTTAGTTGACTCGGGTTGTCGCACTAATTATTTCCTTCTTTTCTGGGGCTACCCTACTGTCTGCTTTAGTATTGTCACCTTTCCAGTTAATCGCCTAATTAACACGGGGTTATGAGGTATGATCCATGATCATACACGTCGCCGATGACGTAGCATTGACATCAGCCAGAGTCACTTGTGTACAAGTGTACAACAAGATACGACTATGGTGAATAATAAGCTTTATACCATATTTTTAAATGTTTTTTTACCTTTTCTAGCTATATATAGCTGGTTTGCTATTTATAGAATGGCCTATAAATACACTGCTGTTGTATTTTTGTGAAGAATATATATATGGCGTGAGAGAAGTGTTCTTTATTTTGTGAAACATATTCACTGCTACCTTCTCAAATTCACCAGCGTTTTAGTACATATTTCTAAGTCTAGGAACTGAATTTCTCATCATATATCTTGAACTATTGCAAAGAAGAAATGAATGACAGCTTTCACTAAACAAAAATCATCATTTCCTCTTGTTTTTTAGGGCAGAGAGGCGGGCTCAGACAGGAAGGAGTGAGGTTCTCACTTACTTGTAGACAGAAAAAAGTTAGGTAACTGACCAGCAGTGTAGCAATAATACTACTTGTGATGCTAACGCATGGAGAGCTAGCCTACATGGATTTGGCAATGATGGCAAGAATCTCACGTCGTTAGCAATGTCTACAAGATGGAATAATCACGCGCTACCTCTCTAGCAGCTGGTCGATCGACCTGCAGACTCTGCTGCTCTTTGCCGTAGTGAATACGGCTACTAGCTGTAAGAAAGCGAAGTGCAGTGGAAAAACTTTTTCCCTGCCCGCCCGGGCTGCTGTCATGTATGCCGCTGCGCTCGTTGAATGCCAGTTTATATTATATTTTATACTATAGAGTTGGATCGTGATTAGCAAAGTGTGACTATAGCTAATATCGATTTAGATCATTTGATAATGGATGGGCCCATGTGTTTTGAGATAACAGGGAATCTGTTTTGTCCGACCATCGGTTTGCTTTGTTTATTATCTTATTATTAATGGAATCATATCTCGCGTGCATCATCGCGCACACATATCATAGTACTATATTTGATCGCGCAGGAGCGTCATCTTGCTTGTGGAGCAAAATAAACTACGCCATCATGTAGATGTATAAACGTTCTAACAAAAAAATGGACCTAAACTAACTATGGCCAAAAAAAAGGTTCTACTCCGATCCGCTTAGTGTAACGCCGTTCTAGTGTTCTATACGTGACAGGTGTGTGTGCGAATCCGGTGCAACTGTACCAAGAAAACTAGTGAAAAGTGATCCTTTTCGTCTTCTTCCCCATTTCCGGGGTTAGGCTCACCTTGGATTTTATTTTTTTTAAAATTATTGGTGAGAATGTTGTGAGAGTTTGGTTCGGGTAGTTTCTCTATCTTTTTTAGTTTTTCAAAGTTCGTGAAGTGTGCATCCTCTCTGGCATAGTTTGAAACTTGTTTGGAAAATATATTAAAATGTCTAATGAATCTGTTTGAAAGTTTCAAGATAAATTTAAAAGCTCCATATAGCTAATTGCCTAATTTGTAAAAAAAACAGTCTTTAAAGCTCTCTGATGAATTATAATGGTGTGGCCATATAATTTTTCAAAGCTACGTTGGGATCAAGAATGGTAGAAATGAAAACATAAATAGCTAGCGCGGAGAGTCGTTATAAATTAACTTAAAAGGGCATGCTGTGGTTTGGTGCACAAGAAAGAATGTTCCGTATTTCTCAACCAAGTGCCCCCCGAATTACTCCATCCAAGTGCACACAGACCAAGCTAGAAGCTTGTCTCCGTTCTCCGGAACAAACAACCTTATCTGCCAACACCAAACTAACACACACGCACACACAAATATTCATGCTGATGGCTGGCTGTTACAGCAATCTAGTACCGGATTCTTCCTCACCAATCACAATCATTAATTCGGGCATGAAAACAAGCTCACCCCAACAACTCTTTCGATCTGACCGGCGGCCGTCGCCGTTTCGACGGGCTGAGATAACTAGTAGCCAAAGCTAGAGATGGGTAGACACCTAGCTCCTCATGACATCACCGGATGGGAGCTTTGCTGCCAAGTCACTTCACTCGCAAGATAATCTTGAAGCTAGCAGCCATGTATATCCACAGCATGCATGCAATCATGCATGTTCATCACACACACAAATATATAGAGATCGATGTATATAGCAGCTGCAGCCAGAGATTGCTTCTTCTCGTTGCACTCCCATGGCCCATTGTAACGGTCACATGATGTGTGGCACGTCGAATGAAACATGTAGCTCAGCTGGCTGGCTAGGGTTCCTATGAGATGGCAGATGTCCCCACTTACCAGCAAACCAGGAGGCGCAAGTACCCCACCGCAGCAAGGCAAGAACTAACAGTGCTACAGTAATATGATTATATTATTTATTTATACGCGAAAGATATATAGATAAATACGCATGTAATTTATTATTGTTATATATGACAAGTGTTAAATAAGTTTAGGTTGGTCTCGATGCATGTCATGTATCGTACTGGCCGACAAGCCGTCAAGATTACATCGATATGTCGCTCAAAGGCGAAATAAAGAGACAAGGGACGCGTCCCGTCGTCACACGCGTAAACTTCCTGGGTATTTGCAGGGAGAGGGAGCTAGGAATACAATAATACATGTACATGTGTACTGTGGGTGCCATCATGAATACGTAAACGAGTAGGACAGTAGGTTTATAATACGACTCTCTACTGCCATGATCGAGTCCACAACGACACGATCGATCCACATGTAGTACGTACGTTAGTACGTCGTTGCTATTGTTGGCCTTTCAAAGGCACTGCAAACTCGATCATCGGTATGATCATCAGCTGGGGCCTGCACGTTGCACTAATTGGAATCAGTTACGTGCAGTTCCATCTGTAATAAGCATGCTCTCTCGCTCGCAAGAGATCGATATATATGGATCAGTGGATCGATGGACCACCTAACTCTGTGTATAAGGATGCATGCTCTACAAATTGTTGTAGAGAGAGGTAGCAGCTAGCAGTGCCGACCCTAGCTACTGTAGCTTTTAGAACTGAAAGCACGCATGCTACGCACCTACCGATCATATACATCTTAAACTACACGTAGCTTGAGTTTAGCTCCCGGCCTGTTCATTTCAAATTTCAGATAGCATGAAAGAAAATTTCAACCAAACATATAAGTACGTATGCGCAGCAGAATCCATTTGAGAAAAAGTAACTGCAAATTAACTTTATTTGTTTCAATTCCATTGGTCCACATATACAAGGCTGAGAACAATGTTGATTGAAATTCATCATGTACACACTAACTAGCCTCGAGGGTTCGGTTAAATTCAGACAATTTTGCCACAAGGTAATCTCTGATTTGTAATGTAGCTACTCCGATTAATCCGCGGGTAGTTTGTAAATTTGCATTCTAAAAGCTATGGGAATTTAGCAGTATTTTTTAAATTGAAAATGCAGGTGCTATAAATTGGGGAATATCAATTGAAGCATTTATATTTCATTTAAATTAGCAAAAGAATATCAATAACTTAACAAAGGAGTTTTTTAAGTTAAGCTTGATATGTAGAAACGAGAAATATTTTGTTTAATATAAGAAATCACATTACATTAGGAAAGGTTTTGATTCCATGTATCTTGGATCACTTCAACTTGTTTGGACTGGCCGATTACGCAAATATGAAAATTTTCCACAATATTATTGAAAAGCGTCGTATTGAACAAAAACTTTCTTGAACTAGAATAATAATCCAGGTATAATTTGGACCGCAAGGTTTTGATAGGACACCCCTATTTGTTCGAGGTGCACCAATAATCCAGAGCCCTAGCTAGATGCCAGTGTATACAGCGGCTGTCCTTTCATGGTTCCATCCCTAGAAGACAGTAGGGTTTACTAAAGCCTAACTAGATCTTGCAAATATTAGTGTCTATATTAGACCATATGTGTTTGCCTGCCCAAGTGCTAGAAACTCTAGTACTGATAATTACAATTTTATCACTGTAAGCCTTCGTTCTCCGTTAATCGAGATTCGTGCAATTGGATTGTGACGTGTGAGTGACTGTGTGAGTGACGACTGACTTAAGAGTAGCTCAGAGAGAGTACCCCGCCCCAGTTCGTCTCAGTCCGGTGAGGAGAATATCAGCCTGAAGAAACAAGACAAAACCAAAGGAAGGAAACCGCTCGTCAGTTGCTCAAAGATTCCCTCCTCGGTAGGGCAGAAACATGAGAGAGAATACGAGCGAGCTAGAGAGATCTAGAGAGAGAATGCATGAAGGCTCAAGGCTGGGCATGCATGCATACATACAGAGGATTTCAACGAAGCCAAAGCAGGAAAAGACGGGTCTCCCTTTGGAAAAGACCTAGACCCTCTGTCCCGACAAAGATTTCGCGGCAGCGTACGGCGCCCCAAACTCCCATGTACTTAAGAGCATAATACGGTTGCTAATCACGCCAACAACCATGTTAATTTGTTTATTATGGCCATATGATATGATATGATCGGCAGCAGCGCCACGAAACCAGGCGCCCAATTACGGGCACATCAATTCAATGGCTCCACGTTGTTCTAGGCAGGCCAGTCACGAATTAAAGCTTGTTTATTTGCTTCTTCTTTTGCTTACGCCGATGGGGAATGTCTGCAGGCACAAGCGAGAACGAACCTACTTATTAGGGCATCGCCCCTAGCTTGTTGTTCCCACTTTACTAGGGCATCCATGGTTACTTTGAGGGAAACCATGCCGGCCCTTCGATTCAGAACCAACGTTCCAGATAATCGATCACTCCTATGTGCTGGAAATTAAAGCATGTTGGGAATTTATTAATGTTGGGATTTTATTAATAGGAAAAAAATCCCTTATATGCCACCTAAAAGCTTCTAATCCCTCATCATATATATGCCATCCTAGCCCACATGTCATCGACACAGTTGGTCCCACCTGTCATTGAGACAACGATGGTGTTATGAGGGATTAGAAGTTTTTAGGTGACATATACTACTAGTGTGCGTGTGTTATTATTGTCATCACACTCTCTCTGATTACAAGCTGCTCTATTTCTAGGATTTGTGTTGCTAAAAAAATTCCAGTTTTGTTCATTGTTATTTCAGTGACTATTATTTCTGTACCCATGATGAAATATGATGAAATTGTAAAATTTCTGGACCAGTGATCAAATACCAATAATTTGCATTAAGCGATACGATTTCTATCGCGCATATAATAAGCTCTAAAACACCAGGATCTTATAATTTTTCAGTTCTAATAAGTGGCTATGTACACAAACCAGAATTGCACAAATTTTAAACAGCCTTCATTAACAGCTGGTATGTGGCGGGTGTGAGCTTGCAAATTAGTTGGTGACATACATTGTCCTCTCATGCTTGCATTTATTGTGCTATATATAGGCTGGTTGTACGTACATTCTGTGCTTGATGCACCAATCAAGGTCAATAATTCTGGGCTAGCTTTCTTGTCTTCAACTAGCGTCTAGTTTAAGCCAATGATCACGGATTATAAGAGCCGACGCTGCAAATATTTAGCATTATCTAGCCGGCTATCTACCTAGGTCTTAAGGTGCGATGAATGATTAGTAGACGAAGTTTCTTCTCGGGCAAGCGTGTACCACATGCCAGGGGTTTATAAATAAGCTACAAGTGAACAAAGATGAAGTATATATATAGCTGCTATATGCATGCTTGCTATAGCCTTACATATGCGAGGCAACAAAACAAGCATAAACAGCCAAATATTTCAGTTTCCTAATCAAAGAAGATGCGGCACAAGATCAATGAGGAAGACAATTATAGTAGTAATAAGGCAGTTTGATTGCTACATCTCAAGTAATTAAGGCGTGCTAACTTTCCAATAGTAGTAGATGTTAAAAAAAACCTTAAAAGCCAGGTAAAAAATCAAATATTTATATTGTATTCTGAATTATATATAATCGTATGGACACTAAAATTCTTATACATGATGATGGATGATGCGATATTAAAATAATTATCCAGGGATTTAATTTAATTACTAAAAGACTATGTCTGCTATATAGCTCATGAGATCCTTCAATTCTACTCTAGTGGTAGTGGCAACCAGAATCTGGATTGGTCTATGGGGAATAACGCACAAGAGGCAGCTAGCAGCTTAACCAGGATGGAATTGTCCATGCTCGCGACAAGTGTGTGTTCATGTAAGCCAAGATCTCAAAAGCAGCGGGGAGCAAAAGCAGGGCCGGGGCGAGCTAGCTGCTGATGCCTTTCAGCTAAAGCGGCTTTCACCTAAAGTACAATCTATCAATCCATCGATACACTCTACACACACGAAAAAATCACGCCAAATGTTCCTTCGTTCATGTACCTGCACTTGCTTTCACATCCATGTCTCTGACTTCATCGGAAAGTAAAATCATTACGCGTAATATGCTCAACCTGATGCACCTCACCCTCAAATAAGTCATTATCCAGTATCCATTCTAGATTATATAGCTTCTTCCTTTAGTTAATTTCATCTCATTAATTGGGTTTCATTCACATACAAATTCATGTAGCTTGGAAGTAATTACAAACTACAGGTAGGAATCTTTTTGTCGTTCTTACGAAACTCGACGATCGCATATATTGACGATGTATATTGCACATCATCATTCCAAGAGCTTTTGTATTTTTATGTGAGTTGGTTGGTGAGTATATTGGCAACAAGAGTTGTAAATTAATATAGAGACGATCTCTCTAATTGTGTTCCCTTATCTAATTATTATATATGTTCACTACACACGTGCATAGCTTTTTTGATAGGACTGACTGAAGGAGACAGTGGCGATTATGGAGTGATCAGTGGCGTAGTTACTTGCTGATGATACATACTTACAATTTATTAATAATTAGGAATGTTCAAAAGCTGCCATCTGCAAATACATCATTCATGCTTTGTATTATTCCCTTGTTTGCGTGCAACGTACGACTTTTTTTTGGGCTGGAGGTTGGGTATTTCTGGAGCCTCCACGTAAGGATGGCCATGATGTTCAACTTGGCTCCGACACTTCACTTTCAAGCCATGTATGTGTCAATTTTTTTTGCCGACGGCTCCGTGAATGGTTTGCTCCGATCTTAACTATGTCTTGTCCTGCCTTACTTGCAATGATTTTTCCTTCTCTTATTGGTAAGCAAAGAAGGCATAGCGTATAAGCACCAGATATTATTGACGATAGGGCTCTTTTTCTGTACATTATTGTTCCATCTAATGCTAAAGTTCTCCCTTTGCCGTTGATACTATTAGAAGGATAGAACTAGCTATCTTTATAAACAAAACCAGACCTAAACCATTTTTCGATGAACAAGTCTACAGTGTTGAGTTGTCCACCTAATTATTTCATTCAGACAATGGTGTGTTGCTGAAGCGCCAAGTAACATGCATCATTGCAACAAGGCAAGAGCAGCCATGCGATAGAATGGGAGGAGAGTGCAGTGGCGGATCTAGAATAATATCTATCCGTTGATGTCACTAAGCTATAACCTTACCGCATCTTCTGGAATTATCTTATGTAATATTGGTGTTACAATTGTAATTTGATAGAGTTTTGGTGTCCTAGGACACTATAGAACACAACGTGGCTCCACCCCTAGAAGAGGGTGCTGGTGACATCCAAGTGTGGGCAGGTGAAGAAGAAGTTAGGGGTTGATTGGTTGCTCGGAAGCATTAGAACTAGGCTCACAACATACAACGACGCTAGTTTGGTTGCCTGAACCAGCCACCCGGCCAGGCTCTTGGGGAACACCAAAATAAGTTGTTTCTACTAGGCTGGATCGTGCGGGCGCAGTGAGCACGCAACGCGTATAAAATCTATCTTCGCCTACACTGGTACATGTATCCAATCACCATCTCACTCTAGCCTGGCTAGGTCAACACAATCAACCAAACATGGTAGCTCTGCACATGTCAGGCAAGCGTGCCTAACGGTGTCCTGGCTGTCTCATGCGAGCCACGCTTGGTTGGGATATGAACCAATCAAACCCTAAATTATTTCCTCTTCATTGGTGCGATGCCAAAGGGGTAGTAAGCCGTGTTGAGGAGGCCATGGCGTTGGAGGAGTGGGTCTCTTTGTTCCAACGGTGGAGCATCTAGAATAATAGGTTCACCTTGGTAGAAGAGAACTGAAACCACTCTAGTTGAATTTGTAGGAGGAAGGAACATCAAGGATCGGGTGGAGGAGACACTCGGTTCATGAACGTGGCAACTGGTGATCGTGATAAGGCGGTGCCCCTAAGCAGGCGTACCTGAACCATTGTAGAGATGGTGAATCAGTCTCCTACCTGTGCGCCATATGTAGTGAGATGTGGTTAGTCAGAGGGGTAAACATAGTGCGAGTAGAATGCTAGGAGGTTGTCAGCGAGCCTCTATCGGTCTATCTAGCAATCTTACAAGCTATGGGAAATATCCCCTTAAAACTTCTGTCCATAGACTATGCAAGTAGAGAGGTACACAAATCATCCACGACAATGTTTCACCTTCCACAGATCTTGGGGGTTCATCATCATTGGCCAAAAAAACCACCATGCACGGTAACTCCACTAGTCCAATCACGTTGAGACCACGTTCTCAACACAACTCAAAGGCACCTTACACACCAAGACGAATTGAACAGAACAACAACAACAACCATCGGAAGAAGCCAAACCACATGCCTCACTCCGTGAGATTTTGTTTGGGGTAATATGTTTTTGAAATATCAAACGTAAAACCATATACCAGATGGTGATGTAAAGATAGATGATCCATGTCGCAGTTTATCTGGTAGTCTTCTTCTAGCAATGCACAATCACTAGAAAATACCCCAGTGCATAGATATCACACCTGACACAAAAAAAATTTTTGAAATGCGAACTGATATAAAAAAAAATGAAGATTTGTTCTTGCGTAAAGCTAGTCAATTAAGAGCTTTGGCATATCCCTTCCTTAGCTGATTTGACTAAATATTAGAAAGCCATAGCATCTGCATTCCAGATTAGACCTGTCACACAATATCTTTATTACACAAACTGCGTTTATAGTGTACACGTATTTCTCTGAACAACACCACATCACTTCGGTTTCCCCGATACATGTAATAAACGCCACGAGGACCAACAGATACACACATGAAGTAAACGGATATCCTTTCCATTTATTTGGGCGTGCCTACACAACACTTTATTTTTTGGAGAGCGCATGCGTGCATCACTGCTGCCCGATCCTGTGTATGTGCGTGTTGTGGAGGTTACATCTTTTGTAGTACGTGTGCAGCTAGCGGTGGTCTAATCTTCATCACTGCAACTGCAATTATCAGGTGGCGTCTCTACTTAATTGGTGGTTTGAAAGGTGGTAAGAGACACAAGCTGGATGAGATGATATAGATTAACAAGCACCGCCTCCTCTTTAAACCGCTCCTTTTGGTCCGAAATGGTGTGTCTCACATACCTTTCCTACATCACTTTAGTGATAAAGCAAAAGTGACAGGGGGAGAAGGAAATAAAGAAAATAAAATATAATCGTGTGTGTATAGCATACAAAAGAATGAGAGGGAGAGAGAGAGAAGGAAGGGTAGAGAGAGAAAGGAGGAGCCGGAGGAAAGCAAGGGAAAGTTCACAAATAAAGGAGTGAAGCAAAAGGAAGCGGAAAACAAAACAAAACAAAGCTCAGATTCCTCTCCGAACAGCGTCTATGCTTTTTTATTTCATCGTCTCTCTCTCTCTCTCTCCTATTCTCTTGTTTGTTATTGCTGCCTCTCTCTCTCTCTCCAAGAAGATATGCCCCATCCATCCCTCAAGGAAATTGAGACGACACTGGCCCCTTTAAGATTGACCTGAGGTTTCTACACAAAGAGATAGTGCAAGCTAAGAGGTGAGGAGAGCCTAGGAAGGAAGAGGAACAAGCATTTGTTGCAGGAAGCTTAAGAGCTCTCATCTCTCTCCCGGCAGCAGACTCCTCTCTCTAGAAGAGTAGCAGTGATGAACAGAGGAGAATTCCAGACCTCCCTAGTCCAGCAGATGATCTGGAGCGGTACTGGCAGTGGAGGCAATACCACCACCAGCAGCAGCAGCTTGAAGCCTTGCCGTGAAGATCAAGAGGCTTCCCCCAACCAGCTGCCGCCCTTGTCTTCTCCATCGGTGCTCTTCTCCCAGCAGTTTCCACACACCTCTTCGGGCCAGCTAGTTCATATGAACGGCTCAGCAGCAGCTGGTTCTCTTGCTAGCAGTCTGCACGACGCCGGCGGCCAGGAGAGCCACATGCCGGAATCATGGAGCCAGATGCTTCTGTAAACACCTCTCCCTCTTCTCTCTCTCTCTCTCTCTCCCTCTTCTCTCTCTCTCTCTCTCTCCTCACTAAAATTTACAATAAGATTATTCATTCATGCCATGCAAGAGATCCACAGATACAAACCGCTATAATCCATGTAAACTTTAGCTCAACGCTATACTTAACTGTAGGCTCTCTCTCTCTAGGTGAAGGAATAAAGTGGTTAACCCACTTTGTCCTATAGCAGATCAAGCCTTTCCCAGTGCTAATCTCTTCCTGCCTCTGATCATCTTATGCATGTTCGTTTTACTACTACTCACTTGCAATTGTTCTTATCTACATGGACTGATGCGTTTGTGTTCATGCATCGGTGTTAAACAACCACATGTGCAGAGGGGGATTAGTTGGAGATCATGAGCGATACAGCAGCGCCACCGCAGCTCTCCTGTCAAAGGGGCTAGCTGCAGAGAGCAGCTGGGGGGATCAGGCTGCTGCTGCTGCCTTGAAGGAGGAGGGCTCCGGCATGCCTCAGCCAGCTGCCTACAACTTCTATGGAAGCCACCTTGCTGCAGGTGACCATGACATGCCGGCGGCGGCCAAGTCTCAGCTGAGCCAGATGCTCCTGGCCTCCTCTCCTAGGTCGTGCATCACCACAAGCCTCGGCAGCAACATGCTCGACTTCTCCAACAGCGCGCCGGCGCCGGAGATGAGGAGCCACCATCACCATTCTGATAATTCATCAGAGGTAAGACAAGTTTTTTTTTTTCATGAACAACACTAGACAAGTACGTTTCATTGATATAGAAGAAAAATACTCGAGGTGAGATCGGCCTATATATATATTGGTGTAGATAATTATTTGATCCATGGAAGTTATTCGTTTCTACTTTGTAGGCTTTCCGATCTTTGTTCTATCCAAATTGCATTTTCCCCATTTTATTTATTTGCTAGCTAGTTTTTATTTTCAGGGGAAAAACTCTATGAAAGGATTTCTCAGTTTAGCTCATGTACATGGAATGCATTATTCCCTTGTTTATATCTTTGGTTCTCTTCGAAGTACTACCTTAAGCTATATTTCATCTCGATCTCCCTCGGGAAAGCGCGCGGTTATTCCAAAAGGCACTCGATTCAGCTTAGTTTGAGATGGAAAGACATAACATGATTATGTTTTCGCATTGATAACCCTCTAGGATGCATGAGGCTCTGCTGTCAATGAGATCTCTTGGCAATGTTGCATTCTGTGTCTTCCGTTTATCTGAAACAAATTTAAAGACAGTAGCATTATTCTTCTTTTCATGAAAAGATGCTGGTAGTACACATACATGTTTCCATGTCATAGGCAAATCCACTTTAGTCACACAAAGCTTAGAGGTGGTATTTTCATGCACGATGTTCCATGATCTCTTGGTAAGAGTGTATGCTGCCATGCACTCATTGAAAGGGCTTGCTCTTTTGGTTACTACATTTCTTCACCTGTTACTTTTTATGGTCGTGTTTCATTATAACTTGTCCGTGTTGAGGGCATCTCCAACATTCCTAGCCAGTTGCTAGCTAGGAGAAATCCACATCATCTTGTGGACTCATATATAATATCTTAAATATTTTCTTTTCTTCTTTTAAGGCCCACAAATGTACTATTCTTTACCTTTTCACAGCTATCTAGTAGAGTGTTGCATGTATTTTCCTCGATTCCTGAGCTTCTAGCTATAGCTGGTGAGCTGATCTCTCTCCTCCACGTCATGCACTGAGCTGAGTCAGCCATCAAATAGCTAGCTCAAATAGCCTTGTTGAGGACGCCCTGAGAGGCAGAATCACTGGAAACTCGCTTTAGCAAGAGCTTGGGTTGTTTCTTGGGACATGCTGGAATGGGATCATGATTGTTCATGCTTTGCTTTCTTTGTCTTTCTCTAGTGCAACAGCACTGCAACAGGTTCGGCCATCAAGAAGCCTAGGGTTCAGGCCTCTTCTTCAGCACAATCTACTCTAAAGGTTTCTTCCTCATCTCGCTGCTTTCTATAACCCAAATCCTGTCTTTTGTGTGTCATATGTGCATCCAGACATCTCTCTCTCTCTCCTTCCTGGAAATTCGTGCACGAAGTACACATGGAAATCGACACACACATGATTGGGATTTCTTGCCATAGTTATGAATTTCATGCTAACTAGGGTTTGCGATATACTTTGCTGTGCAGGTGAGGAAGGAGAGGCTGGGGGATAGAATAACTGCACTTCACCAGATCGTTTCTCCGTTTGGCAAGGTCAGAACTTATTAGACCAAGAAACTAAAATTTGACCTTGTTAATTGACCGCTTTCGTACCTTGTCAGATCCATGTAGTAGTACACAAATATGAATTCAATATAGAGATGCAGATCAGAGCCAATAATATTGTAGATCAGCCAGATCTGCATGAGATTGTGTTCTGTGTCCCCATCTATATATGCACAGTTGATGCATATGGGTGTAATATGTACACGCAGGCTCGATCTTGTTGTTGCAGTTGTCTATAGTTGTTGCCATGCATCTGCTTTGTTTTTGCTCGATCCTTTCACTCGAGGGGTTGTGTCCAACTAAAGCATTTCCCTGACACACGTGCCTCTTTTTTACAGACTGACACGGCGTCTGTGCTGCAAGAGACCATTGGCTATATCAGATTCCTCCTGAGTCAAATTGAGGTCCAATCTCTCTCTCTCTCTGCCTTTGTGTGTGGGAGTAAAAAAGCCGTAAAGGTTAGTGCATGAGTGATGGTCATAGGACCTTCAGAAGCAGTATGGGTGCATGAACAGATAATGTAGCCCCACATGTCAGCCCCAGTAGCACCAGTTTCTGTAGCCAAGCCAAGACGATGCTGCTGCCTGCAGCACAGTAGTAACTGTTCTAGTGCCTACTGTCACTACAAACCGGGTCCACAAGGTCGTGTCCCCACACGCCAGTGGCAGTAACAGCAGCATGGGACGTAGTGAAAGAAGCTGGGGTTGCGCGGGAAACAAAAAGAGAGAGAATATGCATGGGCAGGGTGGGGACGGTGCAAGAGCACGCTGTTAAAGTTGCATTGCATGGGCGCTAGCGTCTTGCGATTCAGGGCCTGGATGGACGACTCTCTCTCTCTCTCTCTCTCTCATGGTGTTCAAGGCACTTGACAAATGGTTTTCTTGTGTGTCAGGCTCTCAGCTACCCCTACATGGGCCACGGCAACGGGACCTCCATGCAAAATGTAAGACGCATACATCTCTCTCTCTCTCTCTCGCACATGCTGGAAGGGATCAAGGTTACTTACGTGCGAGGTTAAGCGATTAACAATGTTTATATGTCTATCCACATGCATGGTGTTCGTTAGATGGTGTAGACTTTGTAGGGCGATAATAGCTTAGCAAAAACCTTTATCAAAGGTCGCCCAAAAATATACTTTGTCAAAGGTATTCTAAAGAAGCCTTTTACCAAAGCTTCAATTGAACGCTGATCCTTTTGGTAACCTTTGTGAAAAAAGGACTTTAGATCTTGTAGGCTCTTTATGTGGGCCACGTAATGAAAAAAAAGTGTTTTTTACAACGAGCTAACATTATAGGTAATGACAGTTGTAAGTATGTATGCACTGTAAAACAATTATTAGCACTTTGCAATATTAATCTAGATAAGTATATATACATAGATTAGTGTACTGAACGTAACGCATGCAACTGAAGTTTACGAGGCCCCAATGAATGTATTCAGGTTACATATCTAAATGGCTTCAACACAAAAGTAAGTAATTCAGCTGCTTGCTTAACTTTTTTTAGTTTTTCTATTTTCTCTGAAATATGAAGACCCCACCTTTACAATGTACGTACAGAGAGTAGACTTACACAAAAGTGATGTTCACAGACAATCATCACGACGTGATAAGTAGTTCTCTACAATATGATGAATTTGAAATATTTTGTTTGCAGAAATATAAATATGCATTGTATAGTTTCTCTCTGAGAATTATACAGTCTCTCGGAAATAATGTATTGATATTTTTGAGGAACTAACGACAACTTGTATCTAGGTTAACCTTTTTTTAAACAGCCAATTCAGTCAACATAAAATAAATATATTTTTTTCGAATTGAGGCTTCCCCATTTCCATTAAGAAAAATACAGTATCATATAAAATAAATATATGGATGGTGAGAATTTATATTTGATTCCCATTACAATGTACAGTGCCTTTAATCTAGTACATACATGTACGCAACGTAACCACTTGTTTCAATCTAGTATATGTTTTAAATAATCACTACAAAAAATGATCATTACATTGAACTAACTTGTGTACGTCTTGAAGAAAGGCCCATATATCATTATTATGAAAATAATGTTAAACAGATTTCAGTTCATTAGTGAGAAAGATCAGGATCTTTAGTGACAAACTTGGATTTTTGCTGTTGCACTGAAAATACAGGACCCATGCATTGTTACCCTGTGGGTCTCAGTTGATCCTAGTTAGCTTGTCCCTAATCGTCTTTTGAAAGAAAAAAACTCTTATTCAATGCACATGGGTTAATGCATGTAAACACTTTCACAAAATCAACAAAGATCTAAAGATATATTATATTCTCTAGCGTACACCTCAAATTGTTTTGACAAATTAAAGGTAGACTAAAATATGGTATATAGTGTGTTTGGTCTTGCACGTATATTTTCTCTCACTCCCCATCTGGCTATATCCATACAGTTGAAAATTTACTGCAAGCAGAACTAATAATATAATAAAATCTGAACTAGGGTAATATATTGTGATATGCGTGTGATATGATTAATGACCCAGATAAAGTACACGTCGAGATGATTTGGCTAACCTAGGGTAATATGCCAGTAGCCAGCTTATTTTATCTTGCACAAGGTAATTATATGGCCATAACGAGCTTATTTTAGCTAGCGCAAGGTGATGATATGGCCATAACTTACTACCTTTTTTATGTTAGCCGACCCTAGCTAGCTAGGTCAGCTTGTTGAGACAGATACGGGCCAGTACACTTCATGGGTGCAAGTGCAATCATATTTATCCCATCTGAGAGATTATTCTCTCCAGCTTTTTTCTCGCACGCCTGTACGTGCAACGTTGACATGTGACACAGTGCTTTCTCTTTCATTTACAGGGACCAATGGGAGAAAGGAACCCTGCAGGGCTCTTCCCAGAATACCCCGGCCAGGTAATAACGTAGAATTAATCCCATGCATGGTCGTTGCACATGATTCTTGGATATAAGAATCTGACACACTTTGCAGCCCAGCTTAAATCACTTTTCATTGATATAATCTTTTGTGCATGTCTGGTTCCTTGTGCAGTTGCTAAACCATAATAGCAGCACTGGAGCACAGCAGCCTGCATCCCAGCCTGATGAGCAGCAGGTATACATGCACACACACTTTGCTTTGCTTCAAAGTCATTTTCAATCATCTGCATACACGTGTACACAGCCTAGCTGGGTGCTATATATGCTATGTACATCAAAACTATTAGACCACTAATTAACTATATATGTGCATTTTCTAAAGAAATATATAACGCAACTCGCAACACTTCTAGTAATATGTTTCAAATTTGAATTAATGCATGTGTGTACGTACACATTATTTGATTTGGGCCTGATCACTTGGTATATCCATCTAGGCTGTGAATGACGAGGCCAAGAAGGACTTGAGGAGCCGGGGGCTGTGCCTCGTCCCGGTGTCGTGCACATCCCACTTTGGAGGAGACAACGCCGCCGACTACTGGGCCCCGGCGCCGCTCGGCGGGATCCTTCGCTAGATCATTCGCAGCCATTGGCGACGCATTCATGTCCTTGATGTGGCGAGAGCTGCAGTTTCTTGCAAGTATATGTTCATGAGGCTACAGCCTACAGGTAGAGAGCTTTCTTTCTAAGAAATTAACACTCAAGGGTGCATGGTTGCTGGGAAACATAACATCATGAGCAGTCATTCTGGTAAGGGAGAGAATGAAGAGCTACCTGTAAGGCTGATTGCTCTTGATGCTATGCGAGTAGTATAACCTTTTGGGGGCGAAAGCTTCATCTGTATCTGCAAAGAGGGCTTCAAGAAGAAGATCCTGTTCTTCTCTGGTCCCTCCTCGCGAATTTATTTCGTTGGTCATGTTGTATATGTAAAATCTAGCAGAGTTAGTGAACTTTACTCATGCATAATGTTGTGCGTCCTCGATCGATCGTGTACGAGTTGTTCAGGAGAGCAAGTACAGGGGTGCCGTGTCCTATTGATTCATGCGCGGCACCATGGGTGTACGTAGGGAAGTTCATACTGGATCATATGTATATGACAAGTAAATTTCTATCAGTTAACTCAATTCATCAGTCAGCAATATTTGGTTGCATTTTGAAGTTGCCGGTTAAGTTCGATCCATGTGCTATTACCAGGTTCCATAGTGTCATTTGAAATTTCAGATTATTGACAGAGAACAGGAATCTCATCATCGTCTTTGGATCCGACAATTCAGAAATCAAATTAAACTTCAATCCTAGCAATTTAGGGAGGATAAACACTTGCCTCCTGCAGACGGTGTTGTAATTTAAACCTCTCTCTCCTCCTCCCTCTCTCCTTTTGCTCTGTACATATTTCTCTAACATATAAAAAATGATGTGTTAAAAAAAATCTGATTAACATTACTTCCAAATAAAAGTTCATTGACGAAAACAATTAACCACCAATCTCCTCTAGGTGATATGTTATAATTAATACCACTTCAATTTATTATCCAAAGTCCGCACTGCCTCGTCAGCCATCGTTTGTCCTTTCCAAGTTCGTTTTTTTAAGATAATGGAAGAAAAATCTGGCTTCAACACCCACTTGACAGAAACCGAAGCCAGTATGCGCCCTTTCTAAGTTGTAATCAAGCCAAAGGCCCCAAAACCCCTAACCGCCAATCTACTTAGAAGGATGAAGCTGCATGCATGACGTGTGTCCCCATGCATGCTTTATGGATGAATCCGGAATGATTTGGTTGCCGTGAACTCGTGTACGTTGCATTATTGGCAAGCTGATTTTGAGCGGCGCAACTTGATGACGTCCCATTCCAATCAACCATTGTGATCAATAGTTGCTTCAAATGTTATATTTGTTACGTTGTTGCTGGATTTGTTGTTGTGTCTAATATAATCAACAGATCTTCTGGCTGATTGATTTTTTATGAAAAGGAAATTGAGGACATGTCAGGGCCATTGATTTTTTATGAAAAGGAAATTAAGGACATGTCAGGGCCATCTTCTATATACGAAAGCTGGTCCCAAACCGGGCATTTTCGTTGGGCCACGTCACCTGGTTTCTTCTCAATCGTTGGATCATACATCTACGGCGAAAATAAGGCGTGCAGACCCTGGATTGGCCATCCTCTCGAGTCTCGACCCTTCGCGCAGCTTCGAGCCGTCGGCTCGGGCGCGGGGCGGTGAGCGGGACAGACGAGCGCCTGACGGAGCAGGAGGCAGATGCGGGCGGGCGAGCGCTGGGCGCAGCAGGCAGCGGCCCCCTATCAGCGTATGAGCAGGCAATGGCCGCTGGCCGGCGGACGAGCCAGCGATGGTCGGCTGCGAACGCGTGGGGAGGAGCGGGCAGTGGCCGCCGACCGTGGACGAGGCAGCACGAGGCCTGTGCCAGGGCGGCCAATCCGCCAATGCATGCACGGCCGAAGAACGAAGCAGACAACTAACTAACCAAGCCATGGCCATAGATCTGTGCGTGAGCACCAGCGGATAAGGAAGAGAGAAGAATGGGAAACGAAAAGACAAAATAAAAGAACATATTACCTCCAGGTTTATGGCTTCTCATTTTCCCATGTAAACGTGCTCTTTATAGTTGCTTATTTCCGTTATGTACACCAAATGCTCGACCACTTACCTCTATGCACTGATGTCTCGTGGTTGAATAATACCGACTAACTAGCCACAATTCCACACCCAAGTCGATATAAGAACATATATTAAATACAAATCTGGGAATAGGAAGTGTGCAAACGTCGGGAACATAGTTAACGAGATATATGAATAATAGTTGGAGTGCGACAGCCACAGCAATGGCAAGCTAAAAACCAAGAGGTGTGTCTATCATCTAGCCAATTGACACAAATATAGTTCAATCAGTACCGACACCTAACCCAGAACCATTATGAATCCACGAAGATCAGGTTAGCAATTGAGTTAATTGTGTCGTTAGTACACTTGGCAAGAGGGTGCAATTAGGTATATCATCTTACAAATTGCTCATTTACAAACAACAATTACAGTCTAATTCTTTTGTTAGAGATTTAATTAATGGTTGTATCTATCTAAAATAATGTCTTCGTTGCATAAAATTTGACTACTGTTTTCAGTACCAGGGGGTATTAATTTGGTCAAACATGAAAGCACCCAACTCCTGCAAGTTGTTCTATTCAAGTAAAAAGGATCATTAGATGATGGTGTTAGCCATAAACTTATTTATCCATCTTGAAGTGTTATATGTTAATTCCAAATGCTTCTTCCATATGGCCTTTGTTTCCTCAAGGTTTTCTGCTGCCTTGTATCCTTCTTAGAAGTAGTTTGTTCAGTTAGGTTGTTTAACAACTACAAAATCGGCTATTAGATCATCTCGAAGAGACTAGCCAAATTTTTGCTACTCAACACCAAAATACATCAAAAGACATTGAGCACCTCTAGGCCTGCAAGGGGTTTGAATCGATCCTCTTGCGACATTGCTTCGCTTCTAGAATCAGGCCGTGGATCGAAGCGGGGCGATCCGAAAATGAAAAGGAGTAAAAGGATTGATAGCCTATCGATCCATGGTGAACCTGGGGTCGAACCTCGCAGTCACAGGCTAAGCATCGCAGCAGTGGCGTAGCATGCAGCAGGGAGGGCCACACTGAGGAGGGGTTGCCCCTTGGGTACCCTCGAGTCTGGCGGAGCAACTAGGCCGACGGAATGGTTCTACCCAGGAACCTGATTGGCAGCGGTGGAGCAGCAGATCATATTTAGGAGCGCTCCGAACCGCACCGTTTGCAGGCTAAGCACCTCACTCTAACATACTCCATTTCTCACACTACTGTCAACCAAACCAGTATACGATCATAGAAAAAACCACAATGCCACCAGAACATCCACCGGCCATTCGCGGCAACACCGTCGAGCTTTTTCTAGTTAGTCATGATTCTTGGGTCACCGTTTATGATTTTTTTTTAACTCAAATGTGTTACAGTGTTAGGAGAACAGAACATATGCAACCTGGGTAGTAACATAATTTTTTTTGTTTTACCGTTTTGGATAATCGAGATGTTCTTAGTAATTTTCAGGTCATTTTTTGCTGCAGATTTTTTTTTGTTTGTGGGCGCGCGTGTGTGCTTGCTGCAGTAGTTGTCGTCAACCAATTTTGCCCCCATACCCAAGAAAACAGGCTTCATAACCACCTACCGGAAGATGGTTAAGAGATCCAAGTGTGTGACACCCGGAATTTTCATCACATGTTTTAAATAGCAACCTTTTAAAAATTTTTGGAATTTATTTGGAATTCAAATTTAAATTGTAGGAATATTGCTTTGAATAGGCATTTAAATTTTTTTTATTAAAAAGAACTAAAATAAATATAAGGTCACCATTTGATTGAATGCATTTAATGTTGGAGCATTTTATTTGATTGTTGAATTCAAATTATTTTGAATTCAAATTTGGTTTCTTATTTGAATTTTAAAAGTTGTTTCTAAATGGTTCAACATTCCAAAACCGAAGTTTCAAAATCTCTTCTACTTTGTTTCAACATTTCAAGACCCTTTTTCTTTCTCAGCCTAGCTTTCGGCCCAACTTCCTTCCTCTCCCTTGCCGGCCCAGCTCCCTCTCTCTCCCTTCACGCTCGGCCCAACCCAGCTCCAGCCGCAGTTCTCTCTCACCGACACGGTGGCCCCACCTGTCATCTCTTTCCTTTCTCCTTCCTCCCAGCCGCGCCCGACTCAAACCTGCCGAGCGACCGAGCCGACCTACGCCGCGCCGCCCTTCCCTCACGTGACGCGCATGCCAAGGACACCCTCACGATCCATACAAGAGGCGCCGCCGCATCCCATCTTCCCCTTTTCTCATCAATCCCGAACCCTAGCTCCAACGTGCCGCCAGCCCCAAGCTCACGCCGCCGTCGTCAAACTCCGTCCTCGACGCCTCTGCCACGCCCAGACCTCGTCACGGAGCTTCGCGGGAAGGTGAGGAATGCGCCACGCCCGATTCCCCTCCATCTCTCGCTCTTTCGCACGCGTGCGGCCTCGCCGACGCAACCGAGCCACCATGGCTCGTCGCCGGCCGCCACCATCGACCAATCCTCGACAAGAACCACCTAGATAGATTCCCCGTGTCCCAAGCTTTCTCCTAGTTCAAGAATCACTCAAAACCGTGGCTCCTAGCCCCGGATTCGCCGAGCTCCGGCGATGTTCCGGCGTAGCGCCGCCGCCAGCCGCCGACGCCAGCGACCTAATCCGCCCAGCGAAACCTTAGCCGTCCGATCTCGATCCGACGGCCTAGTTTAGATCTAGCCTAGGTCAAACAGAACACACCGGTCAGCCGTGGCGACTTTGCAAAAGAGCCCCTGTTCCGTAATAAACCCGCAGTCCACCTCAGTTCAAAAGTAATTAGAAATAGGTCATGTTTTCATCGGTTTAGCCCCTGTACGTTTGTAGATTAGAACCCGCTGTCCCTGGCTGCCTCTTTTACACGTTAGCCCTTGGGTTTTCATAAGTAATTATGTTTTAGCCCTCGGTTTCTTCTGTTTAAGCCCTGTTAAGTTAGTTTCCTCGCAGTTGAGCCCCCGAACCTTGTTTTATCCATAGATTCCACGTTTAATCTCCGTTTAATACCGTTCTTGATGCATTAACTTTCTAAAAGCGCAAACTTTAGTTTAACAATTCTGTTTACCATGTTCCATGTTTTGAAATAAATAAATATTAATTTTCCTAATTCTAATTTAACTAGCTTTTTAAATAAAAGCAAATTAGAGTCTCACCTTCATGTTTTATAATAAAAGTTAATTTGATTAACCATTATTGAACTAGCCTTTTATAATTAGAATATAATTAGATTTATGTACCATGGTTTCATAAACAAAGATGTTAATATGCCTCATGTTTATTTCATGTGTCTTTACAAATGAAAGCTAATTAACTTTGATAATGGTTTTGTAAACATTTAATTCACTTGATGCTCATTATTAAATCTAGTTTTCTTAAATTTGACTAGGTTTATGCATCGGTTTTTATGAATAAATATTAAATTTTTTAATACTCATTTAACTACCCTTTCCAATTAAAAGCTATATAGGAATATACCTCGGATTTTATAAACTAATTCAATATGGTTAATGATCATTCAGTTGTTTTGTGAATAAAAGCTACATAGGTTATATCCTGAGTTTTCATAATTATATGTTAACTTGACTAATCTAAATATAAATGTATTTATTAATTATAATTGACTAGTTGAACATGAATAATAAAGTTATTCAATTAGATTCTCATGTATAATTCTTTTCTAAATTTAATTGTTTAATTGATATAATTTATATATAATATTTATAAATAAAATTGATTAGGTTTTACTCCACCTTTTCTTATGAAAAGTTTAACTTGAGATAATTCAAATATGATTATCTCTTTGGAATATTTATTGCACATGTTTTATTAATTAAAATTAATGAAGCATATAGTCTTCGCTTTATAACTCTAATCTTCCGATAGTTGTATCTTCTCGACCCTTGCTCGGATCTCAACGTTTCTCGTATCCTCTCAATCCTTTCCAAGACCTCGACCCGTTTCCATGCTTGATCAATATTGTTGCACATGTTTGGTGTACTGTTTATTTATCTGTGCATTTGTTTGCTTGTATATGCTCGTGTGACGATAGACGTTGTTCAAGCTGTGTTGGAAGATCAAGCTGTGAGGAGTTCAACGAGTTCATTGAAGATCAAGTCTACGAAGGAATTGAGCTTTAGCAGATATTCTTAGGATTTAAGGCAAGTGGATTTTCCCCTCAGCATACTCTCTTTTGACCTATGAAATATCATGTTAATTAAAGTTTACTTTATGTATGTGTATTGCATTAATTTGATGGGTCCTATTTAAGGATGAATAGCCTTTTTCTCTAAGCCTTGTTATACCGGGTTTACTTTATATTGGGTAGCTTTGCTTAGCTGCTATACTTAGGAATGGTTCATACTAAATATGAAGATAATAATTTTGTGCTACAATTTATCAAGATATTTATGTCCATGTTCTGATGATGAAGTTAAACAAGATCACTTATGTTAATTGGAACATGGAGCGGCAACCTGGGATTTACCCGTACAACCACAGTACCATATGGCTCTGGTCTTGGCTAAGTAACTAGATAAACTGTGTGTTGTGTTTGCACTGCTAGTGGTGGAATTTGGGGGCATTACCAGTTTGGGAGGTGCGGGGATCGGAAGGCGAGAGAAGCCTTGCCGTTGTAACTGTGGTCGTCGGGGAGCAAACACATACACATAGGAATTCTTTGGAAAAGCCTCGTAACGTCCCTATGCAGTCACACCTCGGAAGTGTAGTACGTGCCTGGCCCGCACTGCATGGTTGGGTCTAAAGTTCTTTGGAGCTTTTACGCGAATTGTGGTGAAAGTGTACAACCTCTGCATAGTGTAAAACTGTTATAACAGCCGTGTTCGCGGTTATGAACGGCCCGAATCCTCACATGATAATTGAACTTGAAGTTGAAAATAAATTGTGGTTCCTGGTTAAGAAATGAGTGCTTTGGCACGAATGATGTGAGATGATATATCTCTGTATATTATTAATTTGGGTTGGTATATACTTATATCTTAGTAATCAGGTGCTTGCTAATAAAACTTGACCAACTAAAATACTGACCGCTCATAACTCTTAGCCTTTCCTTCAAAGCTTTGCATATTCTCCCACTTGTTGAGTACCAACCATAAGTGTACTCACCCTTGCTAATTATTGGATCAGAAGAAGATGTGAAGTTATTTAGTGACTTCAATGAAGATTGCTAGGCGTACCCAACCCCCAGTCAACTGCCTGTGGTGAAGAGTTGAAGATTTCCGCTGCTAGAAAACGTTTGTAATGTATTTATTTTATTCTTTCCGCTGTAACTTTGTGTTCTATATTCATGGAGTCTATCATATGTGTGAAACTTGATCCTGGCGCACATATAAGATGCATTCGGTTTGTCCTTTGTAAAACCGGGTGTGACAAACTGTAAAGCCCACCAAGGACCAGTTAATGATGTTTTGTTCAACCACTATGTTCAACATTTTAATAGTGCTAACTCAATAATTTAAATTAGATATTTCAACATTTTACTTGAGCATATTCAATGATTGTAGCACAAAATGTTGAAAATGCACAAAAAGATGTTGAACCTAAAAATACAAAATATTGAAACTTTCAATTTGAAATATTGAACACTAAGGTCGCCATCTTCTTCTTTCCCGTGGTAGAGGAAGCCGCACAGTGATGGTACGGGGCCGCGCGCAGGTGGCGGCGGTGGCAGCTTGGGCCCACCACCGGCCAAGAACGTGCAGCAGCGGCGTCGGAGGGCGCAACAATAGTAACGACGCACGCGCAGCGGCAGCGGCAGCAGCAATAGCGATGGCAACTACGACAGCGGAGCAGACACAACGGCGGCGGCGACGCTAGCAGAGCAGGCACAGTGGCGCTGGTGGCTGAGGAGAGAAAAGAGCAGCCTAGGATTTGGGTGGATCTAAGAGCCATTATTGTTTTAACACTGAGGTATGGAAGCTAAGATCCATTGAAAGATGAATAGAAAATCCAAAGAGAACATGGACGGCCTCCGGTCTGCTTCTCAAATCCCTTTTGGAATCAAAAAAGGCCCAGAACCAACCATGCACGTGCAGGCCCAACTTATAGAATCTGATCAGCCCATTTTTGCTACCGGACTATCTTACTGGACTGGACTAGAACCATGGATGCATCTCAAGTCCTATGCAGTGGCGAAGCCAGGATGAAAATTTACCTATAGCGAACCAACTACTACTCATATATATAAAAAAAATATATACAATATGATGAAAGTTTATAGTTTAATAAAAAAATATATGTAATCAAATATGCATAATTTGAGTCACAATGTCCACAAAAAATTGAGTCACAATTATACAAAAATATTAGCAATTGGTAAGTATACGATTAAGTATGTTAACAAAAATAATCCAACCCTCACCTTTTAATTTTCCCCAATCCTACTAGCATCAGAAATCAGGCGTCGCCGCTGGGTAGCGGCTGCTGCAGTGCCATCAGCAGGGTGTTGAAGAGGATTAGGCACCTCTGTTTCCACATTATTGAGGCCAAGGCGCTGGACCTTATCCCTGTCCGCCGCCATCACGCGGCGTCTGGCGAGCGCGAACCGGCCTGGAGGGCGACGAAGACGAACCGACGCGACGGAGAAGGTCGACGGGGCGTGGCGTTGTTTTGACGGTTCATATATCGATCTGTGTTTTAGTGATGGGCTGGTGGCCCAATTTCCTAAAGGCCCAAAGCTAAAGTCTAAGCGTTATTTTCTGCTCTTCTTCCACCTTCAGAACGGACGGACGAACAACGCAGACAAACAAGCCATGGCGCACGAAAACTGCCGCGGGGGAGGGAGAGTTCGTCGGCCGGCAGGTATGGCGGCCGCCATGGCTCGCCATACTGCTGGCTCCGCCACCGGTCCTATGTTTTCTTCACAAACACGCATGGATAGCAATCAATGTGCAGCTGACTTGGATTACAAAACTTTTATATGAATATGATGATAAAATTCTACAGGATTACAGTATTATGAAAGGTTTTTATTTCACAATGAAACAAATGATTTTGTTTCCTTATGTTTAATTGAATTTATTTTACCCAAAGAAGTATTGCTATGAAGCAGCATATATGCTTTTGTAGCGTACGGTGTTTTTGACTGCTTCAAACAAAACTTGAGACGAATTTTTAAACTGCTTTAATTAAACCAACTTGCATGAGGAGAAACAATCTAAAAAGAATTCGTTAGAGAGAAAACTAATCTGCCAATCAGCACGGAGGGAGTAGTATTGAATGGTTGAACAGTGAAATGAGATTAATTGATACGGACAGTTTGATTTCGGAAACATAGTTACTTCTTGGTGTAAAAAAAAACAGAGAGAGATTTACAGCACCCCAATCTCTCCAACCGTGTATGTGTATAAAGTAACCCACTGCTGCCTCCGTCTGGTTCATCACCATTCACCAATCTACAGCAAGGTAGCCTTCGTTCCATCAATCATATATTCATATCCCAACCAAGACCAGAGCCTAACGCATGCTACCAGTCATGTCCGGCACTCGCCGGCCGTTCCTCGGCGTCTCGCCGGTGTTGCTGCTGCTCTTCCTCGCGGCGTCTTGCGCCGTCGTCGTCTTTGGCGCCGGCGTCCCGGAGAGCACGGCGAGGTCCATCCGGCGGGTGAACCGGCGGCATGGGCCGTTCCTCGGCGTCGTCGTGTCCAACGCCTTCGAGATGGAGCCGCTCCTACGGTCGCCGAGGTTCTCGCCGGCAAAAGGCAACCAACTGCCCCCATATCTCGACGTCGCAGGTACGCACGCGCACCCCGATCCATGGCGACAACACCTGGCATGCATGTTTGGGTTAGATGCATGTGAAATTTGAAAAAAAAAATGAAAAAAATGGGCGTAAAGTCCGTATGGCCGGGGTCTGATACGCCTCGGTCGCTCCATCTGTTAGTTTATTAGTTTGCGGTTCATCAAAAGAGGTTGTTTCTAAATTAAATGAAAACTGAAAACGATATTTATAATCATTTTTTTAATGAGCACTATTAGTGTTAGACTATTAGTTAGGATGGGAAATCACTGGTTGCATCATGAACTTATAGATTTAATTTGTCCAAGTGAATCTGGGATTAGGTTTTTTTCTGCCTTTGTGCCTGGAAAATGATTTTCAACGTTTTCCAGGGGGGACAATTCATTGATCAAGATCCCACATATTACTCCCTCCATTCTATTTTCATTTGACACTGACTAGCTCGAATTTCAGCTAATTGGCGTCAATCAAATAATTAAAGCAAACAGAGGTACAGTAGTACGTATTGAATTCATGCATGTCGTAGAGTCAGAATCGGTGGGGGACAAACACAATGTGCGTCTCTATGGAGTCACAGTAGCTATTTGTATCTTTGGCGCCACTTGCATTGCCAGAATCTATGGATGTGGTTGCAACGGCGTGTGTGTGCGCGCGCGAGCGAGGGGTTACGTACAGCAGATCTCCAGCCACAGGAATGTGACTGCTCGTAGAGTTTGCGCCGGGAGCGTACAATCATCCTTGACCAATGCAAGGGAGGGCATGCATTCAGGCATAATTTTAGGGGTGGGAACACCGTGTACGACAATGCAAGTGTACCGGCTGCCACGTGTGCGCATGCGTTCCATCGTGCGCGTGGACGACCCACCTCGATCTTTTTCTCTTTGATTGTTGTACAAACTGCATCGTTGGGTACGGTGGCTCGTGCATACGGTTTGATGACGTCGTATCCCGTCGGTTCAACACTGACACTGACACTGACAGCCTAGGTCGTCTCCTCTTTGCACGTTTCTGACGTACAAAATACAGTGCATGCGGTTTGACTGATCAATAAGCTAGCCACGGTCCTCGCCTTGGACCAAGCAACCTGCATCCATCGATCGTTCATACTGTTCATGGATTGGAGAGAGGGACGGGACTCAGGGACACGAGCTGAATGCTATTTGACCACGTAATCAATTAATCAAGTACTCATCCTGCTGCGTGTCATGCCTTTGTCAAGGAAGAAGATTTCGCTTCGGCACGATCGGGGAGCAAAAGGTCATCATCGTCATGACGGGCCTGGCCATGGTAAACCTCTCGTGCCTGATCACCAAATGAATGAAGCTATTCTTATGTTGTGTGTTTTCTCCGTTTCAAATTGTAGTTTGTTTTATCGTTTGTTATTTAAAAAAATATTCTTTTTTGTTATAGCTTATTTTATTAATCAAGTTAGCCAAGAATAATTTAAATTTAACTAGTTTGCACAATTTTTTAAATAAGATAAATGGTTAAAATTAGGATAAAAAAATCAAACGTCCCCAATCCGGAACAGAGTGTAGTACCACCCTTGGTGATCTGCTTTTGTGCATCATGCAGCTCAACGCCGGGGTGACCACCCAGCTCCTCCTCACACTCTTCGACATCAAGGGCATCGTCCATTTCGGCATTGCCGGCAACGCCGACCCCTCCCGCCAGATCGGCGACGTCGCCGTTCCGCGCTACTGGGCCCACACCGGCCTCTGGAACTGGCAGCGCTACGGCGACGGGCCCAACGACGAGCTCGCCTTCGAGTCCAACGGCGACTACACCAGGAGCCTCGGCAACCTCAACTTCTCCGACTACACCACCACCACCAATGCCTCCGGCAACAACAACAACCTGCTCAACGCCGTCTGGTACGAGCCGGAGGAGGTCTTCCCTTCCAACTCCGGCACGCCGGAGCTCCGCCGCCACGCGTTCTGGGTCCCCGTCGACGCCCGCCACTACGACCTCGTCGCGCGGGAGCTGGAAGGCCACGTCATCCTCGAGAGCTGCGTCGTCGTCGCCGGCAACGGCAATGGCACCGCCGCGACGACGACGACGTGCTTGCCGCGGCGGCCGGTGGTGGCGACCGTCGAGCGCGGGTGCAGCGCCAGCGTGTTCGTCGACAACGCCGCGTATCGCGGTTTCCTCAGGAACAGGTTTGGCGTCACCGCCGTCGACATGGAGACGGCCGCCGTCGCGCTCGTGTCGATGCAGCAGGGGACGCCGTTCATCGCCGTGAGGGCGCTCTCTGACCTCGCCGGCGGTGGATCGGCGGGGTCCAATGAAGCCGGGGTGTTCGCGCCGCTGGCTGCAGAGAACGCGGTCACGGTGGTCGTCGAACTCATCTCGCTGTTGAACTAGCTAATACTACTGCAGGTTGATTAGCAGAAATAATTGATCTGAGTATGAATTATCTACCAGTAAGTATGTACGTGTAATGTAAACAGTGAATGGTTATTGTACCGCAAATTCTATTTGCATGCCAAATGTGCAGGGGCTTAGATGCATTCTCCGCCGTGATTTTGTGGAAATTTCTTTGGTTGAGTGTATATTATAGTACTCATTTTTTAGGTTTTTTCCTCGAATTTCCCTGTAATTTGGGACATCTTTATTCGAAAGGATTGGTAAGAGCTTTTCCGGGCCAAGGATCTAGCGGCCGGCCCAACAAGATGTCCAAGAAAGTTTACAAGAAAAAAGGCCCAAGACAACCAACAGCAACTGGACGGAGAGAAAGCCTTGCGGCGCAAGTACATAGCAAACAATCATACAGAACTACTTTTGGGGAATCTTGGTACCAGATTTCGGCATTTTCTTAGCCACGGTAAAAGTAGATAAATCGAAGCTGTAAATTAAGATGTTTAACCTTCTTTTTCACGGTACAGTCACCATGTTGTCGCACTTGCAAAACCATTTTGTCCACTGGTACTTCTGAGAGGGGAAAAAAACAGGCCAAAGGGCAAAGGAAGGAAATACCGAGCAATTTATCCCTCCGTTACACGAACAGCTGCAATCCCCAATCCGCGTGCAGGCACACGTGCGAGCGTGATGAGTGTGTGAGTGTGACACGTTGTACCAACCCCAAATGGGCGCCGAACGAACGTAGCGCCAAACGAGAGAGGAATACGACCAGAATCGCCGCATTTGCATGTGCAATCACGGGGGGCCGAGGCCAAGCCCAGGAGCAATACAAAAACCATGAGAGGAGCCGAGACAAACACAAACAGGATGCTGGATTCTTGTGGCCAAATAAACCCAGGCCTCCCTGTTGCCAGAACAAAACATGCCACCGTTCGTCTTCATCACTCGCTAACGACAGAGTTACCTGTTCCTATGACTACGGTGTCGGCGTGACAGCCAATCAATCTCCTCCAAGGTTTCAACAATCAGGTCGTATTCTTGTGGTGTCTACATCTGGGCTAGCAACAAGGAAGGAGTAGATTTGTTGTTTATTCCTGAGTTCAAAGTTCAAACAAAAGGCAACGAACGATCTTTTTTTGAAAATGGCAACGAACGATCTACTACTCTACTCTACATTCTACAGACTACTACTACAAGACAGCCAAAGCCAGAGTTTTTTTTTTTTTTTGAAAAAGAAGCAGGAGCACTGCTATGTCATTTAAGAAGAAGAAGCAAGCGTGGTGTTACATAGTTTGTATTACATAGAAACAATAAAAACTCATTTGACTCTAACATAGGAAACATAAAGATACATCAAGGCAGGATGCCCCTGCTAACCGCAGCTTCCCTAAGCTGCATCTCTTCCTTTATGAGCTCTAAAACTCGTAGCGGTGATGACGTGATCCTATCAAAGACTCGACGATTTCTCTCCTTCCAAATATTCCAGGCCAAAGCCAGAGTTCATTCCAGGCCAAAGCCAGAGTTCAAAATTGAAACCTGAAGCACTAAAAAAATTTCAGCAAGAGGTTGGGGAGGTGGTAGTACGAATAAAGATTCTCCACAACGTTCTCTCACTCCCCCAGGTGGCGGAATAAAGAACACGAGCCGCATTCATTACGCAGGCATTGCCACGGCGACCCTGCTCTGCCAAGCTGCTTGCTCGTTGGTGAGGTAGGGAGCCGGGAGAGATGAGTGCGGCGGCGGCGGCGGGGAGCTCGGTCGCCAAGTTCATCAAGTGCGTCACCGTCGGGGACGGCGCTGTGGGGAAGACCTGCATGCTCATCTGCTACACCTGCAACAAGTTCCCCACGGTATGCACAGTGCTCCTCCAATCTTCGATGCTCTTCTATCTATGTGCCCCCACTTTCTTCCTGTATTTTGATTCCTCTGGGCATGATTTGGATTTGGACGACCAGCTCTCTGGTTTATTTGAGGGAAATGGAATAATGCAGATTCAGTACCATTCTCGATTCGAGAGGGTGGTGTCTGAGTTCTTGCTTTGGGTCTGTTTGCAGGATTACATCCCTACTGTATTCGACAACTTCAGTGCCAATGTCTCGGTGGATGGGAGCATTGTCAACTTGGGTCTCTGGGACACGGCAGGTGCGCGAGATCAGATTGTACCTGATTCAGGGGACGGTTCAGCAATTCTCCCCAAGTGTTCCTTTTCTTCTGTGATGAATCATTGATTTGGTTTGATCTTGTGGTGCAGGTCAGGAGGACTACAGCAGATTGAGGCCTCTCAGCTACAGGGGTGCTGATGTCTTCATCCTCTCCTTCTCTCTGGTCAGCAGGGCGAGCTATGAGAATGTCTTGAAGAAGGTGCCGAGTATACCCCCAGATGGCAAATTTAATCTGAACTATTACAGTTAGGGATCGACACAAATCAGAGTTTTTTTTTGCTCACTGAAGTCATGCAAACTCCTGCTTCCAGGGTGAATGGGTGATGGTTTGTGTTATCCTAGCTATTATGGCTTGATCCTTAGTTTCATTGACTTGCAGTTTGCACTCTGGAAATAATGTTTATGCCATTAATCCATAGCACAAGATTGAACTTTGTAGAAAAGCAATGCCAACTTTGACCCATGTCAAGAAACAAGAAAACGGTAATCCGGGTTCAAGAGTGTGGCTGAGATACATTTTAATGTCAAATTGTTACCATAAGATCCATTGAAGTGGTTTTGTCATAGTTAATTTTTGGAATAGATGCATGCAATCAGCCATCATCAGGGCGCCAATTACTCTATTTCTTGCTCGAATTTATTACTTTTTCTGTATTCATGAAAAAGGGATTTAAGCAACGGATGGCCATAATTTATAACCCTGTAGAACTTCTTCAATCGATTCATCCTTTTAGATTATTACACAGCAGCAACTGAATACTCATGATCGGCTCGACTGTTTACAGTGGATGCCAGAGCTTCGCCGATTTTCACCTAGCATTCCCGTAGTTCTTGTGGGAACCAAACTAGGTGAGTTTTGTCCCATAATGGCATAATTATTTCAAACATAAGAAGTGTGTACTTTGTTCCTGTATAGTCAAACGACGGTGAATAGCTTCACAATTCAAACTTTCTGGTACTGCAGATCTCCGCGAAGACAGATCTTATCTTGCTGACCATCCTGGTGCTTCCATCATCACAAGTGAACAGGTGATATGACAACACAAAGGAATCATCAATACTAGATCAGTTTAGGCGATTTTTTTTTACATCTGATAGGATATCTGCCCACTGGATCCTGCTTTTCATAGCAATATTATCTTTGTGTTAGGGAGAGGAGCTCAGAAAACAGATAGGTGCCGTGGCCTACATAGAATGCAGCTCAAAGACACAGAGAGTATGTTTCTGCTTATATCAGTTTAAAGACTGCCAATTTCTAGTTCTCCCTCACGATATTCTCTTCGAAAGAAAACATTGTCAAGAACATCAGAAAAGATTAACAATGTTCATACATCATACTGAACAGAACATAAAAGCCGTGTTCGATACCGCGATTAAAGTAGTGCTTCAACCACCAAGGCGAAGGGAAGTTACCAGGAAGAAAATGAAGACAAATTCAAATCAGTCTGTGAGGTAACCACTAACCAGTGATCATGGATTCACTTCTGTATTGATTTAGACTGTACGTAGAAATTTGTCGAGTCCTAAATAAATTTTGCTGGGTCCATCATAAGTGCTAACAACGTGGCACGTTATCTTGAATATTCTACTTCTGGGCTGATCAAGAACAGAATATTTTAAACCAAAGCCATGTGATTTCAGAATTTTAAATTAGGGCACAGTACCTCTCATGTTTACAGGTTTGAACGTGGCAGCAACGTGTTTTACTACTATTAGGCACTTCACCATACTGTCGTTTACTAAAAAGAATCTGTAAGACTATCCACATCAGGATTCAGGCACGCCTTACCTTTTGTGTTGTGACAAGGACACTTGATTTTGTTTAAGCACTTGCACACACAGTACAGTGGCACAGATTGCTGTACAATTAAACTTACCTTAGCACTTCCCGCATTATATTAAAACCAAATTGTCGATTATGCAAATAGCCAAATATGTCCATGGAAAGAGGAAAGAATCCTGGGCATATTTTTTTTTGTCTTTCTTCGTAATGAATCGCTATCATGTTGTTATAGTTACAAGCAGCTTTACTTAAGAGCTATCATCACTTCTCAAATCCTCTTCTTTATGAATCAATATCATGTTTTACAGACTTCATTGAATACTTTGAGTATTTGACCATTACTTTTGATATTCATATAATGTAACTATAAGATATTTCGAAGCTTTAACACCTCTTAAATGATTGTGCAGGAGATACTTCTGTGGAAGTGCCTGTTTCAGATAATGAAGAAAAACTCTGCGGGAGAACAGTCCCCTTTGTAGCCTCTGCGAACTTCTAGTTCTCTTGTAACCTACGGTAGAGGGTGGCTGTTTTGCTCTTGTCAAGCTATGGAAAATGAAGAAAGTTTTTCACTATTAAGTTTGCAGCAAGCCAGCAACTATTTTCCCTGAAAGTTGTTCCTCCATTTATTATTATGAATGGTGGATTATATATAGTTGCAGGCTGCAGCAAGCATGAAGCGATCCTTCTGTACTTGTTTTATTACCAAAAACCTATATGTCGCTAGAAGCTCGATGAGAAAAGAAGTCAATGAAGACTGTAAGTCTCATTTTCCATATCTTTATCAGAAATGTCTTCACATCAACAGATGTGACCTGCATGTTAAAGTTGTCGCTGAAGAAGACTTCGGAAATTCCCGGTGAGCACCAGCCGGGATGCAGCACGAATGGCTTTTGCTGAAGATGAAACTAAAATAGTTTCAATTAGGTAGGGATCGGTAGCTTCCCTATGCAATCAGTGATTACTAGTCCCCTTCGCTCCAAATTATACTTCACTTTAATTTTATCCAAAGTCAAACTTCACTTTAATCAGTGATTACTTCGGAAGAGGTTGATAGTAGTTTGACACTTTGACTACTCGTCTTATTAAAAAAATTTACAAAAATATCATATTTTTTTATATGACTTGCTTTATTAATATAAGCACGTCATGAAAGACCTAAAGTTGACAATATTTGCATAAATATTTTGAATAAGACGAGCGGTTAAATTTAAGGTTAAAAAAGTTAAACAAACTATAATTTGAAATGACAATGTGGATTGAGGAGTTCATCGTGCAGTCTCTTTTCAATATAAACTGTAGAAGAAGATTGCTGACAATATACTATACCTAGCTAGAGTCGATCAGAGGAGCTTTGCGAGGTGGACATGCCGCACAGGAGGCTAGCATAATTCGGGGGAAGGCCGAAGTCGTCGGCGTCGAAGTGCTCGATATATCCATTGACCTCGTACTCCCGCATCAGCCCCTGCGCGTGCTTCTTCGACTCCACGAGCCTCTTGCGCACGCCGTCGAACAGCTCGTCGGGCATGCGCCGGCAGCGCCGCATGCCTTCTTCGGCCATCAACTCGTCATCGAGATCGTTGTCGGTGACGCTCTCCGCAACATTCCGGAGGTAAGAGACCCGCGCCTCCGGCATCTTCTTGGGAGGGTGCGCCGCCGCCCAGACCTCGGCGTCCTCCGCCGCCCGGTCCAGCTCCTCCCCGCGCCGCCTCAGGCTCGCCGCCAGCGCCACGAGCGCGTCGCGCTCCTGCTTGTCCTCCCTCCCGGTAGCGGCGAGATCCACCACCCTCAGGTGCTCCTGGATCAGCGCCTTCCGCCTCGCCCTCCGGCGGCGGCCATAGTTGCTGCATCCATCGATGAGGCTGCGCTTGGGCGCGGCTCCTCCTGGTCCATATATGTAGGCCCAAGGCTTAGATACGCTCGGCCGGCCCGTTGAGGCCCAATAAAAGTGTTTGTTTCAAATCTTGACAGACGATCGCACCGCTTACACGAAAAAAAAAAAGGTAATCTCGTCAGCTAAAATGGAGCTTCTCCAACTCGTTAATTGTTACTCCCTCCGTCCCAAATTATAAGTCATTCCAAGATTCTTGAAGAGTCAAACTATTTCAAGTTTAACCAAATTTATATAACAAAGTACTAAGATTTATAATACCAAATAGGTACCATTAGGTTCTTCATTAAGTATATTTTTAGATTATATCTATTTAGTTCCATAAATTTTTATGATTCACTCTATAATTTTGTCAAATCTAAAAAGAGTTTGACTCTCAAAAATCTTGGAATGACTTACAATTTGGGACGGAGAGAGTATATACGTACGGATACTCGGGCAATTGAAGAACTAGTCACGGTGGATCCCATCCCAGATCGATCGCCCCACAATTGATGACAAAGATCACAAACCAACACCAATCTGGAGTATCATCCTACTCGACGAAGGAAGGTCGCTACGCATATGCTGAAAATGGGCAGAATGGAGCACTGGATAAAGGTGCACAGGCATGCAACACGAATATGGAAATCTAGACTTCTACGACGCGACCGTCTCGCGAGTCAGCCGGCCGTGAAAGAAAACACGTGAATGAATGAAGGCCGACTGGCCGCAGCGATTGACTCCACCAAACTCGCTCCATCCGTCAGCTCCCGTGTTCCGTGCCGTGCTCGATGGAGCCCCCGCCCCCCGACCCCACCTCGCCGGCGCCGGATGCCGGCCCCGTCGCCGGTAGCTCCTCCCCGGGAGGCGGGGCGGCGGAGGGCGACGACGCGGCGGGCGAGTTCGGCGCGGAGCTGGACCTGGAGCCCCTCTGGTCGCTCCTCTTCGGCGACCCCGCCGAGCTGGAGCCCATGTGGGAGTTCGGCGCGGGGTTCGCCGCCCCGGAGGCGGAGCCCGAGGACGGCCACGCCGAGGGGCCCTGGGACGGCGCGCCCTGGCGGTCCACCGGGGTCGTCGCCGGCGAGGGCGCGGCAAACACCTCGCTCCTCGGCGTGCCCTCACCCGTCGCCGCCGCCGGGTTCCTGGAGCTCGACCCCGCCGCGGCGGCTGCACCACCGGGAGATGCGCTCGAGGCAACCAGGCCGCTCGATTCCGCCCCCCATTCCTCTTCGCCGCTGCCGCCGTGCCCCCAAGCTCCGGTGGATTTAGAGGCGCGTGCGCCTGAGCTGATCCCCAGCTGCGAACCTGCGGCTGCTCTGCAACCAGCAGCAGTGGCTTCTTCGGAAGCCGAACTAGAAGAGAGAATCCTCGAGTGCACGCTCAACTCAGTGCCATCGCCTCCTCCTCCACAAGATCCTGATTTGGGGGCAGAGCACGGTACCAACAATAATAATGACATGTCCTCGGACAAACTCACTTCGCAAACCATGGTGGTCATTGCTTTGAGTGCGGTGAAACGTCCCATGGTGGTCAATGCAGCTAGCTGCAGTACCCCGGATGTCGTTGCCGGAGATGCCACATCTCTCCGGAGGTCCTCGAGGATTGTATCAATCAAAGCCAAAGCAAATGCCACACCTTCGGAGTCGAAAGCAGACTCATATAGAGCTTCTAAGCTCCACTTAGCGGTTCCTGAGCAGAGCAGCATTAGTGAAGGGAACCAACACCCTGTATCATCTAGCAGCACATTTGAGGAGGCCATGGTTGCTCCAACAAAGCCAGTTGAATTGTTAGATGGGGTGAAGCCGCAAGGACCGCAAGATAGTGTTGCAGCACAAAGCTCAACCGATGTCGTGGTGGCTTTACCAGTGGTTAATAAAAGGTCCCTGAAGAACAAAGCAGTGTCTATGTCTTCTCCAAGGAAGACTAAGTCAGCCTCAAAGGCATTAGCGAATTCCAACAGGGTATCAGCTGTTTCAGTACCAGTGATCAATTGTGGGCCTGCTGTGCATAAAGCAGTCTCTTGCATACCTCCTAGGAGGCACAAGCTTCCTTCTGAGAAGTGCTTGCCCAGTTTTGGGGGAGTGGATGCTGTAGTACACAACTCTGGGTTAGTGAGTGCTAATGAAGTGGTCCATGATATGCCCCAAGAGCTACAGTCAGCCTCATCTCAACCTCCAAAGGCAAAGCGGGCCAGGGTATCCTCAAGGAAATGCTCAGTGAACTTGAAGGGAGCAGAGAACAATAGTAGCTCAATTTCTGAGCTGCCAATGGCAGATCCTAAACTTGTATTCGGTAAGAATTCTACTGATCCTGAAATGGTGGATAGCAAGGACAGTTCCTGTTTCTTTATGGGTGAGGCAGTGCCTGACGAGGAGGCAAGGCAAAGGTGGCCTAACCGCTACAGCAGCAATCATTGCCTTCTAAAGAAGGTAAGAATGTGGCTTCACTGTTGCTGCTCTCTGCATGGACGCATCATCAATTCATCATACACTTTGTTGACGCGCAACACACTTGTTTAAGTTATAAGAATGGATATGACGTATAACAAATTGATAATGAAGAAATGCCTATTTGAAATTCTATTTGATATGTTTAGCATCTATGGATAGTAGAAAGAACTGTTTACTAAAACAACATTCTTGTTTTTAATCACAGAAGTAAACATTTACACGACTTTCTGTTTAGTCAAGACGTAATGCCAAGATAGTGTGCCCTTGCCAACAATATTCAAGCATTTGCAAAAGCATAAAAGACATAGGATGTCAATTGTGCATTTACCTGTTACAAGTACATACTATATAGGTGGTAGACATGGGCTGTATACATTTGTAGAGGCTGGATTTTATCCTTTATGTATCTAAAACAATATAGGTGGTAGACATAGAAATGGCTAGGGTACTAAAGAGCTATGTTAACACCATAAAGTTCAGCTTCTTTGATTTAAGGAGCTGTTGACCGTGACAAAAAAATGGAAGCTGTTGTGTTGATAGTATCAATCTATCTGTGTGCTCTTGTATACCTTAACTTATGATCGCGTAGTTGTAGACAACAGTCACGATATTTTATCTAACATACATAAATTGGAAGTCACAATTGGAATCAGAGAGAAGAATCAATTTCAACCAAAACAAAAGAAAATGATGAGTTGCAGGTTTCGAAGGCTTCACTTCTTATGCATATGACTTATAAGTTACTGATATGTCTGGATAATACTTCCAGAAAATGAACAACATTTTTAACATGTAGTCGACTGAAGTCTAATAGGAAAACAGAAAATCGCTAAAGGCAATATCGTAAAAACTGAAGAAACAAAAATTTCTCCCATATGCACAATAGTAGAATTTGAGCCTATCTTAAGTTATTTGTTGTAAAAACTGTAAGAAACAAATATCTATCTTTAATTCTTTATGCACAACAATGTCATTTTTGGTCAATGATTCAAATTCAATCTATCAAAGAAATAGAATGAACAAACAGGAAGAAACTAATTAATTTGTTCTTTATGTGCCATAATGCATCTTGGAATTAGTTTACCTATGCATGTGTTCTACAAAGGATTCAGGTAACGCATACATATGTGTGCCACATAAGGAGTTGGGTAGCAGTAGCACATACAATATCTGTGTGCCACATAGGGACTCAACTGCAGGTTCTCATATGAAATGGATATCTTACGTTTTGCAAACATTACGGCCTCATATGGTTTGCACTATGCTGAACTGGTAAGAGTTGACATGATTCATGTAACATATTTCACCTGTGGCTTCTTTGTTTCAAGGATGAGAGGAGCAATACCCAAATGTTTTCCAGGTGAGCAAAAAATGCATTATCTTTTATGCTCAATATGTACATCTATTGAATATTGAAGTTACTCATGATAAAAGTTTGATATTTACAGTGTTGGCAATGCTGTCTTGGATGTCAAATGTCACTATTTGCAAGCTAGTGCATGTGGATCTACTTTATGTATTGGGGATTGTGCATTTATTAAGGTGAATTTTGTGTTCCAATTTTCTTTTTGATATCTTTGTGGCCTGCATTATCTTCATTTCATGGCTTCTCAACCAATTTGTGGTGGTCAACACAAGTACTCATAAAACTAAGCCATTGATCAACCACGTGATTCCCCTATGTGGATTTGTGTATCTTGGCTATCATGTTCAAGTGTATGTACGTTTATCTACATCTTTTACTTGATCACAAACTGCAAACTGTATGGTTATTGTGTCTAGTATAAAGTAATGTACTTTGATACCACATGCTTTGCTGTTGCACAACTTTAGTATGGTTAATTTTGTACAGGGTCCAGAAGGAAAACCACATTATATTGGCAGGTTATTAGAGTTCTTCGAAACAATTGCTGGTGAACGTTACTTCAGTGTGCAGTGGTTTTTCAGAGCTGAAGACACGGTGAGTTTGGTTATCATAGATTTTGTCCTAGAAATTATGCACGCCTTAAGAAACATGAAATCTCATAAGGGGACCTGGACTAATGAAACATAGTTTTATGTTTCAGTTTGCACAAGTAAATCTTATAATACAGTTTGTGTTTGCTTAACCATGCTTTCAACATCTTATTCAATCTCAGGTCATGGAAGACCAAGCACAGTCTCATGACCCGAGGAGGCTCTTTTACTCAGACCTGAAGGACGACAAAAGACTAGACTGTATTGTTTCTGAAGTGACCATTTTGCAAACTTCTCCTAGTGTAGGACTCCATGTAATGTTTGCATATTTTCTTGTGTTGGTTTGCTGGTACTTGTTTGTATGAGAAATATGATTTTCATTTTATGCTACAGGTAAGTGGAAAGTCCCGGTCAATTCCTTCGTTCCACTATTACTATGACATGAAGTACTCTTTGGACTATACTACATTCTCTACCATAGAAATGGGTGAGTCTCCTTAACACAGTGATTTGTAAATGGCTTATGCAAGAGATGTCAAATGTTTCACATTATTGATGAACCAATCAAGCGTCACTTGATTTATTTTTCTTCAACACACGAACCATATATCAATAATTAAGAAGAAAAATGGTTTAAGGCATCACTTGAATTAAAATCTTGTCGAAGTATCTTTCTTTCTTTTATCATGTTGATCTTACTTTGAAGTGTATTATCTTGTAGTTTGTAATACTTTATAGCTTTTGTTTAGTTATGTATTGTTACTGTCATGAGTTTATTAGTATCACTGAAGTTCACAAAATGCAGGCGATACAAATGGCACATTACGGTCACAATACACTAGTAGCAACAACAATGTGAAAAGGATCGATGTCACTGAAAAGCAGAAGTCCCCCGCTTCAGAGATGAGGGAGCTCTCCCTGTTAGATCTGTACTGTGGTCGTGGGGGAATGTCAACTGGACTTTGTCTTGGGGCTCATGGTGGTGGTGTCAATCTTATAGCGGTACTTTTACACTGACATCTTAAATGTGCTGTGGCTTAGTATAGTAATTTGTGCATTTTTAGTTATTTCCTTATCATTAATAGAGATGGGCCGTTGATGGCGATGAAGTTGCATGTGAAAGCTTTAGGCTGAATCATCCAGAAACTCGGGTACATACCTTCGTGTTGTATGTTATTCCAATGTAATTATAAAATTCAAATGTCAGTTCTGTCTCATTTATGGCCACCAATATGCTTGTGGTACAGGTCCGGAATGAAACCACTGATGATTTCCTTGAGTTGTTGAAGGAATGGGAAAAGCTATGCAAAACCTACCCGAAGCCCCGCAATAAAGTAAAGTCCCGTTCCAACGTTTCAACACAATCCAGTAATGAAACTACAGATTGTTCAACAATCCCTCCTGAAGAATTCGAAGTATGGAAGCTAGTTGATATTTGCTTTGGTGATCCAAATGGTGTTAGAAACCGTGGCTTATACTTTAAGGTCTGTAATGGTTCTCTCTCTTTAGTATTTACTGAGTGGCAACTTAACTACCTGTCAGAATCATCACTTGCAAATAGAATTTTTCCCTTATATTTTTAGTTTAACAAATAAGACTCAATGCTTTTAAAATATGTAAATAATTTCCTTGTAAATAAATAGGACCTGCTTTTTAAATATTGAGACAAATATGGCTTGATGGATCCAATCACAAGTTTGGCTATATTGCCTCAATTTTTGCTGCAGGCTATTTGTTCGTTGGTGTACAAACTACATGTGTATATCATTAATTGCCTGTTTATTGCTTTATTTGTATGGACGATTCAAATAATTCTGCTATGTTATCACATGTATAGGTCCGTTGGAAAGGTTATGGCCCTAATGATGACACGTGGGAGCCAATTGAGGGATTAAAGTGAGAATAAAAAGATTTTAAACACTTAGCAATACCCTCATTCACTATTATATGAACAATTTGGCTTTTGTTATTGCAGGAGCTGCAAAGAGGCAATTAGGGATTTTGTTATTGAAGGTCAGAAGGACAAAATATTACCTCTTCCTGTAAGTGTTATTTCAAGCTGAAAAAGAAGAAGACATTCTAGGCTCTAGATGGAAACTTACTTGCAATACACAAATTACCACGCCAATCATGTCAATATAACTTGCTGCAGTTACAGTACTCAACATTTGTTCTAATATCTTGTATGAAATTCAGGGTGATGTGGATGTCATATGTGGGGGGCCACCATGTCAAGGCATTAGCGGCTACAACCGCAATAGAGACTTTGATGCACCATTCAACTGTGAGAGAAACAAGCAGATCATTGTCTTCATGG
The DNA here is from genome assembly GCA_015342445.1 of Digitaria exilis. Lineage (NCBI taxonomy): Eukaryota > Viridiplantae > Streptophyta > Magnoliopsida > Poales > Poaceae > Digitaria > Digitaria exilis. The sequence continues at coordinate 369,054 of JACEFO010002303.1, forward strand.
ATCTAATGCAATTTTTGAAGCCCAAATACATTTATATGGAAAATGTCCTTGATATATTGAAGTTTGCTGATGCAAAACTTGCAAGATATACTATAAGTCGGTTAGTTGCTATGCATTATCAAGCAAAACTAGGGATTATGGCTGCTGGTTGTTATGGCCTCCCACAATTCCGAATGCGTGTATTTTTGTTGGGCTGTCATCCTAAGGAGGCAAGTACTAGTTCCCCTATTTTAGGAAGTTACTTTCTTCTGTTTTTTTCCTTATTATTATACTTCCACCGTATAGAAATTACCCCCGTTTCCTCTGCCTACTCATGAAGCAATTGTGAAGAATGGTTGCCCGTTGGCTTTTGAGGTAAATATATATGTTCTGAATTTTGTCTATCTATGGATAGCCTTATTTGTTTTCTGGGGTCCAAATTCATTTTTGTAAAAAATTCAGTTCCTACTTAATGCAACATACAGACATATAGTAACACAACATCCTATCTATTGTAGTCTACTTTATGCACGTTATCCTCTTATGCTGACTTGCTGAGAATGCATGTGTGTGTGAAATAACAGTAATATCCTTTTCTCCTTTTTGTAGCGTAATTTGGTTGGGTGGCCTGAAGGCATGCCAATGCAACTAGAGAAACCAATTGTTCTTGAAGATGCTCTATCTGATCTTCCAGTAGTAAGTGACAATCTCAAAGATTCCAGACCTACCTGGCCATGTCGTACCTTGTCCCTAGTGAACTAACATTCATAGTCACGATAAAGAAAAATGAAGTTAGTAGGACTGGGGCTACACCACAGTCCAATATGAAACAGTAGTTTACTTTGAGGGACCATTAGTTGACTTTAGGGAGGCTATGCTCTTTTCTCTTAATTAACAGCCTTTTGATTCACAAGCTACTGTATACATCTTTTGTAGGTAGCGAATGGAGAAAAACGTGAAGAAATGCTATATGTAAAGGGACCTCAGACGGAATTCCAAAGATACATTCGGTCATTTGATTCTGGTGTGTTTATTGCTTGCAATTTGTGCATAAGAAATTTGGATGTTCTTTTTATGCCATGTCTTTAAGCTGTAGGTTCTGATGGCTATAAATATAAATTTTGAACATAGTGTAATATTAAGATGAACGATTCCATTTTTGAGAAAATAAATTACTGGAAACAACATGTACGTGATATGCTCCCTCAATTTCTAAGTGCTTGTTAGTTGTTACTTTGACCATATTGCGAAGGAAATATACTTGCAATCCCTGCTATTTCAAACTCTCGTACCCATATTTCACTTCATGATAGCTAATTAGCTATGGTAGTATGGTGCAAAATCTCGCATGACAATATTTCTTTTATGTCCAGAAGTGCTTGGATCCAGAGCTCATGTCACAAAAGATTCTAAATCAAAATTGTATGACCATCGACCAAAGGCACTAGATGATGATAACTACTTAAGAGTAATGCAGATTCCCAAGAAAAAGGTTGCCTGATATGCTTGTATTTACATAATTCCATTTTAGGTAAAGAAGCCTCTACAATCTCATCAGTCCTGTTTTCAGGGAGCTAATTTTAGAGACCTTCCGGGAGTCATAGTAGGTCCTGATAACGTTGCTAGATTAGATCCAACTAAGGAGAGGATACTTTTGCCATCTGGTAATCCTCTGGTAAGATGCTCGAGACAAACACCTATGAGATATACTACATTATGCTCTTTACATGTAAAATTTTGATAAATTTCCCAATTTACATCAGGTGATTGATTGTATCCTAACCTATGAGCACGGTAAATCCTTAAGGTTAGTTTCAATTTATTTCTATCTATAGTATGTGTATGTTTTCACATCCATGTTTTACCGGTTCCTTTTTGTAATATATATGTTGCAGACCGTATGGTCGACTATGGTGGGATGAAGTAGTGGGAACCATACTGACATGTCCAAATGCTCGCGTGCAGGTGACCTGTAACTCTTGATTCCACCCGCTCCCCTATTTCATTTTGCTTTTGATTTCAATAAATATATTTACCTACTACTCTCAGGCCTTAATACATCCTGCACAAGATAGACTGCTGACTGTTCGTGAAAGTGCTCGTTTGCAAGGTTTTCCTGACTGCTTCAGGTTTCGCGGAACAGTCAAAGATAGGTATTTCTCTTTTCTTCCGTGAGGATGACATTTATAAGGAAATCCAGATCCAAAATTATCGCTTCATTTCCAATTTTGCTATGGATTGGTCAATTGGCATTTACTGTATGAAGTAACTGTTCAATGCTTTAATTTAATGCTAGTGCAAATGACAGTTCTCCAGTTTGCAGACTAATTTCTCATGTGACTCTGGTTGCAGGTATCGCCAGATTGGAAATGCAGTGGCAGTACCTGTTGGCCGTGCACTTGGATATGCCCTGGCCATGGCCATTTTGAACAAGACTGGAGATGATCATCTCATGGTGTTGCCACCCAAGTTTGCATTTTCCCATGACATACAAAGTCTTCCATGTCCTAACAGTCTTCAGAGTGGCAACATCTAGTATCTGCCTTGGCTTCCCCTCATTAGTTCGATTGAAGAGTTCATCATCTCCAGTCATGCTCTGATTATAAAGCTGCTCGCTCAATAAGGCAGCACTCATGGTTGTGAATATCAATAGGACAATACTCATTCATCCGAGGGAGTCGGATGGAAAAGGAATCTGGGTTCCCTGATAAGATGGTTTCCTGTATTTGTTGTTCATGTAGTCTCATTCATTTGATTGTCGTGTAAGTTGTACTATTATTCATTGTACAAACTTGTCATAAACTTGGATCGGGAGGTGAAGCGGTACAGAACTTAGGTTCCCCTTCAGAATCTTGTTGTTAGGAAGAATGTACATATAAAGCTTGGGTATAGCAGGGGAACAAAATGGTGTACATCTTCTGATCTGTTGTATTAGGCAGTGAGTCAAAAGACGCTTCTGGTTTCGTTCGGTGAAGTCGCGTGCTTGAAACATCCATACCACCATGACTGTGTGCCTGTGTGGCTGTGTGTATGCCGCAGGCTGGCTGACATTTGGGCGGAGCGGGGGTGGAGACGCCGATGACGGTTCGTGGTGCGGCGGCCCAAATAATTTGTGCAGCCCAAAGTGAAAGAGAAGCCTAGGCCCAAGTCGAGTGGCCGTTAGTTAGGGCCTCCAGGTCTGCTGCTCTCCGGGCCCAAAGCGAACGAGCCATGAATCTGCTCGCAAAAAACCTTGCAAGCCCGTTCGGCTACGAGCCTACGACACAGGCACACAGCGACACTTGTTATTATCAAAAAAAAAAAAAACACTTGTGGGTTGCTGCAGCCTGCAGCCAGTCGGAACTCGGAAGTACTACCACAGGGTCGAATATGTCCTATATCATTGATAGAATAATCTCAACTCAATTGGAAATAGTACTAGTATGTGTCTAAACAGAGACTAATGGACATGACCCACCACAAAGAGATCTAAGACGATCAATTCTTAAAAGAATCATATTATTTAAAGTGCAGTTCTATACATGCAATATGTATTTTCAAGTTCACCAATGTCCGCGAAATCTCATTTAAACATGTGATCTGCGACCGCAAAGTAGCGGGTGAGTGAGTGGTGCCACACCGGCGCCTTGCTACTGGGGCGTGCACAGCGGATCCGACGCGGTTACGAGACCGCGTGAAGCGAGCAGAGGAGTCGCAACGCAGCGCTGCCACGCAAAGCCAAAGGACACGATGCCGTCGATGCGCAAGCATCAGCCACGTCCCTGACACGCATGGCCCACGGCGCCAATCACGTGGTGGTCCCGCTGGCCAGTCTCACTATGTCAGCCACGTGTCCACTCCGGCGGTGCCGGGGTTGCCTTTTGTTCGCTCCCAGTTCCCTTTCTTTCTCCAGACGATTCCGTCACGAGGGTGCGGGGCCCGCAGATTGCACGCCCCTGCCCCACTCAGAACCGAACCCGCCAATGTCGGTGACATGTGGGTCCATGTGATGCTCCGTGGTCGCGCGGGCCCACCGGTCCGTGACGGTACGTCGCGGGCGCGTAGCTTCGCCGCGACGTGGTCTCTCCCTCGTGCACGGATAAAAAAGGTAGGAGCCCACCGTACCCGGAGAAGAAGGGAGGAGACCCCGGGGATCGCGCCGCGGAGAGCCATGGCGAGCGTCAAGGGCGGTGGGGACAAGGCGAAGGCGGCTGTGACGCCGGCGGCGGCGGCGGCGGGCGGGGGAGGAGGAGGGCTGGGGATGCCGGCGGCGGAGGTGGAGCGGGTGTTCCGGCGCTACGACGCCAACGGCGACGGCAAGATCTCGGCGGAGGAGCTGGCGTCCGTGCTGAAGGCGCTGGGCGCTACGCCGGGGCCCGGGGAGGTGCGCCGCATGATGGACGAGATGGACGCCGACCGCGACGGCTTCGTCGACCTCGCCGAGTTCGTCGCCTTCCACTGCGGCGGCGGCGGCTCTGGCGGCCAGGAGGAGGACGCCTCCGAGGCCGAGCTGCGGGAGGCCTTCCGCATGTACGACGCCGACAGCAACGGCCTCATCTCCGCCCGAGAGCTCCACCGCGTCCTCCGCCAGCTCGGGGACAAGTGCTCCGTCGCCGACTGCTCCCGCATGATCCGCTCCGTCGACGCCGACGGCGACGGCAGCGTCAACTTCGACGAGTTCAAGAAGATGATGGGCGCCGGAGCCAGGCGCTAGCCGAGACGATACGGCTGCTGATGGCTTGCTGCTGCGGCCTCCATGACTCCAATCCAAGGTTTAACTGCTTTAGCTAATTAAGCCTAATCACTCTATTATCTAGTACTATGCTATGACGTGATTCCGCGATGGAAGTAACCTGCATCCAGCTGAATGCCTTTCGATTTTAGGCTTTGTTTAAGTACCCTAGTAGTACTAAGCAAGCACGATTTCAGAGGCACTCTGATTTGGGGTGAACAGGGGATGTTGTCGTGTAAAGGTGTGGCTCCTGCTGCTTTCATGTAATCTAGCAATTGACTAATCGCTGCTGTCGCTCGAGAAGGAGCTTTAATCTCTTTGTTTAATTTCCTTATGGCAAACCCTTTTGTTTTGTTTAATTTGCCAAGGGCCAGGTGTACATATTGCTTTACATGTATGATCATCACCCTTTCACTTGACCGCAATAGCATAATGCTGTTAACTAGTAGGCGTAGTACTACCACTCCAGTAAAAATACACCATTCGAATGATTTCACTACTTTATCAATGATTGCTGTCCATGTTTGGAGCAAATTTAGGGCTTGTTCGGTTCCATCGGATTCAATCCGGACTAGGAATGATAGATATAACAAGAAATTTATGATAGGTACATCTAGATACCGAGATTTATTCTGGTTCGGAAACTAATTTATTCATAATAGATACAACAAGAGACCCGGAATGATTCCCCACCTCTTGACTGGTGGATTGATTTTCGGTCTTTTGGTGTCACTATTGTGAGTAAATTAGTTCTTGACCCGGAATGAATCCTGGTCTCTTATTGTACCTATCATAAATTTCTTGTTATAGTTTCATTCCCGGCACGGATTGAATTCGATGGAGCCGAACAAGCCCTTAGGGCAGCATAATGCTGTTAAGTAGCCAGGAAATTCTTGTGAAATTAAACAATAGATGCATTCAATTCATGTTTTCCCCCCTTTTTGAGCTCGATCTGATTTTTCTGAAATTTGGAGCTCTGAAATCAAACGATATATGTTCCCTAGCTCTTCTCTGTATATGTACGTGGCTAGTAAAGCGCTCTGATTTTGCTGAAACTTCTTTTTTTTTGGGTGGGGAGGGGGGGGGGCGCAAAGAATTTGAAATGATTTTGAAAGGCTATCAAAACTCATTTTGAAGTTCCACTGTGTTCTTTGCCTTCGCCTGAGTTTGGCTTCTCACCGCGCCTACAGCAAGTGTCATTCGAGGTCGTCTCGAGTAAGGTAGAAGCACCATCTTGCATTTAACGAAAGTGCCTATATTTTTCACGTCTACTATCATGGGCAGCGTATCCTATGAGAACTATTTTTCACGTCTACTGTTATGGGCAGCGTATCCTATGAGAACTCAATTCCGATGAGAACTCAAATCTGGGATTTTGCAAATACCTTCTTCCACCTTCCCTTTGGATCAAGATCATGTGGGCCAGATTTAAGTTCTCATAGTTCTAATGTGAATTGAGTTCTCATCGGATACGCTGCCACTATAAGGTGATAGGGAAACTGCATAACTTAAATTACTGATTATAAAAAGATCCACGCTAAACAATCTACTTCCAAATACGACTAGTGTTGCATATCTTCATTTTTTTCATTGAATTCCTTGTAGATCGCTCAGTTTTGTAGATCGATCAGTTTTGTGAAATGCGCATTTCAGGGCCTCCACACATATAACGGTCCAGCACAAATTCGATCTCGACTGTTGGTTCGACCTGGCCGGCCTAGCCACGGCTTGGGCTCAATGCTGTTTCTACTTTCTTGAACCAGTCATCATGTCACAGAAACAAGTTTATATGTTTCCTTTAGGTCATAGGACCATCATATATTTGAACCAGGCCGGATATGCTTTGCCATCAGAGGAGGGCTCCGGATGCGCCGAGCAGATTAACCGCGATGCTGCAGATATGGCTGCAAGAGTGGCTTCGGTGTCGGAGATTAAGGGGAGTAAAAACAAGAATAAAGAAGAAATGAGTACCTGTGTGTTCATAAATCAAGAAGGCCCATATGTCGCTAAGGACGAGCGAGGCTCAAACACGAGGCTCAAACAGGAGCACCGCCAGGCGCTCTGAATTGGCTGCGAGCAAGAGAATATGCGTGGATCCTCTCGAGTCGACTACAGAGTATCAATACGAGGCTCTATTCAGATTGTGAAATTTGGTAAAGAAAAGTGTTTGCAGTGAGAAGCGTGCTATGAGAGAGGGGGTATGTTTTCAGTACAAAAACGTTTCACCAAATTTCACAATCTAAGTTCGAGTCCGACACGAAGGACGGTCATTTTACACGACATTGGAGATTTGAATCATGTCATTTATATAAAATAATTAGTTTGAAAATTTGCATGCTCTAAACCATATATATTTGAGAATGGATGTAGTATTTGTTTTTGGGTGTTATCTTGCACTTTGCCTTTATCTACTATTTAGCTATGACAATTCCCTCCCCCATCTAGAAGCCAGGCATGGGGATGCTACACGTCATCTGGTGGCCTATGATGATTGATGACAATTATGTCAGTTGGGTTTCATAAGAGTTTTATAGCCATTAAATTCTCTGACACATCATTAATTTTGCAAATATAACAAAGTAATTAAGAGGGAGAGATTCGTGAGATAGGAAATGGCATTACCTAATTTCTAATCTTGGTAAATATTCAATAAAATTCTCATTGGGACTGACCTTGTTGGGAGCCACGGGGCCAATCGAACTTCTTTACCAAGACACAGTGATGCACTGATGTGGAAGACTCGGAAGCATTTTCCGCGGAGCGTGTATACAACAGCGGTATCTTTTCAGTCTTAGGAGACATGCATTTCCTTGGAGAGTATCTTTGTTTCTTCTCTTGTATAACCTGTAATTCTTTTTTTTTTTGAAGATTGGAAACATCATGACTCCATGATTACCAACTCATTGGACAAATTATCATGCATGAAAAAAATAAACATATACAGAGAATTTGCTTAGCTCTACAAAGATTAGCGACCTTCTCTCTGCTCTTTTTCCTCTTTGTTGGCATATATGGGTATATATAGGGGTAAATGTACGAATTATTCTAGTCCACTTAAAATGTCTTTACGAATTGAATTATTCCAGTATGGTAATTTCTAAAGACATTGTAAGTGGACTAGAATAATTGTCTTGAACACAATTTCATCGTATTATAGTTTATCTAGGTGTTGTAAATATATCCCAATGTTCATCTTCTCAAAAAAAAAATCCCAATGTTAATTGGTGATCAGTTATGTCCCTATCTCAGGATGAATGCTTGATGATGATCGCATGTCTGTATCCTTCTCTATTAGCTACAATATATTAATTCATACACTACGCATACAACCAAGCGAAATAAAAAAAAATAGATGAAAGTATATTGTTGTTATATATTCTCTTCTTTTGTGCAACCATAGTTTTCTTCAAGAAGAGGGCAACACAATTCCTATCCCAATCAAGGGCAGAAAAAAGCCTTTTGAATAATATCTGTGGTTTTCGGCTGCTTTTGCCTAATAATTTGAATTTCCTAGGATATGTAGAAAGCAACCAATTGCAGTTGAGTAAGCCATTGCAACCTCAAAGCTAGGAACACATCAATTCCGCAATTATGGCAACAAGTATGTGAAACAGACCTTCTTCTAACATGAATACTCCATGATTCAATTCCATATCTAAAAGTATTTTAGCATCTCTTTTTTCACATCTTTTTTCTAAGAAATGTCCTTTTTGCCCCCAATCAAATCAATCCATTAATATTTGACTTAGTTTGGCTCACTAGAGTATAGAGCTGGGTTTAGGCATAGCATGTCTACAGGAATGTATAGATTATCCATCTAGTAATTAACTAGCTTTGGAGGAAAATTGATCTTGAGCCTTTTTTGTCAGTTAAAATGGGCATCTGGAGCAAGAAGTACAACTAAAAATGAGTGAGATTAACAAAAAAGAAAAGAAAAGAAAATTGCGATATCTAAATCTGTACTACTCATAAGACATGAGGCGCTAGAATTTTTTTTTACGAAAGAGGCACTAGAATTTGAGAATTTATATCATGTAATGATTAATTACTAGCTAGGACCTTAGGACCATACGAATACAGCAACAGCGTTTTTATTGATGACAGTTTGATAATGCGTCAACCACCTCTTAAGACAATGTTCGATTCATGTCACTTTCGGTACAGATATGCAGCGGAACTGTGCTAGAAAAAAAAAGTAAAGCCCCCCCCCCCCCCCCCCCGCCCTAATAAGCTTCAATATGTGCACATAAAACCCCGTTCCCTTTCACTAACTAACTAATCAAGACAATCACAAAAACACCCGCATATGTGTGTTTATCATGGCTGCCCGTATTACAGGAAGGTACATATTCCCTGTTACTCATTTTTTAAAAATTGAAGTTTCTCAGCATTTTGGTTAATCCAATTCTCGCGCTTAGAAAATATTTAAAACTGGCCCGATTGCGACACATGACACATGATGAATGAATTATTATTATTTCAACATCAAATTTGGAATTCAACGTTGGAACCTCAGCGAGTCAGCATCAAATAAACTCCTTTTGTTCAATTAGAGATAAAACCACAATAATAACCTTTGAAATACCTGTAACTTGAATCATCTTGCTGAGAAGCATATGCTCACTTGCCTTTACGGATTTGCTTCCGTAGTGTTGTTGGATCAGTTATCGCAACTAAACGAGGACCCTAGCAGGTGGGAAGCATATGCTCAACTCAACAAAAAAAAAAAAAGATGGAAGCACAAGTGTAACTACCCAGCCTTGGTTACGCGCAGTTACTGCGGCCACCTGCTTCGCAACCCCCACCGCCATCAATGCCGTGATCTACTACTCCTCTCCTAGTAGTGCATGCCCCTGACTGACTGACTGGGCGCCTCGCCACCACCTCCCCAACTGTGAATTGAAACAGCATCATCGTCCCCTCCACTCCGCCGCTACGCTTCGAGCGAGGGCGCGAGAGCCACCCAATCCCATTCCCGCCTCCTCCATTAATAAGGGGGTGGATGCGTGTCGCGGCTAGCTCAGCGACGCAAGCTGCTGCCTAGCTGCCTCGCTCCCCCCTGCACCGCTGCGCTGGCCGCCCCAGGGAAAGAGAGAGAAAGAGGGCGCCAGAGAGCATCGCATCGCGCTAGATACTACCCAGCAGCCTCTAGGCTCTAGCTAAGAGAGAGAGAGAGAGAGACAGAGGAGGAGGAGGAGTGGCCGGCGGAGCCGTAGCCCGTAGTGCCGTACGTGTAGGGAAGGAAGATGGACGGCGGCGGCGGCAGCAACGGCGGGGAGGCGTGGCGCGGGGCCGTGTCGCCGGCGGCGCGCTACGCGGAGTCCGGCGGCGCGAGCCTCACGTGGGAGAACCTCACGGCGGTGCTGCCCGGCGGCGGCGGCCGGCCCACCAAGAAGCTGGTGCAGGGGCTCTACGGCTACGCCGTGCCCGGCCGCGTCGTCGCCATCATGGGCCCGTCCGGCTCCGGCAAGTCCACGCTCCTCGACTCGCTCTCCGGTACGTCCCGCCACCACCATTACCCCCAAGCTCGTCCACGTCCTTCCTGCACCTTCGCCTTCCTCGCGTCCCGTGCCCACGCGGAGGATTTCAATACGCGCCTCCGTACTCTGCTTCCTCTCGCTTCCATACATGAACCTCTAATAACTAGTAGTAGTATTAATTAGCAGTACTGTCATCAAATAGTTCCCGAGTTAATGATAATAGTAAAAAAAATCATTTGAGCATCCAGAGGCTTGGAAGTTGAAACATTGTTCTTCAATCCACAAGGCGATGGATGTGCATGAGAGATGGATTGATTTTGCATCAGCGATCTGCAGGGAGGCTGGCCAGGAACGTGGTCCTCACCGGGAAGGTACTGCTCAACGGCAAGAAGAGGCGGCTCGACTACGGCGTCGTGGTGAGTGAGCATCGTCAGCTACCTCGCCATGCAAATCAGTTAACCCATCATGCGTTTCTTACCCAACTTTGCACTCTCATCATGTCATGACCCAAAACTTCGCTAACTACTTACTACAAATACGTGCATGTCTTTTTTTTGTTTCCATTTCATTCATTTATTCATGCAACAATCCAATTTAAATTTGAACTTGACCTTGAATCTTCTACACCATGAGAAGGTTTGATGTGGATGTAGTGAGGTTACAAATATCTATCTCCTGGAAATATTCAGACCCAGATCTTGTTTTTCATTACAGAGCAGGATGCAATGCTAGCTGTAGGTTTGTGAATTGTGACCTCCCAACGGTACGTGTGACTAGTCCGAATATTGAATTCGGGATCCAACGGTTGAGATTTTTTCGCAGAAAAATAGCATTGCACTCGTGCCGTGGAATGTATGCTTAATCATCAAAACCCTTTTATAGTTGGAGTTATCTCGACGGTGACATGAACCAAACCAAGTCATTTAGAACTCATCAAAACTTTGATGTGTCTGACTTTTTTCGAATTATTAGTTTGCTGTTGGTTCCACACCATAATTCCTTTGTCCCCTTTTTATTACTTAAACTAACCTACTAAACTAACTTTAAGTAGGTACGATTTCAAAAGTAACCTAGATTATCCTTTTTTTTGTGTGTGCGATGGTATAATTGTATATGCCATGATGGAGCAACTGTTTGTACAAAATCTCCAATGTTCAGAGCTTTTAAATTAGAATTTGCCAGGAGTTGGAGTATGCAAATTAGAATTTGCCAGGAGTTGGAGTATGCAAATTTCTGCACAGTACAACTAACAAGCATATAAAAAAATTCCTCTGTTTCAGAGGAGCCCTGTTCCCTAGACAGTCCACCCCTGCACCATCTGAAAATGAACTAGCAGAGTGACACTGCAATTGAATGCCCAACTAATTCTGGAGATGGCATTCATTACCCATGTAGTTGTATATCCCTTTCATTACCGCTATCACACAAGTTTGTCAAAACTGTTATGGCAACAAAATTTTGGAGCTACGATGTGGTCAACAATTAACATTACATAGTGGACTAATCAACTAATTGCTGAATGGACTTGTCTATACACTAGGAATATTCTCAACTACTTTGAAGTGCACACGCAATTATGAAATTATAATATACATGGATGAATCTTTATTTTTTGGGGCAAAGGAAAGCTTCAGAGGAAAAAATATCTTGTTCTCCCCAAGCATGTTCCTAAGGACCTAAATAATGAAGCATCCCCATGGAAAAAAATCTGTAAAAGAATTAGTGATGCAAAGCACGCTATCATCAAGAATCCATCGAAATTTTGATTAAAATATCAACATGTACTGGGAGAAAAAAATATTATTATGATGCATGGGTATCCTCTAAAAATAGTAATCTCCAGTAGAAATTAGCAGTGCTGAGCTTGGCGATAATTCACATAAATGCTTACTAGTCAATATTAGCAAAATTTACATAGTTTCTTTTGAAAAGCACATAACTATTTTTCACAAGACTTCAAAACTACCACAACAAAATTATGTACACACTGGAGATTTCTATCGGAACTCGTTTGGTAAATTGTCTAGTATTATACAGTATCCACCTTGTTTCTTGCCTCTGCAAATCTACCTTGGTCTATTCTTATGTCTCGACAGTGACTTTTGAGTGAGCCTAGTCCATTTAATTTAGAACTATGCTTGTGTACAGTGTTTAAGTCTTGTACCTAGAGACATATAGTATTTATAAATAAATAAATTTATTATGAAATAAAAAAATCGTATGCTATCTAAATTTAACCTTTGTCTGGACATGACACGGTAGGCATATGTGACCCAAGAGAACGTGCTACTTGGGACGCTGACGGTGCGTGAGACGGTGACCTACTCAGCCCTACTCCGGCTGCCGTCGAGCATGAGCAAGTCGGAGGTGCGGCGCGTCGTGGACGACACCCTGAACGAGATGGGGCTCTGGGAGTGTGCTGACCGCCACATCGGCACTTGGCACCTACGTGGCATCAGCGGTGGCGAGAAGAAGCGTCTCAGCATCGCGCTGGAGATCCTCACACACCCACGCCTCCTTTTCCTGGATGAGCCTACCAGTGGGCTCGACAGCGCCGCCGCATTCTCTGTTGTGCAGACGCTGCGCCAGCTCGCCGTTGATGGCGGCCGAACGATCGTATCCTCTGTGCACCAGCCTAGCAGTGAGGTCTTCGCGCTCTTCGACGACCTCTGCCTCCTCTCCAGCGGCGAGACCGTCTACTTTGGAGATGCAAAGCTGGCAACACAGGTGCATCTCAATACAGTGCTTTTAACAGCGTTCCAAATGCAGTTTGTGTTTATGACACTGACATGTTATGCAATTCGTGAATTCAGTTCTTTGCGGAAACAGGGTTCCCCTGCCCCAGCCGGAGGAACCCGTCTGACCATTTCCTCCGGTGTGTCAACTCTGACTTCGATGATGTCGCTGCAACCATGAAAGGATCCATGAAGCTGCGAGCAGTACGTGCACTGAATTTATTGTCCTTTTTTTTTTATATATATACATAGTGGTTTCTGATGGAATTTTGGTCAAATTATCTTTGAAGGAAGCAGAGCTGGATCCCCTGTTGAAGTACTCCACGTCAGAGATCAGAGAACGGCTGGTGGAGAAGTACAGGATCTCCGATTATGCCATGATGGTTAGGAACACAATACACGAGATAACCAAGATTGTAAGGACGAGTTTTATCTGCTTGCAAATTTTGGAGTATGTAGTTCCATATTTTCAAGGTTCTGTTGCTGTGAATCTGTGTCCAGGAGGGTGTGATGGAGGAAGTGATCCGTGGAAGCGAGGCGAGCTGGTTCAAGCAGCTGCGCACCCTAACGAGCCGGTCCTTCACCAACATGTCCCGGGACTTGAACTACTACTGGCTGCGCATCATAATCTACATTGTCATGGCCATCTGCCTGGGCACCATCTACTACGACGTGGGCACCAGCTACACGGCCATCCAGGCGCGCGCCTCCTGTGGCGGCTTCGTCTCCGGTTTCATGACCTTCATGTCCATTGGTGGCTTCCCGTCCTTCATCGAGGAGATGAAGGTGTTCACCCTGGAGCGCCAGAATGGCTATTATGGTGTCGCCGTCTACATCATGTCCAACTTCCTCTCTTCCATGCCCTTCCTGCTCACGGTGTCATGGGCCAGCGCTTCCATCACCTACTGGATGGTCAAGTTCAGGCCGGGGTTCAGCTACTTCGCCTTCTTTGCTCTTAACCTCTATGGTGGCGTCTCTGTCATCGAGAGCCTCATGATGATCATCTCTGCTCTCGTGCCAAATTTCCTTATGGGACTCATCCTTGGTGCTGGCGTCATTGTAAGTCTGCCTTGTTGCACACTTTTCCTCCATCACTGACACTACTACTTCGTTTTGCTCGTCCTCTGATCTCTTCTTCTTCATCCATGGTTTCTAGGGGATCATGATGTTGACGTCAGGATTCTTCAGGCTGCTTCCGGAACTTCCCAAGATCTTCTGGCGATACCCGGTGTCCTACATTGTCTATGGATCATGGGGATTGAAGGTACATTATACCCTTCTAATTTCAGTACAAATCCACACTAGTTGTTGAATCCAGAATTTGCAAACTGGAAACTGGAAATTCAGAAACTAATGTTCATGTTTGAATTGCAAACTGGAAAGCAGAAATTCAGATAGTAATGTTCATATGTGGTTGATGTAGGGAGGGTACAAGAATGACCTGATTGGGCTGGAGTTTGAGCCCATGATCCCAGGGCAGCCGAAGCTGAAGGGCGAGTACATCATTACCGAGATGATGGGCCTGAGCCTGAAACACTCCAAGTGGCTGGACCTCGGCATGATCTTCGTCCTCCTCTTCGCCTATCGCCTCACCTTCTTCTTCGTTCTCAAGGTCAAGGAGGCCGCAGCGCCCTACATCCGTGTCGCCTACACGCGCTTCACTGTCAAGCGACTGGAGCGGCGCGCGTCGTTCAGGAAGACGCTGGCCATGACGTCCCTGTCCAAACGGCACAACCAGCCGCACCCCATGGCCATCCAGGAAGGGCTCAACTCGCCCATGCCATACTGAGCACGAAGAGCAGCTGAAAGAGGAGCTGGTAGCTAATGGTAGCGGTTGATATTACCGAGTACATGTGGATGTGCTTACACATATGTTTGTTCGATTGTGTAGCCGTTGGGGCGTTCACAAAGATACCCAGGATACAGTGTTCAAAGCATTCGTTTCACTGTAATGTAATAACTCTCTGAACACGATACACATACAAGATAGCATTGTGCCGCGTTTTTTTTGGGTTTTGTAAACATTAAATTCATGCAACGTTCTTCAGATAATCATGTAGTGAAAAATACTCGAGGATTTTTTTAGAGTTATTTTTTTTGTAACGTATATGGTACATGAATAAATGTTTTTCCTGGCAGAATCTTATGATGCTTCCTCTGTCGAAGGATTTCGTGCACGCCGGCGAAATATTCCATTTTGGTTGAGAATTTTTAAACATACGAATTATACGACATGCATATAAAAAAAAATTATAATTTTGTGCAGTGTGAAAGAAAAATGGTGAGGAATTTTCACTCCTCACATCACTAAGGTTGACTTTTCATGTGAAAGTGGGTCGTTACTAGTTTGTCACAAATCCAAGCTAAGTTAATAAGATTACTAATTGGCACCCTCGCCAGCTAAAATTAGATATAACCAATTTGGCTAGCTAAACAAAAATGTGGGAAATGAAGAACATGTTGGAGTGAGATGCTCACTGTAAAGTGAAATAAAGATAAAAAAAGAGTCAAATAAAAAGCAAAAAATAGAGTCACTTGGAGATGCTCTAAGGTAAGGTGTGGTGGCAACCTTGGGGCATGGCAACTTTTGGGCCGCAATTCAATTAACACGTAAGGATACAAGGGCGTATTAAAAGGTTTTTATAGTCATATTAGACATAAATCTCATTTAAACTGATCCAAATTTGAAAGTGAAAAATTGTAAAGGAGCTTTTAGTTCTTTCGAGACCTAATTAGGTTGACTGATTAAACTAATTCAGGTTTTCAAATAAAAAATAGAGTTAGACTTTTATTTTTTTTCAAAGTCATCAACAAAATTCATTTTATTGAAGTGTTAAACTAATAATGATTTTAACGCAAAAATATAGAAGTTGACTTTATTTTTCATAGAATTGAAAATTCAGGTATTAAAATAATTATATTTTAAAGTAAATATGGGTTGTCTTAAGCGAACGGCTCGGTTGTAAATATTAAGGATGTTTGACTGTCTCAAATATATTTCAAAAAGTATACTTTTAGTATATATTTAAATATTTTGTGACAAAACATTGTAGTGACTCAAGAGGAGTACTACGCAGTAGCAACTGAGGACTGACGAAGTGATGAGGTAGTAAACCGTCACAATGCATACGTGTATACAGAGTCAAAAGCAGAAAAAAGGAAAATTAACCAAAATAAGAAAAAGCCCCATCGCTCCTCCTGCTGCTCTGCTTCGTTTCCACGCGCACGAAACCCTAGATAAGGATCCTCCCGATTCCCCACTCCACCTCGCCGCAATCCCTTCTCGCTGTCCCTCCGGAGGAGCCCCGGTTCCCGCCGCGAGATCGGCCCGGCTCCGCCGCCCGGACCCCGGGGGACCCCCTCCCCTCCTCGATCCGTTCGGGCGGCCGGCGTGGGTGGGCGGGGATGGTGTTCTACTTCAAGGCGCGGCCTGAGGCCGGCGACTACACCATCTTCATGGGCCTCGACAAGTACGAGAACGAGGACCTCATCAAGTACGGCTTCCCCGAGGACATCTGGTAACCGCCATCCCTCTCCTGTTTTCCTTTATTTTGCTTCGCAGCTTCTTTTTGGGATTAGCTCTGTGTACCTCCATGTTTTACTGACGAAATAGCGTATGGGAAGCTCGTGAGGGTTCTAGTAATTCGATGTTTCGTGCAAGCTACAGGCTGTACTAACTGTTGGTGCGTCCGATTTGGTGTTTCATGGTTAAGAATTGATACGTATACCTATATTTACTGCAATATTAATGTAGTATGGAGAGCTAGACCGAGGAATCGTTTGTTAGGATTTGCTTCCTAAATAAGCTGGGTCTACTTTGTGCAGATACTTTACTTCTCATTCGAAGTAACAACCGCTGCGCACAAACTCTGTTCAGCTTGCTATTGTTGAACAATATAGTCAACGGAATGGAATAATTCGGCAGACTTGTTGGGGATCTTGCAGATGGTGGTCATTGTAATTTTTTTCTTTTCAGCCAAAATGTTTATTGTGGTACGCCACACTTTCTATCTAGAGAAGGCAGCCAAACTAGCTTTGCACTGCACATAAGTTTATGCTTGCTAGTTAGGTCCCAGAATCATGAAAAATCCGATTACATACTTTGCATTCCGTTTATAATTTTTTGCTTTAAGATGTAATGGTTCCTGTCATAATGCTCTAGGCAAAGACCATCTCATTCACCATTTTGTACAGTTGTGTATTTGTGTTCCTATTTAGTAGTACGGAGTGCTCCCTAGTGGTTAGCGGAGTGTGAAATTGTTTCTTTCATGTGTTAAGTGTGCTTTGAATTTTCAGAATCATCTTGTCATGCATTGCACCTTATGCTTGTTTTGGTAACACAGGTTCCATGTAGATAAGATGTCCTCTGCACATGTATATGTGAGACTGAATAAAGGTCAGACAATGGATGACATGAGTGAAGGTCTGCTGGAAGACTGTGCACAGCTTGTCAAAGCTAATTCCATTCAAGGTTGGACAGACTACATTATGAATCAGTATTATATTTCACAAATTACCTTTGCTTGCAAAGGTGCTGGATATTGTAGCTGCAGTTTGAACATGTTATTATTTCTTCTTTTTGGTGCAGGTAACAAAATCAATAACATCGATGTAGTTTATACTCCATGGTACAATTTGAAGAAGACCCCTTCAATGGATGTGGGTCAAGTTGGTTTTCACAACTCTAAATTGGTGAGAGCTCATCATCTTCTTATTTACAGTAGGATTATGCACATATGATTTTTTTTCTCTGTCCTGACAAAACTTGTAGAATCTAAAATTATGTCATCTAAATTCCAACCATTATATTTCTAAGGTACACTTCTGATAGGGTTCCCTACTGTAGAGCTAGTATCTTGATCTGCATATAGTCACATAGTCTAAAAGATGTCATTATTGAACTTCTGAGCGATCAAAGTTGGTTTAGAATCACAAAAATTTAGTTTATAGGGAAGATTTTATTCTTTTAATATTTTTTGGATGCGCTATAATATTTGTTTGTAGTTTCTCCCCATATTTCTTCAATAATAAGTATACAACAATGCTGGAATCCCTTTTGGTAGCATGTTTACTGCTGTGAGTTACATCTGTAATGTTGAGCCTCTCTTTTCAAAGTGCAATAGCTTTCAAACAGTATGTTCTGTTCCATACTCATTTCAGTTGTGGCCTGCATGCCACCAATAAGTCATATGTAATAATCTTAACCGATACTGGGTCCATACTGCTACCTCACTGAGAGAACATATCACAATCAATTTACACCAGTGACAAAATACAAACCATAAGCATAATAACACCAGGGTAAAAATGATATATCACTGAACAAACTTTTTTTAGAACGAAGTTCTAATTTAGATGGCTGTAGCATTTTGGACCAAATATGGGTTTCAGTGGTGTTGCATCAATTTCAAATAGTATTAGCTAGCGCAGCTCATTTCGTAGGCCATAATTATTCTTTTTAGAAAAAAGGGTTTTCTAGAATATGAAAGTTCTTTTTGTAAAGTAGCTTTGACCTTTATTTCTCTTACAATATATATTGTCAGTTGTGGAATATGAATCTATTGTTACGGCATTTTGAATGCATATAGTTTGAAAGTTCTAGTCAAAACCTACCATATCTGACCTTTTAGTACATACTACTAACCATGTATCTGAATATGCCAAAACGACCTACAGTTTGGAACACAGAGGGAGTAGGTTTTTATCATTTGTCAGTAGAGTTGTTTTCTGATAAATGGATTCAAATTGGTGAATCTCATTTTGCAGGTTCGGAGTATTAAAGTAGAAAAGCGGATCAATGAGATTGTGAACCGCTTGAATAAGACAAAGGTGGAGCGGAAGCCTGACTTGAAGGGTATAGCACATTTCTTTTTGAGAATTCATTATGCTCATATTTTGTTCAACATGATAAGCTTAGTTTCTTAAAACAGAATAGGATTAAGCGTCTCTCCAGATTTCCAAAGCCAGTTTTTTTTGTCCTGTTGTTTTGTTGAGACAGACAACCAATTATACAAAATTACCTAGATGTGCAAAAAGGAGATTTTACAGTAACTATCCTTACCATTGTATTGAGAGAACAGTGATGTATCCCGATCTGGTTGGTATTGCTAGATCTATGAGCAGAATTCGTGATTTGCAAATTATTTTTTAGCCAACCATAGATTTTGGTGCCGCCTTGGTTTTGATTCCTGGGCTTGCCACAGCTACACTTATCCTTTAGTATTTTTTGTATTAGCCTGTTTTACCTTGCGTAATCACGACATCATTTGCTGCAGCTGAAAGAGAGGCTGTGAGTGCTGCTGAAAAGGCAGAAAGGAAGGCGCAGCTTAGAGACAAGGTAAGCTATTTTGGAAGTTATTCCAGGCAGTGTGTTTCTGTGTGCTAGTTGTGTTTTTAAACCAAAGGTCTGCACAATTAATTCAATTGTAACAAACACTAATGAATTGTTAAATTATATTCACGGCAGCGAATAAAACCAGTTGTCATAAATCTGCTGCTTCATAGTGTTGCTGGAGATTGGTCATTGGATGGGCGGTCCTGATTAAATTGTTGAACTTTTGGCACTGAAAATGACAGGATTTTGTTTGTCTTATTTTGTTTCAGAAACGCAAGGAAGAGATGGAGAGGCTTGAGAAGGAGAAGCAGGCTGAAATTAGGAGCTACAAAGGGCTGATGGTCCAAGAGAAGATGACTTCCAACAAGCAAATCGCATCCGGGAGCAAGACCCTCCAAGAGCTCGAAGAAGACTTCATGTGAGGACGCCGTGATAATGTCATGCTGAAAAGCTCTCTGAAGTCTGGACTGCCTCCGTCAAAGACAGGGCAGGTGTCAACGGCTTTCTTGTGAGCCACTGAATGTGATGACCCGTGGCTGGGCCACACGATATGATTGTTGTCCTTGGTCTTGGTAGACCTGATCTGTATGATTGGTGAAAACAGCAAGAATGCATTCCTGAACTGTGGTTGATGTAATGATCAGTTTTTCGTCAATCTGAAATGGTAATGAAACTTGATTCTGTTTGTTTTTTCTCCCATTGTAGTACATAGTGGCATTAGCTTAGACACTCCATTCTTTGCTTGGACAACACTCTGGAGACAAAGGCATTACTTCACTGTTACATAAACAACCTGTTTTCCGTCATATACCTTCACTGTGAATCTGGTTGTGGCAAGTGTTTGAATGGAGTAAATTCCATTTCGCATATGTTTGTTGTTTCCAATTCTTCCCTAGTATCCTTTCCCTATGAATCTGGTTGTGGTAAGTGTTTGAAGTGGTTAAATTACCGTCAAATATCCAACTCGAAAGCTGACATTGCCAATTTTATTGTAATTTTACCTTACATGATCAAACTTGTTTATTTGTTGTTGCGTAAGGTTATTGCTCCCATTGTTCACAAATGAGTTGCAAAATTTTGGAATTAACCTGCTTGAAAAGAGAATTCTTAGCCGGCATCACACGGCTGGTACAATACCTTTCTCTGAAAGTGGGCCCTCGCGCTCATAAATCCTCTACTCATCCCCAGCCAAAACCCAGCGCAACAAGCAAGAGAAGTGGGTGAAGGCGGGGAAAAGAACGGCAGCCATGGCGCAGCAGCTGCTGCTCCTCTTGCCCGCGCCTTCCAGTTCCAGAGCCTTCTCGAAGCCCCTCCCCTCGCCGTCCCCCACGCTTTCCTCCCTCTCCCGTCGCCACAGCATCTCCTTCTCCGCCGCCGCCGCCCGGCGCGACCTGCTCCGATGCGGGATGAAGCGTTCAGGTGAGCCGCCGGCGCCGCTCCGCTTCCCCTCCCTAGGTTTTGAGTGAGGCATTTCGAAGAACTGAGAAGGTAGTTGGATGACGTGGCTTCCGTTTGTGTGATCAGACTTGGTGGCGGAGCTGGAGATTGCCAAGGACAAGCAGCCACACAGCAGGCGCGCCAATGGCATCTTCTGGATCTTGCTGCTCAATTTCGGCATCTACATGGCGGACCACATGTTCCAGGTATCACTAGAAACACCTCGCAGAAGCTGAATTTGAAGCCTTTATGATGTCTGATGCACATACCCACACTAATTTTTTATGTCCAATTCAGGGGGTCGCAGAAATTTGGGCTCCAAACACGCCACGCATAGGAGCAGTAGAGCATACGCATAGTACTACTAACTTAAATTTTGAGTTTATTTACAACTAAACAGAAAGGTGCCAGTTTTTCGGGTGTGTTTGTTTGAGTTTAGATTTTAGAATTGGATGAGATGTCCGTGGTGAGCAGGACATTTCATTTTCATGTATGTCAGAACCACTGTACATATCATGATACACAGCTCTCTTGCATGTTCAAGAAAACAATTATTAGTGGATGAGGAGGTGTGTTTTCTACTAGTACACCTTACAATTTTTCAGCGTCTAATACAAGCTACTTATTTTTTTTATAACCTTTTCCCTTCCCTCTGTAAGTATCCCGTCTAAACCTTAGACTTCTCTAACTTTAATTTACAAAAATGAAGTGCTGTGCGGAACTCCCCCACAGTTTGTTTTACAAAAAAATAAAATTAAATACAAGCTACGTATAGTCATGGTCTACCAATTCATTAAAATAAATATCTTGTATCTTTTGTTTCACCATGGTTTGCAACAATTGGCTCAACTCTTTTTTTAACCTTGAGTCAACATAGATATATGGGTTTTAAGCTCAACACATATGGATTTTAGTCTGTTGTACATCGGTATCCTTTTTAGGTTTTTCTTTTGGGATAACTCAACACATTTATCACATTGCACGCTTGTATTTTCTGTATTGTAAACGTATCTGATTCATGATTATGCGTAGAATGATGCAAGTTATCCCACATATGAATAGCTATCAGATTATTCTGGGAATTTTGGCTAAAACAAAACAATATATTATGGCAATATAACAACATTTAAGCTGACCCCTTCATAGATAGCATCGGCAACACTGTCCCATCCTTACTTGATTATTTATGTATTGTTGTTTAGGATTTTTTTTAATGGACCTTATTCATATAGCCCATATGTTATTCGATTGCCTCAGAAGTTGGATTTCGTCAATAAAATTGCTGTAGCTTCTTGATTGTTTGTGGCCATATCAATGTAGGGATGAGAACTGGTGTAACCACATTCATTTGCATAACAAGAGACTTCTTGAAACTGCTCACTATTTCAAGCATCTTTGTATATACACATTTTTTCTTCCTGCTCTGAACTGTGTATTTACTTGTCAAGTGCTGATTTGATGTTCCCTTGCATTTCAGATTCGGGAAATAAAAGCACTGTACCTGTATCATGCAAGTCCTACATGGTACCAGTTTGTAACATCAACGTTTTGCCATGCCAACTGGTAAGTTTGACTTGATATTCCATATTCATTTCATTTTTCTTTCATAGCTTGATAGGTCATTATTGTGTTTTACAAATCCCTAAAATGTTGAGTGTGATTGATGAATATGATATATTATAAGTTTGTCTTTTACTTCTTTCTGAGGGTGTTTACTCATTATGTTATTCTCAATTGTCTACAGGAATCATCTTTCAAGCAATCTATTCTTTGTATATATCTTTGGTGAGAATTGATTGCTATAATGAACGTTCTGCTTTATATTTTTTTTCTCGAACAGCCCTGCTTTATATTTAAAGTTCGATTGAAGGACGCCTAGTTCTGACCTAATATACAGGAAAGCTTGTTGAGGAGGAAGAAGGTAACTTTGCTTTGTGGATGTCTTACATTTTGACTGGTGCTGGGGCAAACTTGATATCATGGTTGGTTCTTCCAACGTCTTCTGTGTCACTTGGAGCATCTGGTGCTGTTTTTGGCCTTTTCACCATTAGTGTTCTAGTTAAGGTGATTAATTCAATATTTTTTTTATTTCTTTACTTAACGACCAGCCAGAACCAGTCAGCTGATGCATCTCTTTTAGAAATTAAAATGTTACATCTATTGTCATGGCAGATGTCATGGGACTGGAGAAAGATTCTCGAGGTGCTTATCCTGGGACAATTTGTTGTTGACAAGGTACCTTCCCGGCACTATTTTGTTGATTCCCTTGACCATTTTTGAAGTAGTAGAGCGGGCATGTTATTCCAAAATTGTTTTATAAAATGTACGATTTTATTGTGTTACCGCCTTATTTTACTTGAAAAGTGGTGGCATATCCAGTACTTCACCTAATTATGTTGATACTGCCCACCAGCTATTGTTGTGCACGCGACCCGAACCAGGACAAAATCTGTACCCTGCTATCCACCACAGAGGAAATTAGTTAAACATTTGAGATTCTAATTTTTACTGGCGTCTTTTATTTTTATTTTGTTTGTATTGAAAATCTTGCACAAGGTACACCTCCACCCCTTGTTAGCCACTCAGTTGCACATTCTCACAATGCTCTTAGCCTCTAAAGTACTAGGACTACTAGGGTAATCCTAGTGATGATTTGAAGCACGCCATCTCTTCGTAGTTGAATTACAGTAAAGTATGTATTTACTCTTCTGAAATGCTTAATTGATTGCATTTCCTTAGGGTATGAGATAACCGAATAACCTGCCCCTAATAAGTCTAGTTGATATGCTTGGTATTATACGTTAGCAATTACCGTGACAGGTTATTTTCTTAACGCTCAAATTTAAGCTCTTGTCATAACTAAACAAGTATTTCTGCTGACCTTCTGAAGTTCATATGATCATATCAGTGTTTCTTTACCTGATAGGTCATGGAAGCAGCACGAGCAACAACAATCACGGGCCAATCATTTCAAGTAAACAACATTGCTCATGTATCAGGTGCTTTGATAGGTGCAGCATTGGTGTTCCTGGTTAGCAGAATCCCTTTTTCATCCAATGATGATAACCACAAGGCTACAAAAGAGAGTAAATAGGGAAACATATCAACATGGTCATCCTAATTCCTAACGTAGTATTCATTGCTATTTCTTTATATGAGAACATTGTTTCGAAAATTCACTTGTGACATTTCTGATTTGAATGAAAGATCATCTGGTAGTTCAATGATGGTGTGTAAAGTTCACGTCTAGATCGATGCAAGCATCACATTCATCTGACACTTCAAATATTTTCCTTTCACATATTCCTTTTGCAAGAATCAATGATTGATTGTTGTGAGAACACTAAAATAGGATACACCATTGATTGATAGTATCCCTGACCCCTTTCTACATATTATTTTTGTGTTTCTTATAAATAGAAAAATGAAGTGTTACGGGAACTTCCCCACAGTTTGATCTTTTAAAAAAAAAACAGACATTTCAGTTGCCAATTAGTCTCGGGTGTACATATAGAAATCTGATAATATATGACCACCAAGTTTATCCATATGACAGGATCTAGTCTCTACTAAAGGGACATATATAGAGACTATTTCGACACAGATCTTACATGTATAAAAAGTTTATCTTATAAGACATCTCTAAACAGCATCCTCAAGTTGAATCTGGACTTTGGAAAGTAGAAGCAGGACATCCTAAAGGGGGCATATCTATTCCTGATGTCCTCCAGCGATTGCATGAAGAAATCTTGGCATCGGTGGAATATCAGGCTCAAGTACGCCCTCAAGAAGTTGTACCACCTCACACATGGTAGGTCGATCAAACTCACTATCTTGGATGCACCAACATGCGACTTTGCAAACCCTTTCAACCTCCTCCAAATTCACATCATCATGCAAGTCTGCATCCACGAGGCTCGCAACATCTCCGGCAAGAAGCTTGCGTGCTACTTCCACAGGGAAATAGCCTTCATCGTGGCCATTGTCACTGCAAAAAACTTTGACGGAGTTCCTCTTTCCTGATATGATCTCTAGCAGAACCATCCCATAACTATAAACATCGACTTTCGATGTGATAGCTGTTCCGCTAATCCACTCAGGAGCAATATATCCAATTGTTCCTCTCATTGTAGTCATAACACGACTGTAGTCCCTTTCTAGAAACTTCGCCATTCCAAAATCCGCAATCTTAGGCAAAAAAGACATGTCAAGGAGTATGTTCTGTGGTTTGATATCGCAATGTATGATGCAGTCACGACAGCTATGATGCAAGTATGCTAGCCCTCTAGCAACTCCAAGAGCTATCTGGTATCTAATGTTCCAGTGCAGTTTTGTACCCTGGTTCTGAAATAGATGTGCATCAAGGGAACTGTTTGGCGCGTGTTCATACACGAGTAGCCTCTTATCACCTTCGCAGCAAAAACCGATAAGTTTCACCAAGTTTATGTGCTGGATAATTCCAATGGAACTCACTTCGGCCCTAAATTGCTTCTCTCCTTGATGCACACGGTCTAGCCTTTTTACTGCAATGTCAGCTGAGTTACTTAAGGATCCCTTGAACACAGAACCAAACCCGCCTTCACCCAGCTTCTCTGAGAAATTTTTTGTCGCACGTCGCAATTCAGTATATGTGAATGCAATGACTCCAATGCCACCACCATTGCCCTTTGTTCGACAAGACCAGTCCCCTTTTCTTCTCCATACCACAATGATCAGAAAGACCAAGCCCAGAGCTACAATGCATATGCTAGTGGCAACACCAATGATCAGGGCACTTCTATTGCTTCTCGAATCATGCACCTCTTTTGCCGCAAGGCGAAGGTACAAAGTTTCTCCATTACTGTTGTCAACAGCCACATTAAGCAATTCATCATGCCATGCAGAGCAACCACCTGTGCCATAAGAATATGCAGTGCAAGAGCAATTTTGCAAGCAGGCCTCTGCGCAATCTTTCGCACTCGTAGCATCCAATGTCTCTTTGCCCATATCAGGCAACCTAACGCTTGTCATAGTGTAGAATTTGTCTGTCATACTAGTCATATTCTTGTCACCACTGCAATAGCTCAACGGAGTATCCCTAATGCACCCACCTTCTGTATCCCCTAGTCCCCAATCCTGAGGCGATTCTACTGAGAAACCCTTCATGCAGTTGCAGACCGGATTCACACTGTCAGTGCAGATCCCGAAAGGCCCACAGGCAGCATAGACATCGCATTGGCGTTGCGGATGGAGGGCAAGAGTGATCCAGGTCTGGTTCAGCCAGATGCGGTTTGTCCACACGCCAGAGACATCAAGAAAGTTGTGAAACACCACGCTGTCATCACAATCGGTAGAGAAGTAGACCTCTCGTTCATTGTTGACGAAGGTGTAGTTGCAGTGGACGACATCTGACTTCTCTGCCATCTCCGGTATCGAGCTGAAGAACCTGCCATTCCACTCCCCACTAGACCAGTAACTGATGGAATCAGATGAATTGTTATTCCAGAACAACCCAAAGACACCATCGAGGCTGAACTCCATGGAGTACACACCTGGAGCTTGATCGATGGAACTCTTTCTCGAGACGAGGCGGTGGTTCAGGCCAGTGACCTTGTCTCGACCAAGCTTTGCTCCCATCATGAAGGTGTTCGTCGGGTAATCGAAGCTCTGCCAAAAGATGGTCGAAGTGTTCATGGAGCTCCGGAGCACAAGGTTTCCTTTGTCCGAGAGCACAGCGATCACATCCTGCTTGGTCGTGACGTTGGCTTTGGTAGACCAGAGGACTGTGCCGCCTTGAGCTACGATGGCCAGGTTGCCGTCGTCGGAGATGACGAGCTCCGGCGAAGCAGTGTAGTTGGGGATTATTGGGTGTTCCCCGTTGGCACTCCAGACTGGAGTCAGGTTGGGGACTTTGTCGAACCATATGCCAAGGTATGATTCGTTGCCTGTTTGGAAGAAGCCGAGCGCGAACTTGCTGTTGCTGGAGACGAGCTTCTCGTCGCCGGCGAGTGATTGGTTGCGTGAGAGTGTGTTTGTGGCGGCGAAAGATGAGGGAGTCTGTTGATAGAAAAGGATCACTACCAGAAGGACGACGACGAGGAGCCCCATGGCGACAGAAACTGAACAATGGATCGAGATAGATGGGGAAAACTGCTTGCGAAACAGCAGTGATGAATCCATGAACGGAGTGACGTTTTTGTACACACACATGAGAGGTGGTGGGTGGCAGGGTGTGGGTTGGAGACTTGGAGTGCATCTCCTGTCACCAACATTTTGCACTAGGATTTTGCAAGTGCTGAGTGAGTCAGTATTAGTCATCAGCACTGACTTCAGCGATGGACTTGATGTGTGGAACCTTGTTGCCCGTCTTTAATTTACCAACGTCACCTTCCTGGTACTAGGTCTTCAACTTCAATACGACACACACCTGCTACCTGAATTGCACGGCGTCCATGTGGTCTGAACGGTCAGATTATTAACACAATTACCTTACAGCTCAGTAACCAATTTTTTTTTGTCGTTCAGATGTTGTGCCTTGCCATGCTGCGCACGCTAGCTTTGGTTGGTTTGCATTGGCTCGTTAGGTTGGCACCATAGGGAATCTGTTTTACAGGCAGGCAATTCTATTGTGACTTACGTTTAGTATATTTTTTTTTTACCAAATTTTTAGTTAAGACAAATGCTAGTGACCCAAAGTGGCGTCAAGTATTAGAGGACAGTTGTGGGCCTAGCCCAGCCGAGCTTGGGTTCGTCATGCAACACTTTTCAAGTCTTCTGGTCGAGGATGAGGACAAATTTTCTATGTATCAGGTATTAGTGTATTACCATATTAGCGGCAAAATTTCTATGTGTAAATTTCTAGGTCCGGTTTAGGCTAGGCCATATGCATGTCTTACGTCGAACACGTAAAATGGTTCATTGTTTATTTTGTGAACCTACAAATATTGCACATTTAAAATCCATCAGAATAAGTTTACATAACCCATCACCTATTAGGGTTGAACTGCTTCACTTCACCCCCGAAACTATAAGCATGGACTACAAGCCATCCAGCCCTCACTCCATCAAGAGTGCAATATAATACTGCTTGCAGACCGGTAGACCAAGTGATGGGCTTCTAATTGTGTTGATTACATGCACATTTTTGGTGTATCGGTGTTCCAATATTTTGATCCTTCCAGAACTTGTTAGAAATGAACTTATATCAGGGATTCAGGGTGGAGGTAGTAATAGACTTATATTATTATAATCTTGTGTACTCTATCAATAGCAGACGAAAGGAGGGCTGAGAGGGGCCATGCCCCCCCACCCCCTCCCCTCTCCCCCAAAAAAACGTAGAAATAATTTTAATGTGTATTTGCCATTTTGCTATTGGAGGAAACAATAATCATTTGATGAGATGCATACCTGCTATAGTTCAACTTTATTCTATTGTTAGAAAATACTAGGCCATGTTTAGTTTGCAAAGAGTTTTCGTGATTTTCACCGATCTTTTACGAAATGGAACTAAACACCCTTTGCACACAAATCAATGCAACAACTTTTTTGCAAAGTTTATGGCACACTTCCCAATACAAAAACTTTTTTTTGGAAAGTTTACTAATTAAACACCCCCCAGTTGAGTTATGCTTACACAATAATACTTTCACATTTCCACACTTTTCAGCCAATTATACAAAGCTGCTTATACGGAGGAGTTAAGAAAAATATATTTACTCTAAGCAGCAGGAACCAAGACGCACCGGCACCGTGCAACCATCACATTGACAATAAAAAACAATATTTTTATCTACGCCTTTTGCCCTTCGATCTCCAACACGTCTCTCAACATGCGTTTGGTTTAGAGATAATATGAGATGGAATGATTCTATTTTATTTTATGAGATTGTTCCACCTAGTGTTTGGTTGACGAGTCTCTCAATATTTTTTTGGATAATATGGGTGGGCCCAAACCTACTGGGCCAGGCCAAAATTCACCCGAGCAAAAAAATGCTTAGGTCTAACTACACCAATGTACTCTACTAGTATGAGTCAAAAACATGTACTCTACTAGTAGTGTAGTACTGTACTAAACAGCAATCAAAATAGGCATGCTATTGATTGCTATGCCCCCCCTATATATGTGCTTTGTCTTCATTGGCAGAATTTATGCAACTTGCTACTTCAGTATCCGTTTGAGGGCCTACCCGAGAATAATGGATGGACAGAAATTGTTGACGAGGCTTAGTTGAAATTTATTCTTCAACTATTGCAAGCAGTTTCTCTCTTCTTTTTTTTGTAACAGTCATGTACGTGTACCGGTGTACGCGTGCTTGTCGAATGTACAGAGCTACAGATAGCGACAGTACCGAAACCTCACATAGCATCAAATTTGAAAAATTATCTCGAACACAAATGTCCTCTGTTTCATTTTTTTTTCACGCTATTTGAGGCCCCTCATGAATATTTTCTGCGTTCCAGTAACACTGACAGTTTATGAGTAACCATTTCTGTGACGATTTTATCACACATGGTTTTCAAGAACCAAATTTAATAGATCGTGAAGTGTATCGTGATAAGCTCCCTCTTGACCACTTGCAATCGGTTCTATTCGTAACAATCATGTGTATGCTTGTCCAATGAACAAGTCGTCGACAGTTTTCAAAACACACACCATATCATCATCATCGATCAAAAAAAAAAAAAATGTATGTTCACCACAAGTGTTGTCTTCTCCTCGATCACAAGAAAACTAATAATCTTTTAAAAAATAGCTAAAATCAAACAACATCTATTCCTTAATTTTGCAGGCATCCATGTCCAGAAATCGCAAACCTACCTCTACCATCCTACCCGGCGGCCCATCATCACGTCCCGCTGGTACCCTCCACCACCACGGCCGCCGTTCCGGCTGCCGCCGGTAGCTCCCAGCCTCGCCATGGCTGCCGGCTCACCTCCGGCCGGTGAATGGGCCCGACGGCGTCCACCGCCTTGTCGCTCATGCACGCCAGCAGGCTACTAGCGGTGGTGATCCCACTTCTTCTCCTCCGGTCACCCTTCGCCGCGCCGTCCTCGCCGCCGTAGCTGCTGAAGCCGTAGTAATGGTGGCGGTAGTATCCCGACGCCGCGCTGGAGAAGTTGCCAGCGGACGCCGCACCGTCCGCGGTGACCACGCTCCACACGACGCTCGCCTCGCTCGGCGGGTACGCGCTGCTCCACCCGACCTCGCTCGCCGCCGACGCCGCGTCGTCCTCCTCGCCGCCGGCGGATGCGCGCGGCGGAGCATGGCCATTTCCGGCGACGATTGTAAACCCAGAGCTCTGCGTCGCTGAACTGAACGCGTTCCCTCGGTCGTCGTCGCCCAACGGCCTCAACATTTCCAAAGATTTGGTGCGCCGCCGGGATGTCGCGTCGGGCTGGAAGACCAGCGGCATGGACATTTCACCCGATTTGGTGCTCCGGCGATGGCCGTGCCCTCCGGCGATCTCCGTGGCATAAAACGACTCCCTTCCGGCAAGGACGAATTCGTCTTCTTCGAGGAGCCATCTGCCACTGCCAGGCCTCACCGTCACCACGGTGGGCTCCTCGAACGCCATCTCTGTTCGTGGAGACAAATTGCTCGCCACGGCGGTGTTACATTTCTCGCCGCCAACACCGACAACGTCGTCGCTGGCTTCCATCTTGTCGGCGCTCGCCATCGACTCCTCGCCGTCGCCGTCGCCGCCGCCGCCGCAAGCGCACCCGGCGACAACGCCGAGCAGCCACCGCCGCATGTTAGACGACGACGAAGTCGACGAGGAAGCGCGCCGCAGGCGACCGGCGCGCTCATCACTCTTCTCCGCCCCGGAAACAACAGGCTCCGCTGCGGCGACCGGAGTGGCGGCGCCGCCGTGCAGCTTCGTAGCGGCCGTCGGCGGCGGAGGGTCATTATTGTGCGGTAGCAGGGCGGAGCGGCTGTTCCAGCTGGCCTCCGACGAGGTGGTGCCCGCCGTGGGGGTGGGGACGACGGACCGGTCGTGCTCGAGCGTCCCCGCCGTCCTGAACGCCGACGACGACAGCGACGACGACGAGCGCTCGCACCACACCGCGTCGTCGTCGCCGTAGAAGTAGCGCTCCGCGGCGAAGACGCCGAGCTCCTCCTCCTCGTCGTCGTCGTCGGCAACCCCGTGACCCACCACCTCGGCCGCCGCCCGTGCCCTGCGCCGCTTGTCCATGCTCGGCTCGACCTCGCCAGCTGGCACTGCATCTGAACAGAGCAGGGGCACTATATGCGATGCGAGCGATGATCAAGTGGATGGAGCTCTCGCGGACGCCATTTTCATGGCTTGATTGCCATGGGTCCGACGCGAGAAAATTCTCTTGGCGTTCCCCCTTGTCTGTTGGTGGCGGGTAGCTCTCGCTCCATCTCGTGGCTGTTGTGTTCCAACGCTTCGGTTTCGCGGTCTTGAGCTCCCATGGCGTCTCCTTCTTCTTGTTCCCATCTGTGTCCTCCGTTCGGATCGGATCGGATCCCAGTTGGTCCAGATCGGTGAAATGAAATCCAGAATGAGCAATTGAGCATGAACACAGTCGGCCTGGTGGTGCGATATTTGTCCATATTCGAGCTGTGGAGTGGTGAATTTGAGACATGCGTAGGCACTATGACAACCACGACGTGGATACTACTGCGTAGATACTTGCGTAGAGATGTTCGACACGATGCATGTCTCGGCGCCAGTTCTCCATTATCTCCCAAGCATTTCAATTTGTAAATCATACTCATTCTTGAAAACAAGAAAAAAATAAAAATGTAAAGCTGCTGCTTAGCCCAGAAGAGGCCGAGTACAAAGCCTCCACAATTGGCCGAGCAAATTTGGCTGCCTCTCATGACCATTTGCTACAATGACAGCAACAGCTACCATCCAGATGCCTCAACACAATCATTATGAACAAGGCACATGTATAACATTTAGGGAAAAGTCTAATTTTCACCCTTCAACTGTTACAGAAGTCTGATTTTCAACCTCAAACTACAAACCTCAAACTACAAAACCGGATACTAAAGGCCCTCCAACTATCCAAACCATGCAAAATTGGCCATTTGGGCGGTTTTGAGGGTGGTTTTGGATTTTATAGAAATAGTAGAAATATTATTTAAACTTTAAAAAACCATAACTAATTCAATTTGGACCCAAAAAATAAGAAATCAGTGCCAAAAGTTCTCTTAAAATCTAACCAACCTATTGGCACACAATTTAATGTTATTTAAGTATTATATATTTGTATTACTAGTGTCTTATTGTTTTCTTAAAAATATTTAGAATAAAAATAAATAATATGCAAATAACTTCTAATGGTGCATCAACATGTAGGTCACATTTTTAGAAAAATATTTGCACCAGATTCTAATTTTTCTAGTTCAAAATAAATTAGTTATGAATTTTTTAATACAAAATTATTTTTTAGTTTTTTTGGAAAGTACAAAACCACCCAAAGGGCCAATTTTGCATGGTTTGGATAGTTGGAGGGCCTTCAGTATCCGATTTTGTAGTTGTGGGTTGAAGATCAGACTTTTGTAATAGTTGGAGGGTGAAAATAGACTTTTTCCTAACATTTAAGGCATATATGGAACACACATATTGAGTTCGTTTTTCTTTTGTTGAAAAGACGGCAAGAGATTTGCCAAATTTTTAACATAAGAGAAAACACAGAAAAACAAAATGCATACAGCTGAATACATGACTGGCCTCACAACATGCCTACAAAAGGAGATGAAAACACACCATAAAGGAGACATCTAGAAACAAAATGGAGCACGGAAAAGAAGCTCTCCAGCTAGCATCCCTCGACCTTTGGCGAAAGACATACAAATATATATAGATATAAGGAGAAATAAACTATAAATAAAAAAATCATTACTACTACAATATATATATATAAGGAGAAAGAAACTATAATTTATATAGTAGATTCTTTGATTTGGATCCCAAATCACCTTTTCAGTTTTATTTAGCAATTCTTTTGAAGCCCACGTTAGTATGGATCTACGAGACGTGCTACAAAACAAAAGAAATCATAGCAAAACATGCTGCCATAAGAACTGCGTTTTTTTCAAAGTCAAATATTTTTAGCTTTGACCATGATAATTATATTTCTAGGTTCGTCTTAAAACCAATTATTACAACATATAACTTTTTCGATTAAATAAATTATATTTTTAGAAATGTTATTGGTGAAACTGAAAGTTAAGAATGTTTGATTTTTTAAAAAAAAATCCAAACGCGGAGGGAGGATGGCTTCATTCGAAATCAAAAGCTCCAACACAGCAGGCGAGTTTAAGCCCTTGCTGTGCCTAGAAACGAGCTCCGCCTCTCACCATGGAACCACGCACGGCCTATTTCACCCCGTCCACAGATCGTCATTTTTAAGTTGTTCGCTCTGGATCGTATCACCAGATAACCAGCCGGATCGACGAATAGGACCATGATGCCGCAGCTGCGTAGCCTCGCCCCGCTGCTCCTCGCCGCCGCGGCCGTGGCCGCCGTCGCCCTCGCCGCGCCGCCCGCCGCCGCCCCCGGCGGCAAGAAGGGGTTCATCGTCACCGGCCGCGTCTACTGCGACAACTGCCGCGCCGGGTTCGAGACCAACGTCTCACACAACATCGCAGGTGAGCCTCCGATGATCTGCAGCCTCTGATGATCTGCAGCTAGCTAGATGGCACTGGCTCTGATCGATACACGATGAACGATGGTTGCAGGCGCGACGGTGCAGATGGAATGCCGTCACTTTGAGACGCAGCAGCTGCACGACAAGGCGGAGGCGACGACGGACGCGGGAGGGTGGTACAGGATGGACATCGGGCAGGACCACCAGGAGGAGATCTGCGAGGTGATGCTGCTCAAGAGCCCCGAGCCGGACTGCGCGGAGATCGAGCGGTTCCGCGACCGCTCCCGCGTCCCGCTCACCCGCAACAACGGCATGGAGCAGAACAGCGTCCGCTACGCCAACCCCATCGCATTCTTCCGCAAGGACCCGCTCCCCAGCTGCGGCGAGATCCTCCGCGCCTACGACCTCTACAACGACACCTCCGAGAACCCCTGATTTAGTATTATGTTCTTCTTATAATCCTAATCAGGGTCGTCGTCGAGATCGATCGATCATCCTTCTTTGCGTTATTCATGGACATGATCAATTATATATATATATATATATATATATATATATATATATATATATATATATATATTAGAAAACAGCTAGCTTTGTTGTGTTAGGAATAAATTATGACTAGTTCGCATGCATGCCCTTTGATGATGTGATTCGATTTTCCCTTGGTAGATGTTGTCAACGCTTTAATTGTGTGTAGTTGTACTAATAATATTCTTCTTGATAGTATGTACACTTCTTTGGATCATAAAAGACAACGAGAACGATGCAAATTATTGATATGATCATCGTTGCCACGGCATTAGTCACCGGAAACCCACTGTTTGTCTTCCTCCTTGAGCTATCCTGCATGCAGAGAGACAGTAGAGAAAAGGGAAAGGAATCATGTCGTGCGCGTTGCGAATTCTACCCGGAGCGATGGCGTTTCCTCGCCTCCGGGCTCCAACTGCCATCGTTGTCGCCTTGCCGATTCTTGCGTGGGTCACGCATCGGTACCGCAGCATATAAAATGACGATCTTCGACGACGCAGACGATCTAGCGCACTCAACGTTGACGGAAAAAGCATCAACATTTATACTAAACTAAAAAAATGACTACTTGTAACAAAGATGTCATTTTTTAACCCTTGCGGCGATGTTATGGCCGACAGACACTAATCCGAATACTTTGAGAGTAAAGCGAAATTACCGCAGCAAAATTCCATTTTCCCCTCCAAAAGATGAAGACACCACTGCCAAAGCAGGTGGTGGTCCCAGGCTCGCTCGCCTCGATTCTTTGGCGCCATGAGCCCATGACCTCGCCACCACGCGCCGCAGGGCCTATTTAGACACCCCGCTCGCTATTGCTCGGCACAAGCGAAGCAGAGCACTAGTACAAGAAGCACTCCACCCGGTTCTTTGCTCGCGATCAACAAGACCAAGATGTCTTGCTGCAACGGCAACTGCGCTTGCGGCGCCAACTGCCAGTGCGGCCCTGGGTAGGAATCTAATCGAACCTCACAGCACATGATGTTGTTCTTGTTTTCCATGACGAAACCTGTAGAACCAGATGAGTGTTTGTGCTTGATCCGCATGTGCACATGCAGCTGCCGCAACATATCTCCTTTCGAGGAGGCCACCGCCGCCGGCACCACCACCATGGTCATCGCTACCACCAGCAAGGCGTAAGTCGTCGTCGGGATCCTTTGTCTCGTCCTCGATCCATGGCCGCCGCTCGATCTGTTGTGTGTTGTCCTCAACCTTCTTGACACCCTAGGCGTGCGCGTGCAGGAGCTCCGGCGGGTTCGAGGCGGCCGCGGAGAGCGGCACCGCAACTCCGGCAAGTGCGGCACCAGCTGCGGCTGCAACTGAGGCTGCCTCGC
Source organism: Digitaria exilis (assembly GCA_015342445.1). Classification (NCBI taxonomy): domain Eukaryota; kingdom Viridiplantae; phylum Streptophyta; class Magnoliopsida; order Poales; family Poaceae; genus Digitaria; species Digitaria exilis. The sequence goes on from JACEFO010002303.1 coordinate 404,195, forward strand.
CGCGGTGGAGCGCCAGGAGGAAGGAGAAGGATGCCCCAGCAGCTTAGCAGGCCAGCGTGTAGCAAATAAGATCTTGCCAACTGAAAATTGAAGGACACTGTATCACGAGAATTATATGTGCCTGACTGTTGGGGAGAAGGTTAGACGCCCACTTGAAATGAGAACTTGGTTAAGATGTTCTGTAATGGTACAAGTGAAAATCGAGGCTCTATATTGCCCTGCTGCCGCATGCATTACTATTCTTGCAACATCGACTTTTTTTTTTATAAAGAGCAAAATCTTACTGATAATATTCGTATTAATTTAGTTTACTCCAAAATCTTGCTGATATAGATCTAGAACTAGAACTAGAACAAGATAGGTTTCTGTTTCTTTTTCATTTCATTTTGAACGATAATGATAATCGAACAAGCTCCAGTTATGCAAGACATGTTCAGTTCAGTAAAGTAGTAAACCACCACCTACAGTGCGAGTTCAGTAAACAGAGTCTTCTCTCACAACTGCCCATTGCTTAAGTTGCAGTAGCTATATTGCCACAGCACCGGAGCAACTGCAGCATTGGGGGAGAAAGTCTTGTCTCTTGTGTGCGATGATTGCTCAACTGCGCCGTCAGAAAATGTCTGAACTCTGAACTTTTCTTCAGAGTTTTGAAACGATGGCTGAACTTTTCTTCGGAATTGACATTGCTAGAAATAGGATGATCACAATGACATGCAAATTCCGATCTTCAACTGGCACGAGATAACATGTCTTGCCTCATTAGAGTGAAACGAGTCATAAGTTCAGTATCCAACATCACATCCTGGGTAGATCTCAGAAGGAGCCAAGATGGCCTTTGTTTGCCATGGATTCTGAAGGCCACGGCTTGGAAGCTCCGATGGCGAGAGGCGGTGGAAGCGAGATGACGTATAGCGATGTGAGTACCACGACTCCGTGACGAGGGCCCCCCAAGCTTCGGTCGCCTGTCTCCGGCGCTTGGCGGTGGCGGACATGACGGGATCGCTCGTCCGGCGTGGCCTCCGGTAGCTGGCATGTCCTCCGCCGAAGCCGGTGAGGAGACGCATACGGAGGAGCTTAAAGGTGGTAACCTATCGGACGGAAGCCCCGCGGGCCCGCCATCAACGCCGGCCGCGAACCGTCGGCGACGGCGACGGAATAGGAGAAAAAGTTGTGCAAATCACCCCTGGATCGCGATTATTCTCCGCGATCCAATATTTTACATAATACCACCTGGTTTGGATCGCAACTAATAATCGTGATCCAAATATTTAAGCAACTCCAACAGGTTTTGTATATTACTATGAATATGTAAAAAAAAGAAAAAACCTGACAAAAAATAGCTTCCAACAGCCTCGTCAAAACCATTGGCCTGCTATCCTATTCGCTACCCCGTGAAAGCCGGTAGGCATCTATGCCTATCCTCTGCCGATAGCAATCACGGATTCCTACGCGTGTCGTCTCGTTCCCGTCCGCGTGCCTCCCTCCTGTGCGCACCTTCACCAAGCTGCTCGCCGGAGACGCGCCAACGCCGTCACGACGCATGGCGAGGCACCGGCGCGGTCCGTCGCTGGAGCCGACTACGACGAGGAGCCGCCGAAACCACCCTCGTCCCGTTCGTCAGCAAGCTCAAGCTGTCTGGGAACCTTGTCGTGGCCTACTCCTTCGACGCCTTCTTCCGCAGCGCGGCCGATAAGAAGGCCTCCATGGCTGCGGGGACGAGAGAGGGGTCGCCATTGGTGCCCGGAGAGGTGACGCCGGAAGCCGACGCGGATTCCCTCGTCGTAGCGTATGTAATCTGCAGTGAATCGTCGGCGTGCCATACGTACCGCTTGCTAGTCTTAATTTATCAATTGATAGGATCCCGTACCGGCAGTGTAACACCCTAATTTTATCATCACATTAAAATTTATATAGGCAACTAATTTTTTTAGTTTTTATTGTTTTAGGAAACATTGAATTGCAAATTTAAAATTCTAGCCTATAAATATTTAAACAACATTTGAAGTTAGAGTCAATAAAGTTTTTGTTGCATTCATGCTGTTGCATAGATTTTTGAGTGATTGTTTGAATTTTGAAAAGGTTTGCAAAAGTTTAAACTTAAACTTCAAAACCTTTCTTCTTTTCCCTATCTCTTTTCTAGCCCAGCCCGCGAGGAGCCGGCCCATTTCTCCTCTTCCAGCCCAGTTCGTCGCGCGCCAGCGGTCCGGCCTGCTCTCCCCTCTCCCTCTCTTTCTTCCGCTGACATGTGGGCCCCACCTATCGGCACTCTCTTCTTCCTCGCGCCGTGCCAGAGCCGGACTCGAGTTCGAGTCCCGGCCGCGCCCGTCTCGACCTCGGCTTCCCCCTCGCGCAAGGCGAGTTTTCTCGGCCTTTATAAGCGCCGCCCCGACCCCTCTTGTCTTTCAAACCAAAGCCCGAGCTTCCGCCGCCTTCTAGGTTGAAGCCGCCGCCGCAAACCCTAGCGTCTAGCCGTCGCCGCAATCCGAGGTCTCGAGGTCGCCTCGTCGCTCCTAGTTCGTCACGTCGCCCTAGCGTCTAGCCGCCGCCGCAAACCCTAGCGCCAAGCCTCTTTTCCTTCTCTCTCGCCCTCTCGAGTCCCCGTCACGTCGCCGTCGTAGCCGAGCCGCCATAGCTCGTCGCGAGCTTCCTCGGTTGCGCAATGTTCGACGAGAACCCCTAAAACCGACTCCCCATATCCCAAGCTTTCTCCCAAGCCAAACACGGCGAGGTTTGGAGTCTCCTAGCCCTAGTTTCACCTAACTCCGGCGAGGTTCCGGCGAGGCGCCGCCACGCGCAGTCGCTTCCGGCTGCCGGCGTTGCCCCTTCGATTCCAGCCCTTGGATCGAGATCCGACGGTCGAGATTAGATCGAATCTAATCCCGTACCGGTCAGCGCAGTCAGCCGTGTCTTTTTGCAGAAAAGCCCCTTGGTTTCCTAGAAATCAACCCGCAGTCCAAGCTAGTTCAAAAATAAATAGATCTAGGTCTTGTTTCTTTCAGTTTAGCCCCTGATCTTTCTAAATATCTAACCCGTCGTCCTGTTTGGTCGTTTTTCACAAAAGTCCTTCTGTTTTTATATAAAATTACGTTTTAGGTCCTTGGTTTCTTCTGTTTAAGCCCCTGGAAAGTTAGATTTAGTTCAAAGAAGTCCTTAAACCTTGTTTTAGCCATATCTTGACCGTTTTAAGTCTGATTTGAGTGATCTTTGCGCTCACGCGATTGTCTTTTCATCAAGAATAGTTCTAGACACGTCTTTGTGTCTTTAAAAGTTGTATGGTGTATTGTTTTGCTTTTATTGATTGAATGCTTGTGCGAATCGTGTAGAGAACGGTCCGTTCGAGGGAGATCAAGATCAAGTCTACGAGGAGGAGCCACCGCAGTACTTTGAGGAAGGCAAGTGGATTTCCCCCTCAGCATACTCTTTTGAACCCATACACATTGCATGACAATAAAGTTTATATTTATATTCGCGATGCATTAATTTGATGGGTCCTATGTAAGGATGACTAATCTTTTACACCTAAGTCTTGATACACCGGGTTTACTTTTATGTTGGGTAGCTATGCTAGATGCTTAACCTTGGTTCATGATGGATTCTATCCAACATTAATGAATATCCTTATTATTTATATCTTGTTACGTTAATACAAGATCACCATGTTAATCGGAACATGGAGAACCACCCAGGATTAACCGTACAACCACAATACTACATGGCTCTGGTCTTGGCTAATTAATTAGAAACCTTGGTTAGGAATGATCTTACAGAAAGGGCATGGGGGGTGGCGGTTGACGGTGTATAGCCCGGTTCTCTCGGGAAGTGGGCTTGGCTAAGACACTATACCCGTTTGGGAGGGTTATGCCTGCTTCCGATCCGGAAACCTTAGCGGATTGTTTCTAACTAGGGAATCTTTGTAAAGGCCTCGTAGCGTCCCTATGCAGTCACACCTTGGAAGTGTGGTACGTGCCTGATCAGCACAGCATGGTTGGGTTTAAAGTTCTTCGGAGCTTTTACGCGAATTGTGGTGAAAGTGTACAACCTCTGCAGAGTGTAAAAGTGTTATAACAGCCGTGTTCGCGGTCATGAACGGCCTGGACCCTCACGTGATTAATATATCGAAACATGAAATCAAATCATTACATGCATATGTTATTGGTTATGTTCATTGTTTATTTTATGCTAATATAGGTTGGTATATACTTACATCCTAGTAAATAGTTGCTTGTTAATAAAATTTGACCAACTAAAATACTGACCGCTGCAAACCAAGCCTTTCCTTGATAGCTTGCATATTTCCCCACTTGCTGAGTACCAACCATAAGTGTACTCATCCTTGCTTATATTGGATCAGAAGGTAATAATGGAGCGGAGTACCTCAGCGATCTTGATGAGTTCTAGGCGTGTGTTCCACCAGTCAGATGCCTGTGGAGTGCTTTTGGAGCTATTGTCTTTAGTTATCGTGTGAACCAGTTTAATTTGGCCTTTGTGTCATATTCGTGAGTGTAATAAATACTTTATTTATTAAATATTCGTTTGAGTATTGTTTCTGCTATTCACTCGCGGTCTATCATATGTGTAAAATTTGATCCTAACACACATATGAGATGTACTCGGTTTTCTTTCTAAAACCGGGTACGACAGACAGCTGGTGAGCCTCACCTTCAATCCGCCAGAGCATGGAAACAGGCACATGTGCTCCAGCTTCACCGACAGCGGAAGATCCAGCACCCTGTGCCATCGCAGGCTGGGGCCCACTCGCCCGTCGCGGCGCTGCTGCTGCTCGCTCTGGTTGGTACATGCGTGGCTGCGGCGCCGCTCCTTCGGCCATGGCAGCCGCGCGGATGCCCGCTTGGGCGGCAGCTCGCGCAGGAGTCCTGCGGCTGGCAGGGGGCGGCGCGGGGGCACACGACCACAGTGCAGCAGCTAGCGCGCGGCGGAGCGGGGGCCTGCGGTGGAGCTCGTGCTTGCTGCTGGGACCGGGAGCTGTGCCGGGCCGCCGTGACGGGAGCGTGCGCCGTGCGGTCTGGCGGGCGTGGCAGAAGACTAGAAGGCCATCAGGGACTATCAAGGGATTCGATTTAAAGATGCGGTTAGATTTCATCAATTTTTTCTAGCTATTTCAGTTTACACAATAGCTAAATTATAATTTTAGCTATTCATTTTTGAGCAATCTGTTGGAGATGTTCTAATTTAGATCGCAATCCAAATATTTATAATACACCCCCTAATTTGGATTATTTGGATCGCGATTAATAGTCGCGATCCAAATATTAACATAAAACCTCCTTAAGTCCGACGATATCTTTTTCAAAGTCCTCCCGGTTTGCGGCTGCTGCCCTGCGTCCCTCCTCGGTGGATCTGCCATGGCGATGGCTTTGGCGCCCGCCGGCGGCATGGATCCGTCAGCTGTTCCTCCGCCAGAACCTCCATTCTCTGCGCCGGGTCTCCGACTCAGCCGTCGTCTGTGTCGGACGGGACCACGGCAGTGGGCTCGACTGGAGCCGCGCCGGCGTGCTGCGCCGATTGTGGGCAGGACAACCTCGTGCGTTATGAGGAGCCTCTGGAAGAGGGACCACAGCACGCGATGCCTACCCCAGCGCGACCAATTTCAGCTGCCATGGCGGGCGGCCAATGAGAGATGTCTACCTGTCCATGCTGCTATCGGTGACCTCTTGCAGCCTTGGTCCTGGCACCCGCAGCAGGGCATAATGGTTCACCGGCATGGCTCTGTATGGCCGAGGTTAGTTGCCCCGGCCGGCAACCCCGGAGCGGATGATCTTTAGACAGGTATTATCAGAACCTGAACTCTGAATATTACCAATGCGGCAATGCAATGGTCAAGTAGTACCGAAACTAGAAACGAGACAACATGAGAGATGGCGGCCTCTCCTGACTGGTGGATTGATTGATCTTGTTTTTCAGAAGAACCGTGAGGCATAGCACAAGATTCTGATTCGGCCTAGGAGGGAGTTTATTCTTCTGGAGAAGGTAATTACCTATACCCCCCATTTCTTTCTGTATCTTACAGTTACTAATTAGAGACTACTGAATCATCAACAAAAAAAAAATATACCTATTAGTTCTGCCGAAGTTTTCCACTCCTGCTGATAAAATTGCGGGAGTACGATGGTGGCATACCATAGTTTAAAATGTAAAATAAGATACCAGGGGAGGGGAAACAAGAACCATGTAATTTAGCAATTGCAGATCTCTATTCATTTTGCTCCAAATTGGAGCATCTAAATTTGCTGAAACAAAGATTTGTAGCATCTAATACAGAGTACTATCAATGAATTATTACATCAGAGAAGTATCAGAGCCTTCTGTGACAACTTCAGGGCCTTGCGTGATAGCTGCAAGCAGCCTTGGCACTGGGGGCATATCAATCTCCTGCAGACCCTCAAGAACACGGACCACTTCACCCATTGTTGGCCGATCAAGCTCATTGTCTTGGATGCACCAGCATGCAACTTTGCAAACCCTCTCAGCCTCTTCCAAATTGAAGTCACCATGCAACTGTGGATCCACCAGACTCTGCACATCTCCCTCGTGAAGCTTGCTGATAGCTAGCACAGGGAAATATTCAGTCTGATAATTGCCGCTACTGTATGCTTCAGGCGAATTTCTCCTACCTGATACAACTTCCAACAGTACCATACCGAAGCTGTAAATATCAACTTTTGATGTAACAGCACCTCCGCCAAGCCACTCTGGGGCAAGGTACCCTGCAGTTCCTCTGAATGTGGTCAGCACTCGGCTAAATTCCCTTCCTACAAATGCTGCCATCCCAAAGTCTGCGATCTTAGGAACAAATGATCCATCAAGAAGTATGTTTTGTGGCTTAATATCACAGTGAATGATGCATTCTCTGCAACTCTGATGCAAGTAGGACAATCCTCTAGCAATTCCTAGGACAATTTGATACCTACTGTTCCAATTTAGGGCAGCAGCATTGCTCTGAAATAGATGAGCATCGAGAGACCCATTTGGCATGTGTTCATACACAAGTAACCTCTTATCACCTTCACAGCAGAAACCAATCAATTTGACAAGGTTGATATGTTGGATCAGCCCTAGTGAGCTCACCTCAGCCCTGAATTGCTTCTCTCCTTGACGGGCACCGTCAAGCCTTTTCACTGCTATAGCAGTCGACTCACTTAGCACTCCTTTGAATACACAACCAAAGCCACCTGCTCCAAGCTTTTCCGAGAAATTTTTAGTAGCATGGCCTAAATCAGTGTATCTAAATGATATAATTCCACCACCACCTTGACTGTCATACAATGGGGCACCACACCATTTGAATTTTTCTCTCCAAATCACAAACATCAGAATGAGGATTAGTAACACAAAACCAATTACACTTGCTGCAATAACAACTCCAATGCTTGATTTTCCTTTGTTTCTTCTCAGACCCGGTGAATCAGCGGCGGCAAGGCGAAGATAAAGAACTTCTTCAGAATTATTGTCAATGCCATCATTCTGATTCACACTAAACAGTTCCCCATGCCAGACAGAGCATCTACTACTGTTATAGGAATAAGCAGTGCAGGAGCAGGAGTTGAGACAAGCTTCTTCACATTTGCTCTGATTGGTGGCATCATCTATGCTTTGGGGGTTATAGGGCAATGTAACATGAACAATGGGGTGGAAAATGTCTGTCGACCTTGTTGTGTTCTTCTCATTAGTGCAATGTAATGGGGTATTTCTGATGCAGCCTCCTGTCCGTTCATCAAGCGCCCAATCCTGTGGTGACTTCTGGGAGAAGCTATCCATACAGTTACAGAACGAATGGGAGGTGCCGTTGCAAGTTGTGAATGGTCCACATGTACCATACGGAGTGCAGGGATCAGCCGGCTGGGAAAATATGGCTTGCCAAGACTGCTCAGCTTTCGACCAAACATTCATCTTGATCTGGCCAGAGATGTCTAGCGAGACGAATGTCAAAGATGAGTTATCCAGTGAAGTGTACATGTAGTACTCCTCTGCATCATCATCAACATATACAGGGTCTATCAAGCCTTTGGTCTGTGGATTTGTGTCCAGCATCATCTTGAGTATCGGTATGAGCTTCAGTGTCGATGGTCCGGATGACCAGCGCCAGAACACCACAGACGGGTTCCGGTGCTTGAGGACCACCCCAGTGGTGTCAATCTCTATGGAGTACGAGCCAAGACCTGGATCGATGAGGCTCTTCCTTGTGATGGCCTGACGGTTGAAGCCGGTGAGCTTGTTCCGGCCGAATTTGGCACCCGGAAGCACGACATCTGTCGGGTAGTCAAAGCTCTGCCATAAGGTGACATTGGATGAGGGGCTTCCTCTGAGGGCAAGGTTTCCTGTGTCGAAGAGAACAACACTGGTAGTGTTGGTGCTACTGCTGTTAGCAATGTGCGTGGACCAGACTGTGGATTCAGTACTGACAGCAGGGTTTACGATGGTGAGGTTGCCATCGCTCAAGATTTTCAGCTGTGTTAACTTGGGGTCAGTGATTGGCTCCTCTCTATTGGCGACCCAAACGGTTGTGAAAACCGGGATGCTGTTGAACCAGATGCCAAGGTACCAGTTGGGGGAGGTGATGTTGTTGCCGGACTTACTGGTGATGGCTGTTGGTTGGAAGAAGCCGAGCGCAAACTTGCCGTTCCTCGAGACGAGCCTGTCGCCGACGCCGAGCGCTTGGCCTGCCGTGAGAGTGTCGGTTGCCGCTGCGGCGGAGCATGGTGGAGTCTGCAGGGAAGCGCAGAGAAGAAGAAGGCCGCCGAGTAATATGTGGATGGGATTCATGGACAGACGAGGAAGTTGGAGGGAGGGACGACGGATGGGTGAACACTCAACATTCACGCATTTGTGGCACTAATTTGTGCCAATCGGAGAAGGAAGAAGAGGACGCGCAGAAACGGCGAGTCGGCCGGCGACGACGCTGGCGAGTCAAATTGGGCCTGCTGTGTGCTCCGCAACGACGAGGACAGCACTGGTACCAACTTGGGCTCCCACTTGTGCTGGGTACACTGCATGATAACGGTTGTAAGTGCTCTCGGCTCTCCATAAAATATTGCAAGGAGGTATTGCCATGAAAACCATGTGCGGCCGTGCAGCAGCCACAACCTACGAAAGGAGGCCATTTTTCAGAGTTTATCAGATAGTAGAATAGAAGAGAAACTTCCCAGCACGCCTCAGGTGATCTGATTGAAGCTTCCATCGTGGAAAGCCGATGGTGGTCAACTTCAGACGTTCACATTTGGTCCAGGTCCAGCCAACCGAGGTCAAGTCAATAGTTCACGACGCGCCCTCAAAACTCGATGGTGATAAATGATCATCCATCAGTCATGTGATAGGGGGTGCAGGTTTGTGCCTGCATCAAGTGTCGTCAGAGTTGATACGATTTGATACAGAAGAAATCCATCACAAGTTGCTGGGGATCGGAGTCAAGTGGAAAGCTGACGTTGGCGAGGTGGAGACGCGAATCAACACCGTGTTCTTCATGGGAAGTAGCCGTCACCACATAGTACATGGCGATGATATGATGCAGAGGTGTCCCTTGCTTTATTTTCCTGGTCCTAGTGCTGGCACTGCTAATTTTTCTCCTGATGGTTGGGGGCAAAAAGGGCAAACAAGAGTAAACGGAAGACTGTAGGCAACCCAGCTGCGCCTGGCCCTGAGAACTTGTGTGGCATCGTTTTGGTAAGAGTAGCAGCGGTGCAGTGTGAATCCAGAACCATTCAAGCATATATACTTTAGCCAAACCCAGCAAGACCCATTAGAACAGGGAAATAGTATTATGTTAATATTTTCTTTGGCTAATTGCGCAATTATGATTTGCTTTGGCTTGCCCAATCCTTTGGGGGAGACGATCAAGTTAGCCCTTGACATGAACTTGATGTACTCTCTGTCTCTCTTCAAATGAACTTTAAGTGGAACATAGTACAACGAAGGAAAATCCATGGAAAACGCATGAATAGATCATTGGTGGCTTCACTGGTGGTGTATGGTGAAGTATGTTCGTCTTCGCTTGCGATGGACAAGTGGTAGTAGGCAGGGCTCGGTTCCAAACAAACGCATTCACCGCCGGCCGTAGAATCCGAGCGAGGGACCAGAGAAGAATGGCCGGATGCAGAGAGGAAGGCCAAGTGGTGTGATGTGGCCGTGTGGTGTTGTCAGCTGCATCCGTAAAGAAAATGCTAAGCTCAGGCCACTAGCAGACGCCAGGGGTGTGTTCAGGTGAGGGTTGGTAAAATTACTTTTTTTTCTGGGGTGCGTGTTATATGAGAGGAATGAATAGGAAAGGTGAAAAAGGAATTTTTTGGGATGCGTGTTCTGTGAGGAGGTGAATAGAAAGTAAAAAGTACTTTTGGAACCTGAACACAGCCTATCGCAAGATATCCGTGGTCCCACGGATGGGCAAGTTAAGATGCTAGTTAGGGACAGCCTAATTTTAGACAACCTAGCAATCATCATTAGCCTTAGAACCCAGGTCACACCAGAATTGACAGCCCATCCATCAAACCAGCTACGGACGAAGTGGTAACCCCTGTCACTCGATTCCTTTTTTCCCTAAAAATCTAAACACAGCACCGGTCTGAACATGCCATCGAATTCAGGGAAGATATGGTGCCAGACTGCCATTGCCAGAAAGACAAAACACGTCGCATGGGAGCCAGAATGTCAGGTATACCGTATACAGGCCCAGCAACGATAGGTGCAGTCTCTCTAGAGCAACAACAAGCGCCATCTTGTGCCCTACCGATCAACCGCCAACACCTCACCTGCGTTGGCTCTCGTCCAAGATTTCGTTCAGTTGAGAGGGTCACGCGTCGGGCGGGCGCCACAGACAACCAGGCGTCCATGTCCATGCCTCATCCCGTGAGCTGCCTGTGGCATGTGCCGTGCCGTGCTTCCAATGAACCGCAACACAGCACGCCACAAAACCTCACCTCCCTGGGACAACCCGCTGCCTAACGATCCAATCCAACAAACTGGATCCATCCAGCAGGTCACACAAACTTCACTTGCAGTAAAAGCATCCATCACATCACACCCTGTTAGCCAGTTATAATTAGTTACCAGTGATAGCATTTGCTAGCGTGCATTATTGTAAAATCAGCATTGCAACGGATCTCCTGGTGAACAACAAATCGACGCGAGATAAAATGGAAATTAACGAAGTTACTTGCAGGACTCATCGATGAGCAAGAATGAAGCCATACATTGACAGTGTATATCAACAGTCAATTAGCTTAGCTCTCTTTGGATTGCACAGCAAACGTTGGCGGGCATATCAAGAACATACTTTTGAAAAGAATCAACGATTCCCAGCTACCCCAAAACCTATACTCGGTCAAACTCGGGTACACCACACGCAAGTCAGAATTTGGTCATATAACTCGGCCAGACTTTACAAATTGAAACAATCAATGCGTCATAATAAGAAGAGGGGGAAAAAAGAAAAAAAAATGTAATTCCCTCACGAGGCTCCGCTGTATCCTGAGCTGTAGCCACTGTAGGCGCTCTTCTTCATCGCGCCCGACTCCATCTCCTGGGTCTGGTGGCCCTCGCTGCTCGACGCCGATGGTATCTGACCATACTCGCTGGTCGGCGCGCTGTATTGGCTGCTTGTGTAGTTGTTGTTGTTGAACGCCATCTTCCTGAACTTCTTCATGTCCTCGTTGTATTGGCCTGAGTCGTAGTCCGAGCTGCTGTATGACCCAAAGAAGCGGCTGTGACCAGGTCGGACACCTTCGTTAAGGTCCTCCAAAGACACGTCGCCTTCCAAAGCCCGAACAACCTGAACATCAATCAAGCAACAGATTATTAAACCACCAGGTGAATATATGATTATGAACACATGTGGCAAGAATGTGAGTGACCAAGTTCCAACTCAGAAGCCACTGTATGCTATGGATTCAGAATTACAACTTAACAACAGTATAGATGTTGAACAGATTATGTTGAGAAAAGTTCATGATTAGGAATATTTTCTAGGGCCGTGGAAAAGATGATTATGAATTACCTGGCTCATGCGTGGACGACGGCGTGCAGAATGGCGCACACATGCAGCAGCACAGGCTATCATTCTCGCTATCTCATTAGGATTGAAGTCTTTTCCCAGCCGAGGATCCACCAAAGAATCATATTCACCATCCTCGAGTGCCCGCATCAGTAAAGGCCTTGCCTGGAGATGATACAGCAATGTCAGTCACAGGAACATTACAACATAACAGTCCAGATAATGACAAGGATAAATACTTTCTATGTTAATCAAATAGTCAGGGCAGTCTATGTTAATCACATTGACAGGGCAGGTATAGACAGATGCTTCTCAAGGATATTCTCAAGGTTGATAACAATAGAACAGATGCGGTAAAAGTTTACAATAACTATTTTGGAATTAGAGTTATGGTATTATAAAGCACAGATGGAAGTATATAGGCTCTTATAGCAAATATTAACTATTTTCATATCAGAAAAAAATGTGTCATGAACTAATGATCAATTCTAAAGTGGTTCCTTGTTTGAAGAACAGATCATGATTATTAGACAAGACGATTTTTTTTACCAAGCATTAAGATTTAAGAAGCATTCAGGAAATATAAAACTTGAAAATATGTTTGAAGTAATTACCCAGTCAACCAGGCTGTCATCCATATATGTTTGGGCTGTGTCAACTGGTCGCCGCCCAGTGATTAGCTCAAGAAGCATGACACCATAAGAAAATACATCTGATTTTTCAGTGAGCTTGCCAGAAGACGCATACTCAGGCGCCAAATACCTAAAGCCAGGATAATGTACATTAGCAAACCATAATTATAACTATGGCATAGAAAGTGAACACTGGAACAAATTTCTTGCTACTTTTACCAATTTTACATTTTTTTTGTATCTAATGTGAATAGATGTAAAAGGTTAAAAAAAACCATGGGTGTTGTGCCTTTAAAAAATTAATCACACTTTTGACCTGCTCTAAGTTGTATACTGAAAGTGCCTGTTACCTAGTCTAACATCAATTTATACATACCCGAAAGTGCCCATTACTCTTGTCGAAACATGAGTGTTGTTATCAGTAGTAAACTTTGCAAGTCCAAAATCCGCAACCTGTACAGAGTCTCTTGTTAGTTTAGAGTAAAGCTCAACAAAATATTTGAATGGTATAGACATTTAAACAATTATGTATAATTCCTCATCTAATGCGACTGGAAAAGGATGCCAAGGTGGTGGATGTAAAATAAGCAATGCTTAAGAAACACCCTTAACTTCAAATGGATAATGATAGTGTAAACCTCCGCAACAAGAAAAGGAAACTCAGAGCATACCTTAGCTTCAAATTTGAAGTCAAGAAGAATGTTTGATGCCTTGATATCACGGTGGATGATCTTTGGATGGCCTGCACGTAAAGACGATGTTATATCAAGTCATCCTATATTTCTATATTTAGTAGGCCATATAGTCGTAATAAAATGTTTATGGTAGTTATGGATGTTAACTCACAGTCCTCGTGAAGATATGCTAAACCCTTGGCAGCACCCAGAGCGATCTTTAATCTAGTTGGCCACTCCATTGTGGGTCGATCTTTCCCTACAAATGGTGCAAATATGAGATATGTCAATAATAGGGACACAGATCATGTGAGCATGGAAACAGCATCAACTTGCATCAATAAAACTTTAGAACAAAGCAAATTGCAAGAGAAGGCAATTTTCATTGTGCAAGACTGACATTTGTGGATTGCCATTTCAAATAAGATAAGAAAAAAGCATTGCTTCAACTGAACAATCCTACTGATTAGGCAGCCAAAATTACTTAATACTCCCACAAATTTGTTATTGTAAATTTAGACAGCCCACTTGAATATCAAATTACTTTGATGAAAAGGAAGAAAGAATCCGAAAGTTCAGTCGACAGCTCAGACATAATAACCTAATAATTTCTAGTATCTAGTAAACAGATTGGCTCCAATTGAAATGCAACCTAGATGTGCTAATCAAAACTTTGTAACATGGTCTCAAAGGAAACCAAAACGAACAAGAAAACATATGGATTGCATAATCAGACAATGAAGCAGAAAATGAAGAAAAGGCATACCATGTAAGTGAAATTCCAATGTGTTGTTGGGGACAAATTCATAGACAAGCAACCTCTTGCCTCCAGAAATGCAGTAACCAACCAAAGACACGAGATGCTTGTGATGTACTCGACTGATAATTTCAACCTCAGCCTGGAACTCACGCTCTCCCTGGCCACTTCCAAGTTTCAATTGCTTTACAGCAATCTCTTTGCCATTAGGCAGCATTCCTCTGTGAACGTACCCAAAACCACCTTGTCCAAGGAGATTAGCATCCGAGAATCCGTCAGTTGCCCTCAGCAACTCTTCATATGTGAATGTGCTCTTTGAGAAGCCAAGGGCAGGGCCTGGGGATGGTGGAGGTAGTATCTCACCACCAGAGTAATTAGAACCAGACCCACCGCTACTGTTTAACATTGCCGGTGGAGGCGGCGGTGGTGGTTGTGGAGGACGATTGGCATATGCTGGCGGAGGTGAAGGGTGCATCTTGACCACATGCTCAGGAGGCGGAGGAGGCGGTGCATTTTGCTGCCAGCTCTGGTATCGTCCACCATATGGATCCTCTGCGATAAGATAAAACGTCATGTGAGATCAATTGTGTCTCCATCGTCAAAACTTATATTCTTCTAAGTTTAATGGATATGAAAAGATATACCAAGGTACTCCTACTTTTTTTTTCAAACAAAGAGAAGAGACAAGCAATAGCTAAAACTGAATATAATACATCATTTGATTTAGACAGCATGCGTGGCATCCATCAACAGTTATCAGGTAATGTGATCACAGAGTATTTTATCGTTGAACATAAGAAAAAAGCACACTTGTCTAGGTAACTAAGACTTAACCGTCAGGATTAATGATTAACTGAGTGCGGAATCCAGGTCCAATTCTCTTGAAATTCAAAGTAACTTCTATACTTTTCAACCTATTTTGCACGGGTCAAAGTAGTCGTACGCGAAGAATCGGGCAGCGACACACCTAACACCCATGTTCACGGCGCGACCTAAGATCCACCGCCACCCAAATTTCCAGGGAGACGAGAATTGAAGCCGACAGCAACGTGACTCGCTACACGCAACGGCACTCACGCACCAGATCTGGATCTAGAAAGCGACAGGCAAGCAGTTCCTGCACGGGGAGGGTGTGTACGAGCCAGAGATCTAAACTCACCCTTGTACGGCGGCGGAGGCGGCGGGTACCCGTAGTGCTGCTGCGGAGGCTGGGCGCGGCGGCGCTTCTTGCGGAGGCAGCAGAGGCAGATGAAGCTGGCGAGCAGCAGCAGCACGAGGCCACCAACAGCCACGCCGACTACGAGCGAAGTGGACGGACCCGACCCGCCGCCGCCTCCCCCCGAGGAGTGGCTCGACTTGGGCGGGGAGTGGCCCGACGGCGTGGACGGCGTCGACCTGCTTCCGCCTCCTCCTCCCCCGGAGGACGGCGTGTCCGAGGGCGGGGACCTGCCGCCGCCCCCGGACGACGGCGGGGATGGCGTGTCCGAGGGCGGGGACGGGGTCGTCCCGGGCGAGGACGGGGAGGAGGGCGACGGCGCGGAGGGCGTCGCCGGGGTGGAGGAGGACGAGGGCGGGGACGCGGCGGGGGTGGCGGGTGTGGGGACGGAAGGGGTGGAGGAGGGCGGCGGCGCTGATGGGGCCGGCGGGGACGGCGCGGCGGGGGTGGTGGGCGTGGGAGTGGGCGGGGTCGGCGTCGCCGGGGTGGACGGGGGCGGCGCAGATGGCGTCGCTGGTGGAGGAGTAGTCGCGTTGGCCGGCGGCGCGGACGGCGTTGTCGGCGCCGGCGCGGCCGTCGGCGTCGACATCGCGCCGCTGCTGCTCCCTCCGAGCCTTGGAGGGAGGCGGACTGGTTGTTTCCTCCTTTGCTTAGCGCGTAAGAGTGGGGCGGCTTAGCTAGTGGAGGTGGAGACAGCGAGATGCTTCTTCGTCGCGCTCGATGCGCGGTGGGAGAGAGAGATAGGAATCACAGGAAGGAAAGCTAGGCTAGGCTAGCTATCAAGTAATCAATCAAGCTACTAGCCGCGGCGGCAGTGGGAGGAGAAGAGAGAGATGAGCAGCAGCAGCAGGCAGGGCGGTCGAGCGTTAAATGGAAAGTGAGAGACGCAGGAGGAGAAGGGAATGAGAGGGTGGGAGAGCGGAAGGTGACAGCGCGAGCGTGGTGGGCCCGGCCGCCCCGCCCGCGCATCCGCGGCTCCACAGCGTTCGGGTGCGCGGTCGTTGGGACCGGGAGGCTTCACCGGCACGGTCACCGACAGGTGGACGAGGCCTTCTGGTGGGACCGGAGGGACCCACCTGTCTGTGACTTCACTAGAAATGACGTAGCAAGGGCGGCGTGGTGACGCTTCGCGGTGGCTCGCCATCGATTTTGATAAAGCGCGCGTCACCTTTTCCATGCCGCTGCCTGGATTGCGCAGCCTTTACGGCGGGTTTTACGCGGGGTGGACCCGGCAGGTCAGCGAGAGCCCCCAGCCAGAGAGTTTCACCGGTCGCGGTCCCACTCCCACCGTCCCATGTTGTGGCAACGGAGGAGGGTGAGGATGTGGGTCCCGCATGTCAGCACCTTGGACTTTACCGCCGCCGATTCACCACCTCGGTGACGTGTTCCTCCAGGTCACGAGGAGCAACGTGGGTGGGGACTGGACCGCCGGGCCCACTACGCGGCGAGCGTGATTGGCGGCGGCGTAGGGCCAGGAAGGACACGACACGTCGACACGCGCGGATGCGTGCCAAGCCGGCTCGCACGGTTTCCTCCAGCCCTTTCTCCTGCTCGTCGTGGTCGCTCGCCATTTGTCTTCTGTCCTGAGAGACAGATGACAAAAGAAAAAAAGAAAAAAAAAACCACGGTTGCTGTAGCAAATTAGCAATGGAAGCATTCGAGCTATAGGGGTACGCAGTGCATCGCATCGTCACACCCGGACCTTAGATAGTGAGATGTGTTCACGTGCGCTTCGTTTTAGCTCGCTCAGACGCTAGTCGCTCTTCGCTTGCTCGACAGCAACATCATCGCCGTTGGCTTCCAAATTGCCTTCGCCTCCCGGATGACGAACCGAGGAGGATATATCTCCTCTCCTTGTTTCTGCGCAAGTGTGTTGAAACTGTCCATACGTGGAAAGTATGTATGGTTGTGGAATAAACCTGCACGTGGTATTATTCTCTCTTTTTATCTACCTTTTTCACTTGTGATGTCAACCTTGCCGCCTTGGAATACCCTAGGACTGGGAGAGAAACTATCTAGAAATAAACCAAACGAACTTAAGGCGGCGCATGCATTTTTCCAAACACGCTATACTCACCATGGCAACTAGTGATGGACCGCAAGCTCAAGCTGGTTGGGGTGGATCGGAAGGCCATCCCAACCCAAGACATCATTAACTAGTTTCTATATATCCATATTATATAAACACTACTTATATAAACTACCTCCACAATACATAGTTTCTTAAAATTAAGGCCCTGTTCGGCTAGCTGCACTGCAGCCAGCCCTGGCTGTTTGTGGGTGGCTGACGGGTGGGGCCAGCCGAACAGGCTGTAAATTACCATCCAATCACATATGTTCTCTCTCCTTGCCTCTTCCTATCATCAAGTTTTATTTCTTGGTTCTTGTGTAGACATAGTTTCTCATGTAAGACATCATATCCTTCTCTCCCCTCTTTAATTCTCTTGCCACATCACCAGATTGCTTATGTGGCAGGCTATTTAATGTTACGGACACCATCCTAGTAGATGGATTGGGGATGGCCTAACTCAGCTTGGCAGGACTCATTGCAGTTTTTAATGAGACGAGCAAATTATTTTTGCTCGTTTCATTAATAATTTTGGTCATGAGCTATAGTACAAATATAAAAAAAAATAAGTGTGGCCTTAATGATATTTTTTTTTGAATATGTATGAAGTTATTGCCGTACATATGTTCCCCACTGATAGTGAATTTTCAATATTTAGAACTTTATAATTGATTGCTATAGGCCTCTTGCTACTAAATTTACATTTGATTCACTAACCTAGCAACCTAGATTGAGTCATTGATGAGCCGACCTAATATTTTTTCTCGTTGTGTCAGACCGAGCCGGCGTCCAGCCCTGGTGGCGACCCTTCGCTAATGGAGAAAGTCATGTTAGTACCGGCTATACGACCGGTATCAAACTTCCGGTATTAAATGGGCAGCCCGTTAGTACCAGCTGCAGCAACCAGTACTAACTGGGCCGCAGGGTCGACGGGGTTGATTTTGAGAAAAAAAAAAGAAAAAAATTGTAAGCTCACTGGGAGGCCCGTTAGTCACAAGTTACGCGAATGTTTCATGCGTAAATGCGCGTGCGCGGTTCATGGGAACCGAACTCACAACTTCTGGCCTCGCGCGTAACCTCCTTTACCATCTCACTTATGCATCACTTGTGATTGAGTGAGATATGCTTTCCTTTTGAACTATACTCCACGGACCCACTAAATGCCAAAATTTAGTACCGGCCGGTGTTACGAGCCGGTACTAAATGCACGGGTGCCTCGGGACCCCCAGGACCATTTAGTACCGGTTGGTGTTACAAGCCGGTACTAAATCGTCCGTGGGCTCTCGGAAACCCCAATGACACGTTGGTACTAGGTTCTAAAACAACCGGTACTAACGTGACGGGGACAAATACTCGATCTCTACCCGTGCTTGCTCCATTTCGCTCCACCTGCAGGGTGGGAACTCGTCAGGAGCCGTTCATTAGCGCGTACTACTAGTAGTAGGAGGCACCGAACCGCGGACAGGTCACGAGCAGCTGCTATGCTACTACGCTACTAATCCTCCGTCTGTCACATGGGTTGGCTTCGTCTCCGGAGGTCCTGCTCTTTGCGAGTGTGTTTAGGCGGGAGCCAGCCAAGTGGAGCGCCCTAATTTGGCCGCCAGCCCTGCCAAACTGCATCCAAGTCTGCTGCACGCGCTAGTATATCTGTATATGCCGCGTACTCTTGGGAGTAGCTTCATATATAAACGTGAGAAATACTATCTTCAAAGAGAAAAACGTGACGTGCAATTACCCCCATTCAATTCTTATTCTTCAGAAAAAAGAAGAACTATTTAATTTACCCGAGGTCATTCGATCCTGGGTTGCCAAGCAACCACGGTCAGTATCATGTTGACCAACTACTGATATTCTCCGTAACACGGACGAGTTGACAATGTCCACTAGCCAGCCAGACAAAGGACGCGTTCGAAGTAGGTTAAACGATGTTACTTGCTGCCCAGATTAATTCCGACATAAACTACGCTTAGAGGCCCAATTGGATACAGAGGAGCGAGCGAGAGAAGAGCAGAGGAGGGGAGGATAAAGAATGAGGCCCACGCCGCAACGGTGATAGAATAACCCGCGCCGCACATGCTGCGTGCGCGAATCTTGCTGTCTGCATTGACGATTGCAGACCAAGTATTGTGTTGTAGTATGTGTATTAACCAACTGAACTGAACTGATGATCTATAGCAGTTGTTGGGTGTTTCAATTCAATTATGGATACATGCATGTATCCATCAGCATGCAGATGTATACGCATGGGATGGATACACTGATACACTACTATCATGCAAGTGTCAGCATGCAGAGATAGAGATTTTTTAGTCAAACCAAACGGAGAGGGAATTGTTACTTTTTTTTCTCTTTGCCTGTTAGTTACCAAGTTTATTTTCTATTTTATTTTCATCTAATAGTAATCTACTCCTTGAGTCACAAGTCTGGTGGAACATTGTATACAAGAATAAACACGGACAAATACTTCATCTCACAATTTTCAGCGGGCATCGGCTTTATGCTCTCTTGCTTCAACAGTAACAGGGAAATTTCGCAGCACCTGTGCCAAAGCTATTTCCACCTTGAGTCACAAGTTTCAGCTATTTGACTCCTCCATTTGCATGATAACGTTACGAACATTACATAGCCTCTGCTAAATGCTCTGACCGTGATTAGCTCCAGAGAAAGGAAACTAAAACCTCCGACGACCAATAATACTGATAGAGTGATAAACAACAACCACACGACGGCTACTTTGATGAATGCTGTCCGTGTCCGAACGATAGTCCAAATCAGACACAATTAAGAGCGTACAAGCTAAGAGTACTGTATTACTCCTCGTCTCCTCGAGACACTGATTGTGACACCAAGACACTTAAACTCATGCCTCGAACTCAATCAGCCAGCAATGCACATCTGCCCACCGATACAATGATTATGATGTTTATGTTCCTACCAAATCGAGCTCTACTAGTGTCCTGCCAAACGTGATTGTCTTAGGGGCATCACCACCATCATCATCATTAGGCTTGAACGGAACATTTGTATTTGCAATGCCTACGCGGAGGAGAATGTGTCGTTGGCTTGTTGCTTCTTGGTATGCGAAGGCATCTTATATATCTCAACCGCAGCTGCTTGCAGGCCATGTGCCTGCAATCATATGCGTACAAGATTCTCCGTCGGCGATTTCCCTGCCGTCCACTCAACTCAATTTGTTTCAGCATGTTTATCTTATATATGTGTGTGTGTTTTAATTTGTAACCAACCATAATCATCATGAAAAGTTTTAATAATTTTAGTTTTGTCCAGCATTTTGTTGGTCTTTAAGATGATGATGTTTTGTGAAGACGAGCGTAGAAGAAATCAAGAGAAACACGCTTGGTTGTTGGTTTGTTTCATCAAGATGGATGATGGTAAGGTGCGTCTTATACATGTAGCGATCTTACCCGAGAAATGGGCCCACTTAAGTATATTCCACCTTCCATTGGTGCTAATACACGAAAATGTTCCCAAGTGCGGATTCGACCGTCGAGTCAAGCTCGACTAACTGCTACTGAAGATCGTCCGTCCATACGCTCACTCGAAGGTGAGTTCCAAAGATCACATCATTCCACAATTCAAATTACAACAAGGTTCAGAGTTATTACAACCAGATTGAAATGATAAATAAAATAGTTTGAGTTCATGCAACGGAAAGTAAACGAGATACTAGCGACGATCCATAGTATCGTCACGATGAAGTCAGCCGTGACGCTACTCCTCACGATCCTCGGGAGAGGTCGGCTCCCACTCGATGCTGTAACCGGGAGGAAGCTGGGAGGCCCAAGCCATAGAGGCAGCTACCTCCTGAGGGGACGGTCCTGAAAATGTAGCCACAAGCAAGGCTGAGTATACTAGTTATACTCAACAAGACTTACCCGACTGGTGATCACTACATCACCGACTCCTAAAATGAGAGGCTGTTTGGCTAGTGGGGTTCTTTTGCCAAAAGCGACTAAGCGGATTTCTAGTTTATCCATTTTGATTTTAATTCTTTTAGCCTATCCATTCTAGGTGAGCCTAGCTAAACAATCAAGTTTTGCAATACAATTATTCCATACAAAGATTTCATCCTTCCAAGTTTCACTTCATAATATGTCATACATCGGTCAAGCAGTCTCATTAACCGCGAGAAGCGGACAGTTCGAACCGAATTTACTACCTGGCCAGGGAAAACCCACACATACGGAATGGTTGGAAATGCCAACACACCCCAATCCTTTCTCCTCTCTCTGCGAGTGGCTCCCGAGTCCCAATGCCTCAGGGTAAAGGTTTACCACTACTGGGACTCACGCAACTACCCTCATGTGCCCATGGGATAACGTTTCCAAGACAGAGAGCTGTCGGACCTGCCGCATCAATCGGATACCGGGACTTACCGGTCCCATAGTCCGTGCATATATGTGGTACGTTCAAACGCTTGACACAAAAGTACCACATGTTTCCAATTAAACCATCGATAGACGGGTATCTACAATCATCCGTCCATCATCTCTAGTGTTTCTGATATGAGTAGACATACAACTCCTATATCTCGCGAGTGTCGGAAAACACTCGACTTCTATCGGTCTTAAGCATAGCGACTATCGAACCTAACATACTAGTGTTCAATCAAAGGAACCTATGATCATGCAATCTAGGGTTTCATTCAACTCCTTGAAACTTAAATGCACAAACATATAGTCAAATAAATCGCGTAAGTAAAGTTAGGTTATGCTCCGGGGCTTGCCTTCCGGCTCGAAGCGGTACTCCTGCTCGGGGCTCGGATCCACGTGCACCACGTTCACCTCGGACTCCTGGGCGATCTCCTCGGCAGCGGGGACTAGCTCGTAGACTCCGTCGGCGAGACCCGAATCTACACGAATGCATGAAATGCTTAAATATCGAGATTTAAATAGTTAGGGTTTATTTAAATCTTGGTTGATGAATTGGAAAGGATAAACATTAATTATAAGTGAATATACCCTTTTCATTTTGAACCGTTACTTTGATTTTAGAGTTTTAGGTTTTTCTCTTTTCTTTTCTTTTTCTTCTCTTTTCCACCATTTAAGTCCTTTTTCTATTATTCAAAAGGTGAACTTAGGAATATTATTTTTATGTGCCATTTGACCAGAGGCTTGCTCATGCCAAGGCAGGAGCCTATCCCAAAATTTGGCTCAAGATGATTTTCCTATAATTTATCAAAAATGTTCTTATCTTTTTGCCTAAAAACAAACTAAATTCCTACAAAAATAATTACAAGGTTTCTGTCCACACCACTTGGCACAGTGACTTAGGGTACCAAGAGTGACCTCTCTGCAAGTTTGTATGTGGTTTTGATTTATGGTTATTTTTGTGGAATTTCACCATGTTTAAACTACCAAAAATCATTTGGCCAATTTCCAGTGTCCATAAATTACCATTTTCATTTTTCTAAGGTTTCTAATGTCTTGATTAAGTTTATGTGTGAAGGAGGTGATTTTTCACTGAGTAATTTATTTTCTGTGATTTATTTTCCAAAACAGCAGGGTATATGTTTGGAAATTCATAACCCTAAATTCACTGGGAATTTTTGTGCACCCTTTGCGCATTAAGCTAATGACAGTCACACTAACAACATATCCCAAGACCAGCTCAAGTGCATGTGTAGATTTTGAACTATGATGAAAAGGGTCCAAACGGATTTGAATTTATATTTCAAAATCTAAAGCCCAACTGAGTGAGGTGCAAAGGAAGAAGTTGGAATTAATGAATCACTGGTCACTGCAAAATTGGTTTGGCATTTTTCTGATTTTTCTACGATTTTCTACGAATTTTTGAAGTTCTCAACGAATTAAACCTAAAAGATAGAATCTATTTTACGCTGTGAACCCTAGAGTTTTTGAAAGTCTTACAAAGGGGTCCCTACATTTTGCATTCGGCCCCCTGGAAAGAGGTAGACGATGCAGTTCAGCCCTCGAGTTCGCCGGCGTGCTTACGCCGGCCAAACGGCGGCGAGTCCGGGCCGGGAAAGTGGGGGGAAACGGAGAGGGGCTCACCCCGGTCCTTTTAAGCTAGGAGTCGACGGCGGGGATGGCCGGGAACGGGGTCAGCGACGGTGGTGGCGGCTCTGCTTGCTCCGGCGAGCGGTGACCGGCGGCGTCGGGGTCGGAGAAGGTCGGGGAAGAGGTCGGTGAGCACCAGTGCGGCACAGCGAAGCTGTTGGTGCCCTCGGTTCGGCCGAAGGAGGAGCGGAGCGAGCTGTGCACGTGCGCGGGCGGCGGCGGAAAGCTCGGGCTTCTCCGGCGAGCTGCGCTGGCGGCTGTGGTGGTGGAAAGGGGTCGGGGCTTGGTCGAGGAGTGGCAGTGGGTGATGGGGAAGCTAGTGCGAGCCTCGGTTTGGCCGGAGGAGCAACGGAGAGAGCTGTCAACGAGAGCGAGCTCGGCGGCGGCTCTGCGAGCTCCGGCGAGGGTTTTCCGGTGTGGAGAGGGAGGGAACTGTTTGGGGGCTTAAGTAGGAGTGAGAGGGGAGGAAGAGGGTGCTCGGGCAGCACGGGATGGGGACTGGGGCAGCTCGGTGACGTCTCGCGGCGGCAGCAGCCTGGCGCGGCCGTTGGCGCCTTTTCCCGGCGTCAACGCGCGCGCAGGCGTGCTGCAGGCGGCAGGCGCGCGTGGGCGAGACGAGAAGAGACAGGACGGGGGAAAAAGAGACGGCGTGGTCGCGAAAGTCGCTCGGGGGACCGATGGGCAACGGCGGCGACGGCATTAACCGGCGGTCCGCGGCGGCGACGCGACGGCGAGGGTCAGCGCTACAGTGCGCCTCAGGCCACGCGACCTTGCCCGAAGCGTGCACCGCGAGCGGGGACACACAGCCGCGCCATTGGTCGGCTCAGGCGAGGACAGACGGCGACAGGGGCTGCCGGCGGCGAGCTCGGGCACGCGCGAGCGCGGCGTGGGCAACCCGTGAGCGCGCCTCTGCCGGGCAAAGGTCAACTTGGTTGGCATGGCTCAAACTCCAAAAATTTGAACATAGCTCGAAAATTTTCCAACATGAAAGTTGTTTAGAATTTCATGAGACATGTCCCTGCACTGGAGATTTTGAGAAAAAGTCGAAAGTTTGGCCGTAATTCAAAAGGGGGTAAAACCCTGCTTTGAACTGAATTTTTGAAATTCGAGGGGCTAAATGACAAAATTGGCCAAAGTGCCAATTGAGGTAAGGTTCAGAAATGTGAAGATGTACAACTTTGCTTTTTGGAGATTTTGATGTTCTGTGGTAAAATCGTGAGATTTGACTGAGATTCCATTTCAGCCTTGAATTTGAATTGGAAAATTCAAATTCCAAGATTAGGGTTTGAATTTTGAGATGCTTCCAGACATTTTTAGGCTATGGTTTGAAAAGGGAAGTTTCTTGGTTTGACTTATACTCCAACTTTCACATTTGCACTTTTTCAAGTTCTTAGGAAGTTTTTCAAGTTTCTTCATTGCTCCGTTTAAACGGTTTTTGATTCAATTTGGATAAATTTTCCCTTGTTTTCTTTAATTTCACTTTTGAAAGGTGCTTAGCTTAACTTAAACATCATTTTAGTGTTAAATAACACCAGGGGTGTTACAATACATAGCCAGACACATATGTTGTGTATGATTCGCAGAAATTCTTTTCTCGACTGACGTGATACTATAAGTCTATACTATGAGCACAAGTTTGTGTTATGTCCGCATTTTTGTTTCGACAAGGACGTCATGTCTGAACTGAAATATATGATCCATGTTGCTCGAAGTCGCAGACAAGTCTGTTTGCGGTGCTATATATACTCTCTACAGGCGCAGACAAGCCTGTTTGCGGTGCTATGATCCATGTTGCTCTCTCGTCACTTTCCTACAAGTCGATAGATTTGCCACAGCGTATGCACATTTCCTAAGAAAATCTTGCCGTCAGTATCCTAAAATAAAAGAACAGATGAGCAGTGACACATATTGTTGCGAATATACACGGAATTGGACGGTGATGCTGATTTAGCTACTTGGCTGCAATCACGGAGCTGCAAAATGAAGGGACGACGCCTATACTATCAAAATCACCGGCCGGCTAGGTACGGCGCAGAGTCAACTTTCTGCAGCAACCAGCAAGCATGGCCGGGGAGGCATGGGAGAACAGCTAGCTCCACAAGAAAATGAGAGGTTTCACCTACTAGGCTACTAGCCTGTATTCCATTTCCACGGTTGATCGATAACAGCAAGCCGTGGAATTGCTGGATATAGCTTCGGCACCCGGCCGGCATTACCAGCAACGCGGTTTCCACACACGACTGACGAGTGATGACGACGCTGATCGTTGCTCGCTGTCACCGATTGTTGAATTCGCTTGCCGCACTCAATGTGCAATGGTGTGGTCTGAACAACGAGCTGGAGACAGTGAGCTTTTGTTGAAAACTATGATGTACTGAAAAAAAAAACTCATGATTGTTGCCTCGCCGCACAGATTTGATAAATTTGGAACGATACATATTAGCCTTCTTCGCTGAGTCGTGAGCATATTGATACACCTGTGAAAGGGACATCAACAAGCTAACCATGACCAGTCGAGAATTGATCTTTTGTTTCGAGAATTGAGACGGTGACAGTGACCGTGAACTGAGATAAGTGAGTGATATTGCAAATGCCAGCATAACTGCAGAAGGAAAGGCCATCAAAGCTTTTAATGCCAAGCGTAAGGAAAGCCCAGACAAAGTTTACTTTTCTGGGCCACTAGAAATCTCAATTTTAGCCCAATCCATTTGCTTGGCATTATGGGCTTCTAGTTAGCATACATATAATCTGACACCAAAAACCAACCCAGGAGACTACGCACGACACGAACCAGCAAAACCAACCTTTAGGTGTACTATGCACTTACTAGTTATAATCTGACACCAAAAAGATATGTCTGGATCTTTAAGGCATGCACCTCAAAATATTGTGAATAAATAAAATGCTACCTAAAAAATTCTGAATTGTTGATTTTTTTTAAAAAAATGTAGAAATATTTTCATCAAGCCTTACTACGCAATAGTAGTTCACAAGCTATTTTTTTTTTCTTTTGAAAAACGGACACCAGTTTTTATAAATAAAACCTGCTAAAAAAATAAAATAGAAACCCACTGTACTGAGGCTCCACCAGCCAGCCAACCACGGATCGGGTACTCATTGACTCATTTGTTGGCCGCATACATCACAATTATTTTTAGGAATAAATGGGCTAGAGCGATACGAAGGATTATGCAAATCTGCTAACAATACGCATCGTCGATTCCGTTGTGAGGAGACCTATTTGAATTGCTTAGTACCGTTGCATGAAAACTAATAAGGTATCTGATACATTATTTATGAGGTTCGGCTCAAGTAGTTTGAGCTCTGAAATGTCTTGTGATGTGTGAGTACTAAAAGCTGCATGGGGTGGTGTACTGGTGTTCCTCCTGATGGTACCAAACATATGTTTATTGATGGCACGTTAGTTAGGGTGCGTTTAGATTAGTGAAAGATTCCCCGAAAATACACTATTCACCAAAAAAACACTGTAGATGAATAGTATTATGTAAGTGGAAGTGGTGGGATGAATAGTGAAAAGTTGAATGAATAGTGGTTTTTTGGGAAACATTTTTGAATCTAAACGGGGCCTTAGTTTTATTCCCCTTTATATAATCTTATTAAAGCCACTAATCCCATTCCACTTGTTTGCCAAAGCACTGTTTTTGTGAGCTGGTGTGTCAGCAATGAGTGACAGAGGCACAGCGCGCTTTAAACTTGCCCGATGATCCTCCTGACACATACAACTACGAGCATCCACGAAACACATCGGCACAACTCTTTTTGTAGTCGCAAACGGTCACGCGGGCCGCGGTGGCCAACCCGAACACATTCCAGCCAGTCCAGCAGGCCCTCCTCGATGGACTAGCTACTACTGGGGCACCGGCACGGCAGACGGGCCCCTGAACGAGCCGAGCGGGACCACTGATCTCATTCTCTTCTCTAGGCACGCCATTGATGCATGGTATCGATCCATGGCATCGGAGCCTGCCTCAGTGCCTTGCATTGCCCCGTGTGCACGCCGGAGAGGGCATGCAAACGAGATGTCGCGCGCATGCATGTCGCCGGCCCGGCCGCGTAGTATGTCGCCGTGCATCGCCGGCCGAGGAGGGGCGGCCAGCAGTCTGCTGTCATGCCTGTGCCTAGCTGCCACACAGCACAGATCAGTGCTGCTGAGTGCTGACCATATCGAAGCTGCATATTGGCCTTGGAGCCCTGCTAGCTAGCTGCTACGGCCGCGCGCGCTGCCTGCACGAGCTCGGCCAGACTCGCCGCTGCTGCCTGGCCTCAGCCGTGGCATGCACACAGATCGACCCCGAGCCGACCAAACGCTGTGGAGCTGCATCAATGGCGACGCGCGCCGACCGACAAGGGGCGCAGCACTCTGCAGAGAGCCTTCGTTGGATGAGCATGCAAGTGCCCGCGGGGCGTGGTCCGTGGATGGAGGCCGGAGGCCAGAGAGGCAAGCAGAGACCCAGTCGGCCTGCCGCCGCCTTCGGCTTTAATTTGACTCCGGAATCTCTGCCCTTGACCTAACCTAAACCTAATCATCTACTGCCACGATTATGTATTTAATTTCTTCTGCAAGCACCTTGGCGTCGTCCACGGTGGGCGGGGCCTGGCCATGCCCACCGGCGCATGCAGTTATTAATGTGTGTGGTTGGCCTTGCAGACGGCAAAAGCAACGAGATCGTGTCATGCATAGGAGTATTTTTTTTTTCACCTTTTTACCACGATGTATGTTTGATGATTATTTGTCATGTCTATATATGCCATTTCGTTCACAGTCGTCCATCGCATGATAGATGTGAGTCAGCTAGGATCGGTCGTCCATCGCATATCTCACATTACTTTTCGGGGCCTTATATTTTCCAGCCGTGACAGGTGTCGCTGCTGGCTCGTCGTCAATGAAAATCATGGACCGTACTACCGTAATTATGCTAGCGATCATTGCACCCATCGATTTGAAAACCGTTTGAAAGCTACGGCTGACGTGACTGTCCTCTCGGTTCCGTGGCAGGCTACACTGTCTGACGTCTCGTCGAGGCATCCATCGATTACAGAACGGGGCGGAACTACAAATTACTTATGTAGGAGTAGTACAGTAAAATGTACTAGTGGGCTAGTTCATCGAATCTGCGTCCATTATACGTGACATAAGTCCACGCACAAAAATAAATCAAGTCCAAACTTGATTTGATATAATATTTGAAAGCTGATACAGTAGAATTTAGAAGCACGTGCATGCGCTAGAGGACAAAAGGTTGTCCTATAGTAGTGGATGTGCACATGGAAGTTGCTATATCTATCCAACGCTAACTAGATTGAACTTGAAATTTTGTGCAAATGTATATCAAAATATCATAATATCAACTAGTAGTCTATTACATGAATCTTTCAGAATTTAATTACAGTTTGTTTTCGTGGATCCTAATAAAAATGAGCCTCTGTCATATGCAGACTTTTGCCCTCAAACCTAGAAGCATGACTGTTGTGAGATATTTTGTTCATATGTGTAATGATTCCAAGTGCGCATTCATCCAAGATATCAACTCTTATAGATTTCTCTTAACAATTATATATGGGCATGGAGTTAACTTAATAAAGAAAGACATCTTCAAATTCACATCTATATACAAGACACAAAGTTCGGTGTTTAGTTTTTTTATATATTTCTTGAAACACTTCCACCCTGGTTTATTTCAAGCCTCATGCGCTCGTATTTTATTAAATTTGTTTCATCGATGATGTTACATCGATAGCGAGACGCGTTGTGATAGCTTTGTACAGTTGATGTAAACAACTTTTTCGTATAAAGTTAGTAAAAACTGAGATGGTTTGATTTAGAAAGAAAAGTAAAAGTAGTTAGTAAAAGCTGAGATGGTTTGATTTAGAAAGAAAAGTAAAAGTATCAGGAGTAGTTAGTAAAAGCTGAGATGGTTTCATGTAAAAGTATCAGGAGTATACTTTTATATGAAGGCGGTAGTTAGCAATCTCTCTGCACTCAATAGGGCCTGCATGCAAATGAATATTAATGCAGCCAAACAAGCCGGCATATGCTCGTTCTTAAAATTTCCAGATATGTACTCTCTCCTTTCATGCAAAAAATTGAAACAACAAAACAGAGAACATTCTGGTTGCTGTACAGCTTACATGCATGTATAGGAGGTAGGTGCCGGTTTTGAAGAAGAAGAAAGCCCCACACCGGCATACACCAAATATGGTCCAAACTCCATATCAAACCACCTCATCCTAATTGAGTTTGAGAGAAAACAAGTACATTATGGAAACAAATCCGGAGAGAGAACGTGCAGCCTCCACCACCTTTCAAAACAGCTACGAGCGCTTAAGGCTGCGTTTAGATTGGAAGTAAAAAGTACTTTTTGCTAGATGAATAGTGCACTGGAAAGCGTGTTCTGTGAGTACGATGAATAGGCTTCTCAGTGCACTATTAATCTAGCAAAAGTACGTTTGCGGTTAAAGTTTGAATGCACCTGGCTCTGGCTGTAGCAGCCGGCCGGCCACCGATTTTGGTGCCAGGTACTATACGCTTGGAAAGGAACAGGCACCAGACTGGGAGGCCTCTCATTTATGTCGTCGCCTCCCTCTCTTGCTCACGATGTGGGGGATCTGATGCCTAGGCCCGGCCTGGAATGAAGAGCCCTGTTGGATTGGCCCAAATCCCATGGAATGGAAGCTCTAGCTCCTAGCTGAAACTCTGTGCACCTCGGAAGCCATACTCTATTGCTATCTTCAAATTCCCTTGCACATGCTCTTTCTCTGTTTCATGCAGGTACTGTAGATTCAGCATGCATCAACTCCAAGCAAAAGCAGTGGTGTAAGTACGTATGTGCAGTGGTATTTTTTTTTCGAATGATGCTGTTTTGAATTGACATTTTCAAGTACATAAAAATGTTTGATGATTTACAATTTTAAATTCAAGGAAAAAAGTGAAATGTGGCAAGGATTTGGCCTATATTTGAAACAGTGGTTTAATTTGAAACAACTGCTGGGACTCGAAGCAGATTCATCCACAATTTGGATTTCAAAAGGTGGAATACCCAAATCAGATACGCATGCCCACAATATTAGTCTTTGACACAGAAGATTATAAAGCCATTGGATCAAAAAAGCTTAATCTCATAATCGATTAGCTAGGAACAGCCAGCCATCCAGCTTGTTGCTAGCTACACAATCAAGTAGAACAGCTACAATCTCATGCACATGAACGAGCATAGTTAACACCGCACTTAACATCCCAACTAACCACTCTCATCA
Source organism: Digitaria exilis (assembly GCA_015342445.1). NCBI lineage: Eukaryota > Viridiplantae > Streptophyta > Magnoliopsida > Poales > Poaceae > Digitaria > Digitaria exilis. The sequence goes on from JACEFO010002303.1 coordinate 434,859, forward strand.
GTAAGACTACTCTGCAATCAAGTTCGTTCACGATCCAACTACGCCGGCGGCGGATGCATGCATGGCGACACACGCCGACTAGCTAGCCCCCGCCATGGAGGACGACCCAGATGTCGGAGAATGCCTGGAGGATGACGGGGTGGAAGCGCGGCGCGTTGAGCGAGAGGTAGGAGACGAGCAGCCGCTCCAGCTCCGCCCCGCCGAACACCTGCCGCCCCACGATCATCTCCACCATCGACTCCCTGAAGTCGCCGTACGGGTCCCGCGACCGCTTCACCACCGCCAGGCCCCTGCTCACCTGCTCCTCCGTCGCCGCCGCCACCACCAGCGGCCGGAATCCCGACGGCTCCCTCACCGCGCCGCCGCCGCCGCACGCCTCCACGCAGCTCGCCGCCGGCCGCCGACATCGCCGCCGGCGAGTCTTACGCTGCTGGGGGCGGCTCTTGTTCATCATCGTGGTGGGTAGTAGCGTCGTCGCCGCCGGCGGGGGAGGCAGCTTTTTCTTCTTGCAGGACGTGTAGAAGCCAGCAGAGGTGTCCGAGGACATGAGGCTTCGCCTCGACGAGGACAAGAAGGCCTCCGTGTCGTCGCCGTCGCCGTACCAGTCGCCGTCGCCATCATCGTCGGTGTCGTCCTCGTCATCCTCGCCGGAAGAGGTGAAGCCATAGGGATTGGACGAGAGCGTCCTGACGCCAGCGGCGGCGGCCATGGCGACGACGGCGTCACGGGAACGGCGGCGGCTGCTGTGGCGGGAGGAGGATGAGTTGCCGGCGTCCTTGTTCCTGCGCGTGCGGCGTTCCGGAGGAGGGTGGCGTAGGCGGTCGAGGGCGGCGGAGAAGGGCTCGGGGCGGCGGGGGAGGGGGGCGCCGGTGATGTTGTTGTAGTTGGCGGCGGTGGTGGAGGTGGAGGAGGTCGATATCGTGGTGGTGTTCGTGGTGGTGGTGGTGGCAGCGGCGGTGGCTGTGAAGGTGGAGGAGGAGGAGCTGCAGGGGGAGCGGAGGAGGAGAGAGTTGGCTGGCCGGAGCAGCTGGGCGAGGCGGTCCTTGAGGCGGCGCTGGCCGCCGCTTCTGCTGCCGCCGCAGTCCATGGACGGTTGCCGAGCTTGGGTGAGGAACAAAGGATGAAGAGATGCTGATACTGGGGTACTGGACTGCTGTTCACTCCATTCCAATGGTTTTTATGCCAGCCGCACATGTTTGTAGTCTTGTAGATAGATGGTCATGCTGTTAACTCCTCAGCTGTCCAAGTGTCAGACTGCCAGCTCTCAAGGAGTAATGTACTCCTTAACATACTTTGAAGTTTGAATCCCCTAAATTTGTATTGTAGAATACTTATAATAAATTCGTTCATATGTTAATTATAAATATTGAAGCTGTATGGCCTTATTCAAATCATGATGGCTTGTTGCTGGAGTTCTTTACCAACAGTTTCACAACATACGAAGTTCATTGCCCTGTACTTTTATGTGGCTCAAAATGCTCACCTGGATTTGATCGGCTCCAATCGTAAGAGTGAGTTTTCATAAAATTTATTTTTTACTAAAGAATTACAAAAAATTATACGAATTCCTCTGAATGATCATAGCCATCTTTAGCCACATTAAACCTGACATTGCCAACACCATCCGGACATGTTTAAATGGTGAATCAAGCCAATCAAATTACTGAACTTGTTTTTGTGAAGTGTCAAATAATGTCACTTGAACTATGGGATTAGTTCTTAAAAACGTTTATGAAATACCCATTTTTTAAAGGAAATACCCAAAATTTTGAAAACATATTAGTGTACGATGAAATGACATACGTCTAAACAAACGTTTTTTGGAGTGGATAAAAACTCGCTTCCAGTGCGCAGTTTTCTTTCTTTGTTTCCACTGTGCGGCCCAACAAAACGCCTCCCACACAACACAACAAGGAGGCCTCTCTGCAGGGCCCTGCGGATCCGGGAGCGCGGGACGAGCAGGCCGAAAAGCAAAATAACTGTATTGTTGGGCCGGCGTCCCTGGTTTTGAAAAGACAAAATACAGGAGGCCCACGGCCCAGCATCCAAATCCGCGTATGGCGCGAACCGCCACGGCCGCGCCAACCGTCGCGTCCCCTCGGCCTTGGCGCGCGCGCGCAAACTCCAATAACCGCCGCCGGCCGCCTCTTGGCGCCATACAAGTAGGCCCTTCGCCGCCGCCGTTCAGAGCCCCACGCGCTCCGCTTCACTCATCCATTCCATTCCGACATGCCGCTTCTTCCCCACACAGCATAACACCCTCGCTCTCCGACGTCCCTGCATATGCGCCACCGCCCACCTCCGGCCAGTTATCGCCGGTCATCGCCGCCGCGGCCACCATGTCCGACGACGAGCCCTACGACGCCGACGGCGATGTTAGTCGCTACCTGAGTTGCCATAGCCCGGAGGCTCATCTATTCTCCTTGTCTGAACCCGAGGCCACCACTCTCGGGGGCCTCTTCCACTCTACTCCGCCCACCAATAATGAACATGCCCATGAGGGCAACCCGGCGGCGGCGCCGCCACTGGAGGCACTCCCGGCGCCGGAGTTTGGCGTCCAGGAGCCGATCACCGGAGTCCATGGCGAACTGGCGCCGGATTTCGGCGTGCAGTTGCCGGCCACTGAAGAAGTTCTTCAGGGCCACCCGGCGCCGCCGATCATCATCAACGATGCCGATCACTATGGGGTGCCGCCGGTCATGAACGCTGCCGAGCACTTTGAGGCGCCGGGCATAGATGTCGAACACCATCAGGCGACGGCCATGGACGCAGACGCAGGGCAGTACCAGGCGATGGCCATGGACGTCCAGCCGGCGATGCACATGCTGGTCTCCGGCGAGATGCATCAGGGCTACGGATTCCCTGCTGACCCAACGCTGGTGATGCAGGGAAATAACGGTGGTGTCCATGGTGAGCACTTTCATCAGGCGCCGATCATGGACTCCCAGCACTATCAGGCGCCGACGATCAATTCCGAGCACTATCAGCATCGGTCGGCGATCATCGACGCCGAGTGCCATCAGGCGGTGCCGGGCATGGAGATTGACACGCTGGCCCCCGAGACGATGATGCAGCAGGCGTACGGCGCCTTCCCCAACCCAACGCCGCCGATACATCATGGAGGCGGCGGCGGAAACGGTGTCCATGGCGAGCACTTTCATCTGGCGCCGACCATGGACCCCGAGCATCGAGAGGTGCCGCCGGGAATGGACATGGCCGTCGATCAGCCGGCGACGAACACGCTGGCACCCGAGACGATGATGCAGGAGGCGTACGGCGGCTTCCCCGACCCAACCCAGCCGATGCAACACGGCGGCGGCGGTGGTGTCGACGCCGCGTCGTCTTTGCTGGCGGCCGACAGCAGCATGCTCCCTCCTCCAAGCCCTACTATTTACACGATGCTGGACGAGCTCGCCGCCATGCTGGAAGCCGGGGGCGTCGACATGGGCAACAACGGTGGCGCTGCCGAGGCTGATGGTGCGCGCGGTGTGTTCGCCGCTGCCGACGCCGAGGACGACGACGTAGTCTTCGAACCAATCGTTCGAGGACAACTGGACTGCGCGAGGTGCCTCCCTACCCGGGAGATTCTGGACGACATTGGTGAGAAACCTCCTTCTCCTAATGTTCTCTAGTTCTCTGCATAAAATACTTATCATTATATACTTATATCCTTGTATATATACAAATATATATATTTGTGCACATTATCTTTCTCTAGCTGATTCCTACATTGAGTGACTTACATACTGTGATGCCCCATCGTCTGTCTTGTGTGTGCACCTGATTAAGCAGCGACCCGGAAGACCTACTTCGCCGTGCACAGCACGTACCCTGGGACTTTCGAGCATGCGATCGTCGATAGTATGGCCATGGGTGCAGACGGCCAGTTCTATACCAACGAACTGCTGTACTATGAGTAAGTATCTCATTCTCATCAACCACGCATTACTGTACTCAACAATCGACAATTTTTTTTTTGAAAAAAATTAAAGAGAATCAGCATAGTGCATATACCGGCCGAAACAATGCAGATGCATTTGTTGCTGGATATGATGATCATGACACATGTGACTATCATCTGGTTATTTCTCTGTTTCAGTCTCCGCGGCCGCAGCCATGATTGGGTGCAGAATTTTATAGCAAAGAACGTGGAGAAGATGAAGAACGGCGGCGGGCAGTCGCAGGACATCTGTGGCCCTAGCAACGGCGGCGGCGCGGCAGCCTGCACCAACAACAACATCAGCGCGCCGCCGCAGCAGCAGCAGCCGGGCAACAATGCGCCCATGGAGGTCGGCAACCATAATGAGCACATGGAGCTCGAGATTAACATGCTCAACAACATACTGTCGGCAACTGGTGAGGGAGGGAGGATCTCGATCGATCGGTTGTTCATATCCATGCATGCATTTTCGACTATCATTCTGATTGTACTTTTTTTTAAAGAATATTCTGATATTGTAATGGTGGCTTTGTTATTGCATGTGTAGCAGAACAGGCTTCAGCAGCAAATCCTGAAGAAGCCGCTCAGCCTGTGCAGGTGGAAGAAAACACCGATGCTCCTCCATCTGTAGTTGAAGAACCAGTCACTGAAGCCGCTCATGCTGCTGGGGTCGTCACGCAGGCGCAAGAGAAAACCACTGATGCTCCTCCATCTGTAGCCGAAGCAGCAGCCACTACTGAAGCAGCACCTCCTGAGTCCACTCAGCCATCAGCCTCGCAGGAACAGCAAAACAACGCTGGTGCTGCCCCACCTGTAGCTGACGTACCAGCACCAGTTCCTGAAGCCGCTGAGCTTGCAACTTCCCGGGCGCAAAATAACCCCAATGCTGGGGAAAATTTTGCTGCTTTTAACTGGGAAGGATTCAAGCAAGAAATACTGGAATCTTCTGAAGTGCAGCCATACGATCCAGCGTCCGGCGTCAGCGTGTTGCTGTACCCAAGCCTGCTGGAGCAGCTACGCCAGCAGGAACTGAAGAGGCAGGAGCGCACGAGGCTTTCCAACATGGCCGTCAATGACACTCCGGACTACCTCAACATCAACGACGACCATTTAGCCAATGCACCAAACTTCGCATCAGAGACGTTTAGGCTCCTTTGCCTAAGAGATCCTACATACCGCCTGTATAAGACCAGAGTACGTGTATACTGTATACGTGTATTTCAAATTTGTGCATTACTTGAACTTATCGATCAGTGTGATCTGTGGCTGTGGCTAACAAACAATTCACGGCATCTGATTGTATCCCTGCATCAGGTAACTGGCCTCTGCAGGAAGATCAAGAAACTGGAGCAAAAAGGGACGCAAGTTGGCACAGGTGGACTGTTCGCAATCAAGCAGAAGATGGAATCCTTCAAGCTCGAGAAGGAAAAGATCTATGCCACCATCAAGAGAGCCATGCAGGGGAATAATGGAAATCCTAACGACGTTGTTGATGCTACTTCCAACAATAATGGTGAAGCTCCTTCAAACAATGCAGAGCCACCTTCTCATGATGCTGAAGGTCCTTCTTCAAATGTTGCTGCTACTTCTAACAAGAAAGCGAAGGGTCCTGCTGCTCCTTCAAGTGCTGCTGCTGGTCCTTCCGACGCTGCTGGTCCTTCCGGCACCAAGTAGCTAGGCGATGGCCAGCCAAACAATGGTGTCGTCGTAGTGAGAGAGACGCTGGGTAAATTAAAATTGCACATCATATGTAGTGCATTTTATTTGGATTTCCTACCGGTCTGTAATAATGTTGACCAGAGGCTTGAATCTGGTCATTGCAACTCTTTAATTTGCCAGTTTATGAGAAAACAGAGCTATGGTTTCTTGCATGGTTCGTATGGAATGATATTATCTAATCAGAAAACCTTTGTTGCTCTCTCTTTCTTGTGCCAATGTTTTGTTTAATTTGCAGGCCTTTTCTATTATTGCTTCTGCATGAGTATAGGGAATTTCTGAACTTTGGGTAGATATATAAATGTTAAATTTCTGGGTTTATAGGATTTGTTAGGTTTGGAAATAATCTTCAGGGTTTTGAATACACGCCTAGCCTCATTCCAAGAAGTACTTCTTAATAACAGAGTCAAAGAGACCGTGGATCGAAAGCGGCGATATTGAATTTAGCCATGTCTTCGAGAAATTAAGTATTAAGAAAATCCGGGTGCTAGCCTCCTTATAAACAAGATGTTGGCTAGTTTTTCCCTATTTTATATGGCTCTTCTGTGCATCGTGCTTCAAATTCTTACGATGGCATTGCAGAACTGGTTCTAGAAATCCCTATATTTTTTTTTGAACGAACAGAAATCCCTATATTTTGTGCATGATGTAATGTGTCATGTTACACCAGATACCACTATTAATTTGCAAGCCTTGAAGCTTCTTGGAACAAAGCGACGAGTGTTTCTTTTACAGTATTTTAAAGAAACTGTACGTGATTTTTTACAATAATTATATTGTAACCAAAGGTCCTCTAGAGGACCATGCAGTATGCTCGCCGGCGTAGATGGGGTTGGAGGGTTTTCTACACCCCTTCAGATTTCTTCTTAATAAAAAACCGGAGACTCTTACCTCACTGGGTATAATTTTTTTGGGACTTTTTTTTTTGGAGAATTTGGTCTTTTTCTAATTTTTTTAGTATTTATATTGTAACATTATTGACTATTTTTTTATATCGTATTTAGCTTGGACGACGTAGTATGCGTGACTAATTGTTCAGCAATAAGAAACTAATTTGATATGAAGACTGCATTAGATGATACAGATTATCGTCTTGTTTGGTTCAGGGAAAACATATTATCGCACTGTATAATGTTATGCATGTAACCCTAGACAGGAGCATGTACGAGGAATGTGTGCACTCCTATTCAGAGGAAAGTGACTTTTTTTTTAATCTTGATTGTTCAACCATCGTGATTTCTGAGGAAATGTACACATACATGTTAAGCGATACTAATACGATTTATGTCAACACCTTATGGAACAGTACAAATCTAGCTTTTGGAAAGGGAAACAAACTCAATATAGATCAACAGCTTATAGAACATTACAAATCTAGCTGCTGAAAAGGAAACAAACTTATTATATATCAACAGCTTATAGAACATTACAAATCTAGCTGCCGAAAAGGAAACAAACTCAATATATATCAACAGCTTATAGAACATTACAAATCTAGCTGCCGAAAAGGAAACAAACTCAATATATATCTACAGCTTGACATTACAAATCTAGCTGCCGGAAAGGAAACAAAAACCCACGGCACACGGAACAGTTCTAATGCGTGAAGGGAACCATAGAAGCCACATGAAGCTATCGAATCAGATGTATCTCAACAAGTTAAGTACACTGATGAGATCGTGTAAAGTTCTCCATGTTGTCCTCATATGTTGTAAAGTAACTTTGATGAGCATCCAAGTGCACATTTAAATCCAGCTAATGCAACATTCCAAATGTTCAGTTCCAGAAGCATCCAAGCACAATGGCACCCCACGCAGAGTTAGCAACTTAGCAAAGCAAATGCGAATGCAAAACCAGAAGCAAGCACAAAATGCATTCGGTGTGCCATCACTGCTATAAATAACGCTCTCTTATGCTCCTCTAGCACCATCAACCAACAATTCCTTCACAGTTCATTAAAACCAAATCAGCAAGTAGCATATCCTACAGGAGCAGCCGGCATGAAGCTCTTCATCGTGCTTGCTTTCGTCGCTCTCATGGCTAGTGGCGTCTCTGCGCAGGGCTGTGAGGATCCAAGCTACTACGGAAGCCTGCACCCATGCGGCGAGTTCCTCAGGCAGAGGTGCCCCGCGGTTACAGGGTGGCCCTTGCCCTGGTCGCAGCCGTGGCAGCCGAGCAGCTGCACGGCGATACGGCAGCAGTGCTGCCTGCGGCTGAGGCACGTGGAGCCGCTCCATCGATGCCAGGAGGTCTGCAGTCTGGTTCAGGGCGTATTACATCTGATGGTACTGCAAGGCTCAGAGTATTACGAACTTCAGCAAGCTGCTCTGGGTGCCAAGAACCTACCGGCCATGTGCGGCATTTCACTGCCCAGTTACTGCACCACTCCATGCTCCATCAGTGGTGGTGGTGCCTGCTGCTGAAGAATCATAGAACAATTAATAAAGAGCTGCACACCATCATGTGTGGCCAATGAAATCACAGTAATATAAGTTCAATAAACTCTCTGGTTTTGGCTGGCCCCTTCCCTGTTTTCACTGCGGCACACCAATACATCAATGTTGCTCTGTTTCTTCTGGTTAGCTGATAACTATTTGAAATAAACATCTTGGGCTTGGCCTCTCCATAGTGTGAAAAGGCTGCATATGCTAACCCACCACAAACGATTAATCGGTTGTAGCGAATGTTCTTCACAAGACTATTAACTCATAATTAAGTATTACAAGCCAACATGATTCCTTCTCAAGTACTTCCAGTGGGAACAGACAGCATGTCTCAAAGTGCTGTATGTTTCAGGTTTCATGCTAATTTTGACATTGAAGTTCCAAGCTCCTCAATGTGGTTTCAGGTCAAGTTCAAGTCCAAAAATGTTTCAGGAAGTTTTCATGTTTCTGGACAAAGTTTCAGAAACAGTTTCAGGGCTATCTTCAAACAAATTTCAGCTTATGTAGGGGGAAAATTGCGGTTCTATTTGAAAATACTGCACAGTTTTAAAAAAACAATGCTCCAATTTGAAAAGAGGAGGTTACAATGGCTCTTTGAGCAAAATAAGGATGTCCTATTGTGGCAGTAAAGAAATTTTGAGACAATTCCTAGTTGATCATTTAGAAGAAGGGAAAAATACACTGAAAACTTCATGCACTTGCTCTTCAAAAACAAAAAGGTGAAAATTGCAACTTGCTTTTTGTTTCACCCTATTCCTCTATTTTAAACCAAAAAATAAATAATCAGCAACATAGCAGAACTATAAAATTGCATACTTAGAGATCAGTTGCCTAGATTGTAGATTTGAACAATTCATCCATGTAGTCATAATTTGCAAGGATCAAAATAATACTGTTCCCACCTCCAAAATATACAATCATTTTACTATATTAGTCGAGTAACATGCCAATTCAATTTGTCCTGCATCAGTATAATGAGTTTAATTAGACTTACGCTATCATGTCAGAGAATAAAAACGATAATAAGGGCCGACAATAAGCTGACCAAATAATTATATTTGTTATTCTTTTGTACAGTCTAGAACAAAAGAAATATGGATCTAACTGTAATTCCTTCGGTGCAAGCATAACTTTCACTATAATTTGGTACACAGATTATTATAAAATAATCATTTATTTTATTCAGAATTATTATGGTGCAGGCTGAAGCCTTGTTCCTATGCAGGCAGCAGGCCTAAGGATACACACACAAAATGCTATGATTTCAAAACACATGAAGATGGATACACAAACTGGCATGTGTTTACTTACATCGCATCAATTGTGGCAATGCTTCCTGTTTTCTACAATATTTCAACATTTTTGTTTATTGAATTTGAAGAACTGATACAACAGTCTATGAACTTCTCCATAATTTTGAGCATAAGAGAGCTGTGTTTTTATCCATTGAGGAAGCTTATCAGTAGGGCTGGAAAAACTCTTGCTTGATGAAGCCTGTGCATAACGTGAGTCAACCAATAGCATTGCAGCATAGTCATTTATGTGCCTGATTGCTCTGCCTGCAATTGTTTCATCTTATCGTATAAGAAAGTATGCGAGCAGTGTAACAAGCACCACAAATGCTCAAGTGAAGCAGCTTACCAATAGATTGATTCACAGCTTTCATGCACAGGTTCTCATAATAATCTCTTCCACCTTTAGTGCACTTTCGTAATATATCGTAACCAGGCTGAAGTTCACATTCATCATCACATTTTCTCCCTGAGGTCTTGTCATCACCAACCAAAAGTGAGCTCGAAATAGTTTCGATGTGCTTTATTGTCTCTATCAGCTCAACATCAGATGGACTCGGATAAGGCAAGCCAACCATTATTACACAGCGACCCATCCCATCACTGAAGTTGATGCCTTCAGAAATCTTCCCACCAACAACAGCTAATAGAAGTGCTCCATTGACACCTGTGTCTTGGGAATTTTTACTACAGGCTTGAATTGTCTCCTTGTATTTGCTGAGGACAGCCTCGACATCAGCACTATTCCTTGGCTCTCTGAAAACATGTTTCTTTTTACAAATCTTGGAAATTGTGCCTGCAGTCGTCCATGCATCATATACACGCCTTTCGTAATCATAAGAAGAAAAAAACATAACGACTCCCTCAGGCACAACTGTTACAATATTGCAGACGAAACGTCCAAGCTCTTCAATCTGTAAACACAGAAAGTTAGAGTGTCCTCAAGTAGAACATATTGTACAAGGATCAAGAACAAAGTAACAAAAGAAGCTGCAGATTAACATGCATCCATATTTTTTCACAATGTATGGTAGAGTGACAGAAGCAAATGGGTAGGGGACATTATATAGCAGGGTAGAAAATGCAAACCATGGAAGGAGAGCTCCTTGAATTGTAGCTGAAATCAAATGTCTTGCCTGAGGGTCCACGTGTAACTGCAACTGGAAGAATACTCTCAGGAGGAACAATATGGTTGCACGTGAAGAATTTTATATCGGCTGGTGGTAAATCTGGAGATAAGCGTAGCCTAGTTTCTTCAATAGGCTGAAGGGTTCCACCAGCCAAGATAACAGCATATGCATCCCGAGTAACCTGCAACAGGCAAGGAACAAAAATTCATAAGTAGCTTGAGTATATATTTCCACAACACAATAAAGGCAAGGTATAGTACCTCTGAAAATATTTTTTCTGCACAAAGCATCACAAATTTAAGATATGCTTCTTCAGGTTGTCCGTTGAGCTTTTGCTTTGCAACAATGATTCTTCCATCATCATTTCTGTTCAAAAGGGAGCGTAGAAAGTCAACCAATGCCTGAAAGCATGCTATACTGCTTCCCTCATGTTCCTGCTTCTGACCAAGCTGATTTACACCATCTTGGATGCTAGTCATCTTGTTGGCATATCCACTCACCTGAAGAAACAACAGTCAGATGAAATTGGCATTGGAAAGTTGAATGGGTAACTTGTGGAAGAATTCTTCACCTTGTGAATTATATTGCTTTCTTTCACATACTGACAAAGTTTTACTATGTTTATGTTATCAATGTCCAGGGAAAACAAGAACTGGTTTATGGTCATAGAAGACATAGTCTTGTCGACATCTTGATTGTTGATCAAAACTCGTAGGAAAGACCTTGTTAAAACTGTCAAGGTCTGGATGTATCGTCGATTCCCAGCTCCCAAAACATTGTGAAATCTATCAAGATATGCATCCAGGTGGGAAAGAACTGCCTTCAACTACAACCCAAAAGGAAAAATCAGGAAACAGAGTTTGGAAAATAAGAATTGAATGATGAAGTTTGTCTACAGAAGCAATGCTGCAATCCCAATTTGAGGCAAAGGAAACACCAAAAAGGACAGCTTGGAAGGAATCCTCAAATCATGTACTGACTGAATTTTGCTCTCAACATTAAAAATCTGAACACGAACTGGACAAAACCATATTTAGAATCTTATCATGTTCCTGAATTCATTTTAGGTGTTTTTTTGACTTGGAATTCATTTTATGTGTTTTGACAACAACACTGAACATGCACCAGGATACAAAAACTGGAGCTATATGCCATTTATGTCATAGCAACAAATCATAATCAATAAAAAAGTGTTGAACATAGCAGATATTAATGTTTTTTAAAGGAACAGAAAGCAATGCAGTTTCTTAAAAATGAGATGTCGAGACAGAGTAAAAATACTATTGCCAGATTGTGATGAAAATGTGAATGAAAGTTGAAAGTAACCTGAGAAGATGTAATCTTTGAATTGTACATGTTAGTCAAGGAATCGGCCAAGTTGTGAGCCTCGTCTATGATGACAACACTGTTCTTCAGATTAAGGCCAAGCGATTCTCTAGCAGACTTCAGTAATAAAGACTGATAAGGAAGGACTACAAGGTCAGCTGAGCGGACCATGTCACGGGAACCATAGTAGGGACATGTTCCAATCTTCTTCCCTATGTGTGCCAAATCCTCAATGTCTAGTGCACCTTGGTTTGACACTTCGCTCCTGAACTCTTTCTGTAGACTTTTATTCCTCAGCATTGGGCACCCACAAGAGTTCTTTGCTTGGCGTGCCTTCCTTTTCTCATCCTCAACCTGCATAGCCATCAAATGTTAATAGTATTCAGCCAAGCTGAAATTGCACCAGACTGTCAGCGTCACCTAACTACCTAAGTAATGGACACCCTAAACTATAATTATATATCGCCACTCAGGTGAAAGGATAGTATGTTAACTGATCACCAGACCTTAATTTTGCTGCTCTTCTTGTTCTTCTGCAGTTCCAAGCACCTCTCATTAATCCGGTTTGCACTGCCCAGCTTCAGAACATCTGCAGGCAAACATATCACGCATCAACTCACTGGCACACAGGGACACCTCCTAATTAAAAGGACAAATCAGCAATTTTAAGTTTTTAACAGATCTCCTGACCCTTGTTGATGCACAAGTTCTTCCTGGACCCCAAGCACACCATCCTGATCCTCCCCGCGAACTCCGTCCTCTTGAGCTCCCCCACGAACTGCGAGAGCTGCGAGTGCGTGCGGCTGGTGAAGTAAACCTTGGGCGTCACCTCTTCCTCCTCTTCCTCATCCAACTCCTCCCCCTCGCTACTGCTGCTGTTGCCGCAATGCGCACGCTTCCCCACCCCGCGCCTCCCAGGGCCGTCTTCGCCGTCGGTCTCGTACTCCTCCAGCAGGAACTCCACCTCGTCATCGCCGCCGTCTTGCTCCCCAAGCCCGTCTGGTCTTCCCGGACCCGCCGTCTTCCTCGTCGCCGGAGGCTTTGGCTTGGGCTTCTTCTTCGTGGCCTCCTTCTCCGGCGGCAGCGGCGTGAAATCCCGCATCCAGTCGGGCTCGTCGTCGTCTCCCCCGGTGCCAGCGCCGCCGCCGCCCGCGCGGGACGGCGCCGTGGCGGAGGCTTCGCGGCTGTCGAGGAGCCACTGCAGCGCGCTGCAGATGATGCTGAGCGTCTTGCCGGTGCCTGCGTGGGGGGTGGCATCAGAAGAGGCCACGAGGGCCGTAACTCGTTAGGGTTTCGCGGGGAGAGAGAGTGGAAGGAGGGGGCATGTGGAGGTCGGCGACTGACCTGTGGGGCTCTCGAGGAGCGCGAGGGCGCCGGGGCCGGAGGAGAGGGCGCCGTAGAGGAACGACATGAATTCCGACTGGATCGGGTACGGCTCGAAAGGGAACGCCGGGAATTCCTTCCGCCGAGGCGGCGGCGGCGGCGGCGGTGGCGCCGGCATTTCGGCGAGCTCGCGGCAGGCGCGGGAGAAGGCAGGTTTTCCCGCGCGGCCGCCGATGTGGTGGAGTGGTTGGCGGCGGATGCTGGGCGGCGAGTTGAGAAACCAGATGGGAGGTAGAAGATGAGATGGGCTGAATCATAAACTGGGCTAGATTAGGTTTGGGCCCAGCCTAATTGTATCGATGGGCTTCTAGACCCATTTTCCAAAGGGGGAAGAATGCCAGCTCCCGTACAGCGGCGCCGGCTGATGTCAGAGTCAGACAGCACGCCCCGGCCAACTTCCTGGGTCTTCACCAGCTCCGGCGGCGTACTCCAGTGACGAGAAAAGGAAGGCTGCTTGCAATTGGATCCGATTTCTTCCGATGTCATCAGACCGAGGGAGATGATGAGCTTCCAACGGCAGACGATGAATGCGAAGAAATGGGGTAATTCCTTTTAAAAATTTCAAGCTGTTTAGGAGCTTGGCTGCTAAAATTTAGATTTCAGAGACAGGGCACTGGGATTGCAGTCGCCAGCTAGAGAGATTCCCCACTTCCTTGTGAATCATCAGCACTGATGTCTCATCTTGCAGTGTACATGTAGCATTGTGAGTTGTGACCGTGACATGCTGCAATGCAGTAAAGAGGCCCACAGGCCCCCAGTACTTAGCATCAGTTGTCCTCATTGGTTTCAGTTTCCTTGACCTCCTCCACCACGCATGGCGTACGTGGAGCTCGGCGACTCCGGCGTGCGTTGCTTGCTTGTATGCGCTCCTTCTGCCAGGCTTCAGGCGCCATTACTCTACTTGGTGCCGGCCTCGATGTCGTCGTTGCTGTTGGTGCTGCCATCTTCTCCCTGCTGGCTCTCGTGCAGCTCCATGATGGGCTTCATCTTCCGCTCCGTGATGGCGATGCAGATGTCGTTGGGGAACAGCTTCCGCAGCACGAACGCGTGCACCAGCGTGGTGACGAACAGCCCCGTGACGGTGAGCACCGCGACGGCGGAGAGCGCGACGCAGAGCGCCCTGGTGAAGGTGTTGTCCACCACCTCCGTCGAGTACCGTATCGACGCGATGGCGGCGCCGGTCATCGGGAACGTGTACGCCCACCACGCGAGCGAGAACCTGAACCCCCTGAAGAAGTTGATCCTCACCGCCAGCGACGCGTACAGGAACATGGCGATGAAGTACGCCACCCTTGAGCCGTAGCCGAACTCGCCCGTGATCTTTGCCCACGCCATGCACGCCACGCTCGGCGCCGCCACGAAGAGGAAGAACACCGGGTGGAGCTCCTTGGGGAGCGTCTCGTTCGTCGGCAGCCTCTGGTACAGCGTCACGAACAGCACGCTGTAGTGGGCGAGACCCACAGAGAAGAAGAAGATGGGCCCTTCCTTGAGCCCCATGGAAGCTCCCAGCAGCGCGCCCACGAAGTTGCCCACCACGGACAGGTGGTTCGACGGGTTGGCCACCTTGGACAGCCGCCGCTGCCCGCCGGACATCCACTGGCCGTAGATCTTGAGCTCCAGGATTAGGAAGGGCGCCATGAGCGCGTACCAGAGCCACGTCGGGAGGTGCGTGGCGACGGACGCCGGGACGCCGATGGCGAGGAAGAGGCAGGCGATCCATGGCGCGAAGAAGAAGTTGACGCGGATCGGGTGGTAGTACTCGCGCCGCACCGCCTCGAAGAAGAAGGCGAGCTTGAGCGCGTAGGTGGCCGTGACGGCGCACATGAGCGCGACGGAGACGCACCAGAGCACGAGGTTCACCTTGGTGCCCACGTGGAGGAACATGGTCGGCGCTGACGTGGCAATCGTCTTCCACAGGATCGCCTGGCTGCTGACGCCGAGGCAGATACCGAACGCTGACACCGGGAAACGGAGCAGGAACGGCCATTTCTTGTCCGATGGGAGCACGAGCTCCTCAGAGGACTTGAGCTGATCGAGCTCGGGGCCTTCGAGTGCCGCGAAGAACCGGTCCACCTTGGGCATCGACGAGCTCCGGCTGGCGCTGGTGAAGGCGTCTTCGTTACCGGCGCCGTCTTCTTCGTCCTCCTCGTGGACCTCCGCTGTGCCGCCGGCGAGGTGAGTGAGCTGGCGCTCGAGCTTGCCGGAGAAGGTCTTGAACGAGTCGTAGCGCCTGTCCCGGCTCATCGCCCTGGCCCTGCCGCTCGCCGGACGCGCCGGCGCCGGCTTGCCGCCGGGGATGGGCTGCGAGCGGAACACCACCTTGCTGTCCGGCTGGTTCGCGAAACGGACGCTCCCTCCTTCCTTCTCGCGTGAGGCTGGTGATGGCTCCGGCTCGCCGCGCGCCGCGGCGTTCGCCATGGCCTGCCTCCGGAGCCCGTTCGGGTCGCCGCCGCCGGGGACGACAGCCGCGGGGACGGCGGGGAAGCCGCTGGGCGAGGCGGGGAGGCTGATGGAGACCGGCTGGACGGCGCGGTAGCCGGGAGGCTGGAACGGCGAGTCCAGCGGCGGGAACACCACCTCGCTGCGGCGAGGCACGCGGTCCAGCGGCGGCACACCGCCGCGGCGGGAGGACGGGTTCTTGGGGCTCGGCGGTGGGCGTGGGCTCGGGGTGGTGGCGGTGGAGGCGGCTGTGGCATCTTGTTGCTGCGGGCGTGGGCTTGGGGTGACGTCGAAGCCGGGAAGGTTGGATACCTCGACGTCGGCGAGAAGCGGCGGCACGGCGCGGGGGGTGTTGGTGGTGGTGGTGGCGTCCTCCATGGCTCACTCAGCTAGTCAGCTGTCACTGCGACGACCTACCAACACAAATATACTGTCAGATCAGCTGAGAAAACTCATCAGCTTTATGTAGAGAGGTGAGCGGCGTGAGAACAAACACTCCTGTACAGCAACAGAAGGAAAAAAAAAAAGAGATCAAGTGTGCTAACAAACACAATAAATCCAATTAAAGTCGTCGCCGAACTATCAGGAGGAAGAAATCAACAGGAGAACAGGCTGTGATCGAGCTACTGCTGATTTCCTTACAACTAGGTAGCGTCCAAGTGTCGATGTCCAGCTGGAGGACGACGAATGCTGATGATCAACGGATTTGGCCGCGCGCAGGAGGAAGCCAAGCAAGACAAAGCCTCAACCGTTAGTCTGCTAATGTAGGCGAGATATATCTGGACAGTTCTTCCGAGCTGTTGTTGTTGGACGGTCAGGGATCGATATATCGTTCAAGATTCTCAACGATGCTACCAGCACCACCAGGACAATTCCGATGAGCTAGCAGAGATTGTGTGGGAGACCAGGGCATGTGCAGGCGTACGCGCAACCCAATTTTGCTCGCCGTGGTGTAGGCTACGTTACGTTTTACACGGTCTCTGCTTCTCAGGTACACGCACATGGCATTTTGACGATAATCATGGATCCAGTTGTACAGGTGTGATAGCAAAAGGAGGGAAGCCGGGCCACACATATGCGTGGATGCGTATATGACGAAGACACAGTTAGTTACGTTCCTGCCTTCCTGGGGTGCGGCCGGTCATTGTAGTTTGTACGGTGGAAGGGTGCACCAGGTGTGCATGGAGAAATCAAATCCAAGAGCAACTAGTCATCCAGCGAGTAGCATGCATATCAGCAGCAGGACCTTGCTAGCTTGGCGACGATGGAGACGTCGCCGTCACCCGGACGCGACCAATCGGCTACGCTAGCAATGCAAGGTCGCCGAGTCCGACCAGCTATATCGCGGTCCACGTTGCAGGGACCGGTTCGACCCCGCGCGCATCTACTCCGGTGACAACTGGTGATGTACGGAACTGAATGGATCCGTCGACGTCGACCCGGCCGGGAGAAGCAAGCGGCCCACGGCGTCCATGTATATGATGGTTTTGTTTGCTGTATGTGTAGTGTGGCAAATCGGAATGTCTTGTGCAAACAAAGTTTTTTTTTTTTACCAGGTAGAGCACTGTGTAAAATAACGAGGCAAATCGGAATGTCTTGTGCAGACGAAGTTTTTTTTTACCAGGTAGAGCACTGTGTAAAATAACGAGCCTAATTAATTATCTGATCCATCCATCCATGAGTTAGCTGGCTGGCGCCAATCAGCTAGCGCGCGTTCAACAGCGACGGCACGTAATCCACGGCGTAATCCGCGGCGCGCGCGTTCGTCCCGAACGCGGCGGCAGCTCATTGATCGCTGCTACCTAACTACATATACGCACGCGCCAGCAAAATAATATACTAGTAGTAGTCTAGTACTATACAAAACCATGCATGCCAATAGTACTATACTGCAGGCCGGTATATATGCCATGTTCTCGATCGATCTTCTCCACGGCGTACGGCGCCGCCATGGTTATAATCTATCTGGCTAGGCAGACACGCGTACGTTCGTACGTGCCCTAATTAATAAGTAAGCACATCATTAATTAAATGTACTAGTACTAGTACGACGGCCGCAAGCAAGCAAGAAATCATATGCATATGCATCCGGCTGAACGAACGAGGATGGATCATCGATGGATGATGCTAACCTGCTGGGATGGGAGGATCGGATCGGATCAGATCGGAAGGGGGATCACAATGCCGGCGGCGCCCGCGCCTGGATATAACTGTCGGAGCCGCCGTACGTGGTGGTGGTGGTGGTGGTGGCGCCGCCGCTCGCCGCCGGCCGGCCGCTCGCCCGGGAGGAGAGCAGCTAGCTAGCGCGAGCTACGGGCCATCAATCGCCCGGCCGCGCACACCCCCACGCGGCAAATAATAAACCGCCTCTCTGGGCTGGGACGCTAAACATGGCTTTTGGAGGCTGCCCAGGTCAGGTTGGCAGCGCCGCCACCCGGATTTCTTCCTTCCTTTACCTTTGACGTACAACTGTTCCTACGCTGGCCGTTCACCCGCGTACGTTCAACTGCGTGTGGCTTATGATCAGCTGGGGCCGCCCGGCGCGTCGGAACACGTACACGATCTATATATCGACGGCGATCTTGCTTGCAAGGCGGCCAACTACAACCGGACACGGCGGACGAACTTACATGCAGGGAAAGAAACAGTAGGTGACGAAACACTACAAGCGGCCGGATCGGAAAGGCACCGGGGCCAGGCCACACGTGGTAGGAGAGGCAGGGTAGGGCAGGCGCGTGACGGCGGCAACGTGATTTTGTTCGGCGTGGGGTTTGTCGTCCGGTGCGCCCACTGGCCGCAAGTACACCTGTGACCTGTGTGTGTGCATAGTTGGTTGGTGAGCGCCCGGCAGCCGAGCGTGACTGACGTGGAATCGCATGCACCCACACGTCCGTCCAGACCACAAGACGCAGACGCAGGCTGTGTTTAGATAGGGGAGTGGAAAAGTAATTTTTTACTGGAGGCGTGTTATGTGAGGAGATGAATAGGAGAGGTGAAAAAGAAATTTTGTAGAAAGCGTGTTATATGAGGAGGATGAATAGAAGCTAAAAAGTATTTTTTTTTTCACCTGAACACAGCCGACCTTCCTTGATGCGCCGCGCCGCCACGGCTGCAACTTATTAACCTTGCCCCACCACACACACCGAGCTTATTAGCCTCCGATCTCGGCCCTTAATTTGAAATCGGTGGAACTAATTGTACTGGAACTAGTTAATTAGTCTAATAATATCACTCATTTCTTTGGGAAAACAAAAGATTCCAAAGGAACCCTTGTGTAATCCATCTATGATCGAAGCCGCGTGCGTGTGACACTCTGACTCGGGTACACGGTTCACAATTTCGACGAAATTTTCGAAATTTCGACGAAATTTTCGAAATTTCGTATTTTTCGGTGAGTAGCGAAACGAAAAAACGATATCGATATGCCATTTTATTTTTATTTTTTAGAACAAAATTAAATAATTTTAAAAAATAAAATGCTACCGTAGCTATCGAAAAATACGAAATTTCGTATTTTTCGGTGACCCCCGAAATTTTTATTATACCGGAATTGTAAACCCTGCTCGTGTATACCCGGCAAAAGCCAAAGAAAAAAAAGATATTAAACGTAATTTGTGCGCGCACACGATCGTTATTATTCATCTGTGTATATAATCTGTGCTGTGTACTTGCTACATGCAGCAGCCATGTGGCATACTGGCAGGTGGCAGCATGTCTATCTTACCTACTGATCACTGCTGCTCTATCATGCAGAGCAGCCGTTGTCCAGGGAATCCTATTCTCATCTCCACTATTACCTTTTTTCCCTTTAATTTTATTTTCGCTAGCTGTGATCGTTTCCAATACTGTGCGCCCGGCGGCCACCAATGACTTGCTTCACTCCCGCCAGATTACATCCACGCGCCCGAAAAGATGCAAACGTGATGTGCCAGCCTCCACATTTCGTTGTTGTCGTCTCTTTACTGGAGTACCCCAGTCTTTACATACTTGCTGCTGACGCTACAGCACATTGCAACTTTTAATCTACTTACTCAGAGGACAATAATGTATCCGATGGCAGCGATGGATCTGCACTAGGACCATGCTTTTTTTTTTCTTTAATCTCTCTGTCTTTTGTTTTTCCTTTAAAAAAAGTGTGTATGGTACTGTAAAGTTTATGGTGTAGTAGACAAAATTTAGAGAATGGACTGTTTTTGTTTTGGGGGGAGGGGGGTTGGATGAACATACTCTATACGTTAGACAGTGCGTGCTTAGGGACGGGTGCCCTGTGCCTGAACTTAAGCAGAGCCATGACACGGCCACAAACCTGGGCATATTCCTATATGCTCCTTCCATTCTAAATTATGTGTCATTCCAACTTTCTTAAAAAGTCAAACTATTTTATGTTTGACCAAAATTATAGAGAGAATAATCATAAAGATTTATGGCACCTAATAGATATACTATGGAAATATATTTAATAAAAAGACTAATGATAATTATTTGGTATCATGAATTTGATAAATTTGATCAAACTTGATGAGATGTTTTCACTCTTCAAGAAAGTTGAGATGACTTATAATTTAGAAAGGAGGGAGTAGCAATGACTTATAATTTGGACCGGAGGGAGTAGCTAGTAACATATGCAAGCACTTTGATTTTACTACTAGTATGCTTTTATATATATCTGATTTGGAAACTTAGGTTCTCCATCTTTTACTTCCATCCCAACAAGATGGGAGTAGGACCATCTATCGGACTAAGCACAGTTAGTGCTATGCTACTTATAAAAAAAGAAATGGATTCCTCTGTTCGTGTTCCAAGGAATGAAACAGCACACCCCGAACAAGTTTATGCTCAGCGATCAGATGGGGCACGGCTGATGGCAGTATGGCACTGCGGACGACGCCATTTTTGCAAGCTAACGCGATCTATTACTATACTGCCGGAAGAATACAGTTCGGAGAGAGATCCATCGAGGACTGGAGGAAGGTTGACGTACTCACCTGGCAAGCAAGGGAACGAAGCCTGAGCTCAAGTGACGACGCGGCGAAGGCGGCGGCGTTCCTGATCTTGAGGGGTGAGACTGGCCGGGGAGGACTGGATGAAGAAGATGGGTGTGTGTGTGTGTGTGACTGGAGGTGGGTTGGTATTTATACGGGCGTCTGTCGTCTCTGTGGCGGTATGGCATGTTGTCCGCGGCGGCGGGCGGAGGCCGGGGCTTCCTCCAGCTAGCTTCCTGGCTGCTTCTTTTGCCTGGCCTCCCCCCATCCGCTAGTAGCCTAGCTGTTTCCAGGAGAGGCCAAGGCACGCTGATCCCTGTTTGTTAAAAAAAAAATACTAGTATTTGGTGGGTTATTAACCCACGCAGGGTGGTGGTTGCTTCTTTTCTCGTCTGGTTTTGCTGATTTCTGATTCATACAAGAGGACGCGGTCTCTGGCTCTCTGCCACGCGCACCACTGATCGATGATCAAACGGTACGGCCAAGAAAAATGGCATGGCATGCAGCAGCAAATGCCTTGGAATTGATTATTATATCTCTTTCTCTGTTTCGTCCTCTCTTTTTTTTTCTTTTCACGCGCACGGCGCACAGTCTCATATCCCACTTTGTTTTGTTGCTCTTGCTTTCGCACATGGTAAATCGGCCCTCAGCTTTGTTCTTGGAGCAACTCAATTACCCTACAGGCAACAGGCATATGCACTACTGTATGTATCGATTTCAGATTGTTAAACCGGAACCACAGTGAATCGAATAAAAACGAAACAGATCTAGAGAGCTCGGTTATTCAGTTCATCTTGGAATTCACTCCCACTTCCAGACTTCCAGTCACATAACAATACCACCGATTGAGTGTGAAGTGTGAACTGCATAAACAGAGTGATAGCAGGAGAGTGGTAATTAAAAGCATCAAGCAGAACAGCTAATGCCAAATCCAAGTGCAATACTACTACTAACCGAAGTAAGCAATTCCTTAATTAGCTGCCAAAGAGACCAAGATACAAGTAATCGTTTTCCTAACAAACAAAGTTCCCCTTGGCTCAAAAAAAAAAGCAAACAAAGTTCCCCTTGCCTATGACTATGAGCATGCTTCATGCATGTGGTTACACTGTGCAAGCTTTATTTGCAACTGACCCCTTTGCTAAAAGATGGGCGCGGATAAAATTAATGGTTCGACTATGCACATTTAGCCATGCATTCAGCTGTCATGTTTACTCCTCCATTCTAAATTATAAGTCATTTTGTTTTTTGAGAGTCAGAGCATCTACCAAATTTATACAACAAAATACTAAAATTTATGATACTAAATAGATATCATTAGTTTATTTATTAAATATATTTTATTTAGTACCATAAACTTTTATGATTCTTTCTATAATTTTTTTTGTCAAATATAACATAGTTTTACTCCTAAAAAGATTAAATAACTTATAATTTGAAACAGATCGAGTATTTCTTTGCGTTGGATTGAGCAAGATATTCAAAGAAGATGTCGTCTATCAGGATCACTATGGAAAAGAACTTGTCTCCCACGTACGTTTCGCGCTTTGCTCCCACCCAGTACATGTGCGGTTGTGAGCTTGAGCTTCACTCAGGAGGCAAATCTAATCTGTGATGGCGTTCCAGATTTTCCTAGTGCATATACATCAGCACTCCACTGGGAAATGGTGCAAAGTCTCTTGGGTTGTCACCTTCGTGGAAGGAAAAAGAGATTCATGGGTGTGACAAAATAGTGGGCAGCCCCAAGTACAAACTATGCACTCAACAACTAGCCATGTAAAAACAGAGTTTGTAATACACCGTGGTTGTGGATCGAATGAACTATGCCGAGGGTTTCCTGTTTCCGTAACCATGGTCAGTCAACGTCCAGGTAATGTCATATGCGATGCCCAGTGTGAGTTTATGTCCGGCTGCATCCCAAAGGAGCATCGGTGAATCACACGACTCATAGGCTCTCCTACGCTGCAGTGAATAAGCTAAGGATCAAGTAAACACAATGACAAATTAAAGGCACGAGCTAGGTACAGCATCATCCCGTATCCTTTATTTTAGTCGATTAATTTTATTTTCCGTGCTCTCCTTGGTCTTATATCCTTCTTCTTCCATAAATTATTCTCCAATTTACACTGCGCATGCTTACATAATACGGAGTAGCAGTTGTACAGAAGATAAGCTACTTTAATTTTGGGATACTGCCAATGCCATGTTATTACAAGATCCACAAAATGAAATTGAATGGAATAAAACACAAAAATATTATTGGAATTTGGAAGTGTCTAGCTATATACTTCCAAATTCCAATGTTTGTTTTGAAACGATTAGTTGGACTGCGCGCATGCTGCATACAATTAGCATGTTGTGTACGGCGTTTATCGTGCCAAATAAGCTCCTCGTGAAATTAAAGTTTTCAGCGCGAGAAGCATGCTTATCAAATAAACAAAGCTGCAGATAGCATCTAGATCTTACATTCTTACTTGTAACATATAAAATATTCTTGAGCATGGTACAGGCTGTCGGAGATGGCTATACGCGGCAGAAATATTCTCAGGCGACACCTCCGTCAGTTTTGACCTGTAGTTTTATTAGCTTGTCTGAGAAGTGTCAATTAAAAGTGATCGGAAAGAGTAATAAATACATGTAACTGTTACGTGGATGAAAATAATAAAAAAAAACCTTCTTGGCCTTCTTTCAGGTTCGACGTACTTTGCTTTGAGAGCTCTTTTACGATGCTTGGCAAGTACCATAGTATTACCATGATATAGAATCCAATGGTGGGAAAAATATCTAAGTACCTAAAAATACCCATCCAAAAGTACCAAAATTATGGGACCAAGTACCGGATAACTGGGCCCAGTTAATTATTTTATTTTATTTTTAAATTAAAAAGAAATGGTATATATGTCTTTTCCGCCGATGTCGGGGAGGAGGCGGCGGGAAAAAAATATTATGATATGCGGTGGGAGGGTATATTCTAATCAGGGTATATGAAAGTACTAATATACCCTTGTTATTATTTATTTGATTTTTCAAAATTCTAGTTAAAGTACCGGTAAGTACTAGGAAAAGTACTTAAAGTATCTGGTAGTACCAGCTGGTACTTGCCAATCATTGTAAAAGAACTCTTGCTGTGATCATACAAGTCACGTAATTTTAAATAAACCAATATTCATGAACACTTGGCACTAGCTTGACAGTTAGGGCGTGTTTGGCACAGCTCCACTCTAGCTTTTTCAGCTCTGCTCTAATTTTTTCCTGCCAAACAAATGCAACTCCAGAAACTCCAGATCCGTAAAAATCCTGGAGTTGGAGGCCAACTCCAGGATTTTCCTAGAGCTCCTCAAAGGGTACTCCAAAAACAATATTAGAAACCTAAACATAGAGCTGGGAAGTAATTACCCACCACCACCACCGGTTACACATATACCCCTTCGTTTTTGTTCGCATCTGGTCTCCCTCCCCCGACGCCCCCTTCTCTTCCCCGACGCCCCTGCCTACGCCGCCTCTCTGTCCCATGGCAAAAACCTAGGAGGCGGCGCACCTCCATGTTGTCGGCGGCCCTCCATGGACAGCGGAATAGACTCCTCAGGTCTTTGCGATTCCTTAGGTTTTATTTTAATTTGGTCCAACCTCTCACAATCTTTAGCCCCAGGTCCTTTGTCCGGGGCCCATGGCTCCTCGATCTCGACCACCACGGTGGTGGCTTTGGACTAGCTGCTGGCCGTGCGCATGGCCCTGGTGCCGGCCAGGCATGCAGCGGTGAAACAGGTGCCGACCGAAGCCGCGACACTTGTTGCAGCCGTGCTCTGGTGTTGGACGTGATCATGGCTCTGCTGCTGATCGTGCCCGCGACACAGTTTTTTTTTTTTAATTTAGTGGCACTGGTTGCATCCGTGGCTCTGGTGCTAGGCGTGATCATGGCTCTGCGTCAAGTTCTGATATATACAACCAAGTTTGTATTCGTGAAAGATTAATTGACTAATCAAAATTGCAACTAGAGTGTAGTCATTGAAATGAATTTTGTACTTAAATTTATATTTAAATTTCCATTTTGTAAAAGTGACAAACACGCTGCAGAAAGGCCTGACTGCTGCAGCAACACACGCAACAGCACGTGCTACAGTGCCCATGCGAGCTACAGAAAATGTGTCCTTTCCCACAAAACTCTCCCTTTTCTAGAGCTAGAAAAATAAATTTGCCAAACATGTCCACAAGATCCTAGAATTGCAGATCCTGGAGTTGATTTCCTGGAGTTGGAGTGCTCCCAAACAGACCCTTAGTCTCGAGTCATTATTTACCGTACCGGATTAAATTATTTTAAATTTGATGTGTAAGTGGTTGAAAATGCAACTTAAAAAAGATAACTAATATTGTTTGGAGCATGTCACGAGCAGTGGACAAGAGTGGATATGACTAGATGGCACATGCAATGTATTATGTATAGTCCTTACGGTGATCTCAGCTCAGGTGACTGACAGTACAAAAGCCTAACATATTTTTCAAGAGATTATTTAATAACCCTTGTTGAGATATGTGAAATAAAAAAGAAAGTAATATGTTTTCATGACAGGGGATCCTGTACGATGCAATAACTTCTTAATTATGTTTCCTCGATTACTATATTATGCCTCATGATTTATATATGCCTTGAATTCTGTTTTCTTTTAAAACGGTACAAATATAGACGTGCTGGCGTGGCAAGCGCGGGTGCCGGCGGCAGCGATGCAGGCACGGGAACGCGCCGGCGGGGCAAGCTGCCGGCTGCGGCGGCGTAGGCATGGGAACCGCTGCGGCGGCACAGATATGAGCCTCCGCCGCGCAAGGTCGGGGAGTCGGGCCGCTCGGGGAGGACGGGATTACGGTAAAAAAAAAAGAGATGTAACAAATTTGTATTGGTCTGTGACCTACAGAGCTAATCGATTACCGAGGATAGGAAGCAAACAAGTGTAGGGCGGAGCTGCCCTTTGTGGACGGGTCGGCGGACCCAGATGGATTTGTGAGAAAACAGTGTAAATCACTGTTGATTACTGTTTCTCAAAGGGAAAGACCCCAGTAGAAAACACATAGGACTCCGGTGCTATTTTGTTCTGGCTTCGCCTCTGAGTGTAATGCGATCCGTTACCGTACGTAAAGAGATTGCGTTACATTTCCGTGAACCAAACACCTCCTAAATTCAGAGGATATCAGTTCCAAAATACGCAGTGCTACCATGCAAAAAATTCGAGCCAAAATATCATTGCACAATTTAGTTGTGAACAGCTGTGGCTAACTACGATGGTTTGATCGGGTAAGCTGCATATTTAAGCAGAACCACACAAAAGCTGGCACAAATGCGAAAGGGACTAGAGCATATGTAGCTGGAATTAGCCTGCAGGTTTGTCCCCTGATCACTACATTTTGACCTTTGTATGTTTCAACGATGAATTGTAATAACCAGCTGTTCACATCCTTACAATTTCGATCTAAATTTATTATTCATGGTAGAAAAATATCTACATGCGGCTTCATGTATACGTTTAACCAGCTGCGTCGACCTCTTGAAGTACATAAAATTTTATAGTCCTTCAGATTTTCAGTTTAGAGTTGTTTATTGTTTGAGAAAAGACAAGCAAAGGCCACAGCCCACAATTATCTTTTGAGGATTGTTCTTCTAAGCGCCAGAATGATCCGAGTTGGCTTTCATAAGGATAGCGATGCCTGCTGATAGAGGCAGTAGCATTTTTTTTTTTTGGGTACATGTGATTTAGCACTAAACACCTGCGACAAGGCAACGCATAACTGGACCGATCTGTGATCTCCAGAGTCCAGATTTCCTACTTTAGCTGTCTCTAGTTGAAGTTGACAAGTTATCCACGCTTTATTTTTTGAAGTTACACATGTTACTGCATTTTCCCGCACTTGTCACGCTTACAACTAGATATCGTACAGTACACACACACACACAGAGAGAGAGAGAGAGAGAGAGAGAGAGAGACCCGGGGGGGATCACTATTGAACTGACTGTAGACTGTGGTGAAACCGATTTGTTTACTTCCCACAATAACTTTGAGAGAATTTTGCATGAACGTGAACTGCTAAAAATTCCATGGAATTCAGTTCAAGTGCTCAGTGACAAAAATCACTCACCACCTTCCAAAGTTGGATACTTTCTTGCCACTATCGCCACTCGTGCCTCCAACCAGGCATGCTTGCTCTCCTAATGGCCATGGCAGGACGTCCCCGTCCTCTTTTGCCTGCAAAATCCAACTGAGAGCGGCATAATTGAGTAGGAGTTTGGAAGGCGCTTCTAGGTGAGTGATTGCTTAGAATGTCATCCAGGATTTCCTTTCTGCACCAGCCAACGTTGGGATTCATGATGGCCGATGGCCAACATAGTTTTGTATTTGTTCATCATAGGAAACACACCAACGATGTTCAGTTTGAT
This sequence comes from Digitaria exilis, assembly GCA_015342445.1. NCBI lineage: Eukaryota > Viridiplantae > Streptophyta > Magnoliopsida > Poales > Poaceae > Digitaria > Digitaria exilis. The sequence goes on from JACEFO010002303.1 coordinate 461,929, forward strand.
TTTACAAAACTGAATTGGCAATATCAATCAATAGACAGACCACAGGGGAAGAATATGTGTCCGAAAGAAGATGCTGAATTTGTGGACCAAAAGCGTTAGTCTCATGAAGATGAATGCCCTTTTCAGACTTGACAACAGGAGCATCAAGAGAGGCTTTTGTAACATCTGATAGCGCACGAGACCTGATGTTTCTTGTGTGGATCATGAAGTATGATCCTATCAGAACTCAGATCCTCTGGTCGTTTTGCTTACTCTTTCTTCATGAGAGCGCGAATATGAGGCGGTGCGGTGGCAGTGGAAGGGAAGGCTGGACCCGTGAAACGGCCCGTTAAGCAAGGCTAACTGGGCCGGGGTTGCGACCACCCGCTTCGTTTTATGGGCCTGTTTGGAAGCCCAATCGTCATGGGAGGTGCAGACGATAGACCTTTTTTTTTGCTAACAAAGATAAACCTTTGTTTAAACGTCCATAAATTACGAAAATAACGTCCCCGGATCCTACTTTATTGCACTCTTCAGAAAATGGTGAAATAAATTAATTTCATCTACAATTGCCATTGCCGTTCTCATATTATTAGAGTACAATTTAGGAACTTGATGGTCAATCGTTCATGCCAGTACATCTCCACCGTGGGACTCCTCCACCATGGACTAGTCAACCTTCAACGGTCACATCATTTAGCAGACTAGCACAACGTTTTCCAGCCCGGTCTGGCTCTCCGTTCGTACTTCAATCCAGAAACTGATGACCAAACCATGAGTCCATGACGCCAAAGCGGTGACTAATGACTAGAACGACGCCGTCAAATCCCCCGATCTCCTCTTCACCCTTGAGTTTTCGCTCTCGATCGGTCGACGATCGGCCAAGAGGGTATGGCGGCCGACGGAGAGGTAGCACGAGAAGGCGATGAGGAAGACGATGTGGACGATGATGAAGCGACGCTGTTTAGCCTAGAGCTCGAGCTCGCCGCCGGCCACCGGAGCTCGTCGCTCGACCACCAAGAAGAAGAGGAGACGGATAAAAAGGAGGACGGTGACGACAAGGCGATCGGCGGTCGGGAAGTAGTAGGTGTGGTGGCCGCCGTGGAAGCTTCTTCTCGCCGCGGGGACGCCGCTGCGGCAGAGGCTCTGGGCACGGTAGGGCCAGCGGCCAGGCTCCGCGCGCTCGTGCGTAAGCTGAGGCTGCTGAAGCCGAAGGCGGCGGCGCTCATGTACCTGAGCAAGGTGCCGATCCGCCTCGCGTGCCGCGGTGGCGTCGCCGACGTTCCTGGCCACACCTCGCCGCCGTCGACGCCGCCGCACTCTCCCCAGTCGACGACGACGGCTACGGCGCTGCCACTGCCAGGCCGCAAGTCGCGAGGCGAGACCGGGCTGCTGGGGCAGGCGCGCAAGCTGCGTCTGGGCGTCGCCGCCGGCTCCTCTGTGTCCGCCTTGTTGCCGCCGCCCACGCCGCGGCGCCGCGACGACTCGCTGCTGCAAGCGCAGGATGGCGTCGCGGGCGCCATCGCCTACTGCAAGCTCTCCCTGGCATAGCTAGTGCGTGGCATCTTCGACAGGTACGCTACGCTGGGATTTTATTTGAATACGGTTTCAACATTCAGTCCAGTGGTGTTTTTCCGTGGACCGTGTGTGAACGATCTTCAGGGCCCGCGACTTGGTGATTGCAATGATGAATGATGCCTTCGAGTTGCGATTGCGAATTCTGAATTATCATTCATGCATTGCCCTTCGAGTTGCGAATTCTTAATTGTTGCTTGAGCTAGAAAAAAAATTTCTATTTTTCACCCTTTAGTCGTTACAAAAGTCTGTTTTTCAACCTAAAATTACAAAATAAGACCATTCAACTATCCAAACCGTGCAAAATTGGCCCTTTGCGTAGTTTCGAAGGTGTTTTTCGAATTTACAGAAATAGAGAACCGTGCAAAAATGTTCCTTCCATTAACAATATTTAAATAGTAGTGGTATATTAGTTTTGTCCCGCTACTGCATATGCATTCAAATGCTGGCAGCCTGACAGCCGTTATTAGGAAGAAAATGTATTGGCAAAAGACAGGAAAGAAAAGGGAGGTGGGTAGGGAAAACTGTTAGGTTCTATACAAGTGCAGTGTAGATCTAGTCTTAACAATGGTTGATCTATGTATGTGTGCATGTGTATGTGTCACTGTGTATGTGTATGTGTTCGTGTGATCCCTAGATCTAGGAACAGAGTAGGAGAAAGGGTTTAGATCTATACCGTCGCGTGTAGAGGTATTGGATGGCTCTGTTGATGCCATGGCGGGTTCGTCGGTGAAGTTCTGCGCACGGGCAGCGACGGTCGGAGTAGATGTAGATGTCGTTGCTCTGCGCAGTAGGTCCCGACGTCCTTCAGGGCGCCACCGGCTTTGGCCGGGAACGGCGATGAAGGGAGTGGTGGAGCTTCCCGCCGCCGTAGCGCTAACCCTCTAGATCGGTCTAGGGTTTGGGTGTAGGTGGAGTTGGAACTCAGTGCAACTTCGTGATCCGAGCCATGGCCCCCACCCCTTCTCTATATAGCGCTGGCGACAGGGGCCCACCAACCATTAGGGTTGGGCGCCCCCGATCAGGGCGCAGATCAAGGCCCAAAGGCCTTTGGGCCTTTTGTGGGTTTAGGAGATCAACCTAACAATCTCCCCCTTGATCTCACTCTTTATCTTATTTTCTTTTCCAGTATATCTTTCATCTCATCTTAGATTTATGTACAGAGCTTATCTCATCGTCACGATTCTTTATCGATAGAATCAATAGCCACCGTACATGCCTCTAGTCAGAAACGAATTCTTATATCTTATCGGGCCTTCTAATCCAGGAATCATAGGCTTTCCCTTAAACCCATACCGGCTAAGTGTTCCTTGAACACATTGGGTGGTAGGCCTTTCGTTAGCGGATCCGCAAGCATATTCTTTGATCTCATATGCTCGAGACTGATGGTGTGATCCTGGATTCTATCTTTTATCGAATAAAATCTTACTTGTATCGGCTTGGTAGCCGTACTTCTTTTGTTGTTGTGGGCATAGAATACTGCAGGCTGGTTATCGCAGTATATCTTTAATGGTCTTTCTATGCTATCCACAATTCGTAAATCGGGTACGAATTTCTTTAGCCATTCTACCTGCGTCGAGGCCTCATAACATGCTATGAACTCAGCATACATCGTTGATGATGCTGTAACTGGTTGCTTTGAGCTTCTCCACGAAATAGCTCCTTCAGCAAGCATGAAGATGTAACCCGTCGTGGATTTTCTGTCATCTTCGTCTCCAGCATAATCTGCATCTGCATACCCTTTAATCTCTAGGGAATCAGATCTTCTGTAAGTCAGCATGAGACCTTTCGTGCCTTGCACATAGCGGAAAGCTTTCTTTACCAGTTTCCAATGTTCTATTCCTGGTTCTTCTTGATATCTGCTAAGCACGTTTGTGACAAAGGCTAAGTCAGGGCGAGTGCACGTTTGTGCATAAGACAAGCTCCCAAGAGCCGAAGAATACGGTACCGCTTTCATCTGTTGTCTTTCATATTCATTCTGGGGACATTGGAATTTCCCAAATCTATCACCCTTGACTATCGGAGCAGGAGTAGGATTACTTTTCTGCATATTATACCTCTCTAAAATCTTTTCTAGGTATGTCTTCTGTGACAATCCTAGAACCCCATTTCTTCTGTCTCGATGAATCTCAATTCCTAATACAAAAGAAGCCTCACCGAGATCTTTCATGTCAAAGTTAGAGGACAAGAATTTCTTTGTTTCTAGTAACAGACTAATATCACTACTTGCCAATAGGATATCGTCCACATACAGTACAAGGAAAATGTATTTTCCTTTCTTAAACTTTGCGAATACGCAATTGTCCTCAATATTCTCTTTAAACCCAAATTTCTTTATCGTTTCGTTAAACTTCAAATACCATTGTCTTGAGGATTGCCTCAATCCATAAATGGATTTCTTAAGATGACATCCCATGTGTTCTTTTCCTTTCACAGCAAAACCCTTAGGTTGCACCATGTAAATATTTTCTTCTAGATCCCCATTTAGGAATGCTGTCTTTACATCCATTTGATGTAGTTCTAGATTATAATGGGCTACTAGAGCCATTATAATTCTAAAAGAATCTTTACAAGAGACTGGTGAAAACGTCTCATTGTAGTCTATACCTTCCTTTTGTGTATATCCTTTAGCCACGAGTCGAGCCTTATATCTCTCTATATTCCCTTTGGAGTCACGTTTAGTCTTGTAGACCCATTTACAGCCTACTGTTTTGGCTCCTTCAGGAATTTCTACTAAGTCCCAAACTCCATTGGAACTCATCGATTGCATTTCATCTTCCATGGCCTTAAGCCACTTGGATGAATGCTCACTTCTCATGGCAGCTTCGAATGTGGTGGGATCATCCTCCATCCAAAACTCTTCTATTTCATACATTTCATAATCATCTGGGATTGCTGTCCTTCTGATTCTTTGAGACCTTCTAAGGGCCTCATTATTTGGTACGTTTTCTATTGGAGGCTGATGCTGCTCCCCCTGATCTGCGGCGATATTATCTATAGGATCCTGAAAGACAGGTTCCATGTTTTCATTCTGTATTGCCACAGGAGGGAACAACTCAGGGACTGACACTGAGGGTGCAGCCACAGTCGGTAGTGAGAAAAATGGCTCCTGGATCATTGGATTGGGCGCACATACCCGCTTCTCCTCAAGATTAATCTTTCGAACTACCGTGCTCCCCCGAATCATTTCTTCTTCTAGGAAGGCAACATGTCTTGTCTCCACAAATTTTTGTGAATCTGTCTGGACAATAGAAACGATATCCTTTTGACTTCTCTGTGTAGCCAATAAAATGGCAACTCACTGTCTTAGGATCTAGTTTTCCAATGTTTGGGTTAAATATCTTTGCCTCAGCAGGACTCCCCCACACCTTTAGGTGATTCAGTGAGGGTTTTCTGCCTGTCCACAGTTCATACGATGTTTTAGGCACCGCCTTACTGGGAACTCTGTTGAGAATGTAGATGGCGGTTTTTAAGGCCTCCATCCATAGACTCTCTGGCAGTGTGGAATAGCCTATCATACTTCGTACCATGTCCATCAAGGTACGATTTCTTCTTTCGGCTACTCCATTCTGTTGTGGGTCGCCCGGCATTGAATACTGGGCAACAATTCCTTGTTCCTGTAGGAACCTTGCAAAAGGTCCTGGAACTTGTCCGTATGGGGTATGCCGACCATAGTATTCCCCTCCACGGTCGGATCGTACTATCTTAATCTTTAAATTGTGTTGATTTTCTACTTCAGCCTTGAATATTTTAAATTTATCCAACGCTTCTGATTTTTCTTTAATCGGATAGATATATCCATAACGGGAATAATCATCTGTAAAAGTTATGAATGAGTCATAACCATCTATGCTCGTAACTGGGAACGGACCGCAGATATCTGTGTGAATTATTTCTAATATACCTGCGCTGTGTTCCGCATGTTTTCTGGTTATCTTTATATATTTCGCTTTTATGCATTCGATGCATTTATCTAAGTCTGAGAACTCAAGCGGAGGAAGTATTTCATTCTTAACCGCATGTTTTCTGGTTATCTTTATATATTTCGCTTTTATGCATTCGATGCATTTATCTAAGTCTGAGAACTCAAGCGGAGGAAGTATTTCATTCTTAACCAACCTTTCTATTCTCCCCCTCGAAATGTGGCCTAATCGGCAGTGCCACAATTTCGATGACATACTCTGAGTTCTCTTTCTTTTTCTGTTGGTGGGTATTGGTTCTTTTGCATTCACATCACAAATAGCATTCACACATTCATGAAGTGACAGTAAATATATAAATCGTTCTTTCTGAAAGCAATAGAAACAATCGAATCGTTGTAGTCTATTACACACTTGCCGTTTCCAAAACGGCATTCAAATCCATCAATATCAAGTTTTGAAACACTAATCAAGTTCCTTTTAACAGAAGGAACGTAGAAAACATCTCTGAGAAGCAACTCAAATCCTGTGTCAAGCACCAAGAGAAGGTCTCCCACCGCCTCCACTTCGGCTTCCACTCCATTCGCGACTTTAATCTTTCTTTCTCTTCTTTGAGTTGTTCGCGTTTGGATGAATCCCTGTAAATAATTTGCAACATGAATTGTTGCTCCAGAGTCGATCCACCAAGTAGATTTCGCATAATCTATATACAGAGATTCATTTACAAATGAAATAATATTCTCACCATTCTTCTCACACAGCATCTTGTAGTAGTCTGGACAATCTTTCTTGTAGTGTCCCTTCTTCTTGCAGTAGAGACACTAATCTTTGTCCACAGTGCATTGCCCAAGCTTGGGCTGATGCTGCTGGAACTGCTGGGGATTCTGTGGAGCCTTAGACTTGGAGGATTCACCCTTGATGAAGTGACCCTTCTTCTTTTGGTTGTGCACATAGTTCACAGAGCCACCATGTGCAATCTTAAGCCTTTCCTCCTCTTGGGCAAGCATCGCCGTTGTCTTCTCTAGGTCCCATTGCTCAGGACTCAAGTTATAACCAACTACAAAGTTCTCAAACTCTGCAGGAAGTGATTTGAAGATCAAATAAACAATATGACCCTCATTGAACTCTAAGTTCATCGGTTTGAGTTTGTTGTTGATATTTATCAAATTGTGGATGAACTCTCTAAGTCCACCTCCTCTGTATTTTACACCAACCAGCTTCTCAAGCAACTGGTGAGCATAAATCTTGGAAGAACCAGTATACTGATTCTTGATCTTTTCTAGATATTCAACAACGTTCTTACAGTCTGTGATTGCCCCCAGAATGGTAGGCTCTACGGTGTTCTCCACCACTGCTACACATTTCTTGTTAGCAGGTTTCCACTTGATCATTACAAGGTCATAACTCTCTTTGGATGCTTTATAAACATCCTGTGCTTGTTGCCAAGCAGTATCTGTCATGTCATCCCCTCTGACTGGCGCCTGAGGCTCTACAGGCACTGGGTGTGTGAGAATCCAGTCCAATTCTTGCATGGTGAAGAATAGGTTCAGCTTCTTGTGCCATTCATTATAATTATCTCCCCTCAGAGTTGGGATATCTCTGATGGCAACTCCAGCTGAAAACAATTAGGAACAAGTGAGAACAATTTATGAGAATAAATCTGAATATGACTATATGTTTTATCATCAACTTTGGTCAGAAAATAAAACATATAGTGACCTTTCACATTAAAACTTAATCACCTTTGGGCAGAAAAAAAGTAATAATGCATGGAATAAACATATCTATGAAATCATAATATTATTATTTTCAACTTTGGTCAGAAAACAATAATATCACAATTATTCTGAAATTTTAATCTATGACTTGAAAAATAAATCATCCCTTTGGTTCAAATTTAAATTCCAAGTCAAAAAATAATTATCTATGCAGCGGAATCTATAATATTATTCTATTCAGAAGCAAAAAATAAATTCTGTAATCTATTCTCTAAACATTTATCCCTTTGGTTCAAAATGAATAGAGATTCAAATTCTGTGCAAATTCATATTCAAATTCAAATTTAAATAGCTTCTGAAAAGAATAAAACAAATAGAAAAAAAAAATTCTATTCAGGCCGCCCATACGGCCCAAATCGCGCAACGCGGCCCAGCAGCGATCAGCATGTTCGCTCGCGCGCCTCTGGGCTCGGCCCATCTACGCGCGCTCGTCGCGGCTCGGCTCCTACATCTGTTGCGGCTCGGCTCGGCTCGCTGACACGGCTCGCCTCTCGCTCGCTCTCGCTCGGCACGGCTCGCGCTCGCTTTCGCTCGCTCGGCTCGCGCTCGCTCGTGGGCCGCAACCTGGGCCTAGGCCGCCAATTCGGCCCAGCGCGCGCGCGCGTCAGCCCCGCCTCGATCTCGGCCGTTGGATCGATCCGATGGCTCAGCGGCGTTTTCGCGGGGTATAAAAGGGGCCGCGACGCGCGGAACCCTAACCCTAGCTCATTTCACTTCTCCTCCCCCTCGGTCGCAGCCGAGATCTCCCCTTCGCGAGCGCCACCGCGGCGGGGTGTCTCGACTTCCGCCACCACGCCATGGATCTCCCATGGCCGGAGCTCTCTCTTCTCCTCTTCTTTCCCCACTTCCCCTGCTCCCGTTCCCGACGGTCGTCAAGGCATGGCGCCGCCGCGGGACCCTTCGCCGGCGTGCGCGCTCATCTAACGGTGAACGCGCCGCCGTCGAACGGTTCGGTGGTGGTGTCTTTGCGCGCTAGCGCACCGGCGTCCCGGTGGCGAGGCGCATCTTCTTGCGCGCTCAGAAGCCGGCGTCCCGGCGTGAAGCGCTTCGGTAAGTCTTGTTTTTGTGTGGATCTTTGATGTGGGGATGTAGATCTGTTGATTTGGGATATGGATCTGTGGATCTCGAATGGTTCTCTGTTGAAGGGTATTTGGATCTAGGGTTTCGGGTTGTCTTTGTCTAGTGTTTCACCAGATCTGTGTGTGGGGATTCGAGATCTGAGGGTTTCGAGGGTTTGGATCTAGGGTTTCGGATTCGGATCTGATCTGTGACTTGATTTCTTGTGAAATTTTGTCTCTTTTCTCTAGATCTACACTTCTAGTAGGCGACTGATACCAATTGTTAGGTTCTATACAAGTGCAGTGTAGATCTAGTCTTAACAATGGTTGATCTATGTATGTGTGCATGTGTATGTGTCACTGTGTATGTGTATGTGTTCGTGTGATCCCTAGATCTAGGAACAGAGTAGGAGAAAGGGTTTAGATCTATACCGTCGCGTGTAGAGATATTGGATGGCTCTGTTGATGCCATGGCGGGTTCGTCGGTGAAGTTCTGCGCACGGGCAGCGACGGTCGGAGTAGATGTAGATGTCGTTGCTCTGCGCAGTAGGTCCCGACGTCCTTCAGGGCGCCACCGGCTTTGGCCGGGAACGGCGATGAAGGGAGTGGTGGAGCTTCCCGCCGCCGTAGCGCTAACCCTCTAGATCGGTCTAGGGTTTGGGTGTAGGTGGAGTTGGAACTCAGTGCAACTTCGTGATCCGAGCCGTGGCCCCCACCCCCTCTCTATATAGCGCTGGCGACAGGGGCCCACCAACCATTAGGGTTGGGCGCCCCCGATCAGGGCGCAGATCAAGGCCCAAAGGCCTTTGGGCCTTTTGTGGGTTTAGGAGATCAACCTAACAAAAACTAGACTAGTGAATAAAACCAATGAAAATGAGGAGCGCAGGAATGTCAGAGCAAAGAACTTTATTTGTACGAGCAATCTATCATGGGCCTTGGTACGTAACCTTAGTGGGCCGTGGGCCTGCTGCTACTTACTCTGCTACCTGCTTCTACCTAGGGGATGGTTAGCGGCTATATTCAGCTCCCTAAATCATGAGAAACTGACGAGGATGGTGGTCACTCTTTGGCCCATCAGGTATGCTCGTAGGAAGGCGATCCACGAGTGCTCTTTCCAGAGTCCTTTATCCATTCACTGTTTTGTGAACATTTTTATAGCTGAGTTGGAGATGATTAAGATCGAGCAGGCAACACCGGTAAGAGGGACCCATGCTGTTCCACCTTGGTGGATTAATCGACCGCTTGACCTTGTTAAAATCAATGTTGATGCAGCCACTTCGAAGAATTTGGCGGCTGCCATTGCGTGGGACACTACAAGTAACTTTTTAGGACCATCTGCATTGGTGATTCGTGGACTCTCATATGCTGAGATCGTCGAGGCTATAGCGTGCATGGAAGGTCTGGTGTTGGCGAGTGATCTCATGGTCCAACACTTCAGGTTAGCCTCAGACAATGTTAATGTGATAAGAGCAATCAGGGAGGATGGAATGGCTGCTGATGGCCACATCATCAGGGAGACACAGGCTCAGCGTATTTTGGAACAGTTGATTTTGTTCATGAAAACAGGCGATCCAACGTGGATGCTCGCTCTATTGCAAGGAGCGCAATTTATTCTCAGTTTGGTCGACAAGTTTGGATGTTAAATGCACCTTATGGCGTGTGTAACTCTTATAACTCTATGGATGAATAAAGAGTTATGCTCGCCTAAAAAAATATGCTTCTATCTTGTCTACCTTGCTTAACTAATATCCTGCAGGGCTCCCTCAAAAAAAAAAATATCCTGCAGGTTGGTAATATAATCCCTAGGAGGTTTGCTTTAGCAATAGCATATGCAAATTTTCCTTAAAAAAATCATATGCAAGTGACAGCCGGTCAATGCCTCTGATCGAAATGGTTCCACCTGCCGGCTGGGGAGCGCGCACGTTCGATCACTTACATTACATTGCCTGCATCTGTTGTCTTGATTCATATACCAATAATCACTACTAGCATCCATGTTTGCCTATATATGCATGATCTGCCAAATGTACTTGCACACAGTATGTTAGTTGCGCCGTCCATGTCCCAGATGACTGCCGTTTGTACGCTTATCATACGCGGCCGGTCAAGTGGGCAGAAATCGTCTGTCACATAGTTGCTTGGCGCCGGAGGTCGAGACAAACGGGGTGCTCACAGCTATGACGAGACTGTGGATCCAAGGAATTCAGTAGAGACAACGTGATTTTTTGAATTTTCAAAACAAAAACAACGTGATTTTTCTTGCTTTTCACTTGAAATTTTGCATTACATTATTCTAGAATTTTTGCGGCAGCGCAACCAATTTTGGGCTCTCGGAACAATATATAGTCGACCTCGTATTCGGCAGCACGTCTAAAGAATTATATACACTGATATAAATAAATAAATATATATATAAATAAATAAGGCGATCCCGACGATGATTTGCATCGGCGTTCTGGAAGATTTGTGCGTCCAGATCAGAGACGAGGGCAAAAAGACATCGATCTCGGGAGGATGCCATGCCATTGCCAGCCACGGCCAGCCTCAGGAATGGGATTCCAGACTGGCCGATTCAGAGCAAACCACCCCCCGCAACGGTCGTGCATGTGAGCGGGCCCCGCCGCCGCCGCAACACGCCATGGCAGCCCAGCGAGGTCCAGCGCGGTTTTAGCGCTCCCTCTCTCTAGAGAGAGAGAAAAACATTAACTGTCTCTGTTCTGTTCGTGTGTGTGTGTGAGAGAGAGAGAGCCGTTGCCGCTGAATGAGAGAGAGAGAGAGAGAGAGAGAGAGAGAGGAGCCGTTTTATAAGGGGGAGAGGAGAGCGAATGCACATGCGTACAAGCAGAGAGATAGCCGCATATCCCTCCACCACCGCCGCACCACAGAGATTTCTTCCTCTTCATTCTCTTCTCCGGGATCACCGTCTCTCTGATCTCTCTCGGCCCCTTCCCAAGAACCGCGCGCAGTAGTTCCAACTACTCCCTGCTGCTGCGGCCATGGCAAGAGCCCCGTTTGCGCTCGCCGTCGCGGCCGCGCTCGTCTTCGCCGTCGCCATGCCGGCCGCCGCCACGCAGGCCCCCGTGCCGGCGCCCACCAGCGACGGTGAGTCATCTTCCTGAATACTGTTTGCCTTTTTGCTGTAGCTTACTTGCATCTTTCTTTCTTTGCTGCTCCAGGCAGGCAGTTTTTTCTGAATCAATTCCTCATCTGGATTGCAGGCACGTCGATTGACCAGGGCATCGCGTACCTGCTCATGATCGTCGCCTTGGTGCTCACCTACCTCATCCACCCTCTCGACGCCTCCTCCCCATACAAGCTCTTCTGAGCACAACAGAGCAGAATTTTTCTTCCTCTTTTTCGGTTTTGATGATAGGGTAGTGGTGGATTATTTGAGGCATCATTGGTTGGTGGTGTGAGATTCGATTCGGTCCGTGTTATTCATTTGTCATGAATTCTATCGGTTCTGCATGTGTACATCATTCATGTTTTCATGTCTTGTTACAATGGCTGTCGGATGTATTGCGTTTTGGACAATTCTGGAGTATTCGTTTCTCTGATGCATCAACAACAATTTTCTCCCAGAAACGTACGCCAGCCATTGAATTAAGTGAGCTGATTCTTACACCAAAATCAAAATCGGATCCAAAACAGAGGAAAAGGACCTTAACCCTTCAAAATTCAGTCAAGTTGCACATGACGCTTTGCACAAGCAGACAATTCTTTGCAGGTAATCCAGGCATCACCACCGACACCAAAAAATTGCAGTATGCAAAAAGAACACCTTGTGAGCAGATCTGATGAAGCAAGCCATCCACGTCAAACATTCATGCAAGCTACACCGCCACTTTGTTTATCATCTATATAAACATCTGCTTTAAGTACACTAATGCATATATGTTCATAGGATGCGGGGCAGTTACCATCCACCTACAACTTAAGTTGCCATTACAATACCAGAATCATAGCATAGTAGGGAAAGGTCTATTGCTATGATGTTATAATAGATACCCTGCCTACTACTGTGGGTCTAACTTAACTGGCTAACCCATTGCATACTTCTGGGTCCAGCTCCTCGCATTGGTCTCATACTTGGTTCTGTCCGCCTTGTACATGTGAGCTATCTCTGGAACTAGCGGATCATCTGGGTTTGGGTCCGTCAACAGAGAACAGATTGAAAGTAACACCTAAAACCAACCAGAATAATGGAAATTAGTAGGGTGGGGGACGGGGCTGATTCATGAAAAATGCCGTATTTATGCAAAGTTCACAGCCCAAAAGGAATTAAGCTAATAACCTTGGAAACAGTTAATGCTGGGCTCCACTGCTCTTTCAGGATGTCAAGGCAGATGCTTCCATTGCTGTTGATATTTGGATGGTAAACCTTTGTCTTGAAAGCAACCTGCAACATCAGACATACTTTCAGAATAGCACGATATATTCCATTATCCACGGTCGAGAGATAAGGGATTGATAAAAAATAACCACAGGAGGATAGTGAAACAACAATTTGATCAAATCAACAATCTACAGGAAAAGGCGATATCAAGTTTCCATACACGTTACCACTAGGCATAAATCAGCAGACTGGTTATTAAAGAAAAAAAGGAAAATTAAATTGGATCATTAGTGACCTGTTAATCCCTCAATTCATCTTTACAAGGCATATTTTTTGGACCACAAAATGGTACTTTTAGATTCATATTCAAAATTACTTACGTACCACATAAATGGCATATCAATAGAGTAACCAGGTCAAGAAGCAGACGAAAACAGATCGACCAAATAAGATATGCTGAATTACTATGGACAATATGACTTAGTAGCCCATTAGTCTTGAATCTATATCATGTATATTAAAACATGGAACCCATTGAATAACTAATCCTTACCAACAAACTTCGCTATGGCAGGGTAAATCAGGCAAAGAGAAAATATAGGGACACACACAAGTCATGCAGCTGAACAAAACAGGATGATAGCATAAAAAGATACAGTATGGTTAGCAAAACTTTCCTTGTATGTTAAGCTAACCCTACTAGGGATCCATATAAATGTGCAGGCAAATTATAATATCAGAACATGATAATTTTAAAAAATCCCAGTACAAGTACAACAGAGCTCGACAAAGTCAATGCCCAATGCCACATTCTAATCAGTCCATACAGTAAATAGGCTCCCTCTGTACAAGTCCTCAAAAGGTTGCTGGTATCTTTGTTTTCTTTGGTTCTAGTAGTAATATCGCTTTCTTCAAGAGGAGAGAAATAACCAAGTAAAGCTGATCTTGATTTAGCATTTCAATTACATATATAACTAATATAAGCATAAACTGACCTTTGAATTTAACATTTCAATTTTATGAAAGATACGCATAAAGATGGACCTTGATTTAGCATTTCAATTTTATGAAAGATACGCATAAAGCTGCCCCTTGATTTAGCATTTCCATTTTATATATAAGATGAGCACAAAAACCTTCAAGTCCTTTAAGCTACCATACTATTTATGTGGGTACTGATATTTAAACCTAGCACATGCAGAGAACATCATACAACCAATCAAGTAAAATGCTGCTTGGTACAAAATCGAATTTCAAGACAGCAATTTAGAATGCACTGTAATAATAAGAACTAGTAGATCATTGGCATGAGATTTACATGTTTTCCATGCATAAATATGAAGACATAATAGTGGAATTAATTTTTACTGAACCTATCAGCTGAGGCGAAAAAACAAAAAAAAAATAGTGGAATGATGGTAGAGATTAATAAAGAATTAAAGAAAATAGTAGACAATTGCTTCATTACTTCTCACAGGATAGTAGCACGAAGCACAGCACCCTTTAATCTTGAAATAAATTTGTGCTTGTTCAGACTAATGTAGACTTGCCTTTGGTGGCTTGAATGGATAATCCGGAGGGAAGTGGATCGAAACCAGAAACACACCACCTGCATAGGGACTATCTGTAGGTCCCATGATTGTTGCCTGCCAATGGAACATATCTTCTCCTACGGGACCTGTAAGTGAATTGATCTTTGAATACTGATTAAGCAAAAGTAATCTATATAATATCAATAATCAATAACACATAATTACAGATTTTCCAAAAACTACAGAGGAACATATTAGTTCCTATATGGAAGCATGAATTTGCACACATATTTTTTTTTAAAAATAAAATAAAAAAGAGCAGGTGACAAGCATATCATTATATTTGTTGCATTCTTCCTGAGTAAACAGTCGTACAGAATTTACTACGTTTTAATAACAGTACGATCTTTCACTGGCTGCCCTCAACAGGTGAGCCCGACTGACCTGCATCTTATCAATCTGAGAAGAACTTCAGTCACATCAATCTAAACTAACTCTCGCGTGCGCACAAAAAATAAAAGCAGGGTAGCCCTTTGCTCAGTCATACAACGAACCAATCAACTACAAGCAAACCGTAACACCATACACTAGCACCTTCCAATCAATAGGTGGTGGAGAAGGAGAGACACCTCACCTGCGCTGCAGGACACGGGAGGATCCTTCTGCAGGTCCTTGAGCTCCTTCAGAATCCGCTTCGACGCCATCGCCACCGACTCAAGAACTGCGCCACGGCCACCGATTTAAACACAAAGACAAAGCGTGCACAAACGATTCAATAATCCATGAAGAAAAACATGATGAAGAAGCAAGGCAAGGACGGCCGACCGGTTGATCAAAATATGACCTTGGGGGGAGTGGAATCGGCAAAGAACTCCTTGCCGGGCGCGAGAGCACGCAGGGGCAGGGCCGGCGGGGGCACTCGTGGGGTCGGCGAGAAGAGGAAGAGGATCGGATGGGGAAAGACCGAAAGAGAAACCTAGGCGTGTGGGCCCGTGCCTTTTCTGTGGCTCCAGAAGCTTTCTCCGGCTTGAGGCTGAACTCTGGAAGCCCAGACGCGAGCGGCGAGCCCAGTTGGCAACCCACTTTCGGCCCAGTCCATGAGTGGTTTGTAGTTTTACAGGAACTTCTGCTTGTAAACGTTTCTGTTATCGATGAATGAATGGTAAGCATTGTACTTGTACTCGTTGGTATATTTTTTTTAGATAATGTACTCGTTGGTATATAGAGTTGGCGTGATTAAGATTGATACCGACTCTGGTTCCACACCATTAACTCACCACAGTGACAGTAATTGACAAGTTAATGTTGAATAATCTTTACATATTTTCCCAAGAGACGTTCAGTTTCAGTAGCTAGAAAAAGAATTCTTGCTTCCTCTCCTTGTCAACTTTTTTTTTTCATTTTCAACACGAGCTGTCACATTTGTGGTTCCCTAATTTCCAGGATAGTGAATTACTATTTTGACAAGGAAGTCTAACGGTATTCCCAAAAAAACGAAAAAAAAATCATGTCACATTCCTATCCTTTTCATTCCCAGCTACCACCATCTATGTCTATCGACATAGTTTTAAAAGGTTCAATTTATCGAAGATATACCACAGAAAGCACACATACAGTACCCGCGAAGAAAGAAAAACACCAAATAGCCCGCAGGAATTGGAGACATGGAGAGGAAGGGTAAGATGGAGGAGATAGCTGTCGCCAGAGCCGATGTGGTGCCGGTGAGCGGTAGTGTTGCCATTCGCGAGGTGAAGCAGGAGGGCAAGGAACCAACCACACCGGGCACGCCGTCTCCGGCCACCGTGTGGCGCGACAGCGACGGCAGAAGAGGTGAGGGTGGTGCTGTGGGCACGCTGCCCGGTTGGAAGCTAGACTGCCTCTGCAGCGAGTCCAGCTTACCGCCAGCGGCCAAGGGTGGCTAACTCTGCTTTTGAAAACACTATGAAGCAGCATACATGCAATTTCTATCATAGTACTACATACTTTGTTTCTTTTTCTTTTTTTAAGAAATACTACTCTGTTTGTTTGTTATAGTAATTATTAGCAGGGCGTTTTGTAATGGGTGATGGCATGCATATGATACTTTTAACGGTGCACAGTTTTGTTATGCGCATGCAGAGGCGATGTTGATATTAGATTGAATTGTTTTATATTTTGATGGTTTGGAAAAGTTCCAGTTTTGAAGCTTGGTATGGGTTTGTTTAACACGCATCTTCAAGCAAAGTAGACACACGGCTGGTTAGACTGACACCCAACTAAACGTCTAAACCAAAAGTTAAGTTGATGATCTGACAAAGATAAATGTTCAACCATTAGATGGACATGCCACTATATATATCGGTCAAATTAATCTAATTGGTCATTTGTTGTGTCAAACATTTGTGTAGGTTGCAAGTTTGCAACCCTCCTCTTCTATGTAGTTCAGTAGTTGGCTGGTTGACGGCAAAGCACTGACAAATTGTGCCCCTATATGGAGTCTCTCTTTCCATTTTTTACCCATGCAACTTGAGCTTTGGGAACGATCGATTAAAAACCACATTCTAATTCCATGTTGTGGCGGCGGAAACCCTGATCAGATTTTTGATTCAGCCTAAATGATGAGATCCGATGACGTGGCATGCGTTCTTTCTCCCCTTGCCAGAATTTTGCTCAGGTTAGTGCGCCAGACCTTATCTTGAAGAAAAAGTCTAAATAACCCTCCAACATAGCAATGGTGATCACATCACCTCCTGAACTATAAAACCAGGTTTCTAACCCCCTTGCCTTTACAAAACCATAGAACTTGTAAACTTAAAGTGGTTTTACAAGGCGGTTTTGCTAATTTAGAAGGAAAAAGTCTACATACCCCCTCCCAACGAATCAATGGTGTATCACATCAACCCCTAAACTACAAAACTTGATTTCTTATACATATAGTAGTGCCTTCTAGGAGGATCTTTTCTGCATAGACTACTAATTGTATTAAACATTACATGATTTCTAGAGGGCCCTTTTTTGCAAAGGAGCATGCTCCCTGTTTGGATCCAAGGCTCCAAACATTGGCCGTGTCACATCGAATGTTTAGATGCTAATTAGTAGTACTAAACATAGTTTAATGATAAGACCCATTCCATAACCCCTAGGCTAAACCACGAGACAAATCTAATGAGCCTAATTAATCCATGATTAGCAATCATGTATTAATTAGGCTTATTAGATTCGTCTCGCAAATTCGCCTAGGGGTTGTGAGGTTAGTTTTATAATTAACTCATGTTTAGTTCTTATAATCAGCATCGAAACATTCAATGTGACAGAACTAAACTTTAGACCCTATGATCCAAACACACCCGATGTATTCAACTGCCAGAATCCGTCTTTTCTGATGCCATGCAGGTCCTTGTTAACGGTCTAAATTCAACGGACCCTTTGAACTACTAGAGTGGAAACAACACTGTACTTCTGACAGTACATGGTCATAATGTTGTCATGATCTGATGCTTGATTCCCAAATATGGAAGCCCCAACAAGCATATATAGCGATATCTTTCTATATGCACAAACAATTGAATATAGTTTCTCCAGGACCAAGTTTGAGGATGGGTGTAAGTGTAAGCATCCACACCACAAACAGCAGCCAGGATCTGCGAAGTAATGACCCCGTACCAAGCCCATGTTATAAGTTTTTTTTTCTGGACATCAACATGGTCTCTAGTACATAGTATCATTTTTTTTAAGGATTTCCAGTACATATATCTTTTACCACTGCTGGTATTATGCATTTTAGATTAAATTTACAAGTGTACGGTTCAGTTGCAGCCCTGCAATGTACGCAGCCTAAAATTTCTCTTGAATGAGCGTCTATAATAAGTTTTGTGCACTAATTGCACCTTCTCTGATATTAGTAAATCATAAATTATAGATTTGGTCAACATCTTGTCAAAGAACATGTAACCTTTTGTACAAGTTCTTTTTTCTTTATTTTAATATATAACTAGACAATTTTACCTATTTTAATAGACACCTATTATCAAGTGGGACCATATTTAGTTTATGTGCACCTTGTATTTGGGTAGACTATTTTTTAACAACTGTTTTTTTTAAAAGAATTGGTTCGCTTGCACCCTCCTGTTTCATAAAAAAAATTGATGACGTATGGCACAATTTTTCAAAAACACAAAAGATATATATACATACATATATGTATATATAGGGAGCCTATAGGCTTCCGATAACTGTCGGAAGCCTAGACACATCTACTGCTGCCACATCCACCTCCCATGCACCTCACGCCCCACCTCACTCATGCATGGACGCATGCATGTAAGAACCACCTGTCCTGCCACCTCTCAACCTCCCATGCATCTGACACATGCATGCATTCAAACCACCTTTACCACTTAGTTTAGTGTCTATAATTTTTCACTCGAATATCCAACTCACAAACAGTTTTCACCATAAGATTCGTGACATTTCTATACATAGTTTGAGATCCATTATGAATATTTTTTTGATTTTTTTAATTCAAAATTTGTGTGGTCATACAAACATACTGACATGATCATATAAATTGTGTCGAGCACAGAAACGTATGGACATGATCATACAAACGTAGTGACACGAGCATAGAAACATACGAGCATGAGCATTGAAATATATATACTCGGGCATATAAAGTGTTGGTGCATAATATTTTGAATTCAAACTTTACACGGTTATAGAAACATACTGTTAGGACTATAGAAACAGCTTCGAGCGCAGCAACGTATGACCATAATAGAAACCTTCAACTCTTTTTTTTTACTGAAAATGCCTATCATAGAAAGTTCTGCTCTGATTGTATATATGACACGACTAATCATATATGGAAGCTGTGTCATACCCGGTTTTAGAAAGAAAACCGAGTACATCTCATATGTGCGCCAGGATCAAATTACACGCATATGATAGACAGTGAGTGAATAACAGAAACAATACTCAAACGAATATTTGATAAGTAAAGTATTTATCACACTCACGACTAAGGCACGAGGGCCAAATTAAACTAGTTCACACGATAACTAAAGATGATAACTCCAAAAGCACTCCACAGGCATCTGACTGGTGGAACACACGCCTAGAACTCATCAAGATCGCTGAGGTACTCCGCTCCATTATTACCTTCTGATCCAATATAAGCAAGGATGAGTACACTTATGGTTGGTACTCAGCAAGTGGGGGAAATATGCAAGCTATCAAGGAGAGGCTTGGTTTATAGCGGTCAGCATTTTAGTTGGTCAAGTTTTATTAACAAGCAACTATTTACTAAAATATAAGTATATACCAACCCATATATTAGCATAAAATAAACCATAAACATAACCAATAACATATGCATGCAATGATTTGATTTTATATTCCGATAGATTAATCATGTGAGGGTCCAGGCCGTTCATGGCCGCGAACACGGCTGTTATAACAGTTTTACACTCTGCAGAGGTACACTTTCACCACAACTCGCGTAAAAGCACCGAAGAACTTTAGACCCAACCACGCTGTGCTGATCAGGCACATACCACACTACCAAGGTGGGACTGCATAGGGACGCTACGAGGCCTTTACAAAGATTCCCTAGTTAGAAACAATCCGCTAAGGTTTTCAGATCGGAAGCAGGCATAACCCTCCCTAAAGGGTATAGTGTCTTAGCTAAGCCCACTTCCCGAGAGAACCGAGCTATACACCGTCAACCGCCACCCCCATGCCCTTTCGGTAAGATCATTGCTAACCAAGGTTTCTAATTAATTAGCCAAGACCAGAGCCATGTAGTATTGTGATTGTACGGTTAATCCTGGGTGGTTCTCCATGTTCCAATTAGCATGGGGATCTTGTTTATAACATAACAAGATATAACAATAAGGATATTCATCGATGTTGGATAGAACCCATCATGAACCAAGGTTAAGCATCTAGCATAGCTACCCAACATAAAAGTAAACCCGGTGTATCAAGGCTTGGGTGTAAAAGACTAGTCATCCTTACATAGGACCCATCAAATTAATGCATCGCGAACATGAAGATAAACTTTGTTGTCATGCAATATGTATAGGTTCAAAAGAGTATGCAGAGGGGAAAATCCACTTGCCTTCCTCAAAGTACTGCGGTGGCTCCTCCTCGTAGGCTTGATCTTGATCTCCCTCGAACGGACCATTCTCTATACGATTCGCACAAGCATTCAATCAATAAAAGCAAAACAATACACCATACAACTTTTAAAGATGCAAAGATGTGTCTAGAACTATTCTTGATGAAGAGATGATCGCGTGAGCGCAAAGATCACTCAAAACGGATTTAAAACGGTCAAGATATGGCTAAAACAAGATTTAGGGGCTTCTTTGAACTAAATCTAACTCTCCAGGGGCTTAAACAGAAGAAACCAGGGACCTAAAACATAATTTTGTATAAAAACAGGACTTTTGAGTAAAACGACCAAACAGGACGGCGGGTTAGATTTTTAGAAAGATCAGAGGCTAAACTGAAAGAAACAGGACCTAGATCTAAATATTTTTGAACTGGCTTGGACTGCGGGTTGATTTCTAGAAAACCTAGGGGCTTTTCTGCAAAAACACCTCAGCTGACCGGTATGCTCGGTTTGACTCGAAACGGACTCGATCTGGGCCGTTGGATCTAGATCGGACGGCTCTAGATTAGAAGGGGGCGACGCCGGCGTTCAAGCGGCGGCGCGCGGCGGCGCTCGGCCGGGAGTTCGCCGGAGTTGGACGAAACTAGGGCTAGAGAGCTCGGTTTCCTACGATTTGAGGCTTGGGAGCTAGCTGGGGATGTGGGGAACCTATTTTGGGGATTCTAAGCGAGGATTGAACAACGCTAGAAGCTCACGGCGGCTATGGCGGCTCGGCTGGGACCGGCGACACGGCGCGAGGACGACAAGAAGCAAAACAACAAAAGGACCGGCTCGGCGGCATCCTCACCTTCACGGGAACCTTGACGGCGAACTCAAAGCGGCTAGAAGATGCTTGGGAGCTCGAATCGAAGCAGCAACCTAAGCCTAGGGTTTGCGGCGGCGGCGCGAGCTAGAAGGCGGTGGAAGCTTGGGTTTTGGGTTGAGAGGCAAGAAGCTCGGGCGGCGCGCTTATAAAGGCCAGGAACAAGGCTTGCACAAGGGGAAGGCGACGCGGAGTCGAGCGGCGCACGGACTCGACGTCGAGTCCTGCTCGAGCACGAGCTGGAAGACGACTCTGACATCCTGGGCCCACACGTCAGCGAGACAAGAAAAGGAAAGGGGAAAAACGGGCTGGGCCGATGGCTGCGCGAGCGAACTGGGCCGGGAAAGAACTGGGCCGCGGCTGGAAAAGAGAGGGAGAGAAGAGGGAGTTTGAACTTTTGTAAACCTTTTCAAAATTCAAATCAACACTCAAAATATATACAACAGCATGAATGCAACAACAACTTTATTTGGCTCTAATTTAAATGTTGTTCAAATATTTAAGAGCCAAAATTTAAGTTTGCAACTTAATATTTCCTAAAACAATAAAAACTAAGAAAATTAGTTGCCTATATTACTTTTAATGTGATGAGCAAAAATTAGGGTGTTACAAGCTGAGACTCTATATACTAGACCAAACACCCCCACCAGGCATGGTTTTGGGGTTCCATGGTTTATGGCTCTATATTGTACATAATAGAAGCCAAAAATACTTTTTTTCTACTTAAAATGTATGTCATATAAGTACCGCTCTGATCATATAAATGTCGTGACTAATCATATATTCAAGCTGAGTAAAATGCACGTCATAGAAAGTACCACTCTAATCATATATATGTCACGACTAATCATATATTCGAGCTAAGACTCTCTATACTAGACTTAACCTTCCCCCTACAGCGGGCTGGAGTTCTATGACCAGAAGAAAAGTTTCCATGATAGTGGGCTGGAGTTCTATGATCAGAAGAATATATTTCTATGACAGTGGGCTAGAGTTCTGTGACTAGAAGGACATATTTCTATGACGCTCGAAACAGGTTTCTATGGAGCATACAATCATTCACAAGCTTATGCATGGTCATACATACATGTGTGCTTGATCATACATACTTCCTGATGTGGTCATACATTATATATGCTCATGTCCATATGTTTCTATACTTGAATCGGTTTCTATGATCATTTGTGTATGTTTAAAAAATATTCACAATGGATCTCAAACCGTGCATAAAAATGTCACGAATCTAATGGTGGAAACAGTTTATAATTTGGATCTTCGAGTAAAGAATCATAGCAAAAAAACCAATAGAAAAAGTTGGAGAAAAGTTGGGAGGTGGGATGGTGCAGGCTGCATGCATGCGTCAGGTGGCAGGTGAGATGTGGTGTGTCTGTGGCACGCTAGTGTCTGGGCTCGGTCCTAGTGGCAGTGGCAGCTCTGTCTCTAGGCTCTCGATAACTATTCGGAGCCTACGAGCGCTATATATATATCCATGTGGCTAAACAATCTCCACTAACCTGATCCTGACCAAAGAACTCATCGTGCAAATGATGCATCTTCGAATAAAGTAAATTAAAGTAAGGATTAGCATATAGCATCAGATGCATGCCTGCCACCGAAAGGACGCTCATATTTGCATGCAAAAATTACATCTGATATATTCTAGCTTCACCAGTCACCACCTTCTACTTCTAGCACAACAGCAAATCCACAGGCGTTATCTGTGGTTGATATTCTTCACCACAAAGCAGAGCACACGACAGCCGTTGATCCATAGAGTAGCTGGATGTGCCTGGATGGCCGGTTCACTGGACGTACACGCAGGCACGCAGCATCTCTCCTGAGCGTACACTGCTTCCACTTAACAGCCTATTCTCTGGATAAAACATGAACCAATTGGAAAAATTCCTTGTCGGTTTTTAATGGCAGCCGATCGACACGAATAAATAAATGTAAATTATACATGACATTGCTCTAAGAGCATCTCCGGCAGAATAGCCAAATTCGACTCTCCATATATCCATTTAGCTATTCACTTTATAAGATTTCCTCTCCATATTTTATCACGCTCCAATAGACTAGTCAAATCTCACTATCCACATCCTATGGACCTACATTTTATTATTTTCCAATTTAACATGAATAAAAATATCTCTTTTTGCATTTTGGTAATTAAATTGACATTCTAAAGTTCAAATAATTTGCAAAACAAGTCAAAGTTCAGGAAATTTTAATTTAAAATCTGCAAGAGATTTTGGGTTCAACCTAGTTAAAATGGGTTCCCTATTATTTATTCTATCATAATAAAACATACATGGTTTTAGGAACTCGATATAGTGATTTTTTGAATTTATGAAAGAGGAGAAATTGAGCACTGTCTTGAAGAAAAAAACAAACCGAGATAAACATGGACCCTTTTGTCAAACTCACTGAATGGCGGATAGCCAGGCACTTGCACAAGCCAAATTTGGCCACTCGCTCTCAGGGGATGGCGTGTCAATAGGGATAGCCACACCGTTAGCGATTCTGCCGGACCCCTGTTTTATCGGCAGATAACTAAAACTAGCGATGGCAAGCTGGATGACCAGTCCGCTGGAGATGTTCTAAGAGCTGCCATGGTTGCATCCCTGCTTGGTGCTACTGAGAGCCGACAAGGGATAGTTGGCATCAAGGGCCAGTTGCTGACGTTCTCATACACATGATGCGTATATATAAACTTCACATCACTTCCGTCATGGGATGAAGGCCGAAGTCGCAAAGAAATAATTCAATTAACAATCCAGATGGTAGCAATAGCATATCGAGCAACACATACATATAGTCTATTATTATTGACACCATGTTCGGTGAAGAATTCCATATACATACCACCTCCAAAGCTCAGCATAGCCCATGTATGACAGCTCTCTTTCTTTCTTTTTCTTAAAGAGGCTTGTCGATCATCATCATATATCATGTCAGCTGTATCAGTTATACACTAGAAAGATGCGTGCTCTGGCATACTGAAACCTTCAACAACAATGAACCATATGATCAAAAGCATGCATGAAAGCTTTTATGATTCCCCAATGCACATAGGTGGAATATAATTCACCAGCTATAGGTAGATGCCCAGCAAAATATGAAGTTTCTCTTCATTGTTTCGGATTTGCGGATAACATCATTTTTCATATGAACATGAAACTAATATTCTATCATAGTGGCTTCAGCAGTAACTTTGCCCCTGCTTTAAAATACATTAATGTGCTATAAATAGGTGACCATTATTGGAAACAATGAATCAGTGGGCATTTTAGCTCCTCTCCTCCTAGGGCAAGGGCCTAGTAAAACCTAGCGCAACAATGGTTACTAGCGTACGTTTAATAGTTGGAATTATAGGTATTTCTTGTCTGCAACTATGTATATTGATTAATTTATTTCATCTTTGTATACCACCCTGACTCGTTTCTTTCTTTCAGGATCCGTAGTCTGTGTGCTCCTCTATGCAGTTCCAGTGTATACATGATTAAATCCTGATTAACTAATGCAAATATGCGATTCAAAATACGTCATATGGTGGTGTAATCGCTTATATTTCTCTGTTTTTGTTTTGCAGACTGACATTTAAGAGAGTCATTAAGGAGGCTAGTGTAGGAGAATTCTCATGCATACCATATATCCTAACTCTTTTCAGCGCCCTCACATGGGGATGGTACGGCTTTCCAGTTGTGAGTTATGGATGGGAGAACCTGTCGGTCTTTGGTACCTGCTGTATTGGAATACTCTTTGAAATATCATTCATCGGCATATACGTATGGTTTGCACCGAGAGAGAAGAAGGTACCGTAGATTATTCATGCTGCATTTATTATGTCCCTTTAGCATCCTGAAACTTCTAAGGTAACATTAACGTCAACTATCATACTACAATTTATATTTACATTACTGAAACAAAAAGAGGGCCTACTTAGACACGAAAAGCTAGCCAAAATCGAATATTCCTTTTAAACACCTGCAAACCGGTACTCAATATCATTTTCAGAATATGGTAACAAGTGAATTGCTTAAAATATAATAAAGTAGTCTTATTCTTGTAGTTTTTATTCGATTTCTGCAAGGCAGGTGCTATGAGTAATTTGTTAAATAAGTTGTTTAATTATTGCTGTGAAACTCCAATACATAAAAGAAACATGATAATGTGAAAAAGATGAATGAAAGGTAGTGATGCTAATAATTCATTAGTTTAACCAAGGTATCCATATGAATAATTCACAAGCTGATCGTTGATACTAACACTGCCTTGCAGAAGTTTGTCATCTTAATGCTATCTCTGGTTCTTGCAATCATCAGCATGATTGTATTTTTATCAATCTATATATTCCACACACACCATATGCGCAAGCTCTTTGTTGGAAGTATTGGAATCGTAACTTCAATGTCAATGTTAAGTTCTCCACTGGTAGCTGTGGTGAGTACTGCCAGTTATATATATCATGGATTGCAGATAATGAGCAGGCTTCACGACAAGACCTTACAAGTTTAAGCAATGACCTCATATAGACCAAACCATTACGTTTAAAAGCTCGCTAAGCAGTAGAAAATCAACTAGCAGAGTGCATTATAGTAATGAGAATCAATGGATGGCAAATCTTAGAACAAAAAAAAACTTCTAAAAATGGACTAGATGCATCTTATTGGCTCATCCTCTACCTTTGTTTTTTTTTTGGTACTCCCACAACTGCAGAAGGAAGTTATGAAGACGAAAAGCGTGGAGTTCATGCCTTTCTACCTGTCATTGTTTTCCTTATTAACGAGCTTAATCTGGGTGGTATATGGAATACTTGGAAGGGATCCCTATATCATGGTTAGTATATGTTCAATCTTTCTTTACACAAAATCAACTATTGTTCAAACCGAGTTAATGACCAACCTGTTTTGTTCTTAAGGCACCAAATGGCGTTGGGTGTTTAACTGGTATTCTTCAGTTGGTTGTGTACTGCATTTATAGCGGATGCAGAGAACCACCCAAAACACTCGATTGTGTTGAGCAGATAAATGACTTAGAAGCAACAACTATTGCTGAAGATGCAAATGGATGTAGGCCTTAACTCGAAAACCAGCACACTTTTCTTTTGAAACTGTGTTGTTGTATTCCTCCCACGCTACGAGATGCAATGGCGCTATTGGATATTTGCTTATCTGTTCCTATGCTACTTTGATGTTATTTCCCGTGCCACACTGGGATAACCGATAGCAAGTGTTATGTTTCTAAGGAGACCAAGATCACTATAATCCAATGGCATCGGAGACACTTCAATGCCTAAGGTTTTTTTTCGCTCGATGTAATTTTGTTGCCCAGGAAGCAGCTACCCTTTACCAAAAAGATGAGCTGCATCAATTAATCTAATGCCAGTTCACATAGTTTACGATTTTTTACTAACACAATTGTATTTCTATACCAGTTATATAATTCCTCATTTCAACAAAAGAAACTGAAATATTTTCTCAAATCAGTTTAATTCTCTGGTAAACTGATTTGAGACAAAGGTGCTTTCATCCCACCAATATGGATAATTCTATATCTTAACTTGAAGACAAAGGTGTTTTCATCCCACCAATTGTCTAAAACACTACACAATTATTTGCCACAGCACCAATTTAATTTTTATATCGAAACGAGTGTACATACAATTCGGGTGAATTGGTATTATTGCCTATTTTTGATATGGTCTTCTTTTTACTCTGAACACTGGAAAATCAGTCTAACTCTGTATGTCTGCATCACTGGGATGCACATAACCAGCGACGAGCTTGCTGTACACCCTCAACATAACATGAGCAAAATTTCTCATAAATATGGAGGAAATACTGCACATGACCTGATCAAGAAGAATGATCAGGATCCTGACCAGATCAGAAAAAATGAAATCATAGAACCAGATGCCTGTCATCAAAAGGGTGTGTTCGATCATATAAATGCATTGCAGATGATATTCTTCACGACTTCAACAGTCACCTCATTCTAGTAGAACAGCTCATATATGTGCGTTGTGATTGATATTATTCACTACCTTGAATAACGACACCTGTTGAGACGTATACATAGTAGCTGCATGCATGTCTGAAAATTGTCACTGGTAACACAATCAGAAATGCAAATTCATATGTGCCATGAGTTAACCAAATAAAAACTCATAATATAGCAGAATAAAAACTTCATAGGGTTTGAGTTTGACACAAGGAAACACGCTTAAATTATCTCATTTTAGCAAAGTACTGGCAGCCAAATTCCATGGGAAACACGCTTGCTCTGAGCAAAAGCTGAGAAGCTTGCAATAGCATCGGAGTAGTTTTATCAGCAAAATGAAACTGTTCCTCTGCAAGAATGGTATCGGCATAAAATCAGTTGTAAAAGGGTACTAATTATCAGATGGTAATGCAGCAAGAATCAAAACATTTCATATTAAAGATGGTTGTTTGATGACATATGAAAAGTACTATATTTTCATGTCTTAAGAATGTAATCACACCTGTATATTAGGCCAATCCCACCCCAAACTTTAGCTACTAAGTAGTTTTTTTTTTATAATTGCAATATCATATAGAAACTATATGTTCCCAATGGGTGGTTTCTTTCAAAAAAAATTATCCACCAATCCACTCTCTCCTTTTCTCACCCTATCCCTCTTCTTTCCTTTCCTCCTTGCAGACCTAGTTTCTTATTGCATGAGAAACATTTTCCTTCTTGTCCCTAGCTCATTAACTCTCATGTCATTTCAAGTTTACTGCTTATATGTTATTGTATTTTGACTGTCCTTAATTATTGACCAAATGAATTTTTGGTGCATTCATCACATGTAGCAAACAAAAGACTTTAAAATTCCAGAGCCAGCCAACCTTTTTGCAAAAGTTGATCTCGTAAACTTAGTATGTAGGTTCCCTTAATGATACTCCGCTATGTCTGATCCGCACCTGATCTTAATGGGTCATTTATCATCAAGATTGAAAAATCTTAATGGAATCTAAGAAAACAGGGAATCGAAAGCAACACGACAAAGGTTTTATGCGTATATAGCAGCATCGGCTCAAATGTGTATTATTGATATATGCCATCAGTGATTCTGTCCTTGGCCACATGATAAGAGATAACCGGGCGGCTCATCGGAGCCAACAAGAGCCCCAGGTTGCTCTGCACGATATGCTGGGTTATGCTAGGTATTGGCATAGGATTCTCGACATGAATCCTTATCTCTTGGTACAAGACAAGCAGTGTTTTATCATGTATCTTACTATTACTAATTGGAGGCTCCTTTTGAGGGCTCCAGGTGGTGCCACCTAGGATCCTACGTGGACAACCTAAAAAAATAGAGAAATCCTAGAAATTCTCTCAAAAAAACAAAACATCCACCTAGGATCCTATGTGGACACTAATATATTTTATTTAATAATTATCCATTACAACTAATAAATATGAAGTAGCCCCTATGTATGTATCTAAACTACCCCTAAATCTGAATCTAGATTATATATTATAAAAAATCTTAAGATGCGCCAATATAAAATTCTAAATTACTATTTCTATCATTATTAACATTGTTGCGCCATGAATATGTATGAGAGAAGACACAAGAATACATTTTTATATTATTCATATAGCTCAAACAATAAAAAAACACATACGAAGGTGTGATACTATGTGAAAAATTTGTGACTAAGTAAGGAGTTTGCTACGGTACTCTAAAATAACTATGAGATGGTCACGATGATATACTAACTCTTAGGGGGTAATAGATTAATTTTTGTTCATATGCTTTTCAATTTAAAAAATAAAGGAAATCTGAATGTTTTTTTCTCTCTATTAATGATGCTTCATCTTTTTTTCTCTCTACGTGTACATGACATGGCCATTTATTTTCATCCAAAATCTGAACATTTTTATTGTCTACGTGATCGACATGACCACTTTTTGTCCATAATACGAACTGAACTTGACTGTACATGACAAGAAACGTGGAAACAAAAATCAAAATCATGTTGTGCATACATGCATGTATGAGGTTGGCGGTAGTTAAGTAGGCGATTAATAGGTGGTTCATATTTTCTAATTGATTTTTCTCAATGTCTTTTCATGGTCCATATTTAGTTAAAATATTACCTCTTAAAGGTAAAGAGGTGTATCGTAGAAAGCCCCCCCTAAACTGAATCTAGAATATATATTATAAAAAATTATAAGATGCACCAATATAAAATTCTAAATTACTATTTCTATTATTATTAATATTATTGTGTCATATTAATGTATGATAGAAGACATAAGGATAAATTTTTATGTTGTTCACATAGCTCAAACAATAACAACACAATGGAGGTGTGATGTTATGTGAAAAAAATTATGACTAAGTAAACATATTATAATTAGATAATAATAATAACTATGTATCTTTAGAGTATGGTGTTTGAAATATTTAATAGATGAAAGATAGAGTGCTATAGATAATTATAATTATTAGCTATATTTTTATTTTTATATTAATTCTAATTAGCCCGTACGGCAGCACGGGTTGATAGGCTAGTTATCATAACAATGATTCTTAGCTTTAGATAATAATTGTTGGTCAGTTTTTAAGATATTATAATTGCATTACTTATAAAATAACCAATAACAATCTCTCAATTATTTCAATTATTATGTCTTTTCATTGATTTTTATTTATAACCCAATGTTTAACCCCTTTTCTCTAGAAAAATTCTTCAGTCCAACATTTTGCATCTTGCATATAGCCGAATTATTTCTCTTATTATATTGTTTTTAGTTCACGGGTGAATCTAAGTCTCAAAGCAATAGTATAACAAGCCTTACGGCCATATACTGATTGGCATAATATAGTAGCATCCCATTATTTAAGCCACTATCCATGTAACTATAAACTACAGTGTCGTTTTGGTCTATTTAATTTCTTCCAAAGCTCAGCATGCTATGTCTGTTGGCTCTATTTTCTTCTTTCTCTTGCAGCATAAAGACCAATGTCTTAATCAATAATCTGTGTGGTCAAGAAAATGTCACGTGTCACCATATGTCATCTCAGTGCTACTATAGACTTTTGGACACATAAAACATGAAAGCTTTGGATACAAATCCTCTACCTTTATGCAGATTAAGGCGGAGAAGCACAAACTAATGTGCCAACCAGATGCCATAGAGCAATGCAGTAACAAATTATTCGCACAACAACAATACTAGTTAGCCAAAATTTTTTTGTAGCGGCGGTTTTATGTAGGTCAATGATATCTTGATCATTGGAAACAGATCCAATGATACAGGTGCACCCTAATGCACAGCTGCTGTGTCTACCTATCCAGTAGCAATTACTACTGTATAGGATCTCTTTCTTTTTTTTTTTCATGATTATTCTCGAAGGCACCTTGGTGGAATTTATCAGGCAGATACCAGACAATACATGAAAGACTTGGTCCGTATTTTTTTTTTTGCTTTAGACGTATGCAATATTCTCGCATAGTGGCTTGAGCAATACCTTTTGTCTCCTGCTTCAACTCAATATTTTATTATGTGCTATAAATAAGTGACCATGCATTATTGTAGACAATGAACCAGCGACAGATTTTAGCTCCTGACCTCCTGCGTCAAGAGTCGTAGAGTTCAGAGCAACAATGGTTATTACTAACATACGCGTCATAGTTGGCATTATGGGTATTTACTTTTCTGTCTGCAAATAAACTATGACCTTGACTCATTCAACTTTGCCTATGTAACACCACCACCTCCTCTTTTTCTTGCAGGATCTGCAGTTTGCGTGCTCCTCTACGCAGTTCCAGCGTACATCATATCCTAAACTAACATGCGTGAATACAATATCAAAAATAGCATGTGACATATCACTAACTATATTTCTGTGATTCTGCTATCCAGATTGACATTCAAGAGAGTCATCAAGGAGGCTAGTGTAGGAGAGTTCTCATGCTTACCATATATCCTAGCTCTTTTTAGCGCCCTCACATGGTGCTGGTACGGCTTTCCAGTTGTGAGTAATGGGTGGGAGAACCTGTCACTCTTCGGTACCTGCGCGATCGGAGTACTCTTTGAATTCTCATTCATCATCATATACATATGGTTCGCACCAAAAGAGAAAAAGGTAGACAACTTCCGAAGAGCTTGTCATATATGATATATGTTCCATTAGAATCCTTAAAATCAACTTATAAGCAGGTTGCTGATTTTCGGAATGCTATTATATTCCAAGTTTCTCTTGTTACTTTCACTGACGTAATTTGAGTGTTCAAACAAAAAGTTTGGCAGCTATGATATGGTAAATGTGAGTATCTGATGGGCATATATTTTTTTCTAAAAAAAACTATATCCAGATGGTCGTGTGCAAAGTGTATCCAGATGTCATATTTATAACTTGGTAAAAAAAGTACACTATTTTTAAGGAAACTGGTGTTACTGATTCTTCACATCTTTTAAGAAAAAGTAGTATTACTTATTCTTGTCATTTTACTCTGTTTAAGCAAAAGGTTAGGAGCACCTGCCTAATGCATTAAATAAGTACTTTTAATTGCGACCACATTAAACAAGTTCCTTATTCTTGTACAACACATGATTAAGAAAAGGGAAGGATCCCCTGCACTATGATTTTAAAAAAATGGGAAAAATGAAATGAAATTCAATTATGCCAGCACATTAGTTTAACCCTTGGTAGTCATCTGAATGATTCCATGTTTTAATACATGTGATCATGTGGGTTTTAGAAGTTTTAATTATATTTGCACAAGCTGACCAGTGATACTAACATTACCTTGCAGAAGTTTGTCGTGCTAATGGTATCTATGATTCTGGCAATCCTCTGCATAATTGTATCTTTCTCAAGCTTCATGCTCCACACGCAGCATATGCGCAAGCTATTTGTTGGCAGTGTTGGTATAGTAACTTCCATGTCAATGTACAGTGCTCCGCTTGTGGCTGTGGTGAGTACTATCAGTTATATAACAGAACCACAAATATCTTGATATAATAAAAAAAGAATAACATATTGCAGATATTTATCAGGCTATATAACAAACACTTTATAACAATGGCCTCGTATTGACCAAATCATCCAAATCACTCCCTCCGTCCTTAAATATATGCTTTTTAGGAGAAGCTAGTTAGTTAAAAAATGAACTATACTACTTGTCCTAAAAATCCTCGGCTAATTGTTTTGTTTTTGTACTTCCAAAATTGCAGAAACAAGTTATGAAGACGAAAAGTGTTGAGTTCATGCCTCTCTATTTGTCACTGTTTTCCTTATTAACCAGTTTAATGTGGACTCTATATGGAGTCCTAGGAAGGGATCCCTATCTCACGGTAAGTATGCAAGGAGGCTTTACGTTAAATCCATTATTATTGTCATTTGAGTCTTCTTCCTTTGTTTTTCAATTTTCACCACTGTTATCAAACTGAGTTGCCAACCAACTTGCATTGTTTTGTTCTGAAGGCACCAAACAGCGTCGGGTGTTTAACTGGAATCGTTCAATTAGTTGTGTACTGCATTTATTGCCGATGCAAGGAACCACCAAAAACACACGATGATATTGAGCTTGCAAGAGACTTGGAAGTGGCAACTAGTCGTGAAGACACAAATGCATGCAAGCCTTAGCTCCAAGGCCTGCTTTCCTTAAGAAATTGACTTGTTGTATTATTCCTGCCATTCTAGCGGAGATTTGCATGGTACATTGCACTATTTGGATAGCAGCAGTTGCTTACTGTAATATGCTCTAATGTTGTATTTTCTTCGTGCATCCTCAAAAGCTCTTCGTTTGTAAAAACTAGTTTAATTTGTCAAAGAAATCAATGGGTAGCATCTGCAATCAGTTTCTCCACCACATCCTTTCGTTTCATTAAAAAAAAAAGAAGACAGGATGCTTCAGCCCTAATGTAGGTGCTCAGACTCAGACATCAGATGAGTGCATGCAAATATGTTACTCTAAACGACGATTTCCTGTGTCTTATCGAGGAAAGCCTGTTAAATTAAAAATCCGTAATACGATGTGGTCATGTGGATGGTTAGGCATGACATTTTAAACTGACGTCCATGGGAAAGACTGCTATATATTCATCTGAATTCCCCTGCCCCTGATATGATATCTTTACAAGATTATCAGGTTGCCGTTACAGCGTTTAGCGGGCTATAGCCGGCTTTAGCGGGCTAAATGCCATAGCGGCTGCCCTTCCTAAAGGATATATCTGGCTATAGCGGAAGCTATAGCAGGCCATTTAGAACTATGAGGTAGATAGATGCATGTACCGTCTTTCAAAAAAAAATACAATGCATGTACCATGATAAATGTAAAGCAGCAAAATGTTGAAAACCCCATCCGGGCCTTAGGATCTAAAGAAACGAATGGCTCGTATTCACTTGAGATGGTACCATGCATGGGAGCTTTAAATTTGCAGCATAAGCAGGGACTACACGCACAAAATGGAAAAGCATCCAAGACTGGCCTGCGCCTCTGTGTCTGTAGTATCAATACCCTAGAAAAAGCACAGCTAGGACAGCTATTTTTTTTCTAAATCAAGACTTAATTGTCATGGCAGATATACACGGTCCATGAGACCATGAGATCGACATCGAGGAGGGAACGGACACTGTTCCACGATATACGATGCCGACGAGCAGTCACCGATGGATCTTCTTGTCCGGCCTCCGTGACACGGTTCACCTTATCCAGCCACTGCCAGTGTTCGTGAGAGCCGGATATGTATGATTCTTACCCTAAGAGCATCTCCAGCACTCAGCATCCGGCTCTCCATCGCTCTGTTTAGCTATTTGCCCACAAAACGAGACCTCCAGCAGAATAGGCAACGGTCTGGGCATCCCTGTTCACCCGCCATCGTGGGAAAGCGGAAGGCCAAATTTGGCTGGTCCGAGCAGCATGGCCATCCTCCATGCGTGAGTCTGACAAAGGCCCCCTGTTTCTCTCTACTATTTTTTTTCTAAACGCTACTCAATTTCTCCTCTTTTGTAAATTCAAAAGATCATTATATTAAGCTCCTAAAATCACGTATTTTTTATGATGATAGAATAACTAATGGGAAATCCATTTTAATAGGTTGAACCCAAAAACCCTTGCAGATTTTAAATTAAAATTTTCTAAAGTTTGACTTTTTTTAAAGTTATTTGAACTTTAGGTTGTCAATTTAATTCACCAAAATCAGAAGGGTATATTTTATTTATGCTAAATTGGATAATAATAAAAATATCTATCAATAGGATATGGCCTATGGGATTTGGATAGTCTGCTGGAGTGTGTTAGGATATGAAGAGGGAATCTTATGGAGTGGATAGCTAAATGAAGATATGAAGAGTCGAATATGGCCATTCTGCTGGAGATGCTCTAACAAGGCTGGGTTCATGACAGCCTCACATTAACTTCGGATGACAGCCTCACATTAACTTGGGATGGTGATCTCTGAATGATTGTCACCACTCACCAGTATTATTCTTCTATAGTACGCTGTAGCACTCTCATGGGCCAAAAATCAAGATCAGAAACAGCACGGCGTGCATGATGTGACATGGGAATTTCGTACAATACCGCTTCTGCTGGACATGAGAAACCTGTGTGGCGTTGATAGGAAGCACATATGTTCTGAACACGCTGAGAATTGAAGAAGCCAACATCATATGAATGGTTCTTAGAAAAGTGAATTTGTCCCCAACACAGCATCGGTTCTTCTATGATAACGATGCAACCCATCAATCACTAGCTATTATGCAGGGATGTATACCCTTCTCTTACCAGGTCTAAAAATGGATTCCCACCAAATCACAATTGGTTGTTTAAAAGTGGTAGGGCATCTCTTCATGAGCAGACAATGTCAGACGTAGGCACCTATTTGCGAAAGTTATGCTCACATTGTTATAGTATGCTGCGCCATTTATTGTAATTAATATGGTTCCTTTAGTTTCACAAACTGTCCAAGATAAATTTTAAAGACCATGACTGAGATTCGCCCTGTTCAGGTTCCTTAAGAAAATACTATTCATTCCAACTTTTTACTATTCACCTCCCTCACAAAACATGCTTCCCAGCAGATGCTACAGTGTTTTTACCCCAATCTGAACATAGCCTTAGAAAACTTCAAAAGCAAAATCAGCACGAAAAGTACAAACTTACTTTTATAACCCCAACTGCCCCACAATTAGGATGCCACAATAGTCCTATAACTAACCAATCCGACCCACCAGTCAGCCACCAAGTTTGAGCTAGTAGTCATATACGTGTACCACCTTAAGCTAGTAGCCATATATGATTGTTGTTGTCCGGAAGCCATAGCCATATCACACTAAGCATCCACGACTCTCGGCACACCATCAGAGCATCTCCAGCAATAGTTCCTACTTCAGGCCCCTACTTTCTTGAGTAGGGGCTGACCCCAACTTTCTGGGGCCTCAATTTTATCTTCAACCCTAGCAATAGCCCCTACTTAGAGTCCCTTTTTTTTGCTATGACACGTGGGATCAACATGTAAGAGTCACATCCCTCTTTTCCTTTTTTCCTTTTATTTTTTTATCCTCTATCTTCTTCCCTTCCCTTGCCTGCCTGTCGCTGCGGAGTTCCGATAGCCACCGTCGCGTTCTTCCTCATGTCGCCCCCTCACTCCGTCGCTCGGCTCGCTCGCTCTCCTCTCCATCGCGCACCGTTGCCCGCTCAATTGCCGTAGCTCGCTCTGGTCAACGGTGGTATATCGCTTCCTCCTTTCCCGTAATTTCTTTCCTTTCATTCGTCGGACTGGGGCCACGTCGCCGCTCACCGGCTCGTCGGACTAGGGCCGCGCCGCCACTCACCGGCTCCTCTGCTCGTCGGACTGTAGGGGCGGGCATGGAGGAGAAGCGTGCGAGAGGAAGAAGACGGAAAGAAACAGCCAATCACCGAGTAGGGGGCTTCTCTCTCCACCCGTGGGAGAAGGGGCTGGAAGGCAAAAAGGCAGGGTCCTCCCTACTTTAGGGGCTCGAGTAGGGGTCCTGTTGGAGCTGAGTTTTTTTTGCTCTTAGCCCCTACTTTATGAGTAGGGGTCTGAGCAGGGGCCTTGCTGGAGATGCTTCACCATACGTATCTCCTTCGCCTACCTAAGTATTAATGTTTGGCAATTGCCAAGTTTTTTTTATGCCCAGAGCAAACATACCATTTTTAGACATACAAAGGGATTCCTATAGTTGGAGCCATTCTATGATCACAAGAATGCATGCTTTTATTTTCTTATTATTACGAAGCACATCAGACTTAATGTGATTATATATCATCATATCGACAATGCCAGGGCCAGGAGATGGATAGAGATAACTTAGTCGATTCTTTCATTTTCTTTGTGAACCATACAAAAGCAACGCTTGAAAACAAAAAGGAATTATAGTGTCATGTTATTGGTGCAAAATAAAAAAGCCTGGCATCTTATTAGCTGCCTCACTGTTTTTTACAGATCATATATATAAGGGATGCTCTGAATGCCAGGTCCAATAAAAACTGATAAGAATTAGTCATTAAATTAAAGTTTTTAACGACTCTTGAAGGAACAAACAACCATTGGATTTTTCTAGGCTAATTGATGGGGAGAATATATGGAATTTTTATTGTTCAATCCATTCGTCACCATGTGGGAGAGATTCTCTACCATATTTGGCTTGAGTGCTAGCTTTGTCTCATAATTTAAGCAACAGTTATTTGCACTATAAATATTCCACTTCGTACTACACACTGAAAAGCATATTACACATTTACCTCCCGGCCAGCAGTGGCAGCATATATAGTAAAAGCCATCGCTCCTTCATAGCAGTCAATGGTTATTACTAGCATACTTGATACGCGCAATAGTTGGAAAATTACAGTTGAGTTTTCTGCATAGGTTGATGTTCTCCAGTGGTCAATGATTAAAAAAATCACATATCAAATGTACGTTATTTCAATTCGCTTAGCAATAGTAAGAAAGACAACAAAGGACTTTTACCACAACAATGCAATTTTTTTTATTACATAACAGTGCATCCAATGACAAAATCCAGGAGCACATGAATAAAATAAATAATCAATCATTTCTTTAGCGTTTTCTTTTCATTGTGAGCCATCTAGCTAAGAGTAATTAATTGCGAGCCATCTAAGAGTAACGCTTGAAATAAAATGTATTTTCAATGTCATCCACATCTGAAAGAAATTCTAAATGTTTGACACCATATCTGCATGTTAGTGTTATTAGAGATCTCTATGGATGCTTTCATAATTCTTGAAGGTACCACACAACAAAAAAGGCAAGAATTCAACAAGTAAAGCTTTCGTGATTCTTGAAGGAACAACGGTAGAATTTGCTAGTTAATTATTAGATACCCGAGAATACTTCTTTATCTGCATTATTTTGCATTTACAGCAATCATTGTTGTTTTTAATACGAAAAAGAAGCATATGCAGCTCATCATGTATGTGAGAATCTACTATATAGTGGCGTTAGAGATGGCTTTGTCTCCTGTTAAACAACACTACCTTGTGGACTTGTTGACGACCAAAAATGGCTCAAAGCCAATCAGGCTGGGACAGCCGGTCTAGACCGCCTGTACAAGCGGTTAGACCTGCTGGCCCTGTAGCCGGTCTGGCAATTGTGCCAGGCGGTCTGACCGCTTGTCACAGGCG
Organism: Digitaria exilis; assembly: GCA_015342445.1. Taxonomy (NCBI): domain Eukaryota; kingdom Viridiplantae; phylum Streptophyta; class Magnoliopsida; order Poales; family Poaceae; genus Digitaria; species Digitaria exilis. The sequence continues at coordinate 499,715 of JACEFO010002303.1, forward strand.
GTCTGACCGCCTGTCCCCGAGTCCGAGTAGAATTAGGTTTTTTACACGTTTTAGACTTGTACAAGGACTCTCTTGCGGGGCAAGACCTCCCCACCCTATAAATATAAAGGGCCGTGGCCGATTGAGAGAGGACCCAATCGAACAAACTATTACTTTACTTTTTATCTCTAAACCCCAGCTTTTCCAACCCTTTGCTTTCCTTCTTCGTCTCCGCGACGGTTTAGGACGTTCTAAGTGGCCTTGCCGACCTTAGAACAACCCTAGGTTCGCAGCCTCCGACGGGGTCCCTCCCGAGGTTGTGATCGTAGGTTTTCGCAGCGCATCTGCTACAGGCGGTCTGACCGGCCGGTGCAGGCGGTCTGACCGGCTGCTCTCAGGAGCTCTGACGAGGAGAACTCGACGACTGCGCGATCTAGCGCTTTTCGTGTGTTGACCCAAAAGCGCGTCAACATATTTTGGCGACTCCGCTGGGGAAATAAATCTGGTTTTTAAAGACCGATTTACTATCTCTAGCACTATGGGCTTCGACGTTGGAAAAGACAACATTGTGACGGCCTCGCTTGAAGATCTTTCTCCCGAAGATCATGAGAGGTACATAGCACTTCAGAAGCACATTGAAGCGGAGTTCTTGAAGACGTTTCGGAAGGGTCGTGAAGAACGATCAGCGAAAAGTGTTCGAGACTTCGTGATGCCTTCTTTCAAGATGAGTAAGGGTCAAATTGAGGTAATCAACAATGTAAGCACTTCCATACCTCAAACCCCTGCATCTACTACTTCGGCTTCAACTCTTCCGGATCGTGATCTATTAGTTATGCAATTATTGGAACGAATGGAAAAGTTGGAGGGTAAATCTATAGATACTCGCGAATTGACAGATCAGAATATTTTCTATGGTATGCCACCGAATTACTTTGCTGGACAGACCTCATCACCACCCAATATGTCCAGACCGAACACGGTTACTGCAATTGGGTCGGCAGTGGTTGGATCTGCAGCCGGTCAGACCGCCGGCACAGCCGGTCAGACCGCTACAGGCGGTCAGACCGCGGCTACAGGCGGTCAGACCGCATGTTCTGGTGGTCAGCCAAATTTGACTAATGCTATGGTGTTCGTGCCGGAGCAACCTTTGCCATTGTTTGCTGTTCCAAACTCGGCCTCTGCTGGCCGTGCTGGTTCAGTAACTGCTGTGGGACCTACTTATTCCACGACTATGCATACTGCGAATTCGGGTGGTATTCCCGATGATGTTTTTAATGCACATAGAGACATGCAAAATAGGCAATCACCTCACTTGAATTCTATGAATGCTATGCAACTTTTCGGCTCAACAAAACCCCCAATGGGCCGAATTTACTAGATTCAAGGATGAATTGTCTGATATGATGAGAAATAAGCTAGGTGTTGATTTTGGTCATACTAGAATATATCAAAAACCTTATCATTCTAGCTTTGATACTGTTGCTTTTCCCAATGGGTGGCGCTCACCTGATTTTGTAAAGTTTAGTGGAGAAGATGAGCGCACCACTTGGGAACATATTAGTCAATACATAGCTCAACTAGGGGAGATTGGAAACTATGAAGCATTTAGAGTGCGTTTGTTTTCATTGTCACTTACTGGTACTGCTTTTGCTTGGTTTTCTTCATTAGCCCCTAGTTCTATTATGAGCTGGAATCAACTAGAGCGCAAATTTCATGATCATTTTTATAATGGAAATCATGAGATGAAATTGGCAGATTTAGCATCGGTTAGACAGGGTCGAGATGAAACTGTCTCTCAATTTATGAGAAGATTTAAAGGCATTAAAAACCGTTGCTTTAATTTGTCTATTTCTGAGGTTGATCTTGCTGGCTTATGCTTTAGGGGTTTAAAGTCCTCTATTAGAGAAAAGATTGACAATTGTGATTATTATTCGGTCGCACAAGTGCATATTAGAGCTGAAGTAGCTGAAAACCGAATGAATAAAGAAAAAGAAAGTTTTAAGACACGTCGGTCTAATGTTCATATAGTTGATTATGAATCCGATGGTTCGACCGACGATGATAATGATGTTTATTTAGCAGAATTTGTGTGGCCTGCTAATAAGAAAACTGTATCATGCTCATCCCTTAAGCCGATTCATAAGAATTGGCAAGAAGACATAAAATTTACTTTTGATGTATCCAAATGTGATCGCATATTTGATGAATTGCATAAATTTGGGTATATTAAGATTTCTCATGTCATGCCACCTACGAAAGAATTGAGGAAGCGTGCTTATTGTAAGTTTCATAATTCTTTTTCGCATGCTATTAATGATTGCAATGTCTTCCGTCGGCAGGTTCAATCGGCTATTAATGAGGGCCGTTTGAAGTTTCATGAGATGCAGATTGATGAGACTCCTTTTCCAGTAAACACCATGGATCTGCAGCAGCCCAAAGTCTTGGTTCGGCCGCATCAAGCCGAATCTACTAAAGGGAAGAACGTGGTGATTGGAGAGGAAAGACCGTCTTCAAAAGAGTCGGTTAGAGAAGTAACTTTTGAGAAGACTGCTGATGGGAAAGAGTCGTTCAAGATTACTGTCAGATCCTCTGGACAAGGGGGGCAAGGATTGATCACTCCTCTTGGACCGCAGACGCCCGGAGCTGGACTGCTACAGGCGGTCAGACCGGCTGTGCTAGGCGGTCAGACCGCCTGTCCCCATGGACGCCCAAAGATGTTGATTCCGAAGCGTCCAGAAGTTGGTACTTGGAAGATGAACGTGGCGAAGGAGCAGGGTGTTCAGAAGACCAAAGTCACGTTTGACATGCTTTATGACAAGTACACCAAACAAAAGGCCGTTCCGAGCGATCGGCCGTTTAAAAAAAGAATGAGATCACAGATTCATCATGAAAGGATTCCTTCACTCCCTCGCATGAATTTGGATCCAGTGTGGGATGACAATGGAGTGATGTGGGTGCCATATCATTCAACAATGCAATCTTCATTCCATCCTGGATGGGAAGGCCCAAGAAGACATGTGCAGGACAGGATCGTTCATCCAAGGAAAGACCGATTGGCTTTACGTCAATCTGGTCAAAGACCGACACAGGCGGTCAGACCGCTGGTAACAAGCGGTCAGACCGCCCGTCAGGGTCAATTGCCAAGAGTTCCTCCTAAACAGGTTTATCGACCCAAGAAGAAGGAGGAGGTGCAAAGCATGGATGTTGACTCAGAGAGGACTACTGAGTTTGATATTATTCGAGTTGGGACTATGGATGTTCCCATTGAGAAGAGTCTGGCTATAAAGCCGACTTTTGATGAAAAGATGATGGGAGATCAGGGAGCTAGTACTAGTAAAACACAGCAGTACTTTCTTCCAAGATGGTGTCCCGAAGGTTTGACTCGCACTCAGAAGAGGAAGCTTCAGAGGCTTCGTTTTCGAGAGAAGCAAGAGCAAGAGTTGGAGAAACAGAGAGATGAAGTCTTCAACCAAGTCAAGCCTATGATTCCACAGAAGAAGGAGTGGAAGCCGAAGGAAGACCAACAGGCGGTCCAACCGGCTGTACAGGCGGTCCAGACCGCCTGCCAGGAAACCGCATCACAGGCGGTCAGACCGCCCGTCCAGGCGGTCAGACCGGGTGGCGCAGAGGCACTCGGTATTTCTTCTTCTGGTTCTTCAATTGGTGATGGCAAGCCAACATCGGTTCCCACTGCAGAGGACGATGAAGAGCTTGTGGATTACAGTTCTTCTCCAGAGCGCATGAACCTTGATGTGAATGTGCTTCACATGTCCATGGATGGGGACATGCTTTCGGAGGAGGAGGTTGCCCATCTTGATTTTGGTCCTAGGGAGGCTATATTTCAGAAGCCTAAAGCTGGAGATAATCATTTGAAGGCTTTATATCTTAAGGGACACATCAATGGGAAGCCAATTGCGCGGATGTTGGTCGATGGAGGGGCGATTGTGAACTTGATGCCCTATTCTTTATTCAAGAAGCTTGGAGGTTCAGATTCAGAGCTGATCAAGACCAACATGACCATTAGCGGCATTGGAGGAGGAGAGCCTATTGGCGCCAAGGGGGTGATTTCTATGGAGCTTACCATTGGGAGTAAGACCTTGGCCACTGCTTTCTTTGTCGCTGAGACTCAAGGTAACTTCAGCTTAATCTTGGGTCGTGATTGGATTCATGCAAACCAATGCATTCCTTCTACTTTACATCAATGTTTAATTCAGTGGGTAGATGATGATGTAGAGGTTGTGCATGGTGATACTTCTGCTTGTGTTGCTTTAGCTGATAGCTCTTTGGTTGGCATTCATGATGATGTTAGATGTCTATCAGGCTTAGATCTTTCTGAGTTCGAGTTTATCAGTTGCACCAAGAATGGTTTTGTTCCTGCTGTCATAAAGCCGATTCACAATCGGTTAAATCATCTCGTATGACTTAAATGGATAATCGAGAGTGGTTGCAGCAGAGACTTGATTACTATCGGGCGCATCGGAACGATATGTGTGAAGCCATTGAAGATTTTGATAATATAAGCAAATTGGGATGTGGATTTACGTCGGCCGATCCTCTTGAGGAAGTAGATATTGGTGATGGTTCTATACCCAGACCTACGTTTGTAAATAAGAATTTAGATTCTGATTTTAAATTTGAATTGATAAAGATATTAAAGGAGTATGTTGATTGCTTTGCTTGGAATTATCATGAAATGCCTGGTTTAAGCCGAGAGCTTGTTGAGCATCGGTTGCCTATTAAGTCTGGATTTAGGCCTTATAAACAACCAACTAGGCGTTTTAATCCTGAAATTTATGACCGAGTTAAGGAGGAGATAAATCGGTTATTAGAAGCAAAATTTATTAGACCTTGTCGATATGCTGAATGGATTTCTAATATCGTGCCCGTGGAAAAGAAAGGAACGGGTAAGATTCGAGTGTGTATTGATTTTAGAAATCTTAATCGTGCTACTCCTAAAGATGAATATCCTATGCCAATAGCTGACATGCTTATCGATGCTGCTTCTGGACACAGAATGATTAGTTTTCTTGATGGTAATGCTGGTTACAATCAAATATTCATGGCCGAAGAGGATATATCCAAAACGGCTTTTGTATGTCCAGGTTTTGTTGGTTTGTTTGAGTGGGTTGTTATGACTTTTGGTTTAAAGAATGCCGGTGCTACTTATCAAAGGGCAATGAATTTGATCTTCCATGATTTGCTTGGTATTATCTTGGAAGTTTATATTGATGACATTGTTGTCAAATCGGCTGGAAGTGATTCTCATTTGGCCGATTTGAGACTTGCATTTGAAAGAATGCGTCGGTATGATTTGAAGATGAATCCACTCAAATGTGCTTTTGGTGTGTCGGCCGGTAAGTTTTTGGGCTTTATAGTTCATGAGCATGGCATTGAAATTGATCCAAAGAAGGCCGACACTATTGGCAAGTTGCAGGCACCTAGTTCTAAGAAGGAGTTGCAGAAATTCTTAGGCAAGGTGAATTATTTGAGAAGATTTATTTGCAATTTGTCGGGGAAGGTAGATGCTTTTACTCCTTTGCTTCGGTTAAAAGATGATGCTAAATTTACTTGGGGGGCAAAACAGCAAGAGGCATTTGAAGAGATCAAGCATTATTTATCTTCGCCTCCGGTTCTTCGGGCGCCAAGGAGAGGGGTTCCTTTTAAATTATATATTGCGGCCGAAGAAAGTGTTATTGGAGCTGTTTTGATCCAAGAGACCGAAGGGAAGGAATATATTGTTTCATATGCAAGTAGGAGATTATTGGACACCGAAAAAAGGTACACTTTTATTGAAAAGTTATGCTTGTCATTATATAATGCTTGTACAAAGTTGAGGCATTATTTGTTGTCAAATACTTGCATAGTTGCTAGTCAAGCCGACATAATTAAGTACATGTTGCATAGACCTATATTAAGTGGTAGAATCGGCAAATGGGCTTATGCTTTAATTGAATATGATTTAGTCTTTGAGCCATTGAGATCTATGAAAGGACAAATCATTGCCGATTTTATTGTTGAACATAAGGTTAGTGAGCATATTGATTTAGATGTCGGCTATATTACTTTTACTCCATGGAAATTGCATTTTGATGGATCGGTTTGTAAAAGTGGTTGTGGAGTTGGTGTTATTCTTATTTCACCAAACGGTGTTGTTTTTGAAGCTCTTAACCGATTGAATCATAAGTGCACTAATAATCAAACCGAATATGAAGCTTTGTTATTCGGGTTGGAGATGTTATGTGACATGGGAGTAAAACATGTAGAAGCATATGGTGATTCTCTTTTAGTGGTTCAGCAAGTATCTAAAGTTTGTCAATGCTTAGATGGGTTTTTGAATGCTTATCTTGATAGGTGTTTAGATATTATATCTTGCTTTGATGAATTTGTCATTTATCATGTACCAAGAGAAGAGAATCCTAGAGCTAATGCGTTGGCACAGCAAGCATCAGGCTATAATGTTCAGAAAAGAAATTTTCATGAAAGGAAGCCGATGTTTCGCGAAGCCGACGTCTCTGTTCTGGAACAGGCGGTCCAACCGCATGTCACAGCCGGTCTGACTGGCGGGGCCGGTCTAACCGCCAGTACGGGCGGTCTGACCGCCTGCAGTTCTGAAAACACCGATTCGGCCATTTATGATTCTAAATACATAGTGGCTGATGCTGGTGATTGGAGGGAACCTTTGGTGAAGTATTTACAGGATACTAGCAGGTCAGTGGATCGAAAAGTCCGACGATGGGCTTTTAAATTTACTTTAGTTGATGGTGAATTATATCGTCGGACCATGGATGGATTGCTTTTGAAATGTTTAGATCCTGATCAAGCTAGATTAGCTATGGCAGAGGTTCATGAAGGAATTTGTGGTACACATCAATCGGCTCGTATGATGAAGTGGCTTCTTAGACGGGCTTGTTTTTATTGGCCTACGATGATAGCTGATTGTTTCCGTTACTACAAAGGATGCGAAGAGTGTCAGAAGTTCGGGGATATTCGGATTGCACCTGCTGCATTGTTGCATCCAATCGTTAAGCCATGGCCTTTTAGAGGATGGGGTTTGGATTTTGTCGGTAAGATTCATCCTCCTTCATCTAAGGGTCATTGTTTTGTGATTGTAGCTACTGATTATTTTACTAAGTGGACTGAAGCAATTCCCCTCAAGAACATGACACATAGAGAGGTGATTGAGTTTATTACTGAGCATATTATTCATAGATTTGGGATTCCTCAAACATTGACGACGGATCAAGGAACGTCGTTTATTTCTAAGGAGGCATGGTGCTACCAAAGTTACTCCATTTGAGCTCGTCTATGGTCAAGAGGCCGTTTTGCCCGTTGAGGTAAATATGGCTGCTTATAGATTAGGAAAGCATAATGATCTTGATGCTAGTACATATTATGCTTTAATGATGGATAATATTGATGACGTGACTGACAAGCGTTTGGAGGCTTTAGAAGAAATTGAAAAAGACAAAAGGAGAGTGGCTCGAGCATATAACAAGAAGGTAAAGTTTAAATCCTTTCAAGTTGATGATCTGGTTTGGAAGACTATTTTGCCTATAGGAACGAAGAGTAACAAGTTTGGTAAGTGGTCGCCAAGTTGGGAAGGGCCATATCGTGTTGTGAAGGTTTGCTCTGGGAATTCTTATATGGTGGAAACTTTGCAAGGATTTCAGTTGCCAAGGGCGCTTAATGGGAAGTATTTGAAGAAATATCATCCAAGTGTTTGGCAACATGCTTGAAAGGATATGGCCGATATGTGATATCGCCCTTAGAGAAAAATGGCCGACAATAGAGGGTCGCCAGTAGTCCGATTAAATGTTTTATGGTAAATAAATTTTACCAAAAAACAGGGGGGCATATGTTGACGACCAAAAATGGCTCAAAGCCAATCAGGCTGGGACAGCCGGTCTAGACCGCCTGTACAAGCGGTTAGACCTGCTGGCCCTGTAGCCGGTCTGGCAATTGTGCCAGGCGGTCTGACCGCTTGTCACAGGCGGTCTGACCGCCTGTCCCCGAGTCCGAGTAGAATTAGGTTTTTTACACGTTTTAGACTTGTACAAGGACTCTCTTGCGGGGCAAGACCTCCCCACCCTATAAATATAAAGGGCCGTGGCCGATTGAGAGAGGACCCAATCGAACAAACTATTACTTTACTTTTTATCTCTAAACCCCAGCTTTTCCAACCCTTTGCTTTCCTTCTTCGTCTCCGCGACGGTTTAGGACGTTCTAAGTGGCCTTGCCGACCTTAGAACAACCCTAGGTTCGCAGCCTCCGACGGGGTCCCTCCCGAGGTTGTGATCGTAGGTTTTCGCAGCGCATCTGCTACAGGCGGTCTGACCGGCCGGTGCAGGCGGTCTGACCGGCTGCTCTCAGGAGCTCTGACGAGGAGAACTCGACGACTGCGCGATCTAGCGCTTTTCGTGTGTTGACCCAAAAGCGCGTCAACAGGACTATAAATAGGCAACTACTGTTGTCACCAATAATAAGTGGCACACATTTGGCTCCCATCCGACAGTGTCAACAAGACTAGAAAAAAAAAACTTCAGTACTCCAGAACAACAATGGTTACCAGCATACGCTTAATAGTTGGAATTATAGGTACTTTTTTCATCTACAGAAACTACCTTTAATTCATTCACCCCATCTTTAATTTGTAACACCACCTCGTTATTTCTCTTGCAGGATCTGCAATCTGTATAGTCCTCTATGCAGTTCCAATGTACTGTACAAGATTTACACCCCCAACTAATTTACAAAACATGGCTTGTTATATTTCCTACTAATATGTATGTGACTACTTTTCCAGATTGACATTTAAAAGAGTAATAAAGGAGGCTAGTGTCCGGGAATTCTCATGTGTACCATATATCCTAGCTTTGTTCAGCACACTAACATACAGCTGGTACGGCTTCCCAGTCGTTAGCCGTGGTTGGGAGAACCTGTCAGTCTCTGCCACCTGCTCAATAGGAGTACTCTTTGAAGCCTCATTCATCTGTATATACTTATGGTTTGCGCCGAGAGATAAGAGGGTACGTAACTATATATGTATGTATTTTCTGAAGTACTCATAATATTCCTTTAGCATATTAGAACTTCCAAGCCAAATTTAATGGCAATATATATCTATCCAGTAACTGACTAAAGAAGTCAATTAATCGTGCTTGATGCCTTGATTACGTGGATGATTTGCACTCTATTTTTTTTTTCAAAATGTAAAATGAAAGGATATACTACTGCATTTAGTTCCAGTATTTCACCAAGAATGTCATACGGAGAGTTTGAAGTTTTGATGGAGGAGAGTACGTTATCATGAAGGTTTTAAAGGTCAATCATTAGACGATTACTAATCCTAAGCTGGACACTACCTTTGCAGAAATTTGTCATACTGATGGTATCGCTAGTTCTGGGAATCTTCTGTGTAGCTGTATTTGTCTCAAGTTTTATCATCCATACCCACCATATGCGCAAGGTATTTGTTGGAAGCATTGGTATAGTAACTGCCATGTCGATGTATAGCTCTCCGCTTGTAGCTGTGGTGAGTACAGTCACTTGAACTGGTTCCAGAATCATGGAATCCTTTATTGTTAGCACACCCTTCAATAATTGAAGTTCTTTGCAATTCTCACAACTGCAGAAACAAGTTATGAGGACGAGAAGTGTTGAGTTCATGCCTTTCTACTTGTCATTGTTTTCGTTCTTAACCAGTCTAATATGGATGGTCTATGGAATACTAGGAAGGGATCCCTATATCACGGTTAGTTTGCAACCTGGCTTTACACTGTTATGTATATATCATTCTTGTGGCATTATTGTTGGGCACTACTGATGTGTGATGTCATATATTACTGACCAACTTGTTTTGTTCTGAAGTCGCCAAATGCAGTCGGCTGTTTCACAGGTATTCTTCAGTTGGTTGTGTACTGCATTTATAACAGATGCAAGGAACCTCCAGGAAAACTCAGGGATTCCGAGCAGGCAAATGACATGGACGTGGTAACTAGTCGTGAAGAAGCCAATGGATTTAGGCATTAACTCTAAACTATACGACATATACACGCTGTGCACCAGATAATACCTTTGTTTTTTTAACTGTACCAGAAAATACCATTGTTGTCGGGAACATTATGCTAAATAATGGTCAGGCCAGGTAAGGCCAGGAACATTCATAAATGTTACTCTTTCTATTTATAAATAACTCTGGGTTATTTTTATTAGAAAAAAGTGTGTTTTTCATCCATTAAGTATCACAAAATTGTGGCTTTCATCCTTCATGTTCTGATTGGTGTAAATTAACTCCATAACTAAATTGGTGTAGGAATAATCCCTATCTCATCTTGGAGCGGTTTAGGCTATACAATCATGTTACTCGTCAACATGCAGTTAGCCACGTCATAATGCTGAGTCCCTGTGGATCTAAGGAGACTGCACTCTTTTAAGTGTCACCATACGAAAGATGGGGGCAGCAATTCGACAATAAACTGCATACCGAGCGAATCCTATACAACTAAACATGGCGCGCTGATGAGGCGCTGACATTGCCGTCATGGCTACTGCTGAAAAACTTGCAACTTGAAATTTGCTCGAGTATATATTGTAGCGTCAGTAATAAGGCGCTGACAACGAGCTCGAATGATACCCCACAAATCAAAGCAAAAAACAAAAACAATTTACTCTCCAGTGGATACTTGATCTCAGAGATCACATCATTTGATACGTACAGGGAATTCATGTTTCCGCGCTGCGCCTGTACAATGAGCTAACTATGTGCATCTTTTCACAAAACTTATGCTCGAAAAGCAAAACTTCTTGCAAAACAAAAGAGTTACACATATGACTACATAAGGATGCAAAAGCTCCCCAGACATCTGTCAATTTCAGCACCCGACAAAAATTGCTTATGCGACACAGCCAAGAGGAACTTCTAAAGCTATTTTGTCTAAATTAAGGGCTATTCCTGTACACATACACTGCTACTTTTACTATCAGCTGCTGCTCATTGGTAAGTAGGTGGAGTGCATTACTGGCAAAATTTGGAGACAGTTGGTAGGAGTGTAGGACCTTAACCATTACTCTTGTGCTAAGCTTGCTAGCATCAGGTACATCTAATCCAAGTCAAACTCAGCCAAAAGAAACTGGTGAATCAAAGATACACACGATGTCTTGAAATATGTCGGCTTCGGAGTAGATGGACATCCAAGTGATCTGATGAGATCTAGGACAGGCAAGATCTTGAACTTTGTTGGTGGATTCTTAGCAATATTGTCCACTTTATGCTCATAGATCTTCCCATACTTATCCAACTTATACTCTGAGGTGCCGTCAAAGCGGCCATTGCCCTCCCATGGAACTCTAGGGATGCCATGCACAATCCAACGAATCGTGATTACATTCTCGACAGGCTGCCATATGCTGACAATGTCAAACCACACTGCCTTGAAGAAAATTTGACCAGTAAACCGCAATGCCCAAAATATTCTTTTGTAATTACCAATGCCCTTGAAATTATTGAGAGGGTCTTTAAAGACAATATCATCTCTGGGAACAATAAAAGATATGTTAGCATAGGAAAAGTATTGAGCAATAAGACTGCATAGATGAATATGACAGGCTATATATAACTCTTCACTGGTGCACAAGCATGTCACTAGTAAAATATTACAAGGGAAAAGCTATCCCTCACTTGACTGATTTGGAGGCTCTCCTCACTCAGGTAAAAAAACTGAGTGAGGAGAGCCTCCAAGTCACTCAAGTGAGGGATAGACACTCCCTATTACAAACACCGTGTTCGGCTGGTTACATCCAGCCGCTGGGCTAGTGGGCTGCAGCCGTTTGGCTCTCTTAATCAAGCTGCAGCAGCCTCCATTCTGTGCAGTTCGGCTGGCTGCCCAAAGAAAGCCAGCGTTGGCTGCTGGTTGCACCAGCCCAAAAATAACATTAAAAAGTTGGCAACTTTTTTTTTCTACAATCACTGAGTCAAGCAAACACCATAACCATTTTATGTACTCTTTTGTGTGCAATAGGGCTAAATTACATAAGCATGCAATTCATACTATGTCAATTGACAACATTAACACGCTTCTCGGTAAGAGGAATAAGTAGCTCATAGCAGTGTCATGAAACTAAAAAATGATCTCATCGTTGAGATTTTCCCCACAACTTTTGGTAAAAACAAAAGCAACATTATAGGACTAAGGAATATTAAGAGCAGCCTTGTGCAACTGGACCCCAGCAGCAGCACAATGGGGACAGCAGAAATGAAGCACGCAATGTAACCATTTCCCCATGGCACTACCTATCTATCTTTCTAAATTCCCGCAAACACCCCCACCCCCTCAATTCTCTCTGTCCCGGCTGCTCTGTTTTTGCCATTTTGCTCTGCTTCCTTCTTGATGTCATGGAACAGTGGAACAATGGACATGAAGTGATTATAACAAAGCTCTCCACCTAACTTTATAGGCTAGGAGCCTAGGACTTTAGAGCTCAGGCCCAAGGGGAAAGTTCAGCTTTGGATACTTTTTTTTCATGAACCATCGAGAGAGCTGCCTCCCAAGGCAACCTAAAAGTGGGCCAATTGTCATTTCATTTAATCGAAGCAAGAACCACCATGCATCTTTAAGAAACACTATGTTCGTAGGCAGCAGATACAAAGGGCCTGCAAATATTAAAAATGCATATTTTTACAACTCTATCAATTCGACCTATGAGCATCTCGACAAAACCACAAAATCTTCACCATTTCTTCCTTAATTAATCTAGGCCAAGCAGATGGTGTTAAAGGAGGAAAAACACATTTTTACCACACCTATTCTCCACTCAATAGAACATTAAAAAACGCAAGGACCAACCATTCACCATAATTCACTGCAATTTTACCTGGAAGCAAATTTGGATAACGGAACATATAGAGGCGGAAAAATCGCACGAACCTGTAGATTCCCAAGCTGGGCTCCCGGTAGAACACGACGGGGAGCTCCTCCCGCAGCTTGCGGATGGCGTCCCCCATATTCACATAATACTGCTTCTTAGCCTCCTCACCGTCCTCGTTACCCTGTCGCCTTTCTTCCTCCGGATCCGGTGGGCGCTCCGATAGTTCGTCCGGTTCGGAGAACAGTGGCGGTGGGAGCCTCCTCTCCCGCACCGGGTCCGAGACTCTAATCACAATCTTCTCCTTCTTCCTCGCCCCCTTGGCCTCTTCCTCCTCCTCCTTCACGCGGCTGCCGGGCGCCACGGCGGATACCGCGAGTCGACTGCCGCGGCAGCTCTGGGGGACGGCTACGGCGGCCGGGCGCCGGACGCCGGCGAGGTTGGGGAGCTGGACCAGGAAGCCCATGTGAGCGAGGGTAGGGTGCCTTTTGGTAGGAAAATGGAAGGCGACTTTTTCTTCTTTTCTAGATATGGATTTGTGGACTGGGATATTCTTCTTCAGAAAGTACATTGTAAGTGAATTGGCATTTTCTATATGAATATTCTTCCTAGGCGAACATCCCCTATTCTCCTTCCAGGCTCGTGTTCGTTGGGTTTCATGCTCCAGGTTTAAAAGACCATTTATACTTTGGACAGACATGTCATTCTACTTTTGTTTGCAATGTGCGCAGTGGTAAAAAGCATTGACTGGCAAGTTCCCATATAAGATGTTATATAACTTGTGATGAAAACAATCGAAAATAGTAAAAAAAAAAAGAAATTAGTTGTTTGAAACGATGCTTGGTGAAAGATAATTATCATTTTAGGGTGCATCTGGTTGGTTCATGTATGAAATGATACGAAATAATAATGAGTCTTTTGTGCTGGTTGGGTGAACTGTACCCACTTAATACATTGTTGTACGAATTAGAGTGAACCAAGTGGTACAACCAAATTGGTTGAATCATCTCATCCAGGATCATCTATTTATGAATTATTTGGTACATGCAACCAAACATACCCTTAGTCAATTTTAAAATTATGTGAGAATCTGATGAGGAGATCACTTCTACGGATATACACGAGGCTTCACCGCTGGACATTCAAACCATTGAAGGTCCAATTACAAGAGCTTGAGCGTGACAATTAAATTTAGAGGTGAGCTCGCTCCTAAATGTTCCTATTAATGGTTTTGAGAATGAGTTACTACCTATTGTTTATAATGTGATTAGGAACTAAGAAAAAGATCAACAAACACATGGAGGATGGCTTGGAGGCGTGGAGGACCAGCGAGGGTCGGCCAAGCCACTTGGAGGCACATTACAACTCGAGTTCGAGTCCATCTCGGAGTCCAGGAGCTGCCTTCGGTAAAACGGACACCCAGGCCACATACGGAGTCCAAATTCGACGATCCACATATGGTTGGAAAGAAGATTTTATAGAGCTTCCAATGGCTTTGGTTTGAGGTCCAAATTAATCCGGAGTCGTCGGGAATCATCCAAACAAGATGGCGCCCAGAATCTGTCCCGGTGCTGCGTCACCGTCTTTTGGCCTTTGGGCCTTGTATCGTTGTCGAGCCCATTAGGGGGCGTGTCCAGGGGTCATCCACGACCCTAACCTCTATAATTCAGTAGCCGCCGCCTTCCTTAGGGTTTGGGTTTTGCTTTAGATTAATCTGTCTTTGAACAGTCGGCGTCTTCGGTTTGTAGAACCCCAACTTGTGTGCTTAATCATTCATCCGCAGATTGTCACCAATATTGAGAGCTGCGTTCTTTCAAGTTCTTGTTTGTGTTCTTCGTTTCGCTTGCAGGGATTAGCCTTCTTGGCGAGGTCAAAAAGTTGCACATACGATTCACCAGCTTCGCCGGTTGGGCCGTTCTCAAAACAATAAAAAAAAAATCGGGAAGATAATTAAAAAATTGTCGTTCTGTCTTGCCCCACTTTTCGGCAAACGCCTCTGAATTTGTGTAGCCCACATCTCTCATCAGATTAAGGTGATATTTGGTGGTGTTACTATTTTGGTGCTCCTGGTTGTGAGAAAAATATTAAATAAATAAAAGAAAAAAGAAAATCGAAAACAACTATGATTCCTACTAGTTGTCGTATGAGCATGTAATTACCGAACTGCCATTGTACTTGTTCTTTGAGCTTCTTCCATTGTTCTTGATCCAACTTGTTGTGCTACGCCTAGGACACGTCTTAGCCAGCAATTGTGACTTGTACTTTGGATACTTATTGAACTTGGCTAATCTGCATTCGATATTTGCTAACCCTTGCTACCATATTTAGCCACCAAAACTCCACATACTTTCTTCATATCAGTACAACGAAGACCCTTGCAATCTTGGTGTCGTCTCCTCACAGGTATCACGAACCAGCCACCGGTTGTGCCATTCCACTGTTAGTGTTGGTAAGAACTTGGTAAGGACTTGGTAAGACGTGTGTGAGGGTGTGATTCCACCAGACAGCATTAGATTATTAGGGATAACCTTCACGGTGCGTTTCTATTTTTGTGGATACAATGGCAGGTAACGAAGGAACTTCTCCAAAGGACTTCAACGAGTGTGTTAGCCAAGCCCAGCTGCAGATGTTCATGGAGGCGATACGGACCGAGATGAGAGACGGGATAAGAGACACGGTCGCCAGGTCCGTCACTGAGAGCATCAACGGACTTAGACTTCAAGACACCATCACGGGTTTCCAAGGACAGGTTACCACGCTAACCAACCGCCTTGCGGCCTTGGAAGCTCGTCCACTTCCTCAACCAGTCGATCAAGATGTCGTGCTTGACATCCATGGTAACGTGGACGAGGTAGCTACACGAGAGGCACGCATACGAAGAAAGATTTGGCTTAACGCCGCAGGTGGTAATCGTCCTGCCCCTGATCCTTACGCTAAGGTAAAATTTACTCTACCTTCTTTTGATGGACAATATGACGCTGTAGCATATCTTGATTGGGAGATGACAGTAGAACAAAAATTTAATGCCCACCTTGTGCCTGAGCAACATAGAGTTAGAGAAGCCAGTAGTGAATTTAAAGATTTGGCAATCATATGGTGGACTGGTTTAGTTGCTGCAGGTCTCGCACCAAATACTTGGGAACAACTTAAGGTTGCTATGCGTGATAGATTTGTTCCTCCTTCTTACCATAGAGAGTTGCGTTGTCAATTGATGCGTTTAGATCAGGGAGATAAATGTGTACAGGATTACTATGGTGAGCTTCAGAAGGGTTTGATGCGTTGTGGGATAGTTAAGGGTGAGGAGGATGTCATTGTTCGATTTTATTCAGGCCTGAGACGTGATATACAGGATATAGTTGATTACAAGGGCTTTCATACTTTCAACTAGTTGTTCCAGTTTGCTATGCTTGCAGAGAAGGAATTGCAGGGTCGACAATTGCAGGAGCAGCAGGACAGGCGCAACGGTCCTTGGACATCCTTTCTGCCACGCACCACCACGTCGGCGCAATCTGGACTGCCCAAGCCTTCGACTTTTCGAACACCTCCACCAGTGAGCAAGAAAGCGACGACGAGCGGTGTTTCGAATACACCAAACAAGTCTTCTTCACATGCTGCAGACTTAGGTAAAAATGTTTATTCGCAGGCACCGGCTTAGAGTTCCTCATCTGTAGCCTCCACGGGACGCACGTCTGGCATTCAGTGCCATCGCTGCCATGGCATTGAACACGTGAAGAAGGATTTCCCAAGTCAGCGGACATATTTGGCGACAGAGGATGGAGGTTACATCAGCACCTCTGACATAGAAGACGATGATGATGAAGAGGGTGCTGCTGAAGATGTCGACCATCATGTCATTCATGGTGGAGACAATTCTTCGGGTTTATTGAACATCATTGTCCAGCGTGTGCTCAGCACGCAAGTTCAGCAGCCTGAGAGGTTGCAACGTCACCACTTGTTCCAGACTTTCTTCGTCATCAAGAACCGACGTGCACGTGTGATTATTGATGGAGGAAGTTGCAACAACTTGGTGAGTTTTGATCTGGTCAAGAAGCTTGGCTTGACCACACGACCACATCCACATCCCTACTACATTCAATGGCTTAATGACTCTGATAAAGCAAAGGTAGCATACACTTGTAGAGTTTATTTTTCCATTGGTGCATATGCTGATTTTGTTGATTGTGATGTGGTACATATGCAAGCTTGTTCACTTTTATTGGGTCGTCCTTGGGAACATGATAAAGATGCTACACACTATGATAGAAGTAATAATTACACCTTCATGCATAAGGGAAAGAAAATCACTTTGGTTCCTTTGACCCTTGCTGAAATAGTACAAGCTGATAAAGAAAGAGCTGCTAGTTTGAGTCAGGATGAATCTGAAAATCAGCAAGTTGCTAATTCCATATACCCACCTAAAAAGGAGACACCCACACATAAATATGAGAGCGAGGGAATTAAATTAGGGGGTAGAGTTATGCTTGCAACAAAATGTGACCTTGCTGAAATTTCTAAGGATGATGTTTGCTATGTTTTGTTATGCAAACAAGCGTTGTTTTCACTTGATGATGTTGCTAGCTCTTTGCCTCCTGCGGTCACTAACATTTTGCAGGAGTATAAGGATGTTTTTCCAGCTGAGATACCCCCGGGGCTGCCACCTTTGAGAGAGATAGAGCATCAGATTGACTTGATTCCGGGAGCATCTTTGCCAAACCGTGCCGCTTACAGAACCAACCCCGAGGAAACTAAGGAGATTCAGCGACAAGTCCAAGACCTTTTGGACCGCGGGTATGTACGTGAGAGCCTTAGTCCTTGTGCTGTGCCTGTGCTTTTGGTTCCTAAGAAGGATGGTACATGGCGTATGTGTGTTGATTGTAGAGCCATCAATAATATTACTATTCGATATCGTCATCCTATTCCTAGGCTAGACGACATGCTTGATGAGTTGTGTGGCGCTATAATTTTCACAAAGATTGACTTACGTAGTAGTTACCACCAGATTAGAATAAAACTTGGTGATGAATGGAAGACAGCTTTTAAAACTAAATTCGGGTTGTATGAGTGGTTAGTGATGCCTTTTGGTTTAACCAATGCACCTAGTACTTCCATGCGCTTGATGAATGAGGTTTTGAGGTCTTTTATTGGTCGATTTGTGGTGGTTTAGTTTGATGATATATTGATTTACAGCAAGTCTCTGGATGAACATATGGATCACTTACGTGCTGTTTTTGATGCGTTGAGAGCAGCACATTTAAATGCTAACCTTGAGAAGTGCATCTTTTGCACCAATCGAGTCTTTTTTCTTGGTTATGTTGTTACTCCACAGGGAATTGAGGTGGATGAGACAAAGATTGAAGCTATTCAGAGCTGGCCGCTGCCCCAAAACGTCACACAGGTGAGGAGTTTTCTTGGTCTTGTAGGTTTCTACCGCCGCTTTGTCAAGGACTTCAGCACCATTGCAGCGCCACTACATGCCTTGACAAAGAAAGATGTGGTATTTCGTTGGGGAACGACACAAGAGGAGTCCTTTGCCACTTTGAAGGACAAGCTTACACACGCGTCATTGCTGCAACTTTTGAACTTTGGTAAGACTTTCGAACTTGCTTGTGATGCTAGTGGAGTTGGCATTGGTGGTGTTTTGATGCAAGATGGTAAGCCCGTTGCATACTTTAGCGAGAAATTGAATGGTCCTGTTTTGAATTATTCTACGTATGATAAAGAATTGTATGCTCTTGTACGTTCTTTACAGACATGGCGTCATTATTTGTGGCCTAGAGAATTTGTTATACACTCTGATCATGAAGCGCTTAAGTATCTTCGTTCACAAAGTAATATGAACTGTAGACATGCTAAATGGGTTGAGTTCATTGAGTCTTTTCCTTAC
This sequence comes from Digitaria exilis, assembly GCA_015342445.1. Lineage (NCBI taxonomy): Eukaryota > Viridiplantae > Streptophyta > Magnoliopsida > Poales > Poaceae > Digitaria > Digitaria exilis. The sequence goes on from JACEFO010002303.1 coordinate 518,439, forward strand.
ATCATTCAACATAAGAAAGGAAAGGATAATGTGATTGCTGATGCTCTGTCTAGGCGATATGCTTTGTTGTCCCAACTTGATTGTCGGATTTTTGGGCTTGAAACAATTAAAGAACAATATGTGCTTGATCCTGATTTTAAAGATGTGATATTGAATTGCAAAGAGGGACGTACATGGAACAAGTTCCTGATTAATGATGGGTACGTGTTTAGAGCTAACCGCCTATGTATTCCAGTTGGTTCCGTTCGTCATTTGTTGTTGTAGGAAGCGCATGGAGGAGGTTTGATGGGACACTTTGGCGCTAAGAAGACGGAGGATGTTTTGGCCACACATTTCTTTTGGCCAAAGATGAGGCGGGACGTTGAGCGGTTCGTTGCTCGCTGCACTACATGTCAAAAGGCTAAGTCTCGCTTAAATCCACATGGTTTGTACATGCCTGTTCCCGTGCCCTCTATTCCTTGGGCAGATATTTCTATGGATTTTGTGTTAGGATTGTCTAGGACTAAGAGAGGGAGGGATAGCATTTTTGTTGTAGTGGATCGATTTTCTAAGATGGCTCATTTTATACCATGTCATAAAAGTGATGATGTTATTCATATTGCTGACCTCTTTTTCAAAGAGATTGTACGCTTGCATGGTATGCCTTCTACTATTGTTTCAGATCGTGATGCGAAATTCTTGAGTCATTTTTTGGCGTACATAGTGGAACAAGTTGGGAACAAAGTTGTTATTTTCTACCACTTGTCATCCACAAACTGATGGACAAACGGAGGTGGTCAACCGTACGTTGGGCACTATGTTGAGGGCTGTTTAAAAGAAGAATTTGAAGATGTGGGAAGAATGTTTGCCTCATGTGGAGTTTGAGTACAATCGGGCAACACATTCTACCACAAAGGTAAGTCCTTTTCAGGTAGTGTATGGTTTCAATCCCCGTGCTCCTATTGACATTCTACCTTTGCCTACTACTGAGAGGATTCATAGTGATGCTAAGGAACATGCTGAGTTTATATTGAAAATGCATGCGACAACTAAGCACAACATTGAAAAGATGACTGAAAAGTATAGAATTGATGGTAGCAAAGGTAAGAGAGAGTTAAAACTTGAACCAGGTGATCTAGTATGGTTGCACTTAAGAAAAGAACGTTTTCCAGGTTTAAGGAAGTCCAAGTTAATGCCTAGAGCTGATGGTCCTTTTAAAATAATTGAGAAAATAAATGATAATGCATATAAACTTGAGTTGCCTCCCGAGTTCGGGGTTAGTCCCACCTTTAACATTTCAGATTTGCGGCCATATTTGGGAGAAGAAGATGCGCTTGAGTCGAGGACGACACCAATTCAAGAGGAGGAGGATGATGAGGACATCACTTCTACGGATATACACGAGGCATCACCGCTGGACATCCAAACCATTGAAGGTCCAATTACAAGAGCTCGAGCGCGACAATTAAATTTAGAGGTGAGCTCGCTCCTAGATGTTCCTATTAATGGTTTTGAGAATGAGTTACTACCTATTATTTATAATGTGATTAGGAACCAAGAAAAAGATCAACAAACACATGGAGGATGGCTTGGAGGCCTGGAGGACCAGCGAGGGTCGGCCAAGCCACTTGGAGGCACATTACAACTCGAGTTCGAGTCCATCTCGGAGTCCAGGAGCTACCTTCGATAAAACGGACGCCCACGCCACATACGGAGTCCAAATTCGACGATCCACATATGGTTGGAAAGAAGATTTTATAGAGCTTCCAATGGCTTTGGTTTGAGGTCCAAATTCATCCGGAGTCGTTGGGAATCATCCAAACAAGATGACGTCTAGAATCTGTCCCGGTGCTGCGTCACCGTCTTTTGGCCTTTGGGCCTTGTATCGTTGTCGAGCCCATCAGGGGGCGTGTCCAGGGGTCATCCACGACCCTAACCTCTATAATTCAGTAGCCGCCGCCTTCCTTAGGGTTTGGATTTTGCTTTAGATTAATCTGTCTTTGAACAGTCGTCGTCTTCGGTTTGTAGAACCCCAACTTGTGTGCTGCGTTCTTTCAAATTCTTGCTTGTGTTCTTCGTTTCGCTTGCAGGGATTAGCCTTCTTGGCGAGGTCAACCGGGTTGTGACACGGTTGATAACCAGAGGAGTCGTGGTGCTAAGATTGCAGGGTTCGAGTTGCTGACTTGAAGCCGGATCGGTGTGTTTCACTCCGCCCAAACGAGAGTTATCCTTACCTGACGGAAGATCGGCCACCTACGTGTTATCAGAATCTAGGTTTATGTTTTGATAGGCTCGAAAACAATCAGAAACTAAATTATTTTTTTTTAAAATAACGTTATGTCTCATTTACTCAATTGAAACCGATCTATGGTGGATGGACCATCGTATACGGGGTGGACTCAAAACATGAGTTAAGGACCGAACTATAGGGATGGTTGTTAACGTGAGTTTGTGGATTTACGTCCTAGCCTGACTGTCTTGGACTTACGGATAAAAGGTGATTTACAAAGCTAGAGAAAACAGCAAAAAAAAAAGGATTTTCTACAGAAAAAGGAAATATAAATTTAGAAAGCAATTTAGCCCAAGCTGAAATCAAGCATGGGCCTAATGAGTTCCAGCAGAAAGTCCAGCCCAAATAACTAGCTCGCTTTGTTGGCCTGTTGGGCTGCTGTATGCCTGTACTGTATGTATCTTTTTGTTTGAAGAGGCTGTTTTATGGGCGTAAAATACCGACGCTGCCAAAACTATGTCTCATTGGGAACTTACATGACGATGCTTAACACCAGTATTTTCTTACTGTTGAAAGGATATACCGACACACGACCAGGCGTCCAGGCCAGTACGGTTAACATAATAAATTGCGCCTCGTGTATATTTTTAACTCAAGGCATGTTTAATTATCAGGTCTTTTATTATATCAAGACAAAAGTCTATTTTTCACCCTTCAACTCTAACAAAAGTCTGATTTTCAACCTCAAACTACAAAACCGGATACTAAAGGCCCACCAACTATCCAAACCATGCAAAATTGGTCCTTTGGGTGGTTTTGAGGGTGGTTTTGGATTTTGAGGGTGTTTTAGAAAAACATGTGCACCAAATTCTATTTTTTCTAGTTCAAAATAAATTAGTTATGAATTTTTTAATATAAAATTATTTTTTAATTATTTTGGAAAATACAAAACCACCCAAAGAGCCTATTTTGCCGGTTTGGGTAGTTGGAGGGTGTTTAGTGTCCGGTTTTGTAGTTGTTGGTTGAAAATCAGACTTTTGTAATAGTTGGAGGGTGAAAAATAGACTTTTCTCTTATATCAACTGCATTCAGTCAAACCTTCAGTTTTAAGGATGCTAATATACATAGGAGTACATAAAAACCTAGAAAAAAAAACAACATGACGCCAAGCGCTTACAAAAAAGTATGGTGTTTAGCGGTTTAGGACAAACTCAATGGTTCATGGAGCGAGCGTATGGTTTGAATGACGTATGATAAAATAGGGCTTTGGGGAGAGGAAAACCCATCTATTACATATATACAGGCATTACTGAGTCCTCTCATGACTGGGCTTATATAATCCAACAATATGCATGAGACAAAGATATACATCTACGCGCGCCGGCAATGACGCGATATATCTTTGTCCATGAGCATTATCGAGTCCTCTCATGACTTGGCTTATGATGGGTGCTAGGGTTCCCGATCTTCCGAAAGGTTCAGATAAGCGACGATTTGGTGGAGTCGCGACACAAATCGATCCGGCTTCTGAACAACACGTTCTAAGCCCCGCAATCGCAGCACCACGTCTCCTCAGGTTATCGACCGGCGGATGCATGGTTGACCTCGCCAAGAAGGCTAATCCTTGCCTGCGAATCGAAGAACACAAGCAAGAACAAAGTAGGATGCAACTAAATTGCAGATGTATGATTAATCTAACGAGTTGGGGTCTCACAAACCGATGAACGACGAAACTGTTCTTGACAGATTAATCTAAGCAAAACCCAAACCCTAATGAAGGCGACGGCTACTGAATTATAGAGCTCAAGGTCGTGGATGACCCCCTGCTCACGCCCTCTAATGGGCTTCATGACGATACACGGCCCAAAGGCCAAAAGTGGGTGACGCAGCACCGGGACAGATTCTGGACGTCAACTTGTTTCGATGATTCCTGACGACTCAGACCTTATTTTGACATGGGACCGGTGTCATTGGAAGCTCTATAAAATTATCTTTACATCCATATATAGAACGCCCAAATCCAAGTCCGTATGCGACATGGGCGTCTGATTTACTGAAGACAACTCCTGGACTTCGAGGTGGACTCGAAGTTGAGTTGTATTGGGCCTCCACGTAGCCTGCTCAACCCTTGATGGTCTCCTAAGGTGGCGGCCAAGGGGAAGGACGTCCTTGCACATCATTGTAGTCCTTTCCACATGTTTGGGGCCTGCTCCAACCGGGGTTTGGATCCCATGTGTGAATAATAAGCCAGCGACGATATTGTAGTGATGCATTTGTACCTTCAGTCAAATAATGATATGGACATGTGGAACCAAGTGAATTGTATAACAAATCATTATGCAAATTAAGAAATAAATTCACCTTATGACCAATGTTCGTATCCGATGGTGTCATGTTCTCATCATCCTCCCCTTCTTGAAAGCAAATCGTCCTCGGTTTGGCCGTAGTTGTAGAAGATGTTTTAGGTAACACCCAACAATGCTCCCCTTCTTGAATGTTTACCTGTTTCTTGGAAACAAAACTAGAGCAACTGGATTCGACATGTTTAGTGTTATTGCAGCCCTCAAATTGATCGCCTTGTTGTCCCACCAAAGAAGATTTCAGATTTGAACAAATATAAACTCGATGCACCATATATTCTCCTTTGTGATTATATTTGCCAATAAAGTGATATGTATTCCTATTCAAACGTGGTGATTCAAAATTTGCAAAAGGTATCTCCTCTAAACAATTTAGATTATATAGAACAGCAAATTCGATATAACCCAAAGTATTTAAAGAAGATAGCAATTTTTGTTCGTCATGTGCACAAGTAATAAGGACAAACATTCTATTTTCAGCACAAGTATATGACTCTAAAGCATGATTATCATTAGTAGGGACTAGTTGTGGCATAGGAATATATGAATCATTTGCGCACAACTCTTCTTTATCACAAGAAATATCAAGCCCATCATCTTGTGATAAAGGTAAATCAAAAGTAGGTTCCACTAACAGCTGCTCTATATTAGCATGACCAGTGGAAAAATTCACCATATCACAATTTTCACCTTCCGTGATTATAGCACCATGTGTAATAGCTTTGGCCTCATATGTAGCAGCAGTCAAATGTGCATCGTGATAAGAAGGTCTTGAATCCTCATATGTTGTTGTGAGCTCCTCATTGTCTTCTTGTTTGGGTATATGCTGCAAATCATTAGGTCCAACAAGAGGCAAAATAGCATGATCTTTTCGTAAAAATTCAGATTTAGATGAAGGTGTTGTAACATTTAAAATTGCCCATTCTTTTCTAAAAGGCTCATTCTTTCTTCTCTTTGCTCTCATGAGATCTTCTTTTAAAATTTCAGAAATACTCATAGGTTTAAGAATAATGTTTTTTCCTTTATATTTGAAAGAATAATCATTAGCAATTATATTATGCACAACATTATTTTCAGATATCCATGGTTCACCAATAACATATTGCATGCTTGCATAGGTACTATGTCAAATTCTGCACTATCCTTGTAAACATCAATAAAAAATTCTATATGTGCAATCTTATCTACCTTTATGATATCGCAAGAATTTACCGATTGGATGTAGTACGGAGATGGATGCGGCTCTGTGGTCAAGCCAAGCTTCTCGACCAACTCTAAACTTGTAATGTTGCGGCTGCTATCATAGTCAATGATGACACGGCAACGTCGATTCCTCACAACAAAGAAAGTCTGAAACAAATTATTGACTTGATTTTGCTCTGCCTTCTGCATTTGAGAACTAAACACGTGTTGTTCTATGATATCCATATTGTCCTGCAAAATGTTAATCAAAGAAGAAAGGACAATAACTGATTATCCCTAATAATCTCCTACGCAGATGTGTGATGGTGCCTCTCAATCAATCAACACAGCAAAAGGAGGCTCCTTAACAAGGTCTTACAAGGTTCTTACCAGCAAAGCAAAGGATTACCTGGAAGATGTGATCCAGCGATTGCAAAGGTCAAAAACTGTGTTATCCAAAAGTAATATGTAGAGCTATAGGAAGGCCAAAAATATGTAGCAAGGAATATCAATAATTCAATTCAGAAATTGCAAAGCTAAAAATTAGTCCCAAGCTAGTCTATGTCGCCGGCCTAAACTTGTCTCGGACCTAGTTCAAGTAAGTAACAATATAACTCGGCTCAAGGACTCGAAAGGATGCATGCACTTCTGAATTTGTTTCCTTCTTTTCCTTTTCTTTCTTTCTTTTTTTTCCTTCTTTTTCTTGGTGCGGCTCTTTTCTTCCCTTTTTTTCACCTCTTTGCCTTTTCTCTTTTATCACTTTTTTTTAGTCAGAAAGTGCCACACAATAGTTACAACTCAATCAACAGGACTTAATAATAATGAGATAATGTGAAGCCTTGGCTGACATCAATGAATATATGCCGCATGCATAAAGATTGTCTGTCCTGTAAACCAGACACAAAAAACAATGGGAACTTGCTAAACCAGCACAATATTTGGACGAGATCTCCTCTTAAAAGTTATATAGTATCCGAGGTATTTCTGATCTACTAGGAAATAAGCACAATTTCCTATTCTTTCTCCTCGCAATGTGCACAGAAAAAAAATTCTTGCCACAGCTGTAACAAATTAACAATTGCTAACGCTAGCACTAATGATGCTCCCTTTAACAACTTATGCAGTGAGTATGTTGCACCAAAAATTATAGGATTGGGGAAAACCAAATTGCTCCACCAGGAAACTCCTCAAAACTTAGCCCTGACTCGATTAAACCAACGATCACAACAACTCAACAAGGGACTAAAATTCATAAAAGCAATCTGAAAAAAAAATTGAGGGCACAAAGGGTAGGACAACGGAAACAATGAAGAACATATATTTTTGTAGGGCAATTTTCTGGATTTTTAGGACGAATGACACAAACTAAACTAGGGTAAGAGTGACCTGACTGACGGAGAACCTGAAGCTCTGATTACCAATTGATGGGTGCTTGGGTTCCCGATCTTCCGAAAGATTCAGATAAGCGACGATTTGGTGGAGTCGCGACACAAATCGATCCGGCTTATGAACAACACGTTCTAAGCCCCGCAATCGCAGCACCACGTCTTCTCAGGTTATCGACCGGCGGATGCACGGTTGACCTCTCCAAGAAGGCTAATCCTTGCCTGCGAATCGAAGAACACAAGCAAGAACAAAGTAGGATGCAACTAAATTGCAGATGTATGATTAATCTAACGAGTTGGGGTCTCACAAACCGATGCAACGACGAAACTGTTCTTGACAGATTAATCTAAGCAAAACCCAAACCCTAATGAAGGTGACGGCTACTGAATTATAGAGCTCAAGGTCGTGGATGACCCCCTGCTCACGTCCTCTAATGGGCTTCATGACGATACACGGCCCAAAGGCCAAAAGTGGGTGACGCAGCACCGGGACAGATTCTGGACGTCAACTTGTTTCGATGATTCCTGACGACTCAGACCTTATTTTGACATGGGACCGGTGTCATTGGAAGCTCTATCAAATTTTCTTTCCATCCATATATAGAACGCCAAAATCCATGTCCGTATGCGACCTGGGCGTCCAGACAGCTCCTGGACTCCGAGGTGGACTCGAAGTTGAGTTGTATTGGGCCTCCACGTAGCCTGCTCAACCCTTGATGGTCTCCTAAGGTGGCGGCCAAGGGGAAGGACGTCCTTGCACATCATTGTAGTCCTTTCCACATGTTTGGGGCCTGCTCCAACCGGGGTTTGGATCCCATGTGTGAATAATAAGCCAGCGACGATATTGTAGTGATGCATTTGTACCTTCAGTCAAATAATGATATGGACATGTGGAACCAAGTGAATTGTATAACAAATCATTATGCAAATTGGGAAATAAATTCACCTTATGACCAATGTTCGTATCCGATGGTGTCATGTTCTCATCAGCTTATATAATTCAACGATATATTCTACGCGGTTTATTTTTAAAAGGGAAAAGTCTATTTTTCAACCTCCAACTATCACGTTCGTCCGATTTTCACCCTCAAACTACAAAACTAGACAGCTCACACCACTCAACTATCTAAACCGGACACTTCACACCCCTGAAGCAAAACCACCCTGGTTTTCGCACACGTCATCACCCAACGTGGCAAAATTAGCTGAGTCAACATCCAACCTGGCAAATCGAACCCATCTCCGGGTCGAGCGCGGCAGGGTCGGACCGTGGCTTCCCTGCCGCCGCGGCGCGCAGCGCACGCGAGTGCAAGAGGATGCATGACCACAGGAGAGTGGTCGCCGGATGCTGCAGCGGCTGCCGGCTGCTGCTGCCCACCGTAGCCGTCCGCGACAGAGAGGAGGTGGTGCCAGAGGGAGCGGGTCCCTGACGAACTCTGCGAGGATGCCGGCGGCGACGGGGTTCGGGGCGTGGCGCTGCGGCGTGGTGTCCCCATGGCCTCGGTCATGAGCTCTGGCGGCGGCGATGCCCTTGGCGAGGTCCACGGACAGCAGGTTGTTGGCGAGGTCCACGGAGGCTGCACCGCATCCTGGCGAGGTTGTGGCTCACCAATCACATGTTGTAGTTCACCACCATGACGACCCCGATGTCCTTGCCTCTGGGATCAAGGGAGCAGTTCACCACCAGGCCCCGATGTCCTTGCCTCCAGGCTGAAGTTCACCACCAGATGAGAGAGAGATCAAGGGGAGGGAGATAGATCAGGGGATGGTGCCGCCTGGATCTCGCCATTGTTGACCTGCAGAGAGGAAACGGAGCCATGCCGGTGAAGGGGAGAGTAGAAGTTAGGCCCAGGGGTGATTTTGTAATTTCCAGTCAGCTCGTGAGTATGACATGTGGGGTCCGGTACTTTTATTTTTTTAAATGTACACAATGGAAGCCACATCAGCAAAACCACTGCCACATCATCCTGAAAACCGAGCGGTTTGGTTTCAAGGGTGTAAAGTGTCCGGTTTCGATAGTTGCATGGTGTAAGATATCTGGTTTTGTAGTTCGAGGGTGAAAATCGGACGAACGTCATAGTTGGAGGTTGAAAATCGGACTTATCCCTTTTTAAAATTATTAGCACAAGATACACGAGACACAGCACCGACATTAGACTCATTTGGATGTTGAGTATCACCGAGAGTTCCCCCAAACACTTCACATTGCACTTGAAACTCTTAAAGAGTAGTTTGAATAATGGTGCCTCATGTGAAGTGCTTGAAGGGAACTCATGGTAACACCGGACATTGTTTAGTATTGCATCTCATATGGTATCTACATGACTCTAGTATATAAATCTTCTAAGTGCTTGGTGACATCAAGAGTTCCCCCAAACACTTCACAAGAGCCCTTAACCTAAGGCCTCATGAAGTGCTGGTAGGGAACTCCTGGTAACAACAAACTTTGTGCGTCGTTAACTTGCTGCAAGTGACCAACACATGTGGTAATGATCATTGGTGCCGAGAGTTCCCTCAAATGCTTCACGACGACACTTGTTAACATAGTGCCTCGTGAAGTGCTTGTGGAGAACTCCTGGGCATACCAAACCAAATTCTTTTCCCTAGCCATATACAATAATGCTACTCTACACATGCTGCACTAGCTGACCCCATCACGCACAGATTGCTGCTTGCCACCCAGAGTTCCCCCAAACACTTCACTGTAGATGTACCCGCCAGCTCCATCCGGCACAAACATGCTAGTGCCATTAAAAGAGCTAGGTGTGGTTATTGTGAAGTAGTTTGAGGAGAACTCCAGTTAACAACCAACCAATTACTCAATTAGGACTCTTACTTACTCCCGTTTTCCGTGAACCACTTGTTTAATCGGTGATGATAAGCCCAGAACTGCTGGGTGCTATTTATAAGTCTAGCTAGACTGAAGAATATAGGCCACCTTGATGCCGCCTGTACTTGGACTTTGGTGCAGTGGATGAAGGAGTTGGCAATGCACCTGGCCGTGATGCAGCCTATGTTAACTAGAAGCTGGAGCACAGAGGGAATCTCATGAGGCCTCTGGTCGATCTGCGTGAGAGCTCCCCGAATCGCACAAAGCTGCATGGCCAAAAGCATCGAGCTGAGCCTGCAAATTCTTCCCTTATCCCGTCATAGCTCTGGCTGTTGTGTCACCGAGCTGAGCCCATTGCTCATTTCTTTCTGCTCAACAGCATGTAAATCATATCAACCCGTGTTATTATCACAATGATATATGCCAATAGCAAGGTAGAGTAGGAACTTGCATGTGACTGTCTTTTTAGATAATGGAGATTAATTACCGTAACTTTGCATGTGACTATGTGAGGGAGGTTGATTGCGTCGTGTGAATAATATTTGGTTTCAGTCATTCAGATGTGCCCCTGACGGCAACAGGCGCTAAGCATTTGATAAATACATTGCTTCACGTATACACGTTTTATCTTGATTCTTGAGGAAGCAACTAGAAAAACTTAATTATAAAGGCAGGCAAGAAATTCATTTTCTACTGATATCTGATTACTTTAGAGGAGCTAATAAACGTCCCAAGATTATTTATATATTCTCTTATGAGCATATGTCTTGTGAGTTTTGAAGTGTGGAATATGATCTATCATTATGCTTGACTTCAAGATCTGTCGAAACAGTGATTCTAAAAAAAATATGTCGAAACAGTCACTCGAAGGTGTTAGTAGAGTCAGTGTGTACATATGTGTATTCATGCAAATAAGTGTACATGTGTGTATGCAACACATTCTATACTATGTTTTGACTTTTGACAAAGGAGAAGCTTGGTTTATACCCTCCAATTATAATAAAAGTCTAATTTTTAATCCATGACTAAAAAACCAGACACAAATTGCCACTCAACTATAAAACTAGGTAAATTTGGCCATTCGAATGGTTTAAAAGGTGAGTTTCTATTTTAAAAAATGTAAAAGTAATTTAATAAAAAATCATAACTAATTCATTTTAAGTAAAAAATATAAAATAGTTGCCAAATATTTTTTAAAAATATAAAATATATGTTTGTACATCATTTAAACTTATTTGCATCTTATTTATTTCTATACCTGGGGTATTTTTATAAAAACAAAACACTAGCAACATGAACAAAAAGATGTAGTATACATTTTTTATATAAAACTTTTGGCATTGATTTCACATTTTTTTATTTAAAAATGAATTAATTATAATTTTGTTAGTTTAAATAATATAAATATTAGTTATATTTATATTTAAACACCTTTCAAACTACTAAAAGAGCCAAATTTGCTCAGTTTTGATAGTTGGGTGATTTTGTAGCTGAGGGTTGAAAATCAAATTTTTATAACAGATGGAGGGCATGAACTGGATTTTCCAAAGAAAATAAAAATGAGAAGCAAACATAAAGGCAAAAAGAAACCTAAGAAAAGACTACACTAGAGAGTGACTCATATTCTCAAATATCAAAAGTTTTGAAACCATGTACCTAAATGCAAAAGCTAAAGAGGTACGTCCAGGTTCAATGTACCTAATCGCTCTCTGTCACTAGCTCACTTCGAGACATCTTTCAGACCCCACACCAACAAGGTCCAATGCGACGTCCAAACTGTACTATAGCTCTAAAGCTATGTGATATTTGCAGTATAAGAAGCATCATCCGTAAAGCTAGGCAAAGACGCATCGAGAACCAGTCTTCCTCGAGCGGATGTAGCCTGTGAGGCTGTGAGAGGAGAGGAGAGGTCTCCCATGGAGTTCCCCCATTCACTTCTTGGTTCCTGCTGTCGTTCTTCCCCTCAGGTAGCTGAGAGGATTTGGATTTTGTGCTATCCATACTCGTGTAAAGACTGTAAGTTCGTGGGGATTTAGCTAGACTTACTTCGTGCTGCGGTCACATCCTCATGTGCGTTGTATCTTTGGTTTATTTTTGTATCAATGCAAATAAATCTTTGCTGTGTCACAATCGCCCCCAAGTTGTTTGATACTTATAGTTTCTTGTGTGCTTGCTTGTGATGGATCGCCGACTGAAAAGCAAATAGGTGCACCTAGTGTGTGTGATCTATCCATGCTGGTATGGCAATGTTCGATCCTTGTATTTCTGATGGTGACGAGTAGGTATTTTACTGGTGGCTGGAGAATGGGTTAATGCTGGCCATGGGAGCTAGGACAAACGAATCAAGGTCACCAAGGTGCAATTATTAATGAGCTATTTTACAATGATTGGTAAGTATCATGGTATTTTCAGGATATAGAATCCAACGGTGAAAAATATATCTAGTACCTACAAGTGCCTAGCAAAAAGTACCAAAATTATGGGACCAAGTACCAGATAAATAGACCTAGTTAATTATTTTATTTTTAATTTAAAAGGAAAGGGTATATACATCTTTTCACATTAGTTTTGATTTGATGGACCCACTTGTAAGGCCGTTGTGAAATTATCGCGATATGTTATGGAAGGGTATATTCAATAAGGGTATATAAAAGTACTAAAATACCCTTATTATTTATTTATTTTTCTGAATTCTAGTTAAAAATACCGGTAAGTACCAGCACAAGTACTTAAAGTATACCTATAAGTATCTGGTAGTACCAGTTGTTACTCGTCAATCATTGTAAACGAGCTCTTAGTACTATATTTTTCTTCTGTAATTCTCCCTAAGTACGATGAACTCCAAAATTCCAAACGATACCAATACAAGACATGCTGGTCGCAGTCTCCAGCAATGATCTAACTCTAACATGCTCTCTGCCGGCGCACTCAAAGCTTTTACAGAAAGCAATGGATATTTGCTTCTGAATTCGATCAAGCACGGTCATGAAAACCATGAACAAACACCGAGTCACCGACGTATTCAGGTCAGCTCCAAGCACCAGCCTCAACGGAGCGTCAACGTCAAAGGTGCCCCCCCACCCAAAAAAACAAGGTCTTCCACTTGCCCATAGTTTATTTTTATTTATTTTTTTAGACGAAGAGGGTGGCTTTATTCATGTCGAGAAGAGGTACAATCCTCTGCTGGCAGAGGTTAAGTTGGTGAAATATCACATCCATCATTTTGACACTAATTAGGAGTACTAAATACTCCCTCCGACCCCAAAAGGATGACGCTATAGGATGCGTGCACGTGTTACTTTCTCAACTTTGACTCAATTTGTAGAAAAATATATGTAATATTTATATCTCTAATAAATTTGTTAAAAAACTAGATTCAAATATCTATCTAATGGTACTAAATATGTACTATAAATATTAATATTATTTTATATATAATTAGCTAATGCTCAAAGATGCTGTTTTTATTGGGAAGCGAGAATAGCATCTATTTGGGGATGGAGGGAGTATAGACTAATTATAAAACTAATTACAGAGATGAACTCTACATCGCAAGACGAATCTATTAAGCCTAATATGTGCCGTCATTAGCGTATTTTTAATGACGGGTTACTGTAGCATGACAGTGTCTAATGACGAATTAATTAGGTTTAATAGATTCGTCTCACGATGTGGAGTCCATCTATGTAATTAGTTTTTTTTACACCTATGTTTAATACTCCTAATTAGTGTCTAAAGATTCGATGTGACAAGTTGGCAAAATAAATTAGCGAAATTGGCAACACTTCCATAGTTTTATCTCGCAGTCAACCATCTTGCACCTGAAAATAACCCCTTTTTTAAGGGAGAAAAATAGACCCTGTCTGCTGTGACTGTGCGGAGCGCACTCCACTGACTACACCAGTCAATAAAGTGTCAAACGAAGATGGCAAGAACCAACCATCTCATCATCGTCGCCTACCCCACGTCCACGTTGCAAACCAACGCCACGCCGACATCATCCGCAGACACGTCGCCGTCTCTCCCGGTTTTTTCCCCACTAAAGCTCGGCCGCTGTCGGTCACTCCCCCTTGTCTGCTGTCCCTCTGAGCTACTCTGCTCTGCACTCCGCGCGCCGCTCGCGCTGAAGCATGGGTTCGGGCCAGATGTGGTGGTCGGCGTCGCCGCCGTCGCCGTGGGGCCGCGGCGCGGGGAAAGGGTGGGCACTTGGAGGGCCATTGGCTGTCAAGGCCGTCGGGTTCCTGCTCCTCGCCGGGCTCCTGTTCCGGGTGCTCTGCTCCTTCCCGTCCTCGCCGGCGCCGGCTCTGCAGATCGCCCAAGGTGCGGGATTTAGTCTCTCTGCTGTTTAAGGTTGTTTGATGTTAGTATGTTACCCTGATGTGGAATTGTAGGATTTTCACACCTTCAGGGGTTTTGTGATTGCGAGATTTGGGGACTTTGTTTCTTGTATTTCTGAATCTTGGTGGCAATGGTGGCGGTTTTCTTGGGGTTTAATGCCAGAATGTAACAATATCCTGAGCTTGTTAAGACAACAAAAAAAAAGGTTTTTATTAGGGAATCAAATTAATAAATCAAGAGTTTATTGTTGCACAATCCCATTCCATTGATGATCTTGATTTATTGTTAGGAAATGACAAGATTCGATCTTTTTTGTTAGGAATAAATTGTGTGCACACAGTTTATATTGTAACAGTTCCATTAAAAAATCTTGTTTGGAAATGACAAGATAGATCTTTAGTCTGCTCCTGTGGTCCTTGACTCTTATCTTCTTCCCTAAATCTGAACATTTTCCCTTTGCTAGTTGGAAATGGGAAAATAGTGAAATGCTACTTAATGGATATCTCGGAGTTTGCCTTAGCTGTTCAAGAGCATGATTTAGGCGTTCCAAGAAAGGGAATGGAGTACTAGTTTAGCATTCGCACCAGATCCTTGTGAAACGAAGAGTTCTTTATTCTCTACCACGTCAACAAAGCTCCTACCTCGCCACCTGTGGACTGTGGTCATGAATATGAGTTAACAATAGTCCTTTGAACTCTTCGAGAACTAGGAGATATATTTGTTTTCTCCAGCCGAGGCATGTCGCGATTCCAGGTGATTAGTGTCCATAGATGTCGATTTTAGCATTATACTACTCAGTAATTCGATCAGAGAATAAACAGCAGCATGCAGTAAATTTTGATATTTGCCAAGATTTTACTGATACGTCAATGCTGTCTGAGATTCTTTTGCTGACCACTCTTTTTCATGGGCATAGTCGAAGTGCAAAATGCAGCTAACACGAAGTTCACTCAAATATTCTTGCATTTTTTTTGTTTTTAAAAAGAGAGAGGAAAATGCAGGACCTCTGCTTTCCATTTGTAGGGAAAAAAAAGGACAACATGAACCAGTTAAAAATACAAAAAGACCACCATAACAATATTGTCTGATTGCCCTGGGCTGATTCATAAACAGAGAGCCATTGTGTGTCTACCACTGCAATCAGTCCTTTTGTGCATAACTTGCAAATTTTCAAGCTGCAATTTTGAAAAAAAAAATGCTTGTTTCTTTCTCTACTTACATAGATGTTATATCAGGTCCATCAGACATCCATTTCCTTGAGATGGTCTACAAATCTGCATTGGTGGCACTTCTCAACGCCCTTATCCAGTCCTATTTTCCTGTTCTTTACTAGTCGTTTACTTCTTTTGCATTGCCATTTGCGAGCATCATGCATGAGGCACATAAACAACCTATTGAGGCATAAAACAACATTTTAGTAGTTCAATCAAATTCTTTCTAGGATAGCACTTATTTATTACTGGATGAAGTATATTACACTCACTATATGTTGCAAGTGCAGAGTTACCAAGTTTTTGAGCATGAAAGGAAAAAACAATATGACTAAACTTAAATGTTCTATTGATTGTTGTTCTTTTTTCTAGTATCTGATGTGAGTTTTTACTTGTATAGGAAAGTGCAATCTTTTCAATGGGGAATGGATACCAAACCCCTCTGGCCCAGCCTATACAAATGCAAGCTGTCGATTTATTGATGGTCACCAGAACTGCATGATGAATGGTAGACCTGACAAGGGATATCTACACTGGAAGTGGAAACCTTATGGATGTGATCTTCCACCATTTGACGCAGTCAGATTTCTAGATTCTATGAGAAACAAAGCTTGGGGACTGATTGGCGACTCCATTCTTCGTAACCAAGTCCAGTCATTACTATGCCTTCTATCAAAGGTATAAATGCTACCAACTCTGCTTTTTTGCTCCCACATGATGCAGTATCCTACCGTCCATTGACAATAATGTTCCTCTATACTGACTATACATATATCGTATGTTTATGTTTGAATGTGATGGGAACTTTCACACACTCTGAAATATTATATATGATGTTGAGCTTGATATCAAGTACTCTGATACAGAACTTTATGAGTAAAGTCCATTTTGCCCCCCTGAACTTGTCAGCGAGTTTAAAAGACCCCCCGAACTCCAAAACCGGACATTATACACCCTCATCTCTTAAAACCGTTTAAAACACCCCCCGACAATAGTAAACAGTGGTTTTGAGGTGGTTTCAGGGGGGTTTTTTAAACTCGCTGACAAGTTCGGGGGGCAAAATGGACTTTACTCTTTGTTTTATATTTTGTTATTTCTTATAAGATTATTTGAGGTATTTACTATTGAGAATTTGTTTTAAGAATTCTAATGGCCAATAAAATTCTTTTCTACAAATTCTCAATAAGATATTCCCAATAAATTGGTTTTCGAATTAATCAAAATTATGGAACATAAATTGAGAAATATCAAATATCTTTGAGCAATCACCTTATTCGTAATGCGACGTATCTACTATTATTTAGCAAAAAACTTATTTGTAATCTTAAAATAGTAAATAGCTCAAATAATCATTAAACAATTTACTTTACTAAATAGAAGCTTATAGGAAATAATAAAAATATAAAACAAAGAGTAATGTCCACTTTGTCCCCTGAACTTGTCATCGAGTTTAAAAAACCCCCCTGAAACCACCCTCAAAACCACCCTTTACTGTTATAGGGGGGTGTTTTAAATGGTTTTAGGAGATGAGGGTGTATAATGTCCGGTTTTGGAGTTCAGGGGGGCCTTTTAAACTCGATGACAAGTTCAGGGGGCAAAATGGACTTTACTTATGCAGTGATTCTAAAGTAAAGGTCATGTTGCCATATTTTTACAGGAATAGGGAGAACTCGTTTGTTCACCGAACTATATGTGTTCTGCTAGTCATATGCTTCTTTGTGATGGTGCCAAAATTGGAACTATTCACTTCCTGATGTTAGTTTTTGCGATTTTGAACCAGAATATATTGGTGGGAGGACTTCCCTGATGTTCTAACTAATTATATCTTCAGTAAAGAAAACTTATGGATTGTTTTAGTTTTTCATCTTCTTTTGGCTTTTCACTTGTGTTGCTATTATTCTGAGATCCACTTGCTGTTTGTTTAGGGTGAAGAACCTGTTGACGTATACCATGATAAGGAATTCAAAAACAGGAGGTGGCACTTCAAATCCTACAACTTCACAGTGTCCCTCATATGGGCTCCTTTCCTCATCAAGTCTGATGTTTTTGAGAATGAGAATGGTGAATCCACCTCTGAAATCCAGCTCCACCTTGACACACTTGATGCTAGCTGGACAAGTCAGTACGAGAGTTTTGACTATGTTATTATTTCTGGCGGGCAATGGTTTCTCAGGACAGCAGTCTACTGGGAGAATGGTGCAGTGGTGGGCTGTCATTATTGCCAAAACAAGAGCTTGCTTGAACTTGGCTTTGAGCACCTTTATCGTAAAACTCTTCAAAGTGTTTTCAACTTCATCATCTCAGCCAAACACAAGCCAGTAATATTCTTCAGGACATGGTCCCCTGATCACTTTGAGAATGGTGAGTGGTTCAATGGAGGATCTTGTAATAGGGTGACACCATACAAGAAGGGAGAACACCGGGAGGGGTACAACGGTCGTGTCATGAGGGAAATTGAACTTAAAGAGTTTAGCAAGGCTGCAGCTGCATTGAGGGGTTCTCCCGATGTGGAGAGACTGAAGCTCATGGATACTTACAGCCTGTCATCCTTGAGACCAGATGGCCATGTTGGGCCTTACCGAACACCCTATCCGTTCGCAAAGGACAGCAAGAACACTGCACGCGTTCAGAATGATTGCTTGCACTGGTGTGTGCCTGGACCTATTGATGCGTGGAACAATCTTGTTATGAAGATGGCACTGGATCAATGAACACTCTGGATTTAGATGGTGTACCCTTGGGTCCTAACATCACGTGGTGGCGGTTGAAGACAGGCAGTGAATTGCTTAATAGCTCTGTTTCAAGTTGCAAACTGAGTTCCTGCTGCCGGCTATTTGTAGGTAAGCCTGGTTTGAGTACTGGTTGTGCTTCATTGCTACTGCTGGGAACCCATTTGATATAGTATCATGATGAAGTCTGATGTTTCAAGTATCCCCTCGTAAATATAGTTTAATCTCTGCCAAGTCAAAGTCTCCAACCACGTCAGACGCTCCCCTGTAGGCTATCTTTTTGTATCTACTGAGTAAGCTGTAATGTTCCAGCTACAAACAGTACTGTTCTTTCAGAAATATGCTAAAAATAGAAATTTCATCGAAATTTATCAGGTGTTTCCTGTCGAGTGTAGAACAATAAGTAAGCTTCTTTTCGATCATACTAGCAATATCAGAAACACGTGTAACTTCTTTTCTGATCATAAGAAGTTAACCACAATTGTTCGTTCTGGCGAAAGGAGTGAATTGTATTGAACAGCGACAGCGCAGTACATCCCCAAGCATCTATTGATCTATATAGTTTTTCATAACAAGTAGCAACAACTTTCTTGTTTTTCTCATCCTTTGTCTAGATAGAACAACAGAAAACAGATTCTTTTTCATGGATCACAGCGTAGTACAGGTGCAGCACAACAAAATTGAAACAAAAACCAATTAAACGGGAGAGACTGACGATGTTCGAGGGCTAGAAAAAGCGCCACTTGCTGCTGGCATTGTTGAGCTCCCGTATCTTCTCCTCGAGCTCCCCGATGCGCGCGTCCCTATCCTCCTGCGCGTCCAGCGCTCGCCGGAGCTCCTCCACCTGCGCCTCGTGCCGCTCCGCCGCCGCGCGCAGCTGCTCCTCCGCCGCCTCGGCGCGCGCCTCCGCCTCCCGCCGCTTAACCTCGGCCGCCTCCCGCGCGGCGCCGGCCTCCGCCACCGCGCGCTCCAGCGCCTCCACCTCCGCCGTCAGCTTCTTCACCTCCGCCGCCAGCTTCTTGGCCTCTTCCTTCTCCGCCGCCGCCGCCGCCCAGCCGTCGAGCAGCCTCTGGTGCAGCGCCGACGCCTTGCTCTCCTCTCCCAGCCTCTGCTCGTCGTCCGGCGCGCGGCCGCCGAGGATGGCGAGCACCGATGACCAGCACGACGATGTCATGGCGTCGACGTCCGTCTCTCTCTCTCTCTCTTCGTCGTCGATCGACTTGCACCACGAGACGTCCAAGGCTCACGATGTGTATCGTACCGAATATACGATTGCAAGGAGAAGAGGAGTTGGATTCGATAGGTGAGTTCCAAAGGAATTTAATTTCGAGCGGCAAGGATACAAATCGTGGCCGTGGTGGGCTAAATATTGTACGGACCGGCGGCTGGGCTGACCGACTACCTGACTGACAATCGGTGAGCCCATTGGGCAACTCTTTGTGTGTATCATTTGGTAATGAACATGTTATTTGCGGTTAACTCTAATATAAATCTTCCACACAAAAAAAGCTCTAATATGAATCTAGAGAACGCTGCACGTCTCCAATAAATTAACGCAGTTGACTGTAATTAGTGACCACATTGGCCGTACATATATTGATTCATTCATAAGAAGTCCAAACATTCGTCACAACAGAAAGTGGTCACACGAGCTATGCAAAACATTTGGTGTTTTCCGCGCTGCTCTAAGATCGATTGTGTGGTCAGTCGAGACACAATGAATTATACTTAGTTCAGCCCCCCAGGAGACGTAATACCCTATGTGTCCAGTGTCAGGGTTTTTTCGAGTTTGTGTTCCTTAGTTCCATCCCTGCACTTTCTTCTTTGCTTTTGGTAGCGATTTTGCATCTGAAATTATTTTGTTCATCTCAGTATCTAGACCATCAATGCTGGTCTTTTTTATTTACTTCGTATTAAAGGTTCAATACAATATAGTCACAGGTTACAAACTTTGCGCGTACCTAGGTCCATTGTTTGGCGATTACTTAAATAACATGATCTTTGTGACTAACAAATTATCTAGATAAATATTTGTAGATATTTTTAGGTTTTAAGGATACTTTGAAAGCCATCTAAATGCTTAACAATATCTAAATGATAGTTGTCCAAATGATGATTAAGAAGTTCGATAAAAGGCTCACGAAGAAAAAAGAGAAGATTGCAAAGATCACATAGGCATTCGGTGCTCTATGTCAAGACCCACTAAATCAGTCGGTGGTGCACACAAGGTTACAACTCCAGTTACTTTGGCTGCAGCTATAAATATGGGAACCCAGCCAGCCATTTAAAGTGTCGTACCGCTCCGCCGCCACATGCAACTGTTCCTCCGCCACGTCGCCGCACGCCTCCGCCTCCTGCCGCCCAGCCGTCGAGCAGCCTCTGGTGGTGCGCCGCCGCCTTGCTCTCCTCCCCAAGCCTCTGCTCGTCGTCCGGCGCGTGGCCGCCGAGGATGGCAAGCACCGATGACCAGCACGACGACGTCATGGCGTATCCGTCTCTCTCTGCGGCGTGACTTGTTGCACCGGTGGAGGTGGAGACGTCCAAAACGGAAAGTAGTTGCGCGTTACGTTTATTACAAGACTCATCGATGAGTCTCGTAGCGAATATACGATTGCAAAGGAGGAGGAGTTGAATTCGATCGAGCCGTGATTATTCCATACGAACTTGCATAGAGCGGCAAGGATGTAGAAGACCTTGAAAACTTACGACTGCGGGACGTGGTGGGCCGGTTCTTTATTTTCTGGACAGCCTGGCTGACTCGTCGTACCTGAGAAACCACAATGCCACTTGTGAGAGCATCATCGCTTCGGAACAATCTTCACATCACATGGATCCTACACTTTTATGCACTGATGTTTTTCAGGAAGGTGGTATCTTCGTCATTCGGGTTCTATAAATAAAGAAGAATCTGAGCGCTTTCATCTACACATTTTCTCATCTCCTTTTGTCTCTCTCTCTCTCTCTTTTTCATTTCCTCTCTCCATTGGATCCATTCTGCAGCTGTGAGCAACTCCAACAGCTTAGCTAAATTCCTAGCTTAATTTATAGTTTTGGAGGGTCTGTAAAAAAATATAAAGCTTCCTAAACGATGGGGAAACCAACAAGCTCTGTAAATCTTGACTATCTAAAATAAAATCTCCTGCCACGTTGGATATTTTTCTTGCGATCGTTGGAGGACGCCGCCGCGACATCGTCGCCTGGGCACTGGTCGCCTGACTACTGCCGCCTGGCCGCGCTGGTGCCTGGCCACTTGCCGCTGAACTGCCCGCTTGCCGCCGAATGCGTGGCCGACGACCGCCTGGGCCTTGCTGCCTGGCCGCTGGCAACTGGTCACCTGGCGAAGCACTCGTGGCCTAGCTCCTCATCCAATTGGAAGACCTCATTGCACAGCATGCGCTTGGCGGCGAGAGGGTCCTGACCACGGCCCTAACGGCAAGTAAGGACCCCCTCCATGCATGGTGACGGCCTCGACCTAGAGGAGCGCCACGAACTCGGCAAGAGCATCACGGCAGACGGAGACGTAGACCTCCGCGAGCTCCGGCATCCGGGCTGTACCCGGCATCTTGCATGCGGTCTGCGATGCCACGCACGGAGGTTGTCGCGTCCGGGGAGAGCATGCCGAGAGAGACGCCGCGACATGCTGGGCATCGCCTCGTCGACGTCGTCCGAGGAGAGCGAGAGGCGCCGGCCGCAGAGAGCATGAAAGCAGCGAGCACAGCTCCTCCAGGCACGACATGGCGGCGTGCACCACGACGGGCGCGCACGAAGGGGAGGAAAGCGTGCGCAAATCGGTGATGGCGAACCGTAGAAGATAGGCAAAGATGACTACCGAGTTTCACGGGATGCCTAACCAGAAAGCGACTCGATGAATATAGCTGGTCTGTTGGAACGTATTTTTTGGGCTCCTTTTCTATTTTTACCTTTCCGTTGTGATTTGGAGAAGCTTTTGGAGTTGCTGAGCAAGGCCGTGGTGGGTCGGTTCTTTATTTGTCGGACATTCCGGCAGGTCGAGTCGTACCTAACAACCGGTGAGCTTGAAGTTTAATGAAGTTTAATGGGTGGATTTACGGTAGATTTTGGATCGAGGGAAGGGAGGAATAGTAGCCATTAAGAACAGAGAATGGGGAAAAGTCTGTATCGATACTTCTCTCGATCCTTCACTGGTTGTTTCTATCTAGTCTAGCTATTTTACATTTTAGTCCCTACTAAATCTTAATTTTACAAATATACACCAACACTCCCCCTCAAGATGGGGCAAAGACATCATACAAACCCATCTTGCCACAAAATGCGGAAAACATCTTTTCAGGCAAACCTTTGGTCAAGATATCAGCCACCTGACTTGCTGATTTTACATAGGGTAAACAAATTACTCCCCCATCCAACTTCTCTTTAATAAAGTGACGATCGATCTCGACATGCTTCGTTCTATCATGATGAACTGGATTGTTGGCTATATCTATAGCTGCTTTGTTGTCACAGTATAGCATCAAGGGACCATTTTTAAACAATCTCAATTCACTTAGAAGAATTTGTAGCCACAATAGCTCACACACACCATGAGCCATAGCACGAAATTCTGCCTCGGCTGTAGACCGTGCTACAACACTTTGCTTTTTACTTCTCCATGCAACCAAATTACCTCCGACAAAGGTACAATACCCAGAAGTTGATCGTCTATCATCCAAAGAACCAGCCCAATCTGCATCAGTATAGCATTCAACCTGCATGCTTCCTTGTTTAGTGTATAAGAGACCCTTCCCTGGGGTACTCTTAAGATATCTCAAAATGCGATAAACGGCATTCATATGAGATGACCTAGGATCATGCATAAATTGACTCACCACACTTACAGCAAATGCAATATCGGGACGAGTGTGAGAGAGATATATAAGTTTTCCAACCAGTCTCTGATAACATTCTCTATCCACTGGCGTACCAACATCTTTACTTAATCGATGATTTTGTTCAATAGGTGTGGCTACAGGACGACATCCAAGCATTCCAGTTTCCTTTAGTAGGTCCAATACATATTTCCTTTGAGATAAAAACAACCCCTTTGATCCACGAGATATTTCAATTCCAAGGAAATATTTCAGTTGCCCCAAATCTTTTACTTCAAACTCTTGTGCAAGATATTTCTTCAAATCGGTAATCTCAACAATGTCATCCCCAGTAATCACAATATCATCCACATAGACTATTAGAATTGCAACCTTACTTGTAGCATGTTTAAAGAATAGTGTATGATCAGCATTACTCTGGATATAGCCTCTTTTGAGCATTGATTGCCTAAAGCGATCAAACCAAGCTCTAGGGGATTGTTTTAACCCATATAGAGATCGACATAAACGAAGCACTTTCCTATTTGTTTGACTTGTTTCAAACCCAGGTGGTATGTGCATATATACTTCTTCATGAAGGTCACCATGAAGGAAAGCATTTTTAACATCCATCTGATATATATCCCAATCCAAGTTGACAGCACAAGATATAAGTGTTCTTACCGAATTCATTTTAGCAACAGGAGCAAAAGTCTCATCATAGTCAATCCCATAAGTTTGAGTGTATCCTTTCGCCACAAGACGAGCTTTATACCTCTCAACCTTCCCTTCAGGTGTATGTTTAATAGTAAAAACCCACTTGCACCCAACAGGTTGCTTACCTTGTGGTAGATCCACAAGCTCCCAAGTTCTGTTCTTCTCCAAAGCTCTCATCTCTTCCAGCATTGCCTCCTTCCACTTAGGATCCTCTTTAGCTGATTTCCAGTTAGTGGGTATGGATACAGAATCAAGAGATGCAACAAAACTCTGGAAGGATGGGCTACAAGACTTATAGGAGATAAAATTGGAAATATCATGTTTGTAATCTTTAAGGTATTTTGGAATATTGGAAGATCTACTTGGCTTTCTTATGGCTATAGGTTGATCATTTTCAGGAGGAAGCTGAGTAGACCATTGATTATCTCCTTGCTCGAGAGTGCTAGAAGGAGCATTAGGACTAGGAGAGTGTGAGTTGTTACCTGGGTCCTCGTGCATAAGAGACTCATTGTCCTGAGAAGGCAAATTATTCTGTATGTCTCCACGGCAGGAATCATTACCCCCACTCTCGCTATCATTATTAGTTCCCTCCCCCTGGCTATGAACCGAGTTATCCCCATAGGAACCAACTGAAGGAGGAACAAGAACAAAGTCCATATGACTACCTCTACTGTTACTCTCCCCCTCTTGTTGTCCTTCAGGTGGAGAAAGAGTAATTCCAGTGTCATTGGTCAGTCCATAATAAGATTCATATTCACGAAATGTCACATCCATACTTACAAAGAAACGATGTTCAGATGGACACCAACAACGATAACCTTTTTTAGTAGGAGAGTAACCAACAAACACACATTTAATAGCACGAGGGTCAAGTTTTCTAACATCATTTCTGTAGTCATGAACGAAGCAAACACATCCGAAAACCTTTGGAGTAACAATGAATTCATTCGAATTAAAAAGTAACTCCGCAGGAGATTTATTGTCAAGAACTCGAAGAGGCATGCGATTAATTAAATATGTAGCAGTCTTCACTGCCTCTCCCCAAAGAAATTTAGGAACATTCATTGTGAACATAAGAGAACGAGCAACCTCAAGTAAACGCCTATTTTTTCTTTCAGCAACACCATTTTGCTCTGGAGTATTAACACATGTTGTTTGATGTTCAATACCATTAGAAACAAGGAAATGTTGAAACTCCTGGTTAATATACTCCGTACCATTGTCTGAGCGTAAGACCTTAATAGTATTGCCAAACTTATTTTTAATGAGGGAATACAAATCTTTAAAGACAACAAAAACATCGCTTTTGTGTTTCAACAGATAAAGCCAAGTATATCTACTAAATCCATCGATAAAAGTCACAAACCATCTATGCCCAGAGATAGAGTGCACCTCACATGGTCCCCATACATCAGAATGAATCACATCAAATGGTTTGTTACTTCTTAGACCCAAACTAGGATAGGGAACTCTTGTATGCTTAGCAAACTCACATGCATCACAGATAAGAGATTCCCTAGGACATGCATTAAAAAGTGTAGGATAACTTCGAGACATAGAAGCAAAAGAGGGGTGTCCAAGCCTGCGGTGGAGTAATAGCAATTCTTGACATGGAGACATTTTTGATGCAAAAGCAACTTCATCACTTCCTTCATCAAGATAGTAGAGTCCATTATGCACGGTCCCAGTCCCAAGAATTCTCCCCGTACCTAGCTCCTGAAAAGCACAATGAGAAGGATCAAACCAACCTCTACAATTAAGGGATTTTGTGATAGAGCTAACTGATAGTAAGTTAATAGGAAAATCGGGAACGTGCAAAACTGGTGATAAGGATAGGGTATTGGTGCATCGGATAGATCCACGTCCTGTTATGGGAACCATGGATCCATCTGCTACACGCACCTTATCCTTACCTGAACAAGGAGTATAAGAAGTGAAAAAATTGGATGCTCCTGTCATATGGTTAGTAGCTCCAGAATCAATAATCCAAGATTTATGTGTGTAGTCTTGAACAGGTTTAATACCTTGAAAAGTAGCATGATAACTGGAATTAGTAGAGGAACCTTGGGTAGAAGATGTGCCTTCAGAGAGCTTGAGCTTGGAGTTGTATTTCTCAAGAGCTTGAGCATCTACCACAGGAAGCTCCTTTTCGGATGCAGCATGATTGGCTCGATTCCAGTTAGCACCTCGAACTCCCCCTGGTTGAGATCTCCCTCCTTTTTTCCACCCAGGGGGAAAACCATGCAACTTAAAACACTTTTCTATAGCATGTCCCTTGTCACCACAATGGTCACAAATTACTTTGTTAGATGGGAAACCATGCAGTTTAAAGCATCTCTCTATAGTGTGCCCCTTGTCACCACAATGGTCACAAATCACCTTATTTTTTTCTTGATCCACTCGAAAGACAGGTGTGCGACTCCTTTTTATAGATAAGGCAGCACTGGCATCAACTGCTTTATAATCATCCACTTTGGGATGTGACAGTCTGGTTTCCTCTTCTATAATGCTGGAAATTATCTCATCAAGAGTAGGCCATTCAGGCTTAGAGAAAATAAGCTGGCGACGGAGGTCAAATTCTTGATTCAAACCATCAAGAAAAATTTTGCTCACCAATGACTGAAACCATGTATGATGAATAGCCGTATCCTTTTGGTCAACAGGCTCAAATGGGTGATAATAATGTAAATCTCTGTATAGCCTTTTCAATTCCCCAGAATATTCTGTCACTGATTTTGTACCTTGCTTCAAATGTAACAATTCGTGCATAATACGTGTAGCTTGCATTTTGTTAGATTTGCCTGCAAATTGATTCTGTAGAGCACCCCACACTTCTGCTACAGTTTGCATTGTTTCAACTTGTTCTCTTACTATAGGTTCCATACTGCCCAACAGCCACACAAGTACTCTATCATTGATCTGTTTAGTTTGTGCATCCAATTCCTTCTCAGCATCATCCTCATCAGAGACTAATAACTTCTCATATCCATGAGAGCTCAAAATTAATCGAGCATGTCGTGCCCAACTTATATAGTTTTCTAGTCCCTGTAACTTTATGGGATTCGGGTCAAGAGCATATTTGACAACTTCTGAAACTACCTTAGGTTGCTCCATTATTTTACTAAGAATTTCACATAATTTTCCAATGCTAGAATCAGCCTCCTTTTCTCCACTAACACCAGCCATGATTCTGTATTGCTGAAATCACAAAGTATCAGGTCTCAGTTTGCACTTACCAGATTGTCCTGTGTGGGGTACACGTAGCAATGCTCCAATACTTGGCTCCAATGCTTGCGTGAGGCAACAGAAGCAGGCAAGCAGCACAACAACCAGAGAACCAAGTAGCACAGGAAACGAATCTTTGCGTGGGGGCACTAGGAACAACAGCAATGCAACAGAATCACAGAACCACTACGGCGGATGGGGAGGCCGAGTACAGGCGATGAGTAGAAAGAGCCGCGTCAGACGGAGACGGGCAACAGACAGCGGAGATAAGATGCAGACGAACAGGACTCCAAGGTCCCAACAAATCGCAGCTTGCAGTGCCGCAAAAGACAACGAAATCGACAAAAAATCGAATGGATACCGCAAGATCAACCCGCTCTTGATACCATATTGAAGTTTAATGGGTGGATTTATGGTAGATTTTGGATCGAGGGAAGGGAGGAATAGTAGCCATTAAGAATAGAGAATGGGGAAAAGTCTGTATCGATACTTCTCTCGATCCTTCACTGGTTGTTTCTATCTAGTCTAGCTATTTTACATTTTAGTCCCTACTAAATCTTAATTTTACAAATATACACCAACAGAGCTCATTGGGCATGGGCCTACGAAGCAATTCTTAATTTCCTTTCTTTTTTTTCTCTTTCCTCGTCTTCGTCTCTTATTTCTGTGTGTGATTTCATAATACCTAATTACCTGTTATTTGCGGTTAAGTCAAAGAAATCTAAAGAACACCAGAGTGTTATGCATGGATCCAATACACTGATTTTTGGTAGCTCAAATTTGAGACAGCGAATATAGGAGGGACATGATAAGAAAAAAAATCAAAGTATTGTCGTGTAGCCTTGTAACATCTGGTTTATTAAGTAAAAAAATTAACAAGTGAATAAATAAAATTTAAATCAAATTTCATAAAGTTTTCTTAGTTTATATTAGAATTAAAGTTACTTTAAATGAGTTTTTTTAGTAAGGTACTTTATGTATGTTGTAGGAATTGTAATTTTATTTTATAGAAATTGATGGTTGTCACACCTGGTTTTAGAAAGAAAACCAGATGCATCTCATATGTGCGCCAGGATCAAGTTACACACATATGATAGACAGTGAGTGAATAACAGAAACAGTACTCAAACGAATAATTGATAAATAAAGTATTTATTACACTCACGACTAAGGCACGAAGGCCAAATTAAACTGGTTCGCACGATAACTAAAGACGATAACTCCAAAAGCAATCCACAGGCATCTGACTGGTGGAACACACGCCTAGAACTCATCAAGATCACTGAGGTACTCCGCTCCATTATTACCGTGTGATCCAATATAAGAAAGGATGAGTACACTTATGGTTGGTACTCAACAAGTGGGGGAAATATGCAAGCTGGTTTATAGCGGTCAGCATTTTAGTTGGTCAAGTTTTATTAACAATCAACTATTTACTAAAATACAAGTATATACCAACCCATATATTAGCATAAAGTAAACAATGAGCATAACCAATAATATATGCATGCAACAATTTGATTTCATATTCCGATAGATTAATCACGTGAGGGTCCAGGCCGTTCATGACCGCGAACACGGCTGTTATAACAGTTTTACACTCTGCAGAGGTTGTACACTTTCACCATAAGTCGCGTAAAAGCTCTCAAGAAATTTAGACCCAACCACGCTGTGCTGATCAGGCACGTACCACACTACCAAGGTGTGACTGCATAGGGACGCTACGAGGCCTTTAGAAAGATTCCCTAGCTAGAAACAATCCGCTAAGTTTTCCGGATCAGAAGCAGGCATAACCCTCCCTAACGGGTATAGTGTCTTAGCTAAGCCCACTTCCAGAGAGAACCGAGCTATACACCGTCAACCGCCACCCCCCATGCCCTTTTGGTAAGATCATTTCTAACCAAGGTTTCTAATTAATTAGCCAAGACCAGAGCCATGTAGTATTGTGGTTGTACGGTTAATCCTCGGTGGTTCTCCATGTTCCGATTAGCATGGTGATCTTGTATTAACATAACAAGATATAATAATAAGAATATTCATCAATGTTGGATAGAACCCATCATGAACCAAGGTTAAGCATCTCGCATAGCTACCTAACATAAAAGTAAACCCGGTGTATCAAGGCTTAGGTGTAAAAGACTAGTCATCCTTACGTAGGACCCATCAAATTAATGCAACGCGAATATGAAGATAAACTTTATTGTCATGCAATGTGTATGGGTTCAAAAGAGTATGCTGAGGGGGAAATCCACTTGCCTTCTTCAAAGCACTACGGCTGCTCCTCCTCGTAGACTTGATCTTGATCTCCCTCGAACGGACCGTTCTCTACACGATTCGCACAAGCATTCAATAAATAAAAGCAAAACAATACACCATACAACTTTTAAAAGACGCAAAGACGTGTCTAGAACTATTCTTGATGAAGAGACGATCACGTGAGCGCAAAGATCACTCAAAACGGATTTAAAACGGTCAAACTATGGCTAAAACAAGGTTTAAGGGCTTCTTTGAACTAAATCTAACTTTCCAGGGGCTTAAACAGAAGAAACCAGGGACCTAAAACGTAATTTTATATAAAAACAGAAGGGCTTTTGAGTAAAAAGGCCAGACAGGATGGCGGGTTTGAAATGTAAAGAAGACAGGGGCTAAAACAAAAAGAAAAGGATCTAAATCTAATTATTTTTGAACTAGACAGGACTACGGGTTGATTTCCAGAAAGTGAAGGGGCTCTTTTGCAAAAGTGGCTGGCTGACCGGTACGACTTTGACCTAGATCTGACTCCGACCGTTCGATCTTGATCCAAAGGCTAGAATTGAAAAGGGCGAGCCGGTGGCCGGAGAGACGGCGCGCGCGGCGGCGCTTCACTGGAGGATCGCCGGAGTTGGGGGAAACCGGCGCTACAAGGCTCCAAAACTCGCCGCGTTTGGCTTGGAAGAAAGAGGGGGAAACGGGGAACCCGTTTTGGAGGTTCTCGTCGAGAGTTGAGCAAAAGAGGGAGCTCGCTGTGGCGGACCACTCCGAAATTATTCCAAGTTAAGTACCTTGGGACCACTAATCACGTAGTCAGGCACTTAATCCGGGATAAGCTGGAGCGCCGTCGGATTAAACCCGATTAAACCACGTACTTTTCTCGATCGAAACAACAACACGCCCACACGAAGGTGAGTTCCAGAGATTACAACATTCCACAAATTAACATACACAAATAGTATCTCAAAGTTATTACAAACCAAGTTTGAAATGAAATCAGAGTATCAAAGTCTTGCAGCGGAAATAAAATAGTTCATTGCAGCGGAAGTAAATAAACTAACAACGATACAAATAACACCATGCTGAAGCCTGCCACGGTGCTACTCCTCCTGATCCTCGGCAGAGGACGGAACCCATTCGATGTGCCAGCCAGGTGGAACCTGGGTAGGCCAAGACAAAGCATCGACATCCAATGGTGTACCTGTAATCAATGCCACAAGCAAGGCTGAGTATACTAATACTCAGCAAGGCTTACCCGTCGGGTGAAATCTATATCACCGACATCTAGACAATGAGAGGCTTTTGGCTGGTGGGTTTGTTTGCCAAAAAGCAACTAAAGGTAGATCCTTGCTTTCAAGTTTTAGCATCATATTCTAGTACATTTAACCATTCTAGATTAGCATCCTCTCTAAGCATACAAGTGGTGCAATACAAATTAATTCATAGAACAAGTTTATAAATTTCAAAGTTTCACTTGTTACACAATGTAGCCAGGCGGTCAAGCAGTCTCATTAACCGCGAGAAGCGGACAGTTCGAACCGAATTTTGCTACCTGGCCAGGGGAAACCCAACACACACGGATACTCTGCTTGCTATAAAAGGTACAAGCATTTCCCAACCTTTCCCATCGATCCACAATTCGAAACCGGGTCCATTTCCTTAGGATAAAGGTTTACTGCTTCACTCACAGTCTCACGCATATATCCACAAGTGTACGGCAGGGGAAAACAAAGTTTCCAAGGAGAGATGGCTATCGGCCCTAGCTGCTTCAATCTGGTACCGGGCTTACCGATCCCCATACATCGGCATGCATGTGGTACGTTCAAAAACTTGACAGCTCTTTCCACACATTTCGACCTTAATCAATTATCATACACGGACGGGAGATCTACATCTATCATCCCGCCCGTCAATCCTTATGATTCCAACATAAGTAAAGACAAGCAATTCCTATGTCTCGCGAGTGACAGGAAATCACTCGACTTGTAACGGACCTAAAGCAATGCCCTATCGATCCTTTCATGCTAGTATTGCAAGTCATAGGTACTAGGAAATGTGCAGCTAAGGTATTCAATCAACTCCTTGAACGTAAATGCACAAACATAGAGAATTCAAAGTGCATAATTTGGTAAAGTTAGGTTATGCTCCGGGGCTTGCCTTCTTGCTCGGACTCGGGGTTAGCCTCCGGGTTGGTCGATCCTGCACCGGCACCTTCCTCCGGGACTTCTTCCTCGTCTGCGGGGATGAGGTGATAGTCGCCGTCCGGGATAGCGCCTTCTACATGAGATGCATAACTTAGGGTGGCTGTTCTGGAATTTCAGATTCCATTTATTTTATTCTAACTAACTACAAAAAGGTTTGTTCTTTTATATAAATCGATTTCCATCTAGATTACTTCTCATTTTTGTTTCTCCAATTCTGTTCATCATTTTTGTCTATAAACTTTATGACAGCTACTGGAGTATAAGAGCTAAGCTCACTCCAAAATTTAGCTAATTCTGAGCTACACATAATTTATTAAAAATATATCAAACGGCTGCTAGCAGAATCGAATTTAAATCATATAAAATCGAAAATTCATCTAGTTCAGGAGATTTTCCTACCAAAGCTAGGCAATAGCATGAGGAGGGCTCTGGCCAAGTGGTGGCTCAAAATAACCCTTGGGTAGTCCTCAATAAATTTCTAACCAAAAACACATATTTATTTATTTGCTATCCTAAACAGAGCAAAAATTAAGTTTTTCATTTTTCACAGGTGAGCTAACAAGGTTTTAGTCCTCTGGAGCAAAATGGTGATTTTTCACTGCACAGATTATTTTTAAAGATTTCTGCACTGCAAAAAGACAGAAAACACATTTTAATTTATAACTGGAGCTACAGTTCATATTTTTAGGTCCCCTTTGGACACAAGCTGTCCAAAGTCACTACACACAACATATCCAAAGCTCAACCTTAGCGGAGCTCTGGATTTGAAATGATGCACTACTTTCCATTTTCATAGTTTGAATTTTAACTCAAAAACAGTTCATCAAAAGTATAAACATGTCTAATAGAGATTGTAGTTTAGACTCTCACGAATCCAGGGAGTATTTTTGTGCATTTTTCTGATTTTTGTACGATTTTTAATGGATTTTACAAGATTCGGGAAAAACAAATCTAGTTTTAAGAATCTATTTTCGCAGGGAACCCTAGAACTTTCAAAACTTCGCGAACGAGTCCCTGGACTTTTGCACAGAGACCCCTAGACAAACGAAGACGATGGAGAAAGGCCCTCGGCTCTCGCCGGAGTTGCGCCGGCCAAACGGCGGCGAACTAGGCTCGGGGAAGTGGGGGAAAAGCTTCCTGGGCTCACCACGAGTCGTTTGGGGACGGTTTGGAGGCCGGGGGTGGTCGGAGTTGCGCCGGCGACGAGGTGGTGGCGGCGCGGCCGCCGCGGCTTCTACGCCGGTGAGCTCGGGGTCGTTCGCCGAGGTTCGAGGGGTCCTAGAGCACCAGTGGAGCTCGAGGAAGCCAATGGCGTGCTCGGTTGACCTTGGGGACGGCTCGGAGTAGGGTCTCGACGTGCGGGTGCTCCGGCGGCCGAAAATCGTGATTTGGGGGAAATCACGAATTCTCGCCGGAGAAGGGACAATAGCTTGGGGAAAATGGGGGAAAATGGAGCTGGAGTAGAGGGCTAGCTTCGTGCGGGACGAATTTGGGAATGGTGGAGTGTGGAGGGTGAATTTCTCGGAGAAGCTTGGCTCGGTTCGCGCGGCGCGAGGAAGAAGAAGACCGAGCGAGCGCGGGGAAGTGGAAATGGCCAAGTGAGCGAGTGAGAGGAGGGGTGTGAGTGCGCGGTGGAGTGATTGAGCACGCAAGGGAGGCACTGTGCGGCCTCGGGAGCGTGCGAGCGCGTGGGTGGCTGTCGCGGTCGCCATTGATGGCGCGGCGAACTCGAACAGAGCGCACACGCGCGGTTGGGCGTCAAAGATCATCGCGTGATGAAGTGGAGATCCTCAGCAGAGGCTTTGGCGCGACGCGAATGGACTCTACCGCCTGCAGTGCGCTCGGCGCGGCGCGAGCGCGCGTGCGGCCACGGCGGCGCGCGACCGTATGATGGCGCTCCGCGGCGCGAGGCGAGGCGAGGCGACAGCGGCGAAGTGATGGCTCGGGAGTGGCCGGACAAGAGCTAGGCGACAAGCGCCAGCGTCCGCCGCGGCTTGGCCAGCTCAGCGCCGCCTGCGCCGCTCGCCGGCCACGTGGCGGCCGAGCTCCGGCCAGCGCAGCGCGCGCCAGGGGCACTGTAGCATGCCCGTGGAGCTCCGATTTCCAAATTCGAATTTTCTCCAAAAATTCGAACTGAACTTCGAAACGGGTAAAATTAAAAGTTGGGGTCTGAGGTGTGGGACACAACTTTCGAGCTTGGACCAGGCACTTCGACCAGGCGCTACGGCGCTTCGAGCTTGAACCGCAAGCTCGAGCTTGCCGAGCCTCGAACGGTCGGAAACGCCACTCGAGGGTGAGTGCCCCCTCGAGCTTGGCTGCGAAGCCTCGAGCGTGACGGAACGTCGCTCGAGGGTAAGTGCCCCCTCGAGCTTGGCTGCGAAGCCTCGAGCGTGACGGAACGTCGCTCGAGGGTAAGTGCCCCCTCGAGCTTGGCTGCGAAGCCTCGAGCGTGACGGAACATCGCTCGAGGGTAAGTCCTCGAGCTTGGCTGCGAAGCCTCGAGCGTGCCGGAACGTCGCTCGAGGGTAAGTCCTCGAGCTTGGCTGCGAAGCCTCGAGCGTGCCAGAACGTCGCTCGAGGGTAAGTCCTCGAGCTTGGCTGCGGAGCCTCGAGCGTGCCGGAACGCGCGGCCTCGAATCGTGACGGACTGCGGGGCCTCGAGGGTCCTATCGTGCGGCCTCGAATCGTGACTGAAACTACTGGCTAGGCTCGATCGTCACGGACAATACTGGCTAAGCTCGATCGCGACGGATATACGGGCTAAGCTCGATCGTGACGGACATCCGGGCTAAGCTCGATCGTGACGGATATACGGGCTAAGCTCGATCGTGACGGACATCCCCGCTCGAGGGTCATCGAGCGGAGCGAACGCCGTGGCGAGGTTGTCGCGAACGGCTGTAGGTGTAGGTGATGACAACTATTTTGGTCCGAGATTTTTAAGTTCAGCACCCAAGTCTTGAGATTTCAGTTGGGTGTCACCAGACCTTTGTTTTGAATTTCAGTCTGATTTTTTGGTCAATTTCTGAATTCTAACCCCATTGTTTTGCCTTATCTTCCTTTTTATTAATTATTTTATTTAACCTCTCCCTCCTTTCTTAGACCCTTCAATAGTGTCACTAAACATCAGAGGTATGCTGCTCAAAGAGAGTTTTCAATTTAAAGTCCTTCCTCCTTTTATTTTGAGAGTAAAAATCTTATTTTAACTTAAAGTTAAAACATGGACACATACATGGAGGTTAAAAGCTTATTTATTTTATATGCTCAACTTTTAATTATGTCGTTAACAACTTGACATATATTAAATATTAATTAATTTACATCCTTTGTATTTTATGGAAGCTCATGTTGTGAACAAAATCTCATTTTATTACTAAAACCTCAAGATTGCCACATGTAGGCCATGATTAGAACTGCAAGCTTTATTAGTCCAAGTGTTTAACCCTAACATTAAATCATTAACAATTATTTTACTAAAGAACATTAGGAGCACTCTAAATATTATTTTATTTATAGCCCGAAGTGTGCTCCCTTAAAAAGGGTGTGTGGCCGCGTGTTTTTCATCTCATGGTTAAGTTGGTCTTTCAAACTTGATTTCCTATGTTTGGTGGATTAAGCATCTGAGTTATACATAACTCACCAAGGTTGTAAATGACCTTTTTTAGATACACAACTTCCATTTGAGGAAGTGGTTTGGTTTTATAATTAGAAAGTACCTTCCTAAAGAAAGGTGTTTGAAACAAAAGAAACTACAACCTTTCATATTGATCAGACGTTTGTGATGTGCACAACTCTTATTTAAAATTTTAAATTAGAACCTTGCCTTCAGAAGGTCATTAATATCTTTAGTTGGAATTATTTCATGTGTTTGACTTCATATGAGCCATTAGTCCTTTAAGACCTTTAGGGGCATAGAAGCATTACTTAATTTGCCGTTCAATCCTGACTTCTTTTTAGGAGATTTTTATGCGTCGTCTCGAGAGCATGTATTTAGAGTTTTGTCGTGCAACTTGTAAGAGAAGATGTTTAGATTTGTACTAGAAAAGTTTTTGTAGGGTTCAAATTTCAAGAACCAATGCACGAGTACAAACTTAACAATCCTCATGTGTAATTCTCATTCCTACTAGTGATTTTAGTTTTACGGTTTAGTGCCTTAGTTTGTTTAATCACTCTTATTTATACGCTTTAAACACCAGGGGTGTTACAGCCTACCCTCCTTAAAAAGAATCTCGTCCCGAGATTCGCACAGGGAGGAAAGGTGGACATTTTATTAGAAGAAAGAGGTGTTGGTTAAAGAAACGCAGATACTACGCACCCAAGTTCTTACAGGTTCACAGCTTGGAGATGATAATTGATACCGGATCTCCGATACAACATCAACGTCGTTCATGTGGGAGCGGTGATGAATGTAGACATGGAAAGCTAAGAGCATCAAGATTTGGCACACAAGGCAAAAGTAATACACCACTATTGTCCAGTGAACTTCAGGGCCAATCGGGGAAAAGAATGGGCAAGCCATGGATGGTGTCAAAAAGTCGAAATCTTCCTTGCTCGTCGACTTAATTCTTGTGGAATCCTCAGGTGACTTCTGCTCGAACTTCTTCTTCGATGAAGTTGGTGCCGTAGACCTTGGTTAAACAACAAGGTGGTTGCCGGGAGGGGCACTTCCTCGTGGCTTTACAAAAAGGTGGAGGCAGAGCTTGCTTGTCAAAGAACGGAGGACACGGTGGAGAATGGGCAGCTTGGGTACCGTGGAGGTCGCCGAAGAGAGGCGAGAGCGGTGGAGTGGTGTGACTCAAGTGGAGCACCTTGGAGTGATGGCAGCCATTGGAGAGGCTGCATTTATCGATGGCCGGAGCGGAGCAGTGATAGTGGTGTGTCGACAGCAGGAGGTAGGGGCCGGCAATGAGATTCCCTGGGTGACGGAACGGTGGTACGACGACAACTGGGGGAGCGTTGGCCAGCCGCGGTAGGGAAAAACGACGATGGTGATAGTGGACTGGCGGACGGGGTAGAGCACACGACGCACGGATACAGGGGGGGTCAAACTGGCCCTTGAGACCCTGCGGTGTTGGTGGGAGAAACAGAAGGCAAAGGTGATCTTTGAGACTGTAGATAGTCACGGGCAAGATGCTTAACCAATCGTAGGTCTTAAATAACAACGATTTACCTACTTTTATATCAACAGGAACAAGGAATGAACTCTTTAGCATTCTCCTAAGAGAAAAGGGATGGTTAATGATCAACGAGGTTATGCGATGACAAGAGTGCCCAAAAGATTTTTAAAACTAGCCCACATCATACCATGATCATGACATGACGTTACACGGGGTTGCTGCCCAATTTCTAAGATGAGCCTAAAGGAAGAGTGGGGCAATAAAAGATTTGCTTATGGTAAGGAGGGAATACACCTAGAAAAGGTGGCGTGACATGGAAATTTTCGGGAAATTCTTGCTCAAATTTTTATCTTAATTGTCAAATTGCCAAACTTAAGCACTTTACCATGGTATACAGGGCATGTTCATGATGAGGTGCACATGATATGATACACATGCACATGAGCGTATGGTGCATATGCTTATGAGAGTATGATGTACACGCCGTGATGCAAGTTAGTAGACCTCACACCACATAATTAAAAGTCATTATTGCGGATCAATTAGTGAGAGTAAGGAAGTATCGATTTGGGTTGTCAATAAATGTCTTTGTGGGTCATATTCCCACATACCAAGATACCAGCGTGCTCCAAGTGACTCAAGCGTGTGGCTGCAGCGCACACACGAGGTCCTAGGTTCCATCACGGCACCATAGGTTAGGGAATACAATACCACAACAATTTCAGAGGGAACAACCCAATTGACACCAGGAGGGAGAAGCATTCATGAGTTAGATGCACATGTGGTTAGGTACCAAAAGATTATCATGATGCAAATGACATGTTAATGGATATGTAATGCCCATGCACATGAATTGCTTATAAAAGGAATAAAATGCATATTTTATCTATAACTGATTATGCATAGAAAAAGTGACATTGACCCAATTTTGCATATTCATTTCAATTATTTATATTATCTTGAGCAAGAACAACAGCATAGGATCCAAGGATTAAGGAATCAAGTTACTTCGGTACAAGGTATCAATGTTAAACAAAGTTAAGTAAATCAAATCGGTATGAGAGAGTTGGTGAAGACACCTGAATCAAGGTATGAGTTTAGACTGTATAGAATCAGACAACAACGGAGGCACGACTCATGCTTGACATCCGAACCTTCACAATTGGTCCATGTCAAAGCACACCAAACAATTTTCCTATTTCACAAAAAGGAAACAAGAGGGATAAAAGGCACTGGGCCAAGAGAGTGGAGTGAAGTTGTTTACATACCATTGATTTACTACAATTTTCGAAGGGGTAGAAAGTGAGTGGAAGACAGGAGAGCTGGAAATGAGTGGAAGAAAATTTGTAGTAAACAGATCTAACATCCAGAGTTATTCATCTTTGGTCAGGTAGTAGGAATTTGGTAATCTACACATTGCTTTGCATCACAGACACTGATCTAGCGGTTAAGTTGGTCAAAACTTTCAATCTAGGCTTCTCGGTTTAGATGGATTTTCAGCACACCGAACCATATGATTTTTCCCTATAACTCTAGTTTCCTTATTCCTTTGTCAGATTATGGAATTCGGCATGAAGGAGACGAAACAAGGCAGATTTTGGACAGTGAGTAAAATATTCATAGCCAAAAATTTAACACCCCAAAATTTCCCAAACTTCACCAGATTGTTCCTAACATATTTGTATACAATGTTACTGTTCAGCATTTCTTCAATTTTGAGGTTTAAGATGGTGCAAAAATTCAAATTCTTAATTACTGTCCCCAGAATATTTAGTAAGACAGGAGGTCGGTATTTGGTCCATATGTCGAGTTTTACGGGTCCAAAAGTCTTGCCCTTCTTAACTTAAATGCAGCTTACTTAAGTGTTATAAATTACAGATGCCACAGCAGAGCAAGCTACAAGTGAGGCGGCAGCAATATAGACATCAAATCTAAGTGAGAACCGACATATATTTAAAGAAAGTAATCAGATTATGGACAGAGTAGGAAAAATTTCATATCTCAAAATCTATAAGCCCAAACATTACGCAACTTGACCAGAATACAGTTTAAATAATTCCCAACAACTTTTTAGTTCAACACAAAAACAGAACGAGTGATCTAGGTGGCGCAAAACCCCAATCTTTTAATTAACTCTCTGCTGAAATTCCAGCAGACAGGAAGTTAGTATTGTGAACATAACTTTTAATTGGTTGAACCAAATTTGTGGAAATTTTGACAGAATAAACTAGACAAAATTTGTGACAACTTTCATTTTTAAGCCTCTAGCAGAAACTGCTGTTAAGAGGGTGTAAAATCCACTTTCAAACTTGTTGTTCCCAGATAATTCCAGCAGACAGGGGGGTTACCATTTTAAACATAACTCCAGTTCTACTGAACCAATTTCGATGAAATTTCTACAGCATATACTTCATAATATTTATGACAACTTTCATGTTGAACACTTTTTCATTTGACAACGTTTTCAGTTTCGAATTAAGGGTGCAAACAGGCTGATTTCGGCAGAGTTTCGACACAATTTCCGGTTGTTATTCAATTTTTTACGACGGTTAGTTCAATGATCGTGCATTATGGTTCAATAACATTTCAGTGAGTTGCAATGCATGAGCGGCCTGTTCGTCCTCACCACACACGTGCCAATAACTTTTGGCATACGAAGTTAGTGCCGGTGGCTAGGCAATATCCGTCTCTCCCTATATTAACTAGCCGAACTTTTCTAACCGTTCATCTTACGGAATCGTGGTTAGTGTACCTGCAGAAAATTCCATTCCAGAGCATATATAATCAACCTTTCATGCCAGCACTCACGAAAGCGTCTCCATACATTACCACCCACTATAGAGGTGGCACCCGAACGTTTAACATTGAACGGGCAATGTTCATATGTCACCAAAGCAACATATTGACAGTTTCATACGCTATTGAAATAGCGTATTTACTTTGTGCCGCCATCATATTTGCATATGATGCCGTGGTACGCTACAGCAATCGCCGTACCTTGCGCCCACCATCCTATTCTAGTTTCATACGCCATCACAGCGTATTGACTATGTGCCGCCACTATATTTTCATATAGTGCCGTGGTACGTTACAGCAATCGCCGTACCTTGCGCCCACCATTGCGTAAAGCAAATGACAGAATGAAATGTGCTGGAAGTCAGTATAATATACTATTTGCCACCTATCATATCGTGATCCCTTATCCCACATAGGCTTCACGTTCTAGGTAACATCCTTAGCGGTCCTAAGATAACCTTCCTTCGCAAAACGCGTCGGAAGCACGAGTTGGCAAATTTTATTCAAAAATTGTTTATTAAAGGTCTGTTGCTCTCTCCGGTGCGCTGTTTCGGCTCTGATGCCAGCTGTGGCGGACCACTCCGAAATTATTCCAAGTTAAGTACCTTGGGACCACTAATCACGTAGTCAGGCACTTAATCCGGAATAAGCTGGAGCGCCGTCGGATTAAACCCGATTAAACCACGTACTTTTCTCGATCGAAACAACAGCACGCCCACACGAAGGTGAGTTCCAGAGATTACAACATTCCACAAATTAACATACACAAATAGTATCTCAAAGTTATTACAAACCAAGTTTGAAATGAAATCAGAGTATCAAAGTCTTGCAGCGGAAATAAAATAGTTCATTGCAGCGGAAGTAAATAAACTAACGACGATACAAATAACACCATGCTGAAGCCTGCCACGGTGCTACTCCTCCTGATCCTCGGTAGAGGACGGAACCCATTCGATGTGCCAGCCAGGTGGAACCTGGGTAGGCCAAGACAAAGCATCGACATCCAATGGTGTACCTGTAATCAATGCCACAAGCAAGGATGAGTATACTAATACTCAGCAAGGCTTACCCGTCGGGTGAAATCTATATCACCGACATCTAGACAATGAGAGGCTTTTGGCTGGTGGGTTTGTTTGCCAAAAAGCAACTAAAGGTAGATCCTTGCTTTCAAGTTTTAGCATCATATTCTAGTACATTTAACCATTCTAGATTAGCATCCTCTCTAAGCATACAAGTGGTGCAATACAAATTAATTCATAGAACAAGTTTATAAATTTCAAAGTTTCACTTGTTACACAATGTAGCCAGGCGGTCAAGCAGTCTCATTAACCGCGAGAAGCGGACAGTTCGAACCGAATTTTGCTACCTGGCCAGGGGAAACCCAACACACACGGATACTCTGCTTGCTATAAAAGGTACAAGCATTTCCCAACCTTTTCCATCGATCCACAATTCGAAACCGGGTCCATTTCCTTAGGATAAAGGTTTACTGCTTCACTCACAGTCTCACGCATATATCCACAAGTGTACGGCAGGGGAAAACAAAGTTTCCAAGGAGAGATGGCTATCGGCCCTAGCTGCTTCAATCTGGTACCGGGCTTACCGATCCCCATACATCGGCATGCATGTGGTACGTTCAAAAACTTGACAGCTCTTTCCACACATTTCGACCTTAATCAATTATCATACACGGACGGGAGATCTACATCTATCATCCCGCCCGTCAATCCTTATGATTCCAACATAAGTAAAGACAAGCAATTCCTATGTCTCGCGAGTGACAGGAAATCACTCGACTTGTAACGGACCTAAAGCAATGCCCTATCGATCCTTTCATGCTAGTATTGCAAGTCATAGGTACTAGGAAATGTGCAGCTAAGGTATTCAATCAACTCCTTGAACGTAAATGCACAAACATAGAGAATTCAAAGTGCATAATTTGGTAAAGTTAGGTTATGCTCCGGGGCTTGCCTTCTTGCTCGGACTCGGGGTTAGCCTCCGGGTTGGTCGATCCTGCACCGGCACCTTCCTCCGGGACTTCTTCCTCGTCTGCGGGGATGAGGTGATAGTCGCCGTCCGGGATAGCGCCTTCTACATGAGATGCATAACTTAGGGTGGCTGTTCTGGAATTTCAGATTCCATTTATTTTATTCTAACTAACTACAAAAAGGTTTATTCTTTTATATAAATCGATTTCCATCTAGATTACTTCTCATTTTTGTTTCTCCAATTCTGTTCATCATTTTTGTCTATAAACTTTATGACAGCTACTGGAGTATAAGAGCTAAGCTCACTCCAAAATTTAGCTAATTCTGAGCTACACATAATTTATTAAAAATATATCAAACGGCTGCTAGCAGAATCGAATTTAAATCATATAAAATCGAAAATTCATCTAGTTCAGGAGATTTTCCTACCAAAGCTAAGCAATAGCATGAGGAGGGCTCTGGCCAAGTGGTGGCTCAAAATAACCCTTGGGTAGTCCTCAATAAATTTCTAACCAAAAACACATATTTATTTATTTGCTATCCTAAACAGAGCAAAAATTAAGTTTTTCATTTTTCACAGGTGAGCTAACAAGGTTTTAGTCCTCTGGAGCAAAATGGTGATTTTTCACTGCACAGATTATTTTTAAAGATTTCTGCACTGCAAAAAGACAGAAAACACATTTTAATTTATAACTGGAGCTACAGTTCATATTTTTAGGTCCCCTTTGGACACAAGCTGTCCAAAGTCACTACACACAACATATCCAAAGCTCAACCTTAGCGGAGCTCTGGATTTGAAATGATGCACTACTTTCCATTTTCATAGTTTGAATTTTAACTCAAAAACAGTTCATCAAAAGTATAAACATGTCTAATAGATATTGTAGTTTAGACTCTCACGAATCCAGGGAGTATTTTTGTGCATTTTTCTGATTTTTGTACGATTTTTAATGGATTTTACAAGATTCGGGAAAAACAAATCTAGTTTTAAGAATCTATTTTCGCAGGGAACCCTAGAACTTTCAAAACTTCGCGAACGAGTCCCTGGACTTTTGCACAGAGACCCCTAGACAAACGAAGACGATGGAGAAAGGCCCTCGGCTCTCGCCGGAGTTGCGCCGGCCAAACGGCGGCGAACTAGGCTCGGGGAAGTGGGGGAAAAGCTTCCTGGGCTCACCACGAGTCGTTTGGGGACGGTTTGGAGGCCGGGGGTGGTCGGAGTTGCGCCGGCGACGAGGTGGTGGCGGCGCGGCCGCCGCGGCTTCTACGCCGGTGAGCTCGGGGTCGTTCGCCGAGGTTCGAGGGGTCCTAGAGCACCAGTGGAGCTCGAGGAAGCCAATGGCGTGCTCGGTTGACCTCGGGGACGGCTCGGAGTAGGGTCTCGACGTGCGGGTGCTCCGGCGGCCGAAAATCGTGATTTGGGGGAAATCACGAATTCTCGCCGGAGAAGGGACAATAGCTTGGGGAAAATGGGGGAAAATGGAGCTGGAGTAGAGGGCTAGCTTCGTGCGGGACGAATTTGGGAATGGTGGAGTGTGGAGGGTGAATTTCTCGGAGAAGCTCGGCTCGGTTCGCGCGGCGCGAGGAAGAAGAAGACCGAGCGAGCGCGGGGAAGTGGAAATGGCCAAGTGAGCGAGTGAGAGGAGGGGTGTGAGTGCGCGGTGGAGTGATTGAGCACGCAAGGGAGGCACTGTGCGGCCTCGGGAGCGTGCGAGCGCGTGGGTGGCTGTCGCGGTCGCCATTGATGGCGCGGCGAACTCGAACAGAGCGCACACGCGCGGTTGGGCGTCAAAGATCATCGCGTGATGAAGTGGAGATCCTCAGCAGAGGCTTTGGCGCGACGCGAATGGACTCTACCGCCTGCAGTGCGCTCGGCGCGGCGCGAGCGCGCGTGCGGCCACGGCGGCGCGCGACCGTATGATGGCGCTCCGCGGCGCGAGGCGAGGCGAGGCGACAGCGGCGAAGTGATGGCTCGGGAGTAGCCGGACAAGAGCTAGGCGACAAGCGCCAGCGTCCGCCGCGGCTTGGCCAGCTCAGCGCCGCCTGCGCCGCTCGCCGGCCACGTGGCGGCCGAGCTCCGGCCAGCGCAGCGCGCGCCAAGGGCACTGTAGCATGCCCGTGGAGCTCCGATTTCCAAATTCGAATTTTCTCCAAAAATTCGAACTGAACTTCGAAACGGGTAAAATTAAAAGTTGGGGTCTGAGGTGTGGGACACAACTTTCGAGCTTGGACCAGGCACTTCGACCAGGCGCTACGGCGCTTCGAGCTTGAACCGCAAGCTCGAGCTTGCCGAGCCTCGAACGGTCGGAAACGCCACTCGAGGGTGAGTGCCCCCTCGAGCTTGGCTGCGAAGCCTCGAGCGTGACGGAACGTCGCTCGAGGGTAAGTGCCCCCTCGAGCTTGGCTGCGAAGCCT
The DNA here is from genome assembly GCA_015342445.1 of Digitaria exilis. Taxonomy (NCBI): domain Eukaryota; kingdom Viridiplantae; phylum Streptophyta; class Magnoliopsida; order Poales; family Poaceae; genus Digitaria; species Digitaria exilis. Next base: position 562,215 of record JACEFO010002303.1, read on the forward strand.
CGAGCGTGACGGAACGTCGCTCGAGGGTAAGTGCCCCCTCGAGCTTGGCTGCGAAGCCTCGAGCGTGACGGAACATCGCTCGAGGGTAAGTCCTCGAGCTTGGCTGCGAAGCCTCGAGCGTGCCGGAACGTCGCTCGAGGGTAAGTCCTCGAGCTTGGCTGCGAAGCCTCGAGCGTGCCAGAACGTCGCTCGAGGGTAAGTCCTCGAGCTTGGCTGCGGAGCCTCGAGCATGCCGGAACGCGCGGCCTCGAATCGTGACGGACTGCGGGGCCTCGAGGGTCCTATCGTGCGGCCTCGAATCGTGACTGAAACTACTGGCTAGGCTCGATCGTCACGGACAATACTGGCTAAGCTCGATCGCGACGGATATACGGGCTAAGCTCGATCGTGACGGACATCCGGGCTAAGCTCGATCGTGACGGATATACGGGCTAAGCTCGATCGTGACGGACATCCCCGCTCGAGGGTCATCGAGCGGAGCGAACGCCGTGGCGAGGTTGTCGCGAACGGCTGTAGGTGTAGGTGATGACAACTATTTTGGTCCGAGATTTTTAAGTTCAGCACCCAAGTCTTGAGATTTCAGTTGGGTGTCACCAGACCTTTGTTTTGAATTTCAGTCTGAATTTTTGGTCAATTTCTGAATTCTAACCCCATTGTTTTGCCTTATCTTCCTTTTTATTAATTATTTATTTTATTTAACCTCTCCCTCCTTTCTTAGACCCTTCAATAGTGTCACTAAACATCAGAGGTATGCTGCTCAAAGAGAGTTTTCAATTTAAAGTCCTTCCTCCTTTTATTTTGAGAGTAAAAATCTTATTTTAACTTAAAGTTAAAACATGGACACATACATGGAGGTTAAAAGCTTATTTATTTTATATGCTCAACTTTTAATTATGTCGTTAACAACTTGACATATATTAAATATTAATTAATTTACATCCTTTGTATTTTATGGAAGCTCATGTTGTGAACAAAATCTCATTTTATTACTAAAACCTCAAGATTGCCACATGTAGGCCATGATTAGAACTGCAAGCTTTATTAGTCCAAGTGTTTAACCCTAACATTAAATCATTAACAATTATTTTACTAAAGAACATTAGGAGCACTCTAAATATTATTTTATTTATAGCCCGAAGTGTGCTCCCTTAAAAAGGGTGTGTGGCCGCGTGTTTTTCATCTCATGGTTAAGTTGGTCTTTCAAACTTGATTTCCTATGTTTGGTGGATTAAGCATCTGAGTTATACATAACTCACCAAGGTTGTAAATGACCTTTTTTAGATACACAACTTCCATTTGAGGAAGTGGTTTGGTTTTATAATTAGAAAGTACCTTCCTAAAGAAAGGTGTTTGAAACAAAAGAAACTACAACCTTTCATATTGATCAGACGTTTGTGATGTGCACAACTCTTATTTAAAATTTTAAATTAGAACCTTGCCTTCAGAGGTCATTAATATCTTTAGTTGGAATTATTTTATGTGTTTGACTTCATATGAGCCATTAGTCCTTTAAGACCTTTAGGGGCATAGAAGCATTACTTAATTTGCCGTTCAATCCTGACTTCTTTTTAGGAGATTTTTATGCGTCGTCTCGAGAGCATGTATTTAGAGTTTTGTCGTGCAACTTGTAAGAGAAGATGTTTAGATTTGTACTAGAAAAGTTTTTGTAGGGTTCAAATTTCAAGAACCAATGCACGAGTACAAACTTAACAATCCTCATGTGTAATTCTCATTCCTACTAGTGATTTTAGTTTTACGGTTTAGTGCCTTAGTTTGTTTAATCACTCTTATTTATACGCTTTAAACACCAGGGGTGTTACACTCGCATCGAGCTATGGCGGCTCGGCCATGGCGGCGACGCGACAAGGCCGCAAGAGAGCGAGAGAGAGAAAGAATAGAGGCTTGGCGAGTTCCTCACCTTCACGCGAACCTCGACGGCAAGCTCGAAGTGACGAAGGCGGCCTCAAGAAAGAGCAAGGATTGCGGCGGCGGCTCAAGGTTAGGGTTTGCAGCGGCGCTGTGATGGATGGCGGCGGAAGCTAGGGTTGAGGGTCAAGGGGCTCGAGGCGGCGCCTTATAAAGGGCCGAGGAACCTCCGACTTGCACGCCAAGAAGCGACGCGGCAGCGTATGGCGCTCGGACTCGCCATGGAGTCCTACTCACCCACGGCGAGAGCTTGAAGAAGGCGCTGATAGACCGGGCCCACACGTCAGCGAGAGAAAGAGAAAGGAAAGGGAAAACGGCTGGGCCGGCAGCTGCGCGCGGGTTGGGCCGAGAGAGGAAACTGGGCCGCGGCTGCGAGTTGGGCCAGGAAAAGAAAGAAGATGGGTTGGGCTAGAAGTGAGAGGAAAAGAAGAAAGGTTTTGAATCTAATTTAAACTTTTGCAAACTCTTTTCAAATTCAAACCATCATTCAAAATATACGCAATCAGCATGAATGCAACAAAAACTTTATTGACTCTAATTTAAATGTTTTTTGAATATTTAAGAGCCAAGATTTAAATTTGCAATTTAATATTTCCTAAAACAATAAAACTAAAAAAAATTGGTTGCCTATATTAATTTTATTGTGATGACAAAATTAGGGTGTTACAATGGTGTAATAAAAATATAGACTGCGTGTTAGGGCTTCTGATAACACCTGACTTTTGTTTTGTAGCACAAAATTAGGGTTTAAGTTAGATTAGATCTAACATGAACCTTAGATCTCAAACTAGCTACGTGACTTAAAAATGAAGTGTCAGAGCATAAAAAACCAGTAAGTATTCTCTAGACGCTCACTCGTGATGTACGATGTTCCTTGCATGCATATGATATCTCGACACCCTCACGGTCGTGCTCCTTGTGTGCCTTTTCTGTTCTGTTGCAGGTCAACCGTTACAAACACATGGCATGTTTTGGCAAAATGTTGACGTAAATTAAAAAGACATGAAGGAAATTAACACAACGAATGCCAGTATGCCACGAGAGTGAAACGAGCAGAGCGAAGTTGCCGACCATGCACGTGAGACGCACTCACGCACATGCTGACCTCGAGCTGCTCATTCGCTGGAGGCGCGCGGAAGCAGTAGCTTAGTTCTCCAGCTACGGAAGATCCACGTCCTAATCCGAGATTCTTTTAACAACAAAAATCGCTACAAAAAAAAGAGTTGAATAAGCAGTTTGCAAGCAGCCGTCGACTGACGGCCGTTTTGACTGTCCAGTGGAAACTTCCAACCACATCAGTCCACAAAGCACAAGCTGGAATCTATCGTGAGCTGGCACGTATTATTGATCCCATGACGCAAGCGATGATGTAAAACCTCACTTGGATTTACCAGGCGAGGTTAACCGTCTTCGTCGTGTTCCGCAGAATGACAACAAAGTTCGTTTCATGTGGGTGCGTACGTACATGCATGTGATGTAATGCAATTGGAAGAAAGAAAACAGTAGCGTCACCGTGTTCAAGAGACCCCAAGAAGAACATATATATGTGAAAGGAATCTCCATCTCCAAGCTGTCACCACCACTAGCCGGCTGGCTAACATAAAACCCCGTGCCCTGGCCCCTCTGGTCGCACGCGCGCGCGCCATGGGAGAACTCCATCAAGATCGGGAGCCGGCGGCGCGGCGACCGCGCGTGCTGCTGCTGTGCAGCCCATGCATGGGCCACCTCATCCCGTTCGCGGAGCTCGCGCGCCGCCTCGTGTCCGACCACGGCCTCGCCGCGACGCTCCTCTTCGCCTCCGCCACGTCCCCGCCCTCGGACCAGTACCTCGCCGTGGCCGCGTCCGTCCCCGCCGCCGGCGTCGACCTCGTCACCCTTCCCGCGCCTCCGCCGCCACCGGCGGCGAGCGATCTCCCTCCCTCCTCCGCGTCGGCGCGCGCGCGCGCCGAGCTCGCCGTCGACGCCAACCTCCCGCGCACCCGCGAGCTCGCGCGTGCGATGGCGCCCCAGCTCGCCGCGCTCGTCGTCGACATGGTAGTCGGCGCCCGCGCCCGCGACGTCGCGGCGGAGGTCGGCGTCCCGCTCTACGTGTTCTTCACCTCGCCGTGGATGACGCTGTCGCTGCTCCTCCACCTCCCCGAGCTCGACGCCGGCGAGCACCGGGACGACGCCGCCGGGGAGCCGATCCGTCTCCCTGGCTGCGTGCCGATCCACGCTCACGAGCTGCCGTCGTCCATGCGCGCCGACCGGAGCAGCGACACGTATGCTGGCTTCTTGGCCATGGCCAAGGGAATCAGAGAAGTCGATGGCATCCTCGTCAACACGTCCGGCGAGATTGAGCTCGCGGTGGGTGATGTCATGGAGGGTCTGGAGCTACCGGCGATCCACCCGGTCGGGCCGTTGGTCTGGACCAGACCGGTCGGGGAGTAAAAGAACCACGACGAGTGCATGAGATGACTGGACCAGCAGCCACGTGGATCCGTGGTCTACGTGTCATTTGGCAGCGGTGGCACGCTTAAGTGGGAGCAGACGGCTGAGCTGGCGCTTGGGCTGGAGCTTAGTCAGTGCTGGTTCATTTGGGCTGTCAAGAGACCGCATCAAAGTTCATCAAATGGAGCGTTCTTCGGGACTCAAGAATGTGAGGACATTTCGTTGGATTTTTTGCCCGAGGGGTTTATCGAGAGGACTAGAGGGTTTGGGTTGGTGATGCAGTCGTGGGCTCCGCAAACGGCTATACTAGGGCATCCTTCGGTTGGGTGTTTAGTGACGCATTGCGGGTGGAACTCGATATTGGAGAGCATCGTGAACGGTGTACCCATGATAGCATGGCCACTTTACGCGGAGCAACATATGAATGCTGCAATGGTAGAGGTTCAAATCGGGGTGGCGATCCGGGCCAAAGTCGGCACTGATCGGTTTATAAGCAGAGAGGAGGTTGCAAGTGCAATTCAACGTGTGATGACAGGGGAGGAAGCTGAAAAGATGAGGAAGCGAGCCAGTGAACTTAGAGACAAATCAGTGCATGCTTTGAGCAAGGATGGTTGCTCCACTCATACTTTAGCAAAAATAGCAAATACATGGAAATGCACTACTAGGAAATGAGAAGATGATGTATGATGTTTGATGTATCTCGTGGCAATTGAGCTACATGACATTTTAGATAAGCAGGCTTAAAATGCATAAACTTTCTTCTGTCTTCTGTGTCATTTAATCTGCATTGCTCTTTTACCAAAGAAAAAGAACACTTGTAAACCTTCTTTCAAAGGATCAGTTGTACAATGCTGTAGTTCAAATAAATAGTACTAATCCATCAGTTTGGTTTGACTTTCCAGATAGGCGTGGTTCAGCCAATGATGGATCTGATCTAGATCCCAGAGTTGAGTTTTTCTTTATGAACATTTAGCTAGGCAACCCAGTCGACCAACACTAATAGTAACAGCACCAGCTTCGGTCGCCGTCGAATCCCCTCCATCTGCCATGGAACGCGCCCACGAAGCCTCATGTCCACAGTTGATCCTCTTGTGCGCTGCCGGTGCATAGGACACCTCGCTCACTTCCTTCGCGCAGCCCCCACAAAACTTAATTCCGAGTCACCCTTCAGTTGGGTGTTTTCGTGACTCATTGTGGGTGGAGCGGGAAAAAAATTCACTACCGGATACAGGGGGTTGCAGGTTGGCAGCCCCCCTAACCCACCCACCCCCCCCCCAAAAAAAACATGAGCCCCTCAACATTTTTGTGAAGGAACAAGGAAGAAGAAGTGGAAGAAGGGTGAAAGGGAGGACAGCCCCATTGATCTCATGGTTGGATCCGCCACTGCTTTAGTTGCATTTATAGCATTCCAAATGGACGGCCCGGCCCGAGCCCGGTCTAGCCCAGCCCGACGTGGCCCGGTGGCATTTTAGTGCCGGGCCGAGCTCGGACATCGGGCCGATCAGCCGGCCCAGGCCCGGCACTATGGCCATTTTTTAGTGCCGGCCCGGCCCGACGGCCCGATCGGCCCACCGTGCTCAGCCAGCCCACTGGGCCATCAAAAGAGATGAGGGATGAAATTTGCACACTCAAAAGAGATGACAGATGCTATTTGAGTTGTCTAAGAGATTGGGGAGGAGAATCAGCCCACCACACAGATGAGGGACGAGATTCGCATCATTTAAAAGATGAAGGATATGCTATGGTATGGGCTGGTATTACTTTTATCGGGCCTCTATCAGGCCACCAAAAATCGGGTGTGGGTGTAGAGTCCTAATGGACTAAACAATCTTGGCGGGTCATCCTATGGGCCGACCCAAGTACAAGACTTGACGTACAAGACAAGGATTAGTCCTAGTCGGTTAGGATAAGCTATATTAGGAAATTAGAGATAAACTTGTAAAAGTTTCCTAACCTTATACGGTTTCCATGTAACCCTATCCTCCGGCATATATAAGGGGAGATAGGGACCCATTCGAAGCATCTCATCTATACAAGACACATCATACATGACGTAGGGTATTACGCATATTGCGGCCTGAACCTGTCTAAATCGCCTCTTGTCACCTTCGATTCTAGATTCTCGACGACTTCTCCCTAAACCCTTCTCTCGGGGCATCCCCTCGAGAACGTAGTCAGCATAACTCGCCGACACTTTAGCGCCGTCTGTGGAGATCTACTCGTCGAGAACTCGTTAAAGAGTAGATGGCATCCTTCAGCGCCTCCATCGTCACCAAGTTCGAAGCAGGCGCTACATTCATCTTCGGTTCCTGGCTTTGCATCGCAAACCAGGACGACAAGCTCCAACATGAACTGCGCGACGAGGTGATTGCGTCAGCTCCGCCACCCGTGCAGATCACACCGCGAGGATCACGGAAAACTCCCAACTCCGACACGATCTTCGGATCGTATCCTACTCGGAGGAGTACATGGCGCCCCAAGCAGCCTCAAGCCCGGGCGAACTACGTCGACCCGGCCCCTGTCAAGCGGCAGGATCGATCCACGCGTCCACGACTCCCTGGCGGACTTCAGATCACCTCTGACTTCCACCAGAGTTCAACGATCAAGACCATAACAACAACCCCACGAGCACCCATGAACTCCAATTCCAGTTCCCGTGGGACGAAGACTTCACCATGTAGATCGCGCGCGCCTCAGTTCCCCTTCGGGTTGACAAATTCAGCCGCGATCTACCAGACCCATCTAACGAAAAAGCCTCACCAACTTCGCCAGGCCAACTCGGATCTTGTCATGACCACAACTCCCTCGGGGGTTATCGTCCATTGGCCTGACATGGATCCTATCATTGCTCTCCACGAAGCAAACGTACCCTCCACGGTACGGGATATCCTCCCTCTGCTTCCCTTCCAGGAAGGCAGAAAACTCTCTGTTATCTCGGATAACAGACAAACCGGGCCTAACAACCCCGGCCGCCAGTCCTGTGTCATCCTTAACGACAACAACGACGACGAAGTTGTCTCCGAGGACGCCCCAACCGTCGACGGAGAAACAGACGGAGACCGAGAGCTCCGCATCGAGCAAAACCGCAACCGTGTCGTCAGGCGTCGCCACGTTTGGATGAAAAATCTCAACGGGGAGTTCGACAAAGAAGGCATATTCAAATCGCCTGCGGCTAACATCATGTTCGCGGTTAGCGTCTTCGAAGGATTCCAAGCATTCCTAATATCAACCTCGCCAAGGCTCGCCTCGAAGCCGCAGCAGTCATGGTTGATCGCCTGGATGGAGGCCGCTCCGCCTCTAGAAGCAAGAGTTCTTCGCACCACCGAACACCGTCAGTAAGGCGTCAGAGCAGCCATTACGGTAGCTCCGCCGCAAAACAAAGGATACAGCCAGGCCTCGCAAAGAACCCCCCAGGTCTCGCGAGGAACCTCCTCGACGTCGCGTAGAACCCCGTCCGGCCTGATCTCACGTCGCCCCTAATGATGCCCGCAATCAGATCAACCGGCTCCGGGAGGGGAGGGCCACATCACATGTCGCAGATTCTAGGGGGGCACGACATCCCCAATCCGGATGTCCTGCCATGCTATACACGCGCCATCCGCGTCAACTCCTTTCCTCACAAGTTCAAGCCGTCAGGCGTCACCAACTTCGACGGAAAGCAAGACCCCAACATCTGGCTGCGCAGATATTCTTCGGCAATTGAGGCAGCAGGAGGCGATGACATCTCCAAGATGATGTACTTCCCTGTCGTGATGGAGCAAGGCCCACTCACTTGGCTTGAATCCCTTCGCCCAGACTCCATTGACAGCTGGCACGCGCTCAAGAAGGCTTTCGTCTCCAACTACCAGGGTTCTTTCGAGTGCTCTGGCAGCAAATATGAACTCCGAGCATGCAAGCAGAAGCCAGATGAGTCCCTGCGCGACTACAATCGGCGATTCTTCGCCATAAAAGCATCTTGCATTCCCATCCCCAACTCGGAAGTCATTGACCACTTTCAAGAAAGGATGACCAACCGCAGCCTTTTTCATGATTTCGGTCACAATCGTCCCCATGATCTCGAAGAATTCCGTGCAATGGTGGCCAAATGGATGGACACCGACGATTAAGAACGGGAGCGCTACGGCAAACGCCCCGTCAACACTGGGCGAGGACATCAGGAAGACAACAAGGACCAACCGCGCGATTCCTTCAGGCGCAATGGCAACAACCCAAGGAAGCGACCAAACAACACGGTCGCAACCGTCTAGACCGTTCGCGCCGCTCAGTCTGCGCAACAAAGAAGGGAAGAATTCAACAGACTCCTCAAGAAGCGCTGCCCATACCATCCGGATAGCAAGCATACCATGGGCGAATGCTGGCTCCTACTGGAAACCTTCAGCAAGCCCGCCAAGAAAAAGAAGACGGATGGCGACGGAGACGACAAGCAGGACAAGGGAGATAGCGGTTTCCCAGACGTCACCAACACTGTCAATGTCATCTTTGGAGGCATGGCAGTCAGCGATACCTCGCGCAACCGCAAAAATGCACAGCGCGAGGCTTATGCAGCAGAACCAGCGGTGATCACACCCCTGCGATGGTCCGACACCCCATCACTTGGACTAGAGAAGATCAATGGGCAGAGATCACCTGCCCCGGGTGATATTCTCTCGTCCTAGAAACCGTGGTGGCGAACAGCAAGCTCACCAAGGTCCTGATTGATGGAGGCGGCGGGCTCAACCTCATCTTCGCCAAGACTCTGAAGCATATGGGGCTCGACACAAGCAAGCTGCAGCCAGCAGATACCCCCTTCTACGGCATTGTACCCGGGAAGGCTGCGATCCCTCTTGGGCAAATCACCTTGACCGTCACATACGGTACGGCATCCAACTACCGTACCGAGTTCATCAAGTTCGAAGTTGCGGACTTCGAAACATCATACCACGCCATCCTTGGGCGTCCAACGCTGGCCAAATTCATGGCCATTCCTCACTATACATACCTGGTACTGAAGATGCCAAGACCTTATGGCGTTCTCTCCCTTCGCGGTGACATAAAACGCTCCTACGTCTGCGACAAAGAGGCAGTAGAATACGCTGTCAGGGCCGCATCCACCATCGATCGCCAAGAGCTCCACCCCCTGGCAGCTACCATTGTTGATGAAGACAGGGACGCCCCGACGCATAAGAAGACGCGAGCCATCAAGCCTATGGACAAAGTCGCCACGAAGACAGTCGATCTCCAGACAGGAGATCCAACGAAGACGACGGTAATTGGCTCCACCCTTACTCCAGCATAGGAAAGCGCGCTCGTCAACTTCCTGTGGGCCCAGGCTGACATCTTTGCCACAAAGCCCTCTGACATGCCTGGAGTCCCCAGAGAGTTGATCGAGCACAAGCTGGACCTCAACGAGAGCGCGAAGCCTAAAAAGCAGCGCCTCCGAAGATTCGCACCGAGCGTCGGGAAGCCATCAAGAAAGAGCAAGCTAAGTTATTAGCAGCCGGCTTCATTAAAGAAGTCTTTTATCCGGGTTGGTTAGCCAATCCGGTTCTTGCAAGAAAAAAGAATTCTAATGAATGGAGAATGTGTGTTGATTATACCGATCTCAGTAAACATTGCAAAAAGGATCCCTTCGAGCTTCCTCGCATCGATCAAGTCATCGATAGCACCGCCGGGTGCACCCTTCTCTGTTTTCTTGATTGTTACTCAGGATATCATCAGATATCTCTGAAAGAAGAGGATCAGATTAAAACTTCATTCATCACGCCATACGGCGCGTATTCTATACAACCATGCCTTTTGGTTTGAAAAATGCAGGTGCCACATATCAGCGGGTGATACAGGGTTGTCTTCAAGACCAACTCCACCGAAACGTCGAGGCATACGTTGATGATGTGGTCATCAAGACAAGAAATCCCGAGGATCTAATCGCCGATCTCACCGAGACGTTCGACAACTTACGCAAATGGCGTTGGAAGCTTAATCCCGCCAAGTGTGTTTTCGGCGTTCCGTTAGGAAAGCTCCTCGGGTTCATTGTCAGCGAACGCAGCATCGAGGCTAATCCAGAGAAGATAGCGACAATCATGGATATGGAGCCGCCGCGCACCGTCAAGGATGTCATGAAGCTTACGGGCTGCATGGCTGCACTCAAAAGCTTCATCTCCAAACTCGGAGAACGAGGGACTGAGTTCTTCAAGCTCCTCAAGAAGCAGGACAGATTCCAGTGGACACAGGAGGCACAAGACGCCTTTGACAAGCTCAAACTATTCCTGACTACACTACCTGTGCTCACCGCGCCACTCCCGGGCGAAGATCTCTTGCTCTACATCTCAGCAACCACCAACGTCGTTAGTGCTGCTATCGTCGTTGAATGCGATGAGGAAGGTCATCTCCAGAAGATCCAATGGCCTGTGTACTTTGTGAGCGAAGTCCTCTCGGACTCCAAATCAAGGTATCCTCAAGTTCATAAAATTCTATACGCCGTCCTAATGACATCCAGGAAATTGCGGTACTACTTTGACTCCTACAAGATCATTGTGGTTACTGGATATCCTATTGGCGAAATCCTCCACAACCAAGATGCTACAGGCCGTATCGCCAAGTGGGATGTCGAGCTTGGAACCTACAGCATTATGTTCCGATCTCGCACGGCCATGAAGTCTCAATTCCTTACTGATTTCATATCGGAATGGACTGAGCACAACCTTCCCGTCGTCACCATCAAGCCTGAGCACTGGATTATGTACTTCGATGGTTCTCTCAAGTTGGAAGGTGGCGGCGCTGGAATTCTGTTGATTTCACCTTGAGGAGATCAACTCAAGTATGTTTTGTAGATTCAATTCGCCGTCTCCAACAACGCTGCAGAATACGAAGCACTTCTTCACGGGCTGAAGATGGCCATCACCCTCAGTATTAAGCGCCTACTGGTCTACGGGGATTCAGTGCTGGTCATCAAGCAAGTCAACAAGGATTGGAATCAGAACCATGAGAACATGGATGCATACTGTGAAGAAGTTCGAAAGTTGGAGAAGCACTTTCTCGGCATTGAATTTCATCATGTCGAGTGAGATTACAACGTTGCTGCAGACGTCCTATCCAAACTGGGTTCTTCCCGAGCAGAGGTACCCAGTGGCGTGTTCGTTAATGAGCTCTCTAAACCGTCTATTCCTGCAGCAACACTTTCCGCCACTGCAACCTCGGCTCCTGAGGTTATGCTCATCGACGCAACCTGGAGTGCACCAATTATAGATTATATCTTGCACGACAAACTCCCTACGGAGAAAGCAGAAGCCTAGTAGGTTGTTCGTCGCAGCAAGTCCTACATGATAATTGGGGATACATTGTACCGACGTGGCGCACGCTCTGGTGCATTGATGAAATGTGTCTCACAGCAAGAAGGAATCAGCATCCTAGAGGAAATCCAAGCGGGCGAATGTGGTAATCACGCAGCTTCCCGTACCATCGTGGGCAAAGCCTTCCGCGCCGGGTTCTATTGGCCTTCGGCTTTGCACGATGCAGAAGAAATTGTTTGTCACTGCAAGGGTTGTTAGTATTTCGCTCATCATTCACATCAGCCTGCGCACAAGATTAAATTGATACCTCCGTCATGGCCATTCGCATGCTGGGGGCTTGATATGATCGGGAAACTACCCAGAGCACCTGGTGGCTTTGAGTATTGCTTTGTTGCAATTGATAAATTCTCAAAGTGGATAGACGTCTTCCTGGTTGTCAAACCAACATCGGAGAAAGCGGTCCAATTCCTTCAAGAGTTGATTCTTCGCTTTGGGATACCGCATCAAATCATTACAGAACTAGGCACTACCTTCACAGGCAGCAAGTTCTGGGATTACTGTGAAGATCGTAGCATCGAGGTGTGCTATGCCTCTGTCGCTCATCCTCGCGCCAATGGTCTAAGTCGAAAGGGCCAACGGCATGTTACTCGATGGACTTAAAGCTTGCATGGAACGAACCTTGAAGAAACCTGAAGGCCGGTGGATGAAAGAACTCTACCCGGTTGTCTGGGACCTACGATCTCAACCCAGCAAAGCTACAGGGCAATCTCCCTTCTTCTTAGTATATGGATCTGAAGCAGTCCTACCTGTTGATGTCATACATGACGCTCCTCGCGTTGAGGAATTCCAAGAAGCCATGGTGGATGAACAACGGATGATTGAGGTTGATACGACTGAAGAGGCACGACTGGCAGCTTTGTTACACAATGACGCGTACCTTCAGGGTATTCGCCGATTTCATGACAAAAACGTGAAGACGAGGTCGTTCCAGATTGAAGATTTGGTGCTACGACGGATCCAGAATACAGCTGGTCACACAAAGCTCACTTCGCCTTGGGATGGTCCGTTCATTGTCTCCAAAGTCCTCAAGCCAGGCACATACAGATTTCAAACAGAGGATGGTGCAGATTTACCAAATCCCTGGAATATAGAACATTTACGCAAATTCTACGCGTAGCTTCTCATTGTATCATTGCTTCAGCAACACATGTACCGATTGCTTCGGCATCGAGATTTCGTTTGTACCGTTGTTTCGACAACGAGATATAATTCAGTGAATGAAAATCTCCCTGTACTGGGTTGTTTATATTACTTCGTCTTTATGACATCGTTCGAAATTTCTCCGTGTTCTTTTTGAGACTCGGAAAGTTTGCTATTTACGCCTTCGGAGCAACTAAATAAGGTCTGTTCGGGTTCCTTCGGGGCCGTTAACGGATTTGTTCCTGAATTTTCTCTACAACGTGATAGTTTTCAGCTTAAAGCTGCCGCTCCGGGGGTCTTATTGGGTTCTTACATTATGAATCACAAACAGTTTGTTCCCCAAGTATCCCTTCGGGGTACATTTATTTTAAAGATAGCCTATGCTATAGAAATCTCCCTGGGTTCCCTCGGGTCCTTAACAGGGTTGTTTTTCGATAGTTAAAATTTACGCAATACATGTATGTTTTGACTAAGTCCTGGTCATCGACACAGAGACACCCAAGGGTTCTTAGAAATTCTTGGTCTGTTATTCATATGCGGAAATATCAACATTGGATTACATGAAACTTACAATTACAAGAATACTTGTTCAAATTACAACCTAAGGCTCTTCGCAATTGCCTCGGCAACTGGCTCGGCCTCTTGTTTCAGGTCCCTGAAGGCGGCTTCTGTACAATTTGGCTCTGCGCCTTCTATGAGTTTGCCTATATCAACCTCGGGGTACCTAGACTTTACTATAGCAAGGACATGCACAAGACAGGCTTTAGATGATCTCTTGATATAAGCCTTCAACTGTCGAGGCATGGCCTTCAAACGCTCCAGGAACGGTTGCGGAGATGCAGGGTCTTCAGGGACCAAGGCCTTCGCCACCGGGCTCGCCGCCTTCTCCAGCAGCGCAATCTGCTTCATGGCTTCAGCCAGGTCTTCGTCCGACTTCTTCATCTGCCGCATAGCTTCTTCAAGCTCCGACATCCTCCTGGTCGTCTGCTCAAGCTTCTCATCCAGCGCCTTCTTGTCAGCAAGATTCTTCCGCAACTGGATGAGTTCTTCAGACAGCTGTTTCTTTTCTTCGTGCGCGTCTTCAAGATCCTTGGCAGCCTTCTTTTGCTGCTCAATGACCTGAATTAGCTGCACGTCAACGTACTTGCATTGTTGGACTGCAACTCTGAGCTGTTCCTTGATGGTATCATGCTCTGCAGAGAGAGTCTTCAACGCTTTTTCATGACGGTTGGCCAAGTTCGACCAATCCGTCATTTTGCTTTGGGCTGTTGTCAACTGTTGTTGAACCCCTGTTCACACAAGATCATGACAGAGTTGTTATACCAAACACGAAAGGGATACTTCATTGCAAGACTTTAGCAGCGTCAGGGTACCTTTGAGCTCTGATTTGGCTGTGGTGAGCTTTTTCTTCATGTCCTCCTTCTCTGCGGCCAGCTCCTTGGTACGCAGGTGCAAGGTGCGGATCATATTGGCATCTTCCGCCTCCTGGAGTTTGTGGTCTTCGTGTTCGCGTTCTAGTTCCTTTTGGAGGCGATCCGCCTTGGCGTGCATCAGCGAAATGTTATGGATGTACTCTGTCTTCTTCCTTGATGCTTCGCCGATGGCCTGCAGAACACAGTTATGAGATATATACTTACAATGACAACATGTACATGGTTGTTTTCCATACCTTGAAGTATGTCACTGCCCTCTCAGCATGATATAGACCCCTGTCGATGTGCTCTTCATCCTCCTCCATGTCCAAGATGTATTCGAAGGTCTGCGGATTTGGATTCAGTATTGGATCGTAACTTCTGATGCGGAAGCTACCGATCTCCTCTTCAGTTCCAGTACTCTTGGTGCTCTGGGGATCTCCTCAATTATTTTCTCTTGGGTTGATGGTTCGACTTGTTTACCCCTCGAGCACTCTGCTTCTGGAGCAGTTTTCGCCCCCTAACTTGGTATGTATCCATGTCGCTCAGGGGCTCCGCAGTGTTCTGGTCACGGCGTTCAACTTCGGTTTCTTCTATTACCGCCTGCGTGACCAGTTGCTCAATTTCTGCCAGCACCTCAGCAATTGTTTCTTCAACTTGCGCTTCCACTGGTGCTGGCGGGGTTGGATGGCGCAGCTGGGTGAACCTCTGGAAGAGTTGTTTGTGGTTCTTCCCTGGGTTCTTCGGGCACTGTGGCCTCTGGCGCTTCCCCGGCTGCTGATGGAGTTTCTTCAACCCTGTATCAATAACTTCACAAGTCAGCATGGAGTGTTACGAATGTACAATTTGTAACTTATGTCAAGATTTACATAGTACTTACATGGCGGAAGGCCGCATCGGGATTTCCGGCTCTCCTAGGGTGAATTCCTCTTCAGGCTCCTGCTCCAACGCCGATGGACCAGCTGGGCAGGGTTCATCTACCACTGGTATTGAACTTGAAAATGGCGCTGAGACAGCGTTGTAGATATTATGAATGATCTCTTCTTCTGATAGAGGTTGTCGGGCAGTGCTGCCTTGCTGTGACCGGCTGGTTCCGATTTCACCAATTGCTATCCCCACAGAGGATGGATTCTTTGGCTGTGGGGATATTTTCTCCTTCTCCTCTGGGATGACCCTTACCCGAGGCTTGGGTAGGGTCCGTGCTCTCTTGGGCACAGGTGCATTCAGCTCGGATGCTGCAACTCTCTTTGACCCTTCACCTCTCTTGGAGGTTGCCCCTGCCTTGGCACGGGGTTCTTCAGAAACCTGATGTTCAGCATGGGCATGTCGCTCGTCAGGTTCTTCAGAAGCAGGTGCCTTATCAGCACGTAGCTTGGGTTGGCGAACCTGATCCCTTACCCCTGGTTCTACACAACGGGCTAATAAGCTTGCTTCTTCGGCATTGGTCGGATCCAGGGGAGGCAAACTCACATATAGTGATCGGCGGGCTTCATACTGTTATGTACAAGGGATTAGTTAATACTATGCTTTCAAGCACAAGACAATGTATTGATTTTTAGATATGGTTCATACCTCGGGTGTCATGGTGACTGCAGAAACTTCTATTATCTCTGGAAACTTTTCATCATTGATGACCAGATACTTGTTTAACAGTTGGATCACCCTCTTTTCAGGCATGTCATCAGCG
The DNA here is from genome assembly GCA_015342445.1 of Digitaria exilis. NCBI lineage: Eukaryota > Viridiplantae > Streptophyta > Magnoliopsida > Poales > Poaceae > Digitaria > Digitaria exilis. The sequence goes on from JACEFO010002303.1 coordinate 578,138, forward strand.
GCATTCCGTGAGGGATCAGTTTCTCCAGAATAAGAGTACCCTGGATTGCAGCGTTGTTTGCACGGCTGGATCCTCCTCAACAGAAATGACATGTATACCATGGCTCCGGTCAGTCCTTGTGCCTTCAAATCTCTGATCATATTCAGCAGCTCTGGAATCTGCATGGCTTGATTGATTCCAACAGTTTCGCTCCAGAACGGTTTCATCACTGGAGGATTTCCTGAGCGGTTGGGTAGTTGGGGTTGATGGTTCGATGCATAAAACCACTCCTTCTGCCAATCCTTAAGGCTTTCCTTGGTTGAATAATCCAAGTAAACTGGTTTCATGCCCTGACGGAACTGGATTACTACTTTTCCCACCACTTGCGATGGTCCGCTTGATGTCTTCACTCCGAATAAATGGCGGAACAAGGCAAAGTGTGGGTCTATTCTGAGGAACGCCTCACACAGGTGGATGTATATGGACAGATTCAGAATAGAGTTGGGATTCAAGTGACACAACTTAATTCCATAAAATTGCAATACTCGACGAAAGAAGTCACAAGTTGGCAAACCGAAACCAACTTTGTAAAATGCCTTCCATACCGTGAGCTCCTCGGTTTCTTCAGTGGGGTACTCATGCCCGTGAGCGCACCTCCACCGACTAATCTCTTGGGCTGCTAGGAAACCATCTGCTTCCAGATTCTTGATATATTTCTCCTTCAGTATACTGGTTGGCCAGTCACTGATTGGATCTTCTAAGCATGGAATGTCTCCACCGGGCGCTGCTTCATCGGTCGCTACGACTTCCTTCATGGCTTCTGCTTTTCTCTTCGCGCTCTTGCTTCGGCTGGATCCTTCTCCACCGGCCATTGCAGTCTCTTGAGGCTTGGCGTGGATGGGATTAGGGCTCGAGGAGGTTGCGGAAGTGTTTGCGCAGTCTTAGGATTGCTAACAGAGCAACTGTCGCTAAACCTAGATCTGTTTCGCAAAAGGCGTGCGGATACAAGGGAGGCGAACGGTTTATATTGACTCTTCGAATCGTTACTTCGGTACTTTTTATTTTGGTCCTTTCTTGATCCTATATTTGAATTTGTTCAAATTTAGGCTCGGGGGCTGCGGGAATATTTTCAGGAAATATATTTCTGAAATTTTTTTGTTTCAGTTGATAAATTCAAAAGGAGTTCTAAAAGAACTCGGACTTCTTCGGAAATTAATTCTTTTCGGGTTCGAACTTCGAAAGAGCCTCGAATTTCTTCTTCAAAGATAAACGAGGCTCGGGGGCTGCCCAATTGGGCGCACCTAGTCGGTGCGCACCAATCCGAACTTCAAGAAGATTTATGAGCACTTCATTACCTATTGAACAGCATGGTTGCAACTTCCAAAAGCAAAAAACCCTGCGGGCTTCAAACAACCCTGGTGGGTCTCCAAGAACCCTGCAGGCTTCAAACAACCCTGGTGGGTCTCAAAGAACTCTGTATTTTCAACAGTGCTGTTCTTCAGGAGATAAGGTGCTCGGGGGCTTGTGGGTGTAGAGTCCTAATGGACTAAACAACCCTGGCGGGCCATCCTATGGGCCGGCCCAAGTACAAGACTTGACGTACAAGACAAGGATTAGTCCTAGTCGGTTAGGATAAGCTATATTAGGAAATTAGAGATAAACTTGTAAAAGTTTCCTAACCTTATACGGTTTCCATGTAACCCTATCCTCCGGCATATATAAGGGGAGATAGGGACCCCATTCGAAGCATCTCATCTATACAAGACACATCATACATGACGTAGGGTATTACGCATATTGCGGCCTGAACCTGTCTAAATCGCCTCTTGTCACCTTCGATTCTAGATTCTCGACGACTTCTCCCTAAACCCTTCCCTCAGGGCATCCCCTCGAGAACGTAGTCAGCATAACTCACCGACATCGGGCCGTGTCTCGGGCCGGCACTATGGGCCGAAGTGGCGGCCCAAGCACTAACACCCCACCAGGCTGGGCCAGCCCGTGGCCCGATCAATCGTGCCTAGGGCCGGGCTTTTTAGGGCCGTGCCTCGGGCCACCCATAGTGCCTGGCCCGTTTGGAATACTACAGTTGCATTGGCGCTGTATGCAGAGGATCAATGCTACGATGCTAGAGGCGCAGGTTAGGGTGGCAACTCGTGTTAAGCTTGGGGAAGGATGGTTGGTATGCAAGGAGGAGGAGTTGCTAGAGTGGTTAGACGTACGTGTGATGGAAAGAACGAGGAGGACCTGTGAGCTTAAGGACATAGCTGTGCTTGCTTTGGTTGTGGAGGGCTCTTCAACTGAAGCGATAGCTCAAATTCCAAGCCTGTGGAAATCATCAGGTAGCTATGCTAATTGAGGAATAATGGGTGTATTTTGTTTGCTTGCATCACTTGCAGGTGACCAGGAACTTCTTTTTAGCCAGGCACATGGCTGGCTGGCAATGGAGTATATATACAAATTTATAACCATTATAGTGTCTATGTGCACCAAAACTTCGTAAGACTATATTTCTTTAAGCAGAGGTACGGTTGGGATTAGATGATGTACGAACTTGGTTAGATGATGTACTAACATGTCCGGGCTCGATCCGGTGTCAGCTGTCTCCTCCGGCTCTCCTCTCTGCTCGAAGGCAGCAGATGCTCGAGCTCCTCCATTTGGATAGCACGGGCTCTAGCAGACACTGCAGTATTATTACTTTTTACGTGCAGACTTTATGTGGTGGACCATCTCAGAACCATTTGGTCTACGACTTCAGAAAACCATATATTGCTTGGCCGGCATCGATGGATTCTTTTTAAGCCCGCAGCTTGAACTAACATATGGGATATTGGGATGTGATCTACATCTATAGAAATTAAATCTATCTTTTTCGTTCTCCGATCCACAAGGCCACGCAGATCCTGACCCGTCTCATACTAGCATATTCTTTCATGTGTTCCTGTAACTCTTGCATGTGCAGTCTAGAAATTATGTTCAAAAGCAAACTATTAATTAATTGCATATTCTCCTGATGACTTACTTAATCTTGAGATTAGACGGTACAGTCCCTTAAAGGTACTAGTATGGTTGGCGTGCCTCCCTAAAAAGAAACAAAATTTGGAGAAATCAGGAGAGAGGGGACATGTCAGCGTGAGCAGGGTCAGGGCCGGATCCGGGCTGAGGGGCTGCAGGCTAGATGCAGCCCAAGTAATCATGAATAGTCTTGGTAATGTTTGCTCGTCTTCAGCCCATAGAAGAAAGTCAATTATAGGCACACCTCTTCCCTCTTCCGCCGTCGAATCATCCGTTGTTCGTTTCCCTCCCCGATCAGCGCTCGGCGGCGTTCGTAGCGGCACATGCGCCCAGCGCTGCTCGGCATGGTGGTCTTCTGCTCTCCATTCGGATCCGAATCCAACTCGACTGCTCTCTGCACCAGCGTGCTCAGGATCTTCTCTCACAGGCGTACGTGGAACTCGTCCAACAACAGCCAGGCATTTTTCAGATTCCTACTGCATTCGGGGTTCGTCAAAGAGCTGGGTGCAAGTGATCGAGCACGATATGGAAAATCGACTATGCATATATATGAACAATGCACAAAGGGCGTAAAAAAATCAATGCACAAGCAACACAACGTGTTAGATGTAGTGGCTAAGCACTCGATTTAATTCCTGAAAATAATAGAGTCTCGACGAATTGAAGTTTGTAAGTAAGGTTTTCTTGCAGTAGCGTCTTGTAATCTTGTTGTTAGCTGAGGTGGAGACGGTAGCTGATTCTTAATTGTGAAATGTGACAATAAAATGGGTTATTGCAGTGTCAAGGATAACATAAAAGACGACATCAAGATCTGAAAAAAAATATCAACTGTGTAGTGTCAAATCTAAGTGTCCATCAGAAAAAAAAAAAAGGTGAAGTGCCTATAATGCATACGGGTAACTTTAAAGAGCACCATTGTGTCAAATCTAAGTGTCCATCAGGAAAAAAAAAAGGTGAAGTGCCTATAATGTATACGGGTAACTTTCAAGAGCACCATTCTTTGGTGCCATTGGTTATACGTCCCGTTTCAGTCACGACAACTTTGCTATCAAAATGTTTATAATAAACTGTCCAAAACAAAAGCTGTGTGATATCAGGCCATTTTAGTGAGTGCATTAGGATCGGCCACACCAACATGATGCTACAGAAATATAGCTTTTCACTTCACACAGCCACTTGCAATCCATCGCTACCATTCGCCTCTTCCCCAAATCCGATGGGTATTTCTTTGGAGGGCAGGGGAGTGTTATTGGGCGGATTTCACCTATGGCCCTATGGTGATTCTAACAAAGTACAAGCCCCTTCAATTTCTCGTTTAATACTTGATACATCCTCGTAATTCTTTGATTTCTTCAGGCAAACTAGGTTTCGGAGTGAAATAGAATTTTTATGCGAATATATGTTAACCTGCTATTCAGGATTTAGGTGAACAGGTTTTGGATTATTATGCATCCTAGGTATGCGCGCCAGAATACATAGCGTGAAAGCCACTGCTACATTCAGCTTAATGGGTCGTTTGATTTTGACTTATCTCCACCTTTGCCTTCTCAAATGCCAATAGGCAGCTATGCTTTTAGCCAACGGTCTACATTAAACGAATCCTTGCACTGGAGTGGACACAATATTAAGAAAGGACTTCTCACCTGATTATACTTTTTTTTTTGGTGTGTTTAATAACTTACTAAAGTTTGTCCGGCACTAAGACTGGTGACCTTAGGGAGTGGAAACATCCACAATGAGACTACAAGTGATCCTAGCATCACATTATTTCAGAATATAAGAAGCCAGCAAGGCCAGAGCATAATGGGATCCAATTCGAAACACTCCAATGGCTTTGTTGTTGAAAAAACTGTAGCCCTGAAAAAAAAACTGTAGCTACAAACATTCTTTCTGCCAGACAAACGAGATGGGTCTACCTAGTTGTACACTTTATGCAACTACATGTCCTCGTTTCCTTCAGCATCTTAGTTGTGTTTGCTTATTCAGCTGTTACGTTCATATCAGCCAATGCTCACCTTCATAATTTGTACTCAAGCAAGTGTACAATCTCCTGTTAGGAGCATATGAAAGTTACACGTAAGTACATAACACGTCTTACACATGTCCAAATGTTTCAGCTAGGTGTGTGATTATTTCTATGAAAAATGAAGTGGCTTCTATATGTGCTCACAATCTGTATGTGCCACCTGAGTAAAACCATGTATTCTTGATCAGATCAGAAAGAACTCATCGCAAAAATGATGCACCTGGGAAGAATCAGAAAAAAAAAAGGCATGGGATGGAACGACCATATGCCTGGCATCAAAAGTGCACAAATCTTCTAGGAGAACAGCTCATATGCAATATTCTTCACCAGTGGCAGTTAATGTACATGCATTTGAAAATATTCTTCACCAATCACCTTCTAGCAGAACAGATCATATGAGATATTCTTCACCAGCTACCACCACCACCAAGCACAACCCCTGAGCTACCGAGTAGCTGCGTTCTGAAATTTACCACTGCTATTTAATTTCAGTAGGCTCGTGCATGTACCTAGAGGCTAGAGCAAGACACAAGTTCGTAACATAGCGGAGGATAAGAACATCATTGCACAACTTTCTAGGGTTGGTTCGGCACAAGGAGCCACATTTGTTTCCGCGAAGTACTTGTAAGTTTCATGTGAAATAAGTGTGCTCTAAAAATGCGAACGAGAAGCCGCAATCATCATAAGGCCAGTCTCAGTGGGGGTTTCATAGACACAGTTACCTAGACTGGAAACTAGGTAACTGTGCCACAGGGGTTTCATGGTGATGAAACTCCCCTCACATCCCATGAAACTCCCCTCTTAATTACCCTACCATGTCAGCAAAACTGATGATGTGGCAGTGTGTTTAATGCCCATGAAACCTCCCATTGAGATTGGCCTAATGGTTAAGTGAAGCCGTTTCATCTAGAAGAATGGCGACCAATAAATTCTTCTATCATAATAATGCATTTTTTAATCAGATACTAATGCACTAGAATCCATGCACTTAATGGCTACTCCAGTAAGCACACAGTGTATTGTGTGATGTATCAAGAGTAAAAAATAAACATTGAGATTAAAAAGGGTGGCTTGGTGACCTGTAACGACCATCTTCAGATTCAGAAAGGTATTCATACCAGAGCATTAGTGACCACTTCATTTATTTATTTATTTTGCTCTCAATGTTTACCAATGTTTATTTTTAGGTATCTCTTGACCAATTCAAAAGCGGCAAATAACCACTTTAGAAAGCAAGATGAACCAACTTTTGTAAAAGAGCACATGCTCACAAAATAGCAGTATGCAGGGTTCCTTTACTGTATTCTGATCTGCTTCATCCGTAAGTCATCAAATTTGATATATCTTCCTGGAATCTCAGAAAATACGAAACAAAAGCAAGACAATGAAGATTTCATGCATAGCCTCGCAGGATGAGTTCGTATGCACATCATTAATATCAGTGAGATTATAGACTCTAAACAAAATACATATTCTACAAAAGAATTGCAATTTTCTTTATCACGGTATAGTAAGAAAAATCATAAGACCTTTTATTAAGAAACGAGATTCTTGCCTTATAAAAATACAATATGTGGGGCTTAAGGCATCAAAATTACTGTTGTGATGCGCAACTCGGCCACTCGGGCCTATTGCTATTGATATACAAGAGAGGTACAAGTGCACAGAACACCCTAGTATCCTATACTAGTAGGTAACTACATAACACATTCATCTAACAGTCAATATTACCTAGAGGATAAAACTCCATTTTACTCAGAACATATTCATCTAACAAAGAATCACTCAGTCATTTAATATTATTTTTCATTGTTCGTTACATCAGCGTGGTCAAGAGCAATATTTGCCCTAAAAATTCCAACGGTACCCTACTTTGCATGTTCAAGCAAATCTAATAGTTTGCCATCATATCAAAAACTCGAACTACGGGGGTTGGGGGGGTATGACTGCCCCTGGGTTTTTGCTAGGAGAAGACCTCTTACGCAGGTCGAGCAAAACTCCGAACCCCTACCCCACCCTTACATAGGGGCGCCGTTGCCTGTTTGAGTCGGGGCCGGGACCTTCCACATGCTTTGGAGTGGTGGGCTGGTGGCAGGTGAGGGGAATTTTGTATCCCCAGCCTGAAATTCGCGCACAAGGGGAGTTGAACCTAGGACCTGAAGAGTGCTACTAGGACCATCTAACCATGTCAGCCATCATATCTCATTCAATGTTATTCTAACTAATACAGATGCTCTGGAATACCAAGCCACCCCACAACAACAATGCACCACAATCAAACATGAAAGCTTTTACAGTTGTCAAAGCCTCATAGGTGGAATCTATTAGGTAGGTGCCAGACAAAATATTGAAGACTTTGTCTGACTGCTTTCCATCTTTAGAAAAACATTATTTTCATATGAACAAGAAAAGTAGGCAATTCACATATAACATTCTACCATGGTGGCTTAAGCAATATCTTTGCTTCCTGCTTTAAAAAAAATATATTTGTGTGCTATAAATAGGTCAGCATCATTGTAAACAACACTGAAACATTTGAACTCCTGGCTTCCTGTGGTAAGGCCAGTGAAGACTTCAAAGCATAAGATGGTTGCTAGTGTGCGTGTAATACTTGGAATTATAGGTAATTTATCTTTATGACTACCTATATCAAGTCACTTCATTGTTTTTTGACGGGAGAGCTTTTGCTGCTTACCTTGAAAGCAAATTAATTCAACTTGGTTATCTCTATGCAGGATGTACAGTCTGTATGCTTCTCTATTCAGCACCAATGTACATGATAATATCCTTAACTAATATGATCGTAAACACAGCATAGAGTACTACTTAATGCTGTATCATTTTCACTTTGTTTTCCAGATTGACATTTAAAAGAGTAATAAAGGAGGCTAGCGTAGGCGAATTCTCATGCATACCATATATCCTAGCTCTGTTCAGCTGCCTCACATATAGCTGGTATGGTTTTCCAGTTGTTAGTTCTGGGTGGACGAACTTGACAGTTTTCCTCATCAGCTCAACAGGAGTACTCTTTGAAATATCATTCATCAGCATATACCTATGGTTTGCACCAAGAGAAAAAAAGGCAAGTCATTTCTAAAGAACTCATGTTGTTCGCTTAAGGTAACTAGATGTTAAATCTCCGGCAATTTTTTCCAGTATATTGATATTGTGAGCTCAAATAAACAGTAAGACATCAGAAGATCAGCACTGTAAAAAGTAGAAGCAAATAGCTTTTCACCAACTACACAGTACAAAATTCTGCATACTGCCACTCTAATGATCATGTTTAGATATGTTGTAGCTCGTGTAACTAGTATATAGTTCACTTTAAAACTCAAAATTAATCAGTTCCTTACCCTTCATGCTGCAACATGTAAGTAATTATTGACTATTGAGGCTATGATGGGATTCCTCAGTCTACATGTTCAAGTAGCCCTGAATAAATGGATGTCATGTGACTATGTTACTATGTGAATGTGTAACTATAACTGAAACATGGCTACCCAAAGGCAGCAACAGAACAAATGTTAATTGGAAGGCATTGCTTTTTCTTAATATAGAAAAATCATATCACATATTCTTCTGAGACATGCGCAATACATGACAAGTATCTGAACTTTGATTTTCATTTCCTTTCCTTGAAAGAAATACAATGATGATGTTGCATCAGTTTTGTCCTGGTAGGTTGAAGTTTCATGCATGTTAACATGGGGTTCTGAAAGAACCATAGTATGCCCTAAAAAGGATTCAATATTCATAAGTTAACCAAGAGTCCTAATTATCTTGCAGAAGCTTGTTATCCTAATTCTGTCTCTTGTTCTGGCAATCTTCGGCATGACAATATTAATCTCAATCTTAATAATCCACACCCACCATGTGCGCAAGGTATTTGTTGGAAGTGTTGGTGTGTTGTCTGCCATGCTGATGTACAGCTCTCCCCTTGTTGCTGTGGTGAGTACTATTAGTTATGGCAGCTCCAGAAACATGGAATACATGTACAAACAGCTAGGCATCATGACAAAAGCATGCACATGGATCTAAGACTGACAAAACGATTAGATTACAAACTCATGCTCACGTTACAAGAAGTGCAAAGCTATAATAAGTTCCATAAGATAGACAAAACTCAATGAATAGTTCTCATATACCATCGTACTTTCAGAGAAAACGAATATAGACAAGGAAAAAAACTAGAGGAAAATGTTTCTAAATAAGCACCTTGATGCTTTTGAGTTATTGGCAAATTGTCTAATAATTTAACCTTTGTGCACTCCCACAATTGCAGAAACAAGTTGTAAGGACGAGAAGTGTGGAGTTCATGCCGTTCTCCTTGTCATTGTTTACCTTCTTAACCAGTTTAATCTGGATGATATATGGACTCCTAGGGAGGGATCCTTACATCATGGTTAGTAACTTAATATGCAATCTTGTCAAATGAAAAAAAAAATGTGCATATATAAATGAAATAATAAAAGTAGGGCCTCCCCTGGTGCTCTGGTCTAAGCAAACTGTATATGCAATCTAGACTTAAAAATAAAATAAAACGTGTTATCAATGTGACTCATGTGCCCTCATTTGGCACAACCACATTATCATACTAACCCATTTTTTTTCTTCTGAAGTCACCAAACTGCGTTGGGTGTGCAACAGGCATTCTTCAGTTAGTTGTCTACTGTATTTACAGAAGAACCAAGGAAACCCCCAAAACATGGAACAATATGGAAAATGATATGGAAATGGTGACAAGTTGTAAAGATGTGACAGGACATAAACCTTAAGATGGAACATGTATACCCGCTTTTCCCCACATGCAGCAGTGTTGTATACCTAATATCCGAGGGAATATGATGGTGCCATTTAAGTTTAGATATTCACTTATTTGTTTGTTGTTGTATTATCATGCAGCTAAATTATCTCAAGAAATCGTTCAGAGAAAAGTCAGGAGGTCAGGATCTTCCATGGTCACTCATAAGATCAATGTAAATGAGATCCACAATAAGTCTAGATGTTGGGTCCACATAAAAACTGGAGTCCATCGATATAACAAGTGCAAGACACGCACAGATCAAATAGATGGGTTCTCGAACATTTCAAAAGCTAGCAATAGCAATCATTAGCTACCCCTAGGGTTGAGACATTTAAAGTGCAAAGTTAATGATTGACTCCGTATATGAAGATTTTTGGTGTCTTTAAAGCTGAGTTGATCAAAACAATGTAATATCCATGGCGTGATTTATGTCAAAACTCAAGGAAATATAATCTTCATATTGAGCTCATACCGTGCAAGACCTCTTCTTGACAGTAGCTTCAACTTTCCAATGGGCAATGGCATTATCCTTCGAACTGATTGTATCTCTGGTTCCTTGTAAATGATACATATAGATTAGAAACATGTAGAACCGATCAGTTTGGTAGCTTTAGCACACATTCAGTTGTCTGCTACTTTCTAGAGTGAGTTCGCCCACACCTTTTCACATTCAATGCCCAACAAGGAAAACAAAACAAAATAAAAAAGCGGATTCTATGAAACTGATTTGAGTCATGGAACAGGAATAAATAAAGATAATATAATTATATTTAAGTGAAACTTACATTGACATCCAGAATCCTCGGTTTAGTTAAATGGACACTATCCAAGTTCATATGACTGAATGAAAACACATCCATGTAACAGAGTCAAGTAGCAGATACAATTAAAATACTGCCAAACAGAAGAATATTAAATCATGTTTTTCTTCAATTAGTGTAATATGAACTCTTAGCAGCACAGGTACAAAAGGGCACAAAGAATATTGAAAGTGCATCATGAGTTCCAAAGCCTGCAAAGAGAGCAAAACAGAGAGCTGACATTTTCAACAGCACAATAATTCCATGTGCAATGACTATGTATCTGTTCAATCCTAACAAGTAAATACTTCCCTACTCACTCACCTAAATGTGTGCATTCATGGTTAGTAATTTACACTGACAAAATGAACTCCTGGGTGATACTAACGCCGTAGTCCCAGTCAGTGGCACAGGCATACTCATGATGCCCAGATAACCAGCCAAGGAACAAATATGAGTGAATTTGAAGATGGTTGCATGATAATTTCCAGCATGTGATCGTGTAATGTCAAAAGAACATGCGATGGGTGAAAACTGCAAATAAGAACTAGCACCTTATAATAAAGTATTACATTAACATATTAGTTTTATACAATGCCAAGTCTGGCTAGGCACAGCTCTCAGTGAAGGAGTTCTGGACAAACTGCGAAATCACTTTAACAGCTTCCATTTCAACATCATGTTGATTTAAACTTCTAGCCTCCAGGTATTTTTTGCCGATCTTAAAAGAGTGGTCACCGCCATCAATAATATGCAGTTCATTCTTGCAGGACATCTTCTGGCGAGTGGCCTCAAGTCTATCTAAGGGACACAAGGCATCTTTACTTCCCTGTTAACACAATTATAAAGAAAAAGAAATACCATTTATTGCCTTCACTTTACAAAACAGGGGGAAAATAAGAGAAATTCCATTACCTGAACAAACATTGTTGGAACCTTCATCTGTAATAGTATCTCATCTCTCACTGCTCCATTCACTCCCTACATTGAATAAAGCACAATGATATGAAAAAAATGGTTCCTCAAACTACAATTTTATTATGATCAGTACAGGTTATGGGATAGCAAACAAGGTGATCAAGGTCAGGTTCCCAGGACAGGTAGGAGCAGAAAACAAGCATGTTCAGGGAGGGGCAAGGAAATTCGTAGTGTCATCTCCAGAAATGCATGTATTGTGGATCACCAATTACAAAACTTCAATTTATAAAGCTACAACATAGTGTGTGCAAAACCAAGTAGTTGAAAGTCAGATAAACCATCATTTGTCCTAATCAAGCTACAAGGAAAACACAAATTCATTTCTTATCTGGACCTCAGTTAAGAGTTTTACCAAATAAAAGATATTATTGAGGTACAAGGGAGACAAAAAAAAAAAGGTAATGCAGATCGATAAACAATGGCAGGAAAAGAACCTTTAAAGGGTAACCCAAGCATACGACAGCAGAAACATCAATTTCATCAGAGCTTGCCACCATGCAGCTGACCCTGAGAATGTTGATACACCAGTTAGATACTCATATCGGAAGAACATGTAGCATTGAAGCATTACAATTTACAAGTATTTCAATTTGTCTACTGAAAACTACCTCGACCCCATGGACTTCCCCATCAGAATTAGTGGATGGCCCGGGTACTTGCTGGCAGCATCCTTCACGATGCCCAGATGATGATCAACAAGCTTCTCTGCCTTTGGCGGTGCCCTGCGCTTCCCACCTGACATATCTGCAAGTTGACATTGTCTGCCCACTTAGCTCTTGCTAACAAATTTCGATCCAATCCAACGAATTAACGAAATGACGTAGAATGAGTAACAGGTTAGCAACTAGTTTGCTGAATCAACTAACATGGGTAGTCAAAGGTCACCACTTCGACGGTATCCAATGCGTCCTGCACCATCTCCTTCCAGCTAGCAGAATCAATCGACGGTTTAGCACATCATAATGCAGGTATCACAAAAGATTACTGTTTTACTAAGAGTGTATCGTAAGATCCGATTAACCGCTCGAGCGAGCTAGCGAGAGAGGCAACTTACTGGACCATCCAATCGGAGGAGGAAGGGCCACCGGCGCCGTGGGCGAAGACGACCACCGGCTGACGTTTTGGGGTCCGCAGGGGAGGAGGTGGCGCCGGCGCCGGCGAGCTCTGATCCGCGCGGCGGCGCTTGAGAGCCATGAGGAACGGCGACTCAGCGGCGGCAGGAACCCTAGGTTGGGACGGAAATGGAGTGGCGGCCGCCTGAGCGCGGGAAACTCCTCTTGCTTCCCGCCCTTCCGTGGTCGGCCCGGGCGGCGGCCACTTTGGTAGTGGTTTTTTTTCTTGGTTTCTTAACCTACTTTAATTAATATTTTATCGAGAATTTTGTGTGAACAAACATTTCATTTAGAGTGTGTTTGGTTGGTTGAACCATATGATTCATGTATGAGATGATACAAAATAATAATAATTCTCTTGTTTGGTTGGGTGAATTGTACCAACTCATCTAGGATGAGACCATCCCACTTAATACACTGTTGTACTAGTTAAAGTGAACCAAGTGGTTCAAGCAAATTGGTTGAACCATCCCATCCAAGATCATCCATCCATGCATCATGTGGTGCATACAACCAAACACACCCTTACATAACGCACCTGGCCTAAAAAAGCTAAGCTCAGGACGTCGATTAAGTATCTTTCAGTTGTTATGTGTTAAAAAACTAAAACTGGCTATTTGGAAAGACAAACAACTATAGCGCAGATTCAACAGCAAATCTCCTTTGAGTTTATTTAAAAACTATTTTCTCCGTTTCAAATTATAATCCGTTTCACTTTTTTATTCCAAGTTCGACTACTCGTCAAATTTGTACAAACATAGTCAAATTTAAGTTATTTTGAAAAACTTTAATTAATAAAGCAAGACATAAAAAATAGATTTTGCAATTTTTTAAATAAGACGACTGGTCAAAATATGGTGTTAAAATGTCAACCGTTATGTAATTTGAAATAGGTAAAGTAGTGGATAGATTAGAATAAGAGGGGTTATAGGGGAAGTCAACTTTATTTAAACTCAACCCTCTCCATTATACTTCAATCCACTGCATTCATTCCGCTTGTTTTACAGACAAACCTCAAATAAAATTCTTTTACCATCGTGTCTTACTTTTGGACACAATCTCATTTCAATGTGGTTACATCTTACGAAACTTGCTGTTATCAAAACATTTATGAGTTGTGTTTCGCGAATAGCTTCTTATCTTTCAGCCAACATTTTTATTAGTAACTCTGTCCAGTGACTCTTCGCTGAAGGTTTGGTGTAAGAGAAGTTAAGCTATTCGTGGTTTATTTTCAAACGAGATACCAATAGGTAAAACTCTAAATTTAATTATATATATGGTTAGGCAATTCCAAACATTTTTTATTTAAAATGCTGTAAAAATATTTATTTGGTTAATAAGCTTCTCTTAACTAGAGAAACTTTCCACCGTTGCAAGTCCAAGAATACTCGAATTGCATGGTGTCATCATCATACTCCGTATATATTAGCTTGCCCCACTCGATACCCACGGGGATGTTAGGCCATGTTAAGCCTTGCATGGCTGATGTTTTTTTTAAGCTTTCATCTACTGCCATGGCGATAAACCCATGAAGTCCAATAGCCGTGCTAACTTTTAATCTGGACCACAATTTTGTGCCTCTTTGTGCACACCAGCTCAACCACCCACCAACGGGCCACTCACATTATGTTTGATTCTAAATCATCCGATGATTCACATAGATTAAAAAAAGGTTAATGGATTTCTAGAATCAAAATTAAACCTCACTAGTGCCTAATTTCCATTGAGTTTTTTGCGACGCCTGCTGGCCTCATTGTGAATTTGCGATGAAAAACCGTTGTCTTGTATAGAGTTGGCTTGATGCTCAAAAGTAAAACGGTTTTCACTTCTCTTGGAAATAATACATACAAAGATAGACGTGCATCTTTCATGTTAAACCTTCGAAATGATTCATAAAAAAAGACCTTCGAAACGAAAGAGTAGTACTCCTTTCATTCTAAATTATAAATTAATCTAATATTTTTGGTAAGTCAAACCATTCTATGGCGCTGTTTGCTGCGCTGCTGCTGCTAGTCATTAGGGTTGTTGCAGCTAGCAGCTGCAGCAGCAGCAACAGTAGCCGCAACTCAACAGCTAGCAGCTGCAGCGCAGCAGCAGTGCACCGAATAGGGCCTATGTTTAACCAAAATTATGGAGGAAATCATAAAGTTTTATGGTACCGTATAGATATAATATGAAAATATATTCAATGAAGAAACATAATTGTACTTATTTGATATTATGTATTATTACTTTGTTGTATTTTTTTTGCGAGTACTTTGTTGTATAAATTTGATCAAACTTAAGATGCTTTGACTCACCAAGCAACTTAGAAAGACTTGTAATTTGGAAGAGATTAATATCTAACAGTTCATGTAAACCGTTACCTCCTAAGATAGTAATATGTACTCAGCATACCTTATTAGCATTGGCACAACAAATAATTAGCGCCGAGAGTCTTAAAAAGAAAGTTTTCAGATCAAGGCAAAAAAGAGTAAACAACTTGTCAGGTGGGTGCAGATTGGTCCAACAAGTTGTAAAATGCTCAATTTAGTATGACAGCTTGGCAGGTCGATGCATATTGGTCCAACAACTTGTAAAATGCTCAAGTTAGTGTAATAATTTGGCAAATTGGTGCATATGCAGTGTAAATATTACTTTGACGGTGTATTTGTCTATACACAGAGGGATATGAGGGTATAAGGCATATATTGTGTCATTTTTTGATTATGTTTGTGGATAACATGACCAAAATTAGTTCTGATTTTTATCATACTATTTTAATTTGATGCCCGGATATTTTCTTATAATTTTTCACTTTTTATATTTTCATCTAACCACAATAGAAGTATTTTTTAAAAAGATTAAGAAAATCAGCAAATGCTTCATATTGCCTTAGTGAATTAACTAATTGTTTTTATTTATTAAAAATTATAGTTCAAATTAAAGGGAAAGAAGTCTTTATGTAAACTTAAAAACATAAATAGGCATAAATCAAGCTAATTTTGCTTTATAGAAATTGTCTATAAGACTTAGAAGAAAAATATTTTATATGGAGATAACAAAATATCTCTTATTTTCTAACGTGAGTATATTTTTAATTTCATAATAAAGGTTCTTGTCTTGGATAAATATATCGTCACTATTAACGTGAATATCAATGGCCACACAATGGTCTGTTTTTTGTTTGAATGTAAATATACCATGTATTTGCTATTTGTTGTGGCCAAATACACGTTAATGTAACATTTGGACCATGTATGCACTAATTTGCCAAGTTGTTGCACTAAGTTAAGTATTCTACAAGTTATTGGCCTAATCTACAACTACATATCAAGTTGTTGCACTAAATTAAGCATTTTACAAGTTAGTGGACTTATTTACACGCACCTGACAAGTTGTTGTATGGTGGGTGCAATTAAAAAAAATCAGAAGTGAAGAACGACCAGAGAGCACTATCACAATACCTAAAAAAGATGACAAGATAACGTGACTCAGAATCCAGTTCCATAAAACCACTTAGTTAGCATACACGACCTCCAGTATAAAAATAGCACCCCACTCCCTCTCCCTGCATTGCTACCACAACACTCACATACTGCTTCTTACTTGGCAGCAGCAAAGATGGCCAGTGCAGCGGTCTGGTCGGCCTCCATCCTCCTCCTGGCTGTAGCCATATCTTCCTCGATCTCTAGCACCTCATCACTCCCATTGACGGCGGCTGTGAAGGCAACAGACCACACCATCACCAAGGAGAAGAACAACCTGCTACCGGTGCACAATGACCATGCCAAGGAGGAGATGGAGGAGGCCAAGGCCGGGGTGCAACGAGGCAGTAGTGCTACCGAGAAGGTAACGAGCTTGGCGTCCGCTGAGGAGGAAGGAAAGAAGACCGGGTCCAATTGGGGAAAGGCCAAGAAGCTAGACGACGACGACGACGACGATGATAATGATGATCCAGATCATGGTCGAGACTCAGACCAAGACCAAGACCAAGACCATGATCACGATCACGATTCGGACTCGGACCATGATCACGATTCAGACTCGGACCATGATCGCAATCACGATTCGGACTCGGACCATGATCGTGATTCAGACTCGGACCATGATCGCGATCACGATTCGGACTCGGACCATGATCGTGATCATGATTCGGACTCGGACCATGATGATGACGACAACGACGAGAGTGAAAAGAAGAATAAGCATGCAGCTCAGGGGAGGAAGGGAGCGCCAGGTGGCAAGCGCGATAACCAGCTGCCTGAAGTAGCGGAAAAGGTCTGAGCTTCATTCATGCATGCTTCCTGCAGAGATCAGCATGAACAATGAAGCTTAATTAGTAGATGGAGTGCTTATTACCTTTGTGTTTGTAACTTTAAAATAACTGTAACATGCTGTGTGACCCTGCTATTAATTAATAATGGGTTCCTGTGAGCAGAATGAATGGAAATTTGAACCTGACAGTCCATCATCATATAAGAAAAATGCACTAGCTCGCTGCTCGCAGACTAGCTGTTTACAGGCATAATATAGCAAGGCAGCCCAAGAGGACCGCCAGCCCAGCCCAACTCAATCAAACCAAGACAGATTACACATTTGGGCTGTCTTTTTGGGGCCCACGGTTGCTATTAGATGAAAGTCGGTGGGCCAGAAGTCGCTTTTCCTTTTCTCAAAAAAAAAGAAGAAGAAGGGAGAAGTTGCTTTTCCTTTCGCGCCAAAAATGTTTAATTCATGCAGAAAAAATATGAGCTAAAAATATTTAGTATGTGGAACAACTTCAAACTATAACATCGAGCATTTAAGATTATGTAAGAACACTTGTGAAACCAATGTCAAAAAAGACACCATCATCACTCGTCCAAGAAATCGTCGTAGGATTGATTTTCTCTAGAGTATCCCACAAGGATGAAATTGAAGGCACCCGAAAATGGTACCAAGAGACAAAATGACGCCTAATAAGTGCATTACCGTCGTCGGCATTGATGCAACAATGGGAAGGCATACGCGCGCATAAGTTTTCATAGACATCCTCTGGCCTAGCAGGGAGACAGATATAGGAGCAGGGAGAGGTGGTGGTGTGGGGTTTAGCCAGCCTCCCAAGCCGCTGCTAGAGCTGGTGCAGGGGCTGATACTATGAGTCTGAGGACTTGCTCATTCACGCGTCATTTGGGTACTACACATTGCTGAAAATAGAACAAAGAAACTAATATCAACCGATTCAACTCATGTCAGTCCAGTTCAGATCTGTTTTAGTAAGATGCAAAGCCGATATCTTGTAGTTCTACTGGTTAGCATTTTTTTTTTCTGACATGCTAGTTGCCCACTTGCATTGGACTTCATTGATGTGCCGTGTTTCTGGATCTAACAGACATACAGCGTTGCCTCGTTGAAAATATTTGTTTTTAACTGCTCCTCACATTAATTGTGTTCCTTCCAAGTTGCTATCCCTGCATGCAGTATCGCATTGTTTCTGTTACCAATGTATAGTTATTAATCATGCCAGTGCAAAATAAAAGCCCATCTGCTTCACTTCAAATAAGTAAGGAAATAAAACATTATACCTTCCATTAATCGGTAATAATTTTCACCTTCTGTAATTGAGCATTATTATTCTATGTATAAATATTTCATCTATTGATTGTGGTGAATCATGCCCCTTTTTTAAACATACATCCAATATGTTCCTCATATATGATATTTATCAAGGGAGATAGTACAAAAGACGAATGGCAATTAATTAAATACAAAACAAATCCTAAAAAATAAAATCACACCAAAAGCCAAGCATGCCGTCTTCTTCCCTTTGATTGATTGCCACCCGTCACACCTTGAAAATTGCACAAAAAAATATGCCAAGTGAAAGGAACAATTGTAAACGCTCTCACCATGCTCTCACCATACATGGTTTAGAAGATCGCAAGAACCATTCGCTGCTAACAATGAGACCTAGAAGCCACATAAAGAACATCGTCCGGGGATCACCCTAATCAACACATGCTTGCAATCCTTTACACCTCCAGAACAAATTAAAGGATTGGAGAAACCAAACCTTGCTGCAGTTCAAACTGAAAGAAGAGGTTAAATTGTTCGCGTCACATAAGGCAGTAGGTTGCTTTCCCTAATTACACATCAATTCCCAATATGTGAAGAGAGCCTACATATCTGGCAGAATCTAATCTCACTAACCCTTCATCGTTGCTAGAATGGACGTCAATAAGGTAGGGATCGGAGAGGCCAAAGAGACCTTGTTCCAATGCTCTATCATTACCGATAGGGCTTGGCGACATCGTACCGGAGGCACCCGGATGGCGATAGGGAGTTGTTGGTGAGTGTAAAGAAGACGCACGAGGCGGCGCAAAGGACTCGGTGGGAAGGCTCTCTCTCTCTCTCTCCCCCCCCCCCGCACCTGCCACCTGAATCTAAGCTACATCTTCCGACCTCGCCCCCAGGCCCGTCACCGCGTATTGGTAGGGAGGCAGACCCGAAAGAGAGTTTGGGGTTGGGAAGAAAGATAAGGGATAAGGGGTATGTTTGTCTTTTCACATGCTTTTGTTATTTTTTAATTGATTTATTCATACGCAACTAACGGTATTGAAAACAGGGATAAACAGAGGATTCATCTCTATAAAGTAGGGGTAAAAATATAATGTCAAAAAATAGTGGTAAAATCATTATTGACGTTCAGAGTAAGGGTTAAAATGCAATATTCTCAAAATATATTTATGACTACAAGAAATTTAACCCAATCAATATTTTATTTGCATGTTATTGAGTCCAAAGTTTAACGCTTGATGTAACAATAACATACTTCATAAACTGGGTTTCAAAACTTCAAACTAGGCTACACAATGGAACTTCCACTAGCAGCAGCAGACCGACACTGTGCTGCCTCACTACATACCTAGCTCGATCATTAAGGTCCTAATCCTACCATCAAGTGATCGGCGCTGCATGTGCCGGCAGCTGCCAGAAAGGGATGCAGATCTATCCAACGGGAACGAAAGAGAGAAAAATGGAGAAACACGACCCTCTTTTTCTGGCACATACGAAGGTGGCATAGTAATCCTTGCATGTGACACAGATCGGTGTGATCATAAATAATTTATCCTTGGATAATAAACTTAGCAAATTTTGATACAGCCACATGGAGCTGTACAAAATCGAAAAGTCCTCCGCGTCAGGATCTATCAATATCTACTGCGGCTCCTTGACCCCCTCCCTCTCGGCTTCTTCCGGTAACGCCCAGAGGGAGTGGATCCTAAGAGCATCTCCATCAGAGCTCTCAAATGAGCCTCTATCTCTTATTTTAGTCTCCCAGTAGAGAAAACATATCTAGCCTGACCTCTAAACAAGCTCCTATTTTGGGGAGGCCTCCAAATTATGGTCCAAAGGCTTTAGAAATGGATGCCCTCTAAATTTAGTCACCTCACTGGAGTTGGAGCCTTGGAGGCCCGTAAATTTTTTATGGGCTGGCCTCTAAAAGGAATATAAAGGCTATAATTTAAGGGTCCGACTAGAGATGGTCTAAGCCTATATTCTTACAGCGATTGCAAGCGATCTTTGTACCCAGCAAGAAGTTGTTACTGCAGTCATCAATTGCACAAAAAAAACTTGTATTTTTTTAATCTCAGATGAGCGTCATGTTTTTTTTAGGAAATAGGAGGGTTACCCCTACTGATTATAAATATATTAAACGATAAAAAATTTACAAATTACATCAGGAAACAAAAAAAAACTCTTAAAGATTACATAAAATTGTTCATCCATGATTGCATCAAATTCGGCCAGTCCCTCTTTGGTCGTAGAACAACTAGAGCAAATCGGCCAGTCCCTCAGTGCCTCTTGCATTCATCGAGACTTGGCTATATGTTTATAAAGATCAAATCTTTTCTGACCATCCAAATTTCCCAGCACATAATTATGATTGCATCCATGAAGAAAGGGATGTTCAAGTGATATCTAAAGTCAAGCATAGTTTGGAGTAGATCATTGGGCGTCATGTTTTTGGAGGAAGAAAACAACCTTAATTGATATCTGTGTAATCTTCTTTTCTATACAGATTTACAGATTTTTATTATCAAGCTGCATTATTTTACTTATACAGATTTGAGACGCTAGGTAGTAGGTAGTGTTGTGTCTCTTTTAAAAATAGTCTAACGCACTTGGCCAGATGAGCAGTAATTAGTGGTGGAGGCAGGACCTGATGTTCTGGCCATGCTGCTTTTGCAGCCGTGGCCCGTGGACTTAGAGCAAATAAAATAATTAATTCACTTAAATATCGAAAGAGTAAGCTCTGATCCCATGTGTGTCAACAGTCTAAATCAACCCGAGTGATCCTGGCTCCGTCGTCTATGGTAGTAATAAAATGGGAACTGGTGCGTAATTTTGGATGGAATCTAATGGCAGTTTTTTCATCTTTGAGTTGGTATCCGATGGTTGTTTTTACACCATGTTGACAGCCATGCCACATGCATTTTATTCACATGTGAGCTTTTTCGATCAGCGAAAATAGGAAAAATAATCTCAAAAGAAAGGATGTAATTCCTTCTTGCACTATCTATTATATGATCCGGTCCGTTAGACTCACAGCTGGGTGGAGAACTGGAGATATGATTTATAGTTCTTGCAGATATGGATGCCAAGTGGGTTTAATTTTGTGGTTAGCAAAACTGAGGTTGCTGTGGTTTGCGGGCTGCATGATGAGATGTCTTGTTTGGTTCTGAAGTTACACCACTACAAAAATACTTGCCGGCGCCAACAAAATTGAAGTTATTATAGACAAATCATCTATGCCGTCTCGTAATAGGATCAGTGAAAAATCCACCAAGTTTTGTTTATCGCCTCAGTTACCTCGGAGACTACCCCTGTCGATTCTTATTACGAACAGTCGAGTAATAGTCTTGCAGGCAGGTAGGACAGTCGTCGAGGATATGTGTATCATCTCCACGACTCCACATCTAATTATACGCTAGTTGAGTTTTATATGAAAATTGTAGAATTTGCTTGACAGCTAAATGGAGCAACAATAGACTCATCATGTACACCTTACTTCATACTATGACTAGAATGCTCATAGCTTCTTTAAGCTCAGGAAAAAATATCGAGATCCAGTACTGACAATAAATGCAAGATACTATATAGTGCCGACTACGACTATTATATCGCAAAATGAAGGAGCCACGAGGCAAACGTGGTCATCTTCTGACTTTGCAATAAGAAACGCAACGAACGAAAGAATCACTCGCTCAGATCTTAATTACCCTCTAATTCTTCGTCAACTCAGCCACATGCAACGTCCAATCCAGAGCTCACACACTTACCAACCATCCAGGAAAAAATATATATAGGCTACTACATAGAAATGCATCCCAGGCAAACTACAGAAAAAAGTTGCAAGGGAGCTATGAAGACCTGCAGGAGCCTCCCCATGGCGGAAGCCGCCGTGGTTGCGGCGGCCACCATCTTCTTCTTCCTCTCGACTACGGCCCTGCCGGCGGTGGCTGCCACCGTCGAGCACACCTTCGTTGTAAGTATGCATCCATGATTCACGATCTATTCCATGGCCTCGACTTTCTCTGCTAGTTCTGCATACTGCTATCAGCTGACATGCATCTCCGTCCTGAACTGAATGTTTATGCAGGTGAGCCAGATGACCATGACGCACTTGTGCAAGAAGACTCCCGTCACCGTCGTGAATGGGCAGCTCCCAGGGCCAACGATCGAGGTCACGGAGGGAGACTCGGTGATTGTTCACGTCGTCAACAAGTCACCCCACAACATAACAATCCATTGGTAATAACTTTTGTCCAACTCCAAGTGTACGTCGAAGGTAGATATTAGAGAAATATGCATGCATGGTTCTAAGTTTTCTGATGCAGGCACGGAGTGAGGCAGCTGCAG
Organism: Digitaria exilis; assembly: GCA_015342445.1. Classification (NCBI taxonomy): domain Eukaryota; kingdom Viridiplantae; phylum Streptophyta; class Magnoliopsida; order Poales; family Poaceae; genus Digitaria; species Digitaria exilis. The sequence goes on from JACEFO010002303.1 coordinate 600,734, forward strand.
AACGGCTGGAACGATGGGGTGCCCATGGTGACCCAATGCCCCATCCAGCCTAACCAAAACTTCACTTACCGGTTCAACGTCGCCGGGCAGGTAGGCACCCTGTGGTGGCACGCTCACGTCTCTTGCCTCCGGGGAACCCTGCACGGCGCCATCGTCATCCGGCCAAGAGATGGAACCAACTCATACCCTTTTCCTAAGCCTGACCGCGAGGTGCCCGTCGTTATAGGTCAGTTAACGTCTCAGCATCTAATCACAAAAGATATATATGAGCATATTTACATAGCAAAATTAGACGCCCTGAAAAAAAATCTATATCTATGGGAATCAATATAACTAGTTTCAACTTTTGCATGATTGTACAACTAGTTAGTAATAGCCTACTAGCTAGGTTTGTTCTAATCAAACTATTTTAATGAAGTTTGACCAAACATATACGAAAATATATCAAGATCTATGGTGCCAAATCAATATGATTGTGCCCTGATTTAATTTGGTGCTGTAATAACCCCAGGCGTTCTGACTGTGAATTGTTAATGGTGGCAGGGGATTGGTGGTCGATAGACCTTGCACAGGTAGACAGGAAAATGCAGGACAATTTCTTCGATTATTTCCCCAGTGGATCCACACTTAACGGCAAGCTTGGAGATCTATTCAATTGCTCTGGTAGTTAACAAACTACTGCATCCTAGCTACTACTACATCTATCTCCCGATCGAACTGTGTTTTCTGTTAATGAATAATAAATGGAGCTGTGCTTGGGTTCTGAAGGTGTTCATGAAGACAGCTTCATGCTGGACGTGGAGCCTGGCAAGACATACTTGCTTCGAATCATCAACGCCGGTCTCTTCTCCGAGTACTTCTTCAAGGTCGCCGGTCACAGGTTCACCGTGGTTGGCTCCGACGCCAACTACGTCACCCCCTTCACCACAGATCTCATCGTCATCGTCCCCGGCGAGACCGTCGACGCTCTGCTGGTCGCCGACGCACGCCCCGGCAAGTACTACATGGTCGCCTTGCCCAACCAGGCGCCATTGCCGGACACCCAAACCCCAGAGCCCGCCACGAGAGGCATCGTTCGATACACCACCTCCGGCCACCACCACCACCGCCTCGGCAATGCCGGCAACACCGGCAAACCGGCGGCGGCGCTACCTGTCATGCCTAACCAGCACGACGTGGCGCAGTCACTCTACTTCCACAGCAACCTGTCCAGCCTTCAACATCCACACCACCCGGTCCCACAGGTGCCCAAACGTGTCGACGAACACATGTTCGTCACGCTCGGGTTGGGCACGGCGTGCCGACATGGCGGGTTCAAATGCAACTGGGACGTAGAGAGCGAGACCGGCCTTGTTGCCACCATGAACAACATCTCCTTCATGGTCCCCACGGCGCCATTGCTGCCGGAGCACTACCGCCACGTCGGCAGCCAGCTGAGCACGCTGGTGGAGCTTCCAGACAAGCCGCCCATGGTGTTCAACTTCACCGACGTGTCGTTGATCCCCGTTGGACCCAAGGAGAAGAAGCTGGAGACGACGTACAAGGCGACGCTGGCGAGGTGGTTCCGGTACGGATCTGCGGTGGAGATCGTGTTCCAGAGCACGGCGATGCTGCAGGGCGACTCCAACCCGATGCACCTGCACGGGCATGACATGTTCGTGCTCGCGCAGGGGGCCGGCAACTACGATGAGGCTAGGGACGTGCCCAAGTACAACCTGGTGAACCCGCCGCGCAAGAACACTGTGGTTGTCCCCAATCTTGGGTGGGTCGCCGTCCGATTTGTCGCCGATAATCCAGGTTGGTACATGATTCCATTACAGTTTAGTATCCTCATAGATCTTCCCGTGCATGATAGCCTAGCTCATTATGCCATCAATGTCTCTAATGATCGATTTGTATTAGTAGCTAATGAATGATTTGTCTTGTTTATTTTGTGTACACTACAGGGGTATGGTACATGCATTGTCACTATGAGTTCCACTTGGCCATGGGCATGACGGCAGTATTCATCGTAGAAGACGGGCCAACAGCGAACACGTCGCTCCCTCCACCTCCTGTGGGTTTTCCAACATGTAGCAACAACGAGTATCTTGTGCCACGTGAAGTCTCTCTCCAAACGCCACAACATACAGTCTCCCGCCTAATGGACTGATGGAGTCTAAAATATAGCTCCAATTGCTAGTTTTTTCCCAAATAAATAATAAAGTATGTATTATGAAGGCATTCTTGAGATAAATATATGATATTTTTAAAATTTCTTTTAACTTTCATATGCATATATACGCAGAATTGGAACCTTGTATGGAATGATGTGAATGGATAAAAAATGTTGATTTCTCTAGTGTCTGTATGTTACCTATATATGTTTTGTGTGTTTTCTAGTGTTCTGCATGCTTGTCTACAGCAAAATGATCTCAAACGAATGAGTTTGAATAGAACTGGGGTATGTATATCTCTATTTGGTTAGTAACAAGAAACCTAGGTGACCCTTGGAAACCTTGACGAGGTTATAATCTTTTGGCAGGCGTGAGTGGTTGTGTCTAAGTTTGTGGGTTTGAGTGTGCATGCTTCCTCTTTGCTTTAGTGTTTCTCTAATTTTAGTCCTTTGTTCTTTAGTGTTGGCCAAGTTGTGTTTGGCTTCACCAAGATTATTACATCTATAAACTGTTTTTTTCTTAATAGAAAACACGCTAAGGCACGGTCGCTAAAAAGAAATTAACCTATCAAGAAGGGTTTTCTCAACCCATAAAAGCTCTATATCAGAAGCCCTACCACAGGCTTGAAAGGTAAACCTACCCAGTTACTCTCTTGTCATCCCTCATCATCTATCTCCCCCCTAGAGTCCTAGTCCTAACGCCACACCAATTCACTTCATCTAGTCGGTCACCATGCCGCATCTCTCCCACCTCACATCACGATGTGCCACACTGGCTGTAAGCTGGCAGGATCCTGTTACCGAGCTTGCATCACTGGGTAGGAGACCGTTTGTGTTGACGATTTCGAAAGCTGCCGCTGCCGGTAGCCTTCTTCCAGCACAAATAATTATTACCATGGCATAGCTGCTTCATGCATGCCACTGAACATATATAACATATATATCAAGTGGTGCTTAACTTCAGAGTCATTAGCATGGAAAGGTTTCAACAAAACCATGCATGCATATACGATAATTTGGCTTGCACACACGGTGGATTAAGTTATGTAATAATACTGATGCACTTGCCTCTATTGTACACACTCTTTTGATATGTAACAAGAACAATTCTTGTTGAACAAACATATATATGCCGTTTTATTGCAGTCGTGTACTTGTATGAACTACACAGTACACACACCAATCGTTTGATGTGCCGCCGATCTACTAGTCTAACCACGGCGTATGTTCGAAGTGGTGCTTCAGCCTCGATGGATGTCAAATGTCATCCTCGATCCGGGGCTCGATCCCTCTTTAAAGCACGTGAACCAACTTGCGTCTTCTCTCTTTTTGTTACGTGTATGTCAGAGCGACAATCGAATCTCAAGTTTTCAAACTAGAACGAATCGAATCTCAAGTTTTCAAACTTGGCAGCCAATGGACAGCATGCAGCACTTAACATGGATCGATCGTGCATGTTTTTATATGTGCTTTGGCCTTGTAACGTGCGCCACAGTGCTATGCATGCCTTGGCCTTGACTTCCACCATGCATGCGTATCCTGCTAGATGCAGGGCGACACTTAGGCGGTTAGGCTCAGTTTGATAGGGCTTTTTTTTTTGGATAGCTTCTCGAGTGGTTTTAGGTGAAGCCCTCCCAAAGGGTGAGGTAGCAAACGACTTTCGTGGAAGAGCCTCCTAAATCCTGCTGATTGGAGCTATTTGATGGAGTGGGAGTAAAAAAGTTGCTCCTGCGCATTGTTTGCTACCATTGTCCTCAGGAGGAGAGGAACCTGCAGGTCCATCTTTATATATATAGTCATGATAAGCTGTTTTATCAAATATTTTTCCAATGAGAAAAGCTGAACAAAAAAAAAATTGCTTCATCCGTTTTAGACACAGCTAGAGCCCTACCAAATTAGCTGTTAGCATCCTTTAGTCAGGATCATGCATATTTCTAAGCAAACATGCTTAATTTGCGTGGGAAATAGGGGGATTAAATAAAACACAAAAATATGAAAGGCTTTATTTCACTTCACTTTTCGTTACAATAACAACACCAACAGAAACAACAACTAATGCATGGAAATACAGATTATTAATATTCGACACAAATAGTCCTCTTCCTTTCTCCCTTGCTGATCTCGGTGGTGATCTTCTGGATGAGCTCCCAGGCGCTCCGGACGTGCCTCTCCTCCTGCGTCGACGACCCCACCGCGAACCGCAGCACAAACTTCCCACCAACCACCGTGTGCGCCACGTACGCCTTCCCGGTCTTGTTCAGGCGATCCATGAGCTCACGGTTCACCTCCTCAGCATCCTCCTCCGTCATGGAGCCGCGACGCTTGATCCTGAAGCAGACCAGCGCGAAGTTCCTGGGCACGACCACCTCGAACCGGTCATCGCACCGCACCAATCCCTCGAAGGTCTTGGCCATGGCGACATCGCTGCGGATGTGCTCCTGAAGCTTGGTCGCGCCATAGGTGCGCATGACCATCCATAGCTTGAGCCCCCTGAACCGTCGGCCGGTGCCGACCTGCATGTCCTTGAGGTCAGTGACGACCCCAGAGTCACTGGCATCGTTCTTGAGGTACTCCGGGTTGGTCTCTAGGGCGTCGGTCAGACGGTGCGCGTCGCGGACCCACAGGCAGGTGCAGTCGAGACACGTCATGAGCCACTTGTGTGGGCTCATGCTAATGGAGTCGACACGCTCGACGCCGTCGATGTGGTGCCTGAACTCCGGGCAGATGCATGCGCTACCGGCGTAGGCAGCGTCGACGTGGACCCACGCGTTGAAGCGCGCAGCCACGCCGGCGACGGCGGCCACCGGGTCGACGGCGTTGGACGAGGTGGTGCCGACGGTGGCGCAGACGTAGGTTGGCACGAGGCCGGCGTCGACGTCAGCCTGCATCACCTCCAGCAGCTTGGCCGGGTCGATGCCGTAGTCCGTCTCTGGGCCGGTGGCGATCGACCTGACGTTGACCGGGTCAAACCCTGCCAGGTGGCACATCTTGTTGAACGTGGAGTGGGTCTGGTCCGCGGCGTACACGGTCAGCCGCGACAGCCCGGCGACGCCGCTGGACCCGCTCCGGCGGAGGGCGGCGTCACGTGCGGCGACGAGGGTGACAAGCATGGCCTCGCTGGTGGTGCCGAGGATGACGCCACCGCCGGTGCCGCGGCGGCCGGTGGCGGCGGTGCGGTTCATGATGAAGCTCTCGGGAAGGCGCATGAGCTGGGCGAGCCAGTCGAGCGCGAGCACCTCCATCTCGGTGGCGGCTGGGTTGGCCTGCCAGGTGAAGCCGACGGTGTTCATGGCGGAGGCGATGAGCTCGCCGGCGATGGAGGCGGCGCTGTTGGTCGCCGGGAAGAAGGCGAAGAAGTTTGGGCTGGCCCAGTGCGTCATCCCCGGCACGACGGCGTCGCGGATCTCCTTCATGGCGACGTCGAAGGGTGCTGAGGTGGTGGGCGGAGCTGACTGGAGATGGCGACGGAGGTAGCCAGGCTGGACGTCAGGGAGAACCGGGAAGGACTCGACGTTGTTGTAGTAGTCGCAGATGAAGTCGATGGACTTGTGGAGGTAGGAGCGGACGTCGTCGGCGTTGAGTGGCTGGAAGACGCCATCGGCGGCGTCGGTACAGAAGGTGCCAGGGTTGGTGTCAAGGCTGCCCATGGCGACGGACGTCTCGAGTGTGAGTTACTTCTGAAAGGTATAGCGATGGAGCTAGACAGCTTTAGATCACTCGATGATGATGCTGCGAGAAAAAATTGAGGATCGGAGACACAACGTGACAGCGAGCAAGCTCAGATGCTGAGACTTGGAAGCTGGACGTTGTGTGCCGTGATCGGTCGGGGCAGGAGGGTTTATATAGGGCTATGGACGTATGGGATCGAAGAAGGGAGCGATCTTTGCGTGGACTGTCGTGCGCGTGATGCACGCGAGTTTAATTGTGGGCACCCATGATGTGAACATGCATCAGGAACAATTGGATGCGCCAGCAATAGAGGGAGATAGTGGAGAGACCCATGGCAAGACAGGTTTCAACACCGAAAAGCATCCGTAAACTTGGGAGTCACAACATAGCGTTAACATGTTCCATTCATCTACACGGCATCTATAAGAGCAACATCCGTAACACATCTTTGTAACAATACAAACAACACGAGCAACATGGAGTAACAATGAAGAAATCTAGGCACCTGAAATATAAGAGGTACGGTGTGCCAAATCAAATGGGCTCCTCCAAAGCGCGCGAGAGGAGCAGACATCGAGAATTTGGTCATTTCTTTTAAAATTTCGTTTGTGTGCTCTTTTCCCTTTTATTGGTGACCAACGTTTATGCTGAGAATAATGCTGTAATTCCCGCAAAAAAAAAAGAGAAAATGCTGTGAATTGGCTATATGCAGTCATAGCGGCCGGAGGCAGTTAGTTTTTTTTTTTCGAAAAATAATCTAGAAAAGTGATAAGAAGTACGGGAAAATTGGTGCTCGCTAGCTGCCAGAAAGAAAAACGGCTTAACTGTAGTATTGACTAGCGGTGATTAATCAGACGTCAAAGCTCATTAATTCCAGTCTTATCCACCATACTAATTACTAAGAGAACAATTGGATAATCTGTTCCTGCTGACCCAAGATTTATCATAGCTTCAACTAGAGTAGTATTGACAACCATAACTTCAGTCTTCAGTGTCTATCCATGTGGGGTTGCTGCTGTTGCGTGAACTGGCTTCTAGCAGACAATCTATGGTTCATCTTTTTGTCCAAATTAACTTGGTCCACGTGGGTGTTCTGGATTATTGATGGACTCATGGACAAACTAGCTACTCCTAGATGGGATATATAGTCTGTCATGGGTTACGCACATGTTAATATTGGTGTCTGACCAAAACATTTTATTTCAATTGAGAAATAGGTTAGTGCTGCTTAGATCAACCCATTCTCAACGCTTATTGGTGTTTTTCCCGACATGTGTAGGCCTTTCCCAGGTTTAAAATAATTTTTCCAATGAAATAACTTTTTACAGCCATTATCAATGGTTTCAGCCTCATTATTTATATGACGCACTAACAAATTTGATGATATGGAAAGATATACATAAGGAGGGAAAATAAATGAGTTTTATGTGATGATAAAACTAGGTGTACACTGCTTCCAAGATATGAAACATGTTGAAACATCCATTAAGAGCTCTAGAGTTGCATTTCACCCCATCCGGTATTATCGTAATCAAAGCTTATTATAACCTGCCTATGAAATCAAGACATGAAACTAAGCACCGAGAGGTATGGTTTCATCAATCAACAAAGTTAGTTTAGAACTTTAGATGATGTGACAGTCTTGGAAATTATCCCATGAAACTTTGCAATTTAGAGGAGCTCGGTGTGGTCACGCTTGGAGCCTGCCAAGTGTTCAGCAGTGGGTAGGGGTCCATGTTGTATGGACTCTTCATACGAAATAAAGTGTGATGCTAACTTTGACCATATATCTGTAAATGAGTTGCACGTTGTGTGGATTGATCTGAAACAAGAGAGGAGCTTCCAACCTACATATATTTGTGTCATTGTACATGTTTCAATCTTCTATTTGCAGCACCGAGGTTATAGTTTCCATTTCAAGTTTAGTAGGTATGGAATATCGAGGGTATCACACTACTTTGTGTATGTTGTGTTGACCGTGAGAGTCGGGGAACTGTCGAAGGGATCGATCCAAATGCTAGTGACAGATTTTGGAATAAAAGCATATGCATTATATTCGGTTTTAAGTTGTCCACATACAACATACTGAGCTCCTAAGCCAATGCTGTGCTGTGACCTTAGTTCACAGGCCAGTGCTTCATTGGATCCATACTTTTTTAGAAAAAAAGGAAATTATTTTGGCCTCTGCGCCGCACATGGACAATGTTTAACAATATTCTCAGCTCATAGGCTGATCCCAAATAAAAGAGAAAGTGTATGAAAATGAGATGAATAAATGAAAAGCAAATTCTATTATTGCTTCTCCATCCATCCCTGACAAAAATATACATATGCATTCATTGGATCCATATGCATGTTCTCAGGACATTAGTTAAGATGGAGAGTTCCATGTCTGACAATCGTTATTTTAGATTTCTTGCAAATTGCAATGATGCATGTGGGTATCAGGGTGCCGAATAATTAACATATTCAGTGCTTTGCCAAATGCTTTCAGTTGCAGTGTGATGACAAACAACAGGGATGATCTCATGAGTAGAGCATTGGAGGTTGTTGCTTTCGAAATTTTCACCAAGAGGGAAACGAGAAGTTGCAGTTGTATAGGCCAGGGGCCGTTCTTTTTTTTATAAAAAATAGAAAATCACAGGTAAAAAATTGGTGTTCAATCCTAGATAAAAAAAATGGCTTAACTGACGAGATTGATCTGCGGTGATTAGTCAAAGCTCACTAATTACAGTCTTGTCTATCACACTTTGCTAAGAGCGATGTGTATTCTTTCTGATCCAAGATTTATCTAAATCTTTCTTCATCATAGCTTCAGCTACAATAATTTGGTATCCATAACTTGTTTTACCTTGCTCCATGCACACCTTCCCATCTTCAAAATTAAGACAGACGTACACACAGTACCATGTGCGTTCTGCTGTTGGGATGAACTGTTGGATTCTAGCAGACAGATAAAATCTATGGTCTATCTTTTTGTCCAAATAGACTTGGTCATGGGTCTATGTGTTCTTGATTGATGGACAAACACAACGTAGATGGGATGGTCTGTCATAGAACGAAATATACATGGCTAATTCACATACTACTTGTTAATCTACCTGAGATTTTCAAAATGATTGTCATTTGGGATAGAGGTAGATCTTACCAATCAATATACAGTATAACTAGTGTTGGGTAAAAGATCTTACTGATCTTTTTGTCCAAATATATGCGTATATGATTTGGACTATACATTTGTAAGATGAGTTAGACGTTGCATGGATCGATCTGGATCGAACAAAAGAGTATCGGAGCTCCACCCTACATATTTGTGTCGTTATTGTGTTATATACAATGTATTATTTCTAACACCCGGGAATTACAGCTTTTATTTCAAGTTTAGTATAATCTACATACGCCCGGGAATATCCAGGGTGTTACACTACATTGTGCACGATGTCGTGTTGACCGTAAGAGTCGAGATCAGACAGACAGGATACCATCACTGTTAATAGTTTTTCTTTTCAGAATAGTATTGGAGCTCCACCCTACATATATATCTGTATCGTTATTGTGTTACAATGTACTATATGTAACACCCTGGATTGTGGTTTCCATTTCAAGTTTAGTATAATCTAGTTACGGGAATATCCAGGGTGTTACACCTGCACATTGTGCACAATGTAGTGTTGACCGTGAGGGTCAGACAGACAGACAGGATCCAGTCAGTGTCAAGAGGTTTTAGAATAGTATGCATAATGCATTATATTCTATTCGTGGTTTTAATTAAGCTATCAGCGTCATCTGGGCTAAGCCAATAATATGGTGATCTGTGACCATTAATTCACAGCCCATGATTACATTTGGTCCATATTTATGCATGTTGCACATAAGTTAATAAGATGGAGAGTTCCATGTCTGACCATCCATCGTTATTTAGTCTCTTGCAAATTGCAGTGCATGGGATATCGGGTGCCGACTAATTACAATCACTTGCATGGATCCGTATGTTGCGTAATTTATTCCATGCATGCAGTGCTCCATTTGCCAACATGGAACTGACTAATGGAATCAATATAGCTAGCCTCATGTAGCTCTAGCTGACTTTTTGTCGAGTTTGATCGAGCTGTCACGTGCCAACTGGAAGGTTACCTAACATGGTGTTCTGCGCACACATTTCATGCTCATTAAGAACCACTATCAAGTTGTTGAGTGCAACAATCCTTTCATTATCTTCGATATGTTTACGACCGTCTGATTGGTCACTATGTGCATGATGCATGGCCTAGCTAGTGGACTTCGATCAGGAGGTGAGTCCGTTGGATACATGAAGAGAGTACCTCAGAAGGAATGTACGCTGGGGCAGCTTATATGCCTTCTGAGCGACTGATCTGCTAAATCAAGCTAAAAATTGCACAATTTGTACATAATATTGGATGCACATATGCACATGCATACATGTTACTGACTATAATATGGATGGATTTTTGTTTGCAGCCATATTCTTGCCTTCCACACCGTCTCTGTTCACCAACTGATCGATTCAGACCAACATAGTGAAACTAGATATATGTGACAAGAAGATTTCAGCGGTGCTCAAGTATAAATCTTCTTGTCATCAACAATGAATCATCCCTTTCGCAACTGTTATTCCATGGCACACATAGCTTTTTTTTAGAAAAAGGAAATTATTCCGGCCTTTGCACCGCGCACAACCAATGTTTAACAATATTCTCAGCTCACAGACTGATCCCAAATAAAATAGAAAGTGTAGGCAAACGAGATGGATAAATCAAAAGCAAATTCTATTGCTACTTCTCCATCCATTCCTGGCAAAAATATCTAAGTTTCCTTTGGGTCTACACAGCTATGTCCAAAACTAACTTCAAAATCTAGTTAGTATTATTATTTTATCCAGTTCTAGAACTGAACGAATTATAATAAAGGTATGATTATAGTTAGTTCTAGCTAGCGAAGAACCAACTATATATAATGTATGCATGCTTTTACATATACCGCATTCAACTGTTTGTACTTTGCTACATTTTCACAGCTGATTTTTTTTTAATTGGAACCGACTGTGGTTGTGCTGTTTTGGTACACAACAGCTATGACAAAATTAAAATTGCACTTCCGGTAGTAGCCATGCACTATATATGAAATAAGCAGCATATATACAGAGATTTACACTAGAGAAAGCAGCATAAGATTTACACTAGAGAATCACAACCACATGCCATCTTGTATAAGTAATGAGTTCAACACAAGTTCACAACTACCACAAAGTGCCAGGAAACCATAGAATCGAATATAGTCCCAGGCTCCCCACGAGACAAAAATATATTCAGGCCGCAGTTGATTTCTAAGCTTATCAGGGACCAAAATCATTGACCTGTCAGGATTTTGCTAATCAGTAAACAAGCACGCATATAGATGCAATCTATTGATTCATCATGTCCATTATCATATTCCATCCCTGAATGTGTGCAGGCATTTTTTTTTCTACCAGTAAAGAATTAAAAGATTCTCTTGCTGGTCAGCTACACAAATTTTCTAGCAATGTGCTGTGGAATGCCAGACTAATAAGACGGAGGTGTGAACCGATGCAAAACTATTGCTCCCATGAAATACTCACAGCATGTGAATCTGCATATGCCGTTGTTCTTTACGAGTCAAACAAAATGTAAGGTCCTCCACTGGATGCATGCTGTCTCTGCATGAAGCATCGTGAATAGCTGCGATGCGATCTAATCAGATGAAGCTGCTAATTAACATGAGAGTAGTTGTTTTACAAGTGGTGGTGGGGGACCCATGTGGCTTCATGCATGTGGCACGTTAGATGCCATTTCACCTCGATCGAAGTAGCTGTTAACCTTATAGTATCCTAAAGTCGTAACTCCGATCCTTCTGTACCCTGCTGATTTGGTTCTGATTTGGATCGATCTCACGTTGATCGATCGCCGATATATGTTCATAGAATAACACAACAATAGAAGAGTTGCCCGAAAAAAAAAACGATAGAAGAGTTGTAACGGGATTGTTGGTCAATTGGTTCGCAGTACTGAGCCGCTTGTTGCAGAAATACGTGGGCCGTAGCCCATGCTAAAAAGACAAGCAACAAGAGAGAATTGAGGCCGAGCCTGATCCAGTCCAACAAGGTGGACAACTCTCTCAAAGCACGGCGAATGCCACTGGGCCACAAACCATCATGATTATGGTGGACAACGCAAGGCCAAGCCTGATGTTAATTAGCAAGGCCAATCGAGTCAAGCAAACACGGGCCAGGTCGATTGCGGCACCTCTCTGCAGCAACGAAAGATGTATTGGCCGGGTAAGGGGCGGCAGGGCTTCGCCTGGCCTGGACCCAAAAGTAATAAAATGTATATTAACTAGTAAACATTTCTGTACGTTGCTATGTGTATTAGTAATATATATGAATTATTTTATTTTTTAATGCTATACTTGGACATTTACGCTTGTAGTAATCTTAATTGGTTTTTGGAAAAGGCGCACGGTTTGCAACCAAAAAAATATTATCGCACGCCCTATAGAAAGCACCAGAATTCCAACCAAACATTAGTTTATATGAAATACTAATTGTGCTTTTAACACATGTAACGTTTTAATTTTTCACTATCATATTTTTATTGTATAGTTAATGGATCTATGTAAGTTTGATAGAAACAACAAATTTTTAATGGAATTCAATAGAATTTTAACACAACATATTTCCTTCTACTAAAACGATAATTACATTTCTATCTCTTTTTTTTATTAAAACAAGAGAGTTGCTAGATATAAAAAAAATACAAACAACCATATTGGACCATACAATGTAGTGTACGTCGGTTAATACACATAGGTATGTGGTATTATGTATTTCTCATCAATTTAGCAGAATGACTATACAGTGTTTCGGTGAAACAATGCTATTTTCTCTTAAATCCCCACTATATGCCACTATAGAAACATGCCCCTAGTGTCTAGTTTTTCTTATAAGGACAGGAGGCAGCAACACAAAAAGACTCTCCTACGGACTCATGTTTGCAAAATGAGCATGCGATTGCTAGTGTCTAGTGTTACCGGCTAGCCTCGTATGTTTTCTTCTGTTTGATTATCTGTGTACCAAATGTCTTATACATAACACATTCAATTAATAGTTTTTACTTGTGCTCAAAAAAATTAATTGTTTTTACTTTGAGATGTGCATTCGTTTTTAAAGAGGGTCTATTGGAGCAAAATTCTTTAAGCAAAACTAATGATTACCGGATTTGTCGGCCCAGTCCTTCGGAGGTGCCCATAGGGGTAGGGTTGCATGCGTATGTTTACAGGGGCAAGTGTGCGTATGTATATGAGTGTTTTCGTCTGTACTATGTGATTCGAAAAAAAAATAGCGAGGTTAAGCGGCTTCCCAATTAAAGAAGACAGCTCAAATAGTGAATCCATTATACTAGTACTCAGTCCTATGTGGAAGGACACAAACAAGTTTGCTCTGACCGACAAGAAATTTTGTTAGTGCAGTATCTTTGGACGACACTGCGCTCTATGTCTCTAGAAATAGCTTTAATGTCTGCGTCGGGTTGGCGCACTAGTGCCGCCTCGACCTAAAAAGATGGAACCAGACAACACGGTGAATCAGCAGCTCTTGCGTTACCATCACGACGCTAGGCTAGCTCTCACAGACTACTCATCAGGGTCACAGTCTCTCAACTCCTGAACTCTCACGGTAACAGAGCCCCCAAGAACCGAGAGCCTCGATCTCACCGTTCCGTCCGTAGGATCAAACAAAGCATGGCTCGCCGCGCCGCCGCCGTCTGCTGGGCCGCCCTACTCCTCCTCCTGGCCATGTCCGCCGCCGTCGCCGCCCCGCAGACGGCCGACCTCGCCGGCGCCGAGGAAACGAGCGACCTGCTGCCGGCGCACCACGACGGTGACAAGGAGGAGGACACCGAAGCTGGGACGGGTCGGGGCGCCATGGCCGGCGACGTCGCAAGCTTGGCCTCCGCTGACGAGGGAGGCAAGGAGGTTGGATCGGACTTGGGCGAGCCGAGGAAGCTGGACGGTGAGGACGACGACAAGAGCGACTCTGATTCAGGTTCCGATTCAGACTCTGATTCCGACTCAGATTCAGACTCTGACTTTGATTCCGATGACGACGATGAGGGCCAACACTCCAAGGATGGAAACAAGAAGCACCCAGCTCTCGGGATGGATGACGAGCTTCCTAAAATAATCGAGATGTGAGCTTTCCTGCTCCTGCAACGATGGATCATCATCGGTCATGAACAATTAGACTGGTCGATCGATAGATGTCAAGCTTAGAATTTTACACGCGTGTATATGTGAATAGATAATAAGATGTAATCCTATTTATATTTATGAGTGGTGCACTTAATACTTATATGAGTGTAATTTACCGTATCAGTTATAAACATGTCGATTCACACTTCAGCATGCTCCTGCAACCATCTGCTGTAGGATAGTTCAGCAGATATATATGCTCAGGGTCTCAGGCAGGCTGCTCTGTTTCCTCACTGTCATGGCAATCTGCATGTGCTGGTCCTAGATATCCAGGCAAAAAGAACTCACATTTTGCAGGATCTGACCATATAAACTACAGATTTATCATTTAGCACGCGAGGAAAGTTCATAGGACATGGCATTGTTAATAGAGCAGTATTCAGAAACGAACTGATGCACAAACCAGAGTTCGGTTTATGCTTTTCCAAAGTCCCAGTGTATAATCTCAAACTATGCAAACGAAGCTGGTGCCAGTAACTCCGAAATGAGTTTTAACGTTGCTCCATAATGGTGAAAAATACTTTGTGACGATGCATAATGAAAGTTAAACTATCTTAACCTGAAACAAGAAATGCAGAGCAAGTTTAGAAATCCACGATCCTCTCCGTCCGTTCCAACGTAATTGTCGAGCACACGGTAGACTTAAAAAATGAACACACCAAATTGGGGAAATAAATAGCGGCATTTCATTATACAACATATTCCTATCAAAGAATGCTACAACAATTACATTTCTTTTAGAGCACAGATACATAATGATAATGTTACAGCAAGCACAAATTAATTTTCTCAAAATTTAGTCGCTGCAAAGTTGCTGTTCCCAACAAAATGGACAGATATTGCAGCGTGTCATACTGCTAATGCTAAGACAAATAAATATACAGTGCTTTCATATGCAAATCGATGTTTCATTTCCCCTAATTTGATCCATCTTACTATCAGCTTCAGTAGATGAAAGTAGGATCTGATGGTAGGCCTTTTGTTCCTGTCTTCCTCCAAACATGAAACAGCTAACTTAATCAACATTCTTGCTTGCCAGTGGTTCAATTCTCCATTCAATCTGAAGTCTACAAACTCAGCTATCCATGCATGCTCCTCCTTTTCCAGTCTTTCAGAAAGAGTCCTAACAAGTTTCCTTAGTTCCATATGCAACTCATCATCCAAGCCTACAGCCACGTCTGAGACACGAGTGCCTGATAACAATTCAAGAAGCACAACTCCATAACTATAGACATCAACTTTACCAGTGATTGACAGGCCAGAGACCCACTCTGGAGCCATGTAACCCACTGTGCCTCTTACCTGCGATATAGTCTGATTGGATCCACTTCTTCTCAGTAACTTTGCCAAACCAAAGTCAATGATCTTTGGTTCAAAATTCTGATCAAGCAGTATATTCTCTGGCTTTACATCACAGTGGATCACCCACTCCAAACACTCGTGGTGAAGATAGGCCAAACCCTTCGCAAGACCTACAGCAATATTAAACCTTTGCTTCCACCCTACCAAAATGTTGCTGTTGAACAAGATGGTAGCCAGCGATCCATTCTCAACTAACTCATACACCAACATCCTATGAAGGCCCTCAGAGCAAAAGCCCCATATCCTAACAAGATTCATATGGTTAATCCTCCCAATGATACGCAGCTCAGACTGAAACTCCTGTTTGCCTTGCCTAACATTTTCCAGCCTTTTCACAGCTATCGCTCGACCATCATCCAAGATTCCCTTATACACAGCACCTGAGCCTCCCCTTCCAAGCTCCTCTTTGAAATTTGCAGTAGCAATTTCCAGTTCTTTGTAACTGTACCTCCGAAAATTACTAGATAGAACTTTGTAGCCTTCCAGAGTGTGGGTTGGCTTCAACTCTCTCCTCCAAACAAACAGCCATGCAGATGAGAAGAATATAACTTCTACGAGAAAAGTTGCAGCAGCAAACCCATAGAAGTAAATCCATTTTGATTCACCTGAACCAGTCGTATGAACATCTGAGAAAGACTGTATGACTCTTGTACTAATATTATCACATTTGAGAATATTTGGAGTCGGATCAAGCACATTAGATTGTGGAACAGACAAATTTGAAATATCAACACTCATTGGGAGCTTGATATACATTGTCCGTGGATCATTGGATGGGTAGGATCTGCCACTGAAAAGGAGAGATTTTTGGAAGCACAACCCAGTCCCTTGAACATATAGAAAACCTTTAAAGGTGCAATCGCTCATACAAATATTCCTACAAGCCTGAAATGATATGAATTCCAGGGTTTTCTGATCATTGCCCCAAAAATCAGTATTTGGAAGTCGCAGAAACCTCACAGGCTGTGCAACACCACATGTGATATTTACAATTGCAGTACAGCCTTGGCTCCAGTTGCCAGGGTTGGCCATTTTATAGCCAGGTGGGCAAGAACATGAAGGCATGGGTGAGTAGTGACAAGTTCCATTTGGCCCACAAACACCATGAATTTTGCATAATATAGGCATAACTACCATTGAAACCGACCATAATCCATCTGAACTATTCAAGCTATAAATTCGAAGATTGCCATCAAGTCAAGGGTAAGCCTTCTCTTTATTCCAGGACCTGCATCAGAAGCCACAAGCGCTTTCTGTACAGAAAAGTCACTTGAAACAAATTGGCCAAGATAATCAAGAACCCCCAACCTAGTATTATTATAACGTTTTCTATCGTTGTCAAAAAATGGGGCATCAGGATCAGGCCAGTATATATCAGAAACATCAGGGTCATTATATATAAGAGATAATATTGACATATCACTGAAACGTAAGATGTAGTGGCCAGAAACATGTAATTGGGTGGTAGATACCAGCTCTGTAGTTGCAGATATACGTTGAGAGGGTACCAGAGTGTCTGTAGGTGAATCGAAACTTTGCCATAGAATCTTACCATTTGTGCCTTTCAGAACAAGATTACCAGTATCCATGAGCTGAGCATACTGAGCATCTGTTAAGTTACCATCGGCATGCCAAACCACCGTGCCATCATAGTCCATGAGAAACATGCTTCCATCCTCCTGCAAAGTAAGCATCGACCTCCTAGCATGTACAGGACGGTCTCGGTTGGCACTCCATATGATCGTCTTTTCTGCTGAGTTGGAGTACCAAATGGAAAATATGGAGGCATTGTCATAAATGCTGTAGAAGCCACATGAGAAAGTGCCATCTGAAGATTGCAGAACATTGCTCTGAAGTTCTTCAGACTGAGAGTGAGGATCTCAGTGGTAGGATGTCACGAGATGCAGCTCTTGATATCAGAACAATAAAAAAGGGGACTAACACAGTGCCACTGGGATTGGAAGGAATATGTACCATGTTTGAGTAAACTGATAGGAGTGCAAACCCTTTCTAGAGTTTGACTTTCCACCGTGTGGTGTGATCTTCAAATGCAAGCCCTGAACTTTCCTCCTTGTACAGTAAGCTGATGTTGATTCAAGGTGACCTGAGTTTGACTTAGTTTAACCACCCAAAAAACCAGTGGCACTATACTGGAGATGCATTTCGTTTAAAAAAAAGATTAGAGACCTCACTGGGGTCACATATAATCCGTAAGAGTTCACAAAAAATTCACTCTCAGGATTGAGCAACAGTGGTCAGTGCTGGTACCATTCCTAAAGGCCATTTGTTATTCATGGGACATGGAAGGACAACATTTTACTGTATTCAGTGTCTTCTCACACGAGATAATTTTGAAAATTGTTCACAGCAGAAATTGAGCAAGATGAACAGAACATTTTTGGTATACTTACAATTAGTTTGGATGTGTGAGAAATTCAAACTTACCTTTGAAAAGTCATCTTTGATGCAATACAACCAAATAGGTGCATGATGGAGAGATTTTGGTCACTAACAGGGTCCACTGAGGACTGCTGCAAAACCAAACAGGGATAGAGGCATTCAAGGAAAAATAAAAAGCCCATAGGTTACTGCACCGTCAGGGGAAATGCACAGATAAAGTAGTACATCATAAGTGCACCCATCCTCAACCAACAGTGAGGACTAAGTTAAATAGATAGAAGCAGTAAACTAAATTGTAGGAAACTGATTGTTGATGTAGATTAAAAAAAGTTGATAACCATTGAGATACGTAAGCTGAGTTAAATAAGCAATCAGGTTGATATCAAAATGCCTCAAATTGAAACGTAAACTGTGTTGAGCTCTGCTGTAATCTACACAAAAATTATATGCTCACAGCTCACGTGAAGTATTAGAATCCAATATAGGGTAGCAGGTGTAGTATATATACTTAATTACTTATAGCAGCAACGATTCTACAGTTGTCAGTTGGACAGTACAAATGGCCTTTTTTTTAAGCGGCGTATAAATGGCCATATTGATCTGTATGTATAGACTTAGACTATGCCACAAAGTTCTAAATGTAAAAGAAAACAAGAAAAGCAAGGTCCGGACTTGGAGGGTTATTACTGTCTTATACTTTCGATAGATCTTGCCTTTCTGAGGGCCAATTTCACTAAGTTGTACTGCAAGCATATAATAACAAATTCTAGCAATGTCAGGTCCTGCATATCTGTATCCAGTCTATGTATTAGAAGGTTAGTTACACTTCAGACTATCCGACTTCACTGCCGGTCAATACGGTGACAGAATTGTGGTAGAGCACTAAGAAGTAAGAACAATGCTGTAGTGTAAATCAGCACCTGTAACTTTTTCTCCAGTTGTAGAATATTTTGCCACAGTATGGGCGTACCCAGTGCCTAGGCTCCCGCACTGTGCGGGGTCTGGGCTTCTGGGGAAGGGATGATTGCGCACAGCCTTACCCGCACAAAGTGCAGAGGCTGGGGTTTAAACCCTGGACCTTCCGGTCACAGACAGTAACGCACTACAGCTGCACCAGGGCCACCCTTCAATATTTTGCCACCGTACAATGTTAATTACAGTAAATAAATCAAATGAATTTTTTACTGAACTGTGTTATTGTAACATGCAAATAAGTGAACAGAAGTTACTGGCGGAGGTTGTGAACTAACAGGCAGGTGTCCAAAGGATCGCATGAGCCACCATCGCTATTCACTTACAATATCTTTTGCTAATGACCACTGTATTGTGAGTGCAAAAAAAGACTGTCATAAGCAGTACTCTAACTTTGTATCTGAAACAAATTTATTGGCGCAACTTCTGAATCACCAAACTAAAAATAAATCAACTTTTATTAAAATTTTCGCATGAGAATAAAAAAGGACCGAACCTCAACAGGCAGATTCTTAACACAGCTCGGTGAACCCCCCCCCCCCCCCCCCCACACACACACACAAAAGAGGTAAAAGTCAATAAGGCTCACAACTGAGAAACTAGCAAAAGGCAACGATTGCTTCCATTGACTCATTCTACCCACCCCCCACCCCCACATTGTGCATGTGGGGCGCTGTACACATTATTCAAGTGTTCCTTACCAAGCCTAAGACCGCTGCCTTAGGCGTTAGGGGCATTTCGTCGAACAGGTCGAAGGCCGTCGAGTAAGCGCTCCCACCGAGCAGAGCAGATGTGAAGAAAGAGAACACCTGGATGGGATGATCGTAAAACAGCAGTGGCTGCCGAGTCCGTCAGACTCCGGCACAACGGCGCCTCCGCTGCTCCCCTCCTTCCCTTCCGCGATGGCGAAGTAAGCTCCATTTGAGCGACTACAGAGCGTGGTCCACCGTCGACCTATCGTCGTATGAAAACCAACCTCTCCGTGGAAACTATGAAAACTAAAATCTAGGCCACATGATGATGATCCAAGGGCACAATCAGATCAGGTGGGAGGGATGATTTGCAAAAACGTCGGATCAACATCGTGTGGTCCAAATAAAATTTCCATAGTTTTCATGGGAAGTTGGTTTCCACCAGATATGTTCACAACCCCAATGTACTATAGTAGTACTCCAACAAGACAAAATAGGCGTTGTAGTCCTGAACTTTAGTCTATGGGTTAAGTTTGTCCCTCAACCTTTGGGTCAATATAGTCCATTAACTCTTTTTTTTTTGTCAAACTCATCTTTTCGATGATGAGGTATTGTATAATGCATTAAGACCCATATGAAATGTCATTTTTTGCCCTCTGTGAAAACAGCTTGGACAACATAGTGGAATTAGTTGCGGCACTCCAGGCAATAATAAGTGAAATATTGACAATGTGTAAAAATAATTGAATCTACTTAGAACAAAACATATTTAAAATAATAGATGCTTATTGTTGAGATTCGGTTTAAACTTAGGCTAGTCTCAATGCATAGCTTCATCACACAGTTACCAGGACTGTCAGGCCACATTTATCATGGGATGAAACTCCCTCTCTCAGTGTATAGTTTCATGGCACAGTTTCATATACAAGCTGTAGCATTTAATTCTCGCATGGTGTATGGCCAAATGTGTCTATGATGAAACAAAATTGCTCTCAATGCAAGTTTCATGTCTTGGTAACTGCACATGGTGAGTATCATGGTGATGACACTCTATTCTTCTCTTTCCTCATAATTACCCTGCCACATAAGCAATTTTGCTGATGTGTCATACAATTTAATGCCTATAAAACCCCCATTGAGACTGGCCTTAGGTCAACGTACGTACATATGATACATAGTAGAGATCGAATGAATTGTACTCCCTCCGTCCCAGAATTATAGTCGTTTTGGGTGTTCGTACCACGAGTTTGACTAGATTTGTAGAAAATATGTTTAACATTTAAAACTTCAAATATTTTTTTTATAAAAACCTAGATCTAAAATATTTATCTAATATATCTATATTGTATCATAAAATTTAGTATATATATTTTTATATAATTGACAGTAGTATTTTCTTGGGAAGTGAGAAAGACTATAATTTTGGGACAAAGAGAGTACCATACATCATCAGTACAACATAAAGTTTGAACCAATCCTTTTTCATATTCGATGTATTTCATCCATTTTAAATTATAGGTTATCCTAATTTTATTGGAGAGACAAAACATATTTAATTTGACTAAATTTATATAACAAAGTTTAAATATTTTTTATACCAAATAAGTACCATTAACTTCTTTATTAAATATATTTTAAAGTATATATATTTAGTGCTACATACATTTGTAATCTGCTCTATAAATTTGATCAAACATAAAAAATACTTTAACAAAAAAATGCAATGCGGAGGGAGGGAGAACGTGTGGCTACTTGCACAAGTTGTACATGCTTTGTTGATTAGCACGGCATCTGTTTAGACCTGGTGTGGTTGGTTTAGCATGCCGTATACATTTCGATCTAATTCGTATGAACCCTTTTTCTCTCCACAAACATTTTTCCTGCGTTTACATTTGAAATTATCAACTTACCGCTTTCTGGTTCGGCATACATGATCTACTTTTGTGAGTGCATGTTACATGATCTTTGTATGTAACTTTTTCCTGCCTATTTGTTTTGCCCCACTTCCCACTTTTCGCGGTCGCTCTTGCAGATGAATTATTGCAAGGCCAATTTTGTTCATTGAAAGATTAGCATGTTATCATGTTAGTAAGATCATATCGATTCAATCAAATAATTTGAATGATTTATTTCGCTGCAATATGAACAGAATCTTGCGATTGGGGAGGGCAACACTACAATTTGATGGGACGAAGTATCCATTTATTGACAGTTTACAATAATCGGTTCACTATCATATATCTGATCTATATGGTGTCACAATACTTCCCTGATAGTAGTTCAAATCCTTGTAGCAACAGCGACCTCTCGAGGGTTAATTGGTTGTCTAAACATGACGCCTGGCTATACCTTGGACTAAATTAATTAAGTCCATGGCTCACGGACGGCCGAGGTCCCAATCCAATACAATCCATTCATTAGACATAATTTCATTATTCTATAGAAAGGGAGCATACAGTCCTTGTGTAAGCTTACATGTAATTCTGAAGCGGCAAGAAAATCATGCCCAAATCATTTAGTTAAGCGGCATGCGAAACAAACTATGCCTACTGCCTTGCCAAGCATCTGTTGCTAGCTAGGTTCTTTCGATGATTGCTCATAATTGGCGTGTGGTTCTAGAAAGATGGTGTCAAATCCTAGGGAAATATATTTGATCCAACCATGCTAAGATTCCCATGCAGCAAGTACTTTTTGTAAGTGCTATATATATTTGTGTATTTCATGCCACACTACACTTTAAGCTCATAGAGGTAAGAGGTTCAAATATTTTGTTAGCTATAGGAGAGTAAATTTTTTCGATGGAGGCAGCTTTCAACACTATCGTCGAAAAGATTATCAGCAGAACTATAACTTTCCTGGTTGACAAATTCCCGACGCCAACAGCACAAGCCATGGAGGATCATATACATAGCCTAAAACAGCTACTCCTACGTGCCCATGTCATCGTTAAGGAAGCGGAGGGACGGCACATCACAAATCAAGCTATGGTACAGCAACTGAACATTCTGAGGAAAGAAGTGTACAGAGGTCATTACACCTTAGACAACTTCAGAAGTCAAGACATCAGTGAAGAAAAGAAGGCCCATGATCACGGAGTGAGTCATTCTTTTTGCCAGTCTAAATTCAACCCCTCAAAGCGTGTCTTTCTCTCCAACAATAATACGCATGGCAAGGAGGAATTAGGAAAAGCTATTGAAAGTTTAAAGAACATCATCAATGACATGAATGAGTTTGTTGCATTTCTGAAGAACTATTCTCCATTATACCGGCAACCTTACAGCATGCACCTCTTTCTTGACAAGTGCATGTTTGGTCGTCAGAGAGAGATGGACAGGGTAATGAGGTTTTTAGTGGAAACAAATTCTTTTGCGCAAAGTGTGGGCGTCCTACCAATTTTTGGCCCACCAGCTTCTGGAAAGAGCACCCTTGTTTCACATGTCTGCAGCAATGAAAGAGTGCGTGATCTATTTTCTCAAATTATTTTGATCACTGAAGCTGATCTGAAAGAGCAAGTGCTACATAACACCAAGGATACCTATGCAGTGATCAAGTATCAAGGTGGTGCCTCTGAGGGAAATAAAGCACTGCTACTTATCATTGAATTGCCAAAAGATATCAATGATGATTCATGGAAAAACATATATTCAATTTATGTTGGTAGAATTGCCAGCGGTAGCAAAGTCATAATCACAAGTCGATCTAGAAAAATAATTCATTTCGGCACCACACAAGCTCTTGAATTGAACTATCTAACCAAAGAAGAATTTTGGTATTTCTTTAAGGTGCTCACATTCGGCAGTACTGATCCTGAGGAACAACCAAAGTTGGCATCAATGGCCATGGAGATTGGCATGGTGATCAATGGATCATTCATAGGTGCAAACTTAATTGGTGGCGTACTGAGATCTAACCTTAACGCTCGGTTTTGGTCCAGGGCACTAAAATATACAAGGCTTAATGTACAAAAGAACACATCCATGTTTGGTGAACATCCAGGTGCCCTCCTGCAGAAAAATAAGCCTACATTTTTTGGGAGAATGGCCAGTGCCGATTTTTGTCTGCTCCATAGCCAGTATCAGACAAATTCTGGTCACGAAGAAATTCCCAATATAACATTTGAGGATATCTTATTTGGAACTGTGGAATGTAGAGGGAGAATCGAGGTCCTAGCATGGAGGTCCCAAATACCACCATACAAGAACTATATTTTCAGCTGTGAGATACGAAAGCCATGCCGGGCCACAATCAAGAGCTCTCGAAAGAAGAAAACCTAAAAAGTTTGGGTTTCATTAGTTTTTGTGTGCCTGGTTCAGGAAATCAAGGGACATCAAACTGAAATGAACTGCAATGTAGAGGGAGAAAGACAGTTACAATTTCAAGCGAAGATAGTAAATAATAATCTCTTGTTAGTGTGTTCGAAAATGTATACTGGACTTAAAAATCTGGATCAACGGTCGGATGGGAATGGTATGGGGACGGCCACC
Source organism: Digitaria exilis (assembly GCA_015342445.1). Classification (NCBI taxonomy): domain Eukaryota; kingdom Viridiplantae; phylum Streptophyta; class Magnoliopsida; order Poales; family Poaceae; genus Digitaria; species Digitaria exilis. The sequence continues at coordinate 624,751 of JACEFO010002303.1, forward strand.
TTGTCGGCCATCCATGCCGATGCGATGTCGTCTTCCTTTTTCCTCCGAGAGTGGGATCGGCGTTGCGCAGCGCAGGCCCTACACACGCGCTGCGCCACCACGCCAGCAGGCGAGGCAGGCGTCCCAATCCGCCGTGTCCGCATCGCCGTCGGAATATGCGCCGCCGGGCGGGCCCCCTCCTGGATCACACGGCGCATGCCCGATCAGGAAGGAGACGGGGGCGGGGCCACGGGCGGTGCAGCGGAGCGGCACAGCTGGACGAGTAGCAAGAGCTGGCGTGGCTCCGAGAAAGCTACCAACGCCGTCGTTGAGTAGAGTCCACCCAGCCATATATACAGCGGCGATGTGACATGGAAAATATGGAATACTAGTCAAAAGGTTCATCCGTCCCATTAGTAGCACCGCTAAGCATGTCCTTGTTTTTGCATGCTGTGTGTAAAGATTCTCGCTTCTTTTCCTAATAAGCAACCTCTTGAACGAGAACGATGATGCAGCAGCTTCAATTCATCGCTGGCCTCTGCTCTGGGCCTTGCGATTCCAGGACATCATGCGAAAAATGCGAGGCCTGAGCGTCCTTTGAAAAGTCTAACATGTACTACAACCTCGCGGTCCCTTCATTCGTACATGCAGACACGGAGACAGGATCTCAACTAATAAAAAGGCACGGTCCCAGTGTCATAATCAAATAATAATAATCACCCCTCACGCCTTACAGCTGAAGCGTGCAAGGAAGGACGCTCGCCGTCGGCATAGCCGCATAAATGGCATGGCAGCCGGCGGCAAGTAGCACTGTGCACCAAGTCATTCCTACCCGTCGGTACGCGGTGCGGGTCGTGACTTGTGACCGTGCTACAAAATTTCACCCATAGGCAAAGCGCGCCAACATGTGGTTGTTGAAAAAAAAAATTCTAGAATCGTGATTGTTTTTGTTAAAATCTCAGTGCAATTTGCCCTTCTGTTCTCTCATACGAATCCCAGTTTGATCCTGCAATTTTGTTCACCTGTACATCACCACCCCATCTACATTTTTTAGATAATGGATGAAATTCCGGCTTCAGACACCCACAAAAGAGAGGATGCATCACACCACAATTATTACAAAGAGCACGCACTGCTACAAGCCTACAACGTTGGCACATGAGAAAGACATGTTGCATAAATTAAAAAGGAAGTGAGAAGGATCCTTCCTAATTGTAGTTCGAGTATCCTTCGTGGCTTGCTTCGTAAAATCGATTCCTGATAATAAATCTTCACACCACCTCATCTACATGTCCGATCTTTTTACATCTTTTGGTAGCTTATAAACATGTTCTGTTTTCATAATGCAACCGAGTAGGACTTTACATCAAATGCTTCCCCTTAGTAGCACGCTAAATCTTATGCAACGGAAAACAAGTCAAATTTTGAATTCAAACACGCCTTCATTTTTTTTTTCACATGTTGCTATCCACGGTTCCACCCTTGCCTATTATCCACAGAACTGGCAAATAAAACCCATACTATTCCTGTCGTCTGAACTTTCACAATGGATGACGGAACTTGCATGCTTATACAAAAGACCTAAAATCGCCATTGCATTAAGTCATGGAGGTAGGAGCAAGTCACTATCTTCCCCTCGCCGTACAGCTAATGCAACACCAACAATTTGCGCATTGTTTGGTCCGGCATGGCCTCTCTTTTCTAGAACCCGTTTCATGAGCTTTCTGGCAGTGACAACGACACCTTCAGTTTCGTGTTCGGAAAGAGGATTAACAACTTGCCGTCCGTCATTTAGTGCTAAACAGAGCAGACGATTAAAAGGTGGCACCACTTGCTGGAAGTGACATCAAACATCCAAGTGAAACAGAAAAGTCATGGAAGCATTGGCAGGATGGATGGACTTCTCATCCCGGCCAGGATTCAGTTGCCATCATGGGGTTGGCATCCCGGCTTGGCTTTCCACACGGAAACTCGGATATTTTGTCACTAGTTCTGTCCTGGACAACCCCAAGAAAACTTCCTTCTGTTCTACAAGAATTCAATTCAAGGTCTAGTCCAACAACAGTTGAACCAATGACTTGTAGTCATAAGAGCGCTGCATGAAGCATAAAAAGGTATAATTCAATTCACACCCTGATATCATCAGAGGATAAATAAACATATGTTGCATATAATACAGCGCATTTCGAATATCACATTCACACCGAATGGAAGGTTCGGACTCCCTAATGAAGTGTCAGTGGAAATTGTGCCTATCCATGAACACCAATATAGTAGCCATCTTAAAATGCAGAAAAAAGATGGATCTCCATGCACCAAAGAGGCAAAAACCGCTCCATGCTTCCCTAATTTCTACACATACTAGCAGTATGCATACATTTCCATGAGGTTTCTAGGTGCAGTTCCTAAAGGCTAAACCGTCCCTAACATACAAGCTACTACCGATATTTGGTCCTACAAACCACTAGTGTTTCCAACCAAGTTCCAAGAGACATACACGCGGAAGACAACGGGAAACTACCAGTCTCAAAAAAGATTGATTGAACTCTCCAGCCATCCTTTGAAGCTTCTTATTCCTCGATGATTCGCGTCTCCGTACCGGCATTAATGTTCCAGAGGTGATGTAGGTGACTGAACTGCTAGCCGCTCCGATACCTCTGCCAGAGACGTGAGGTTGCACTTGATCACGGCCTCGACAAAGTAGCATGTCTCATCCTTTGTGTTGCCATCCGGCACATCGACCACAAAGGACTCGATCACAAGTGTCCCTGGTCTCCCGTCGATGCTCTCTGGGTGGACTGTTATGATGGATGAGTAGTTCTGAAGAAGTGGCAACACAGATCATCAGTATGGATCAAAGAATATGCTTTAAGCAGGTATAAAGACTGTAAGTGTAGGCATGTGCATGTACAAAACCTTTGCTTCACAATCAAGGGATAGCAAAAAAACTCATCAATATATTGCAAACAACTAATACTTCGACTAGATAAAGAACAGAGGAAGTAGTGATGGAGCCTAAGATATGTCCTTTTCATATACTTGATGAATGAGGATAATTTCTTTTCTGGGTGGCTGAACAACAATGAGAAGCACGGTAAATATGTGAATGGCTCGTCTCATTTTAACTGATAGTATATTAGTGATGATCTGTCGAGAATACAACTGATTTATTGCAGCAGAAATGAATAATTGGCTTGTTTTGATTTTTGGCTACAAGAATTTGAGGATTTAACTAAAAAATGATACCAATGATAAGGATTTCGATCCCATTCTCAGCTTCCAAATAGGACTATCAGCCTGCCACAAGTCGCAGCACTGACACAAGTCACACGAAGGAAGATTTCCAATATCGGAAACCCACCAAATGTATTTCGCTCATAGCATTCAGCGATCATTGTGTTATTACCATACTTGCAATACGTCTACTACCTTGCAGCGAAGCGAAGTGGTAGCAATTTTCCAAAAAAAAAAAAAGGGGGTAGTACTGCAGTAACAGTAACCAAGCAAGCAGGGCGCACGTGGAACAGGGCATGTGCAGGAAAGTAATTAACGTGCAAGGACAGGACGAGAAGTCGCCGCCGACGAACTTGACGCCGAGTATGTGCTCGTCGTCGTCGAGCTGCTCGAGCCTCTCGGTGCTGGTGGTCGCCGGCAGGCCGGTCTTGACGTTGACCTCCCGCAGGCTGCCGATCTCGAGCTGGTCCCCGCGCACGATGCAACGGCTGACGAACGGCTTGTACCGCTGCGGCTGGTCGAAGCTCCGCACCAGCTCCCACACCTGCGATCGGATCGCGTCAGCAACACGGCAATCGGCGGCTAATAGCCGGAACAGAGCACGATGAATCCACGGCACGCTTCCATTTGGAATCGCAGAGAGCGAGACACCCAGAGGGGAACGAACGCATCGATCGGAGACGAGCGCATCAGGAATCGAAGAGGGAACCCCAGATCCGGGGAGCGAAGCGATCCCAGATAAGTACGTACGACGCGACGCGAGAAGGGAATAAGGAGGAAGGGGGAAGCTCACGAGGTGGACGGGCGCCTTGATGTGCTTGACGAGGGTGGAGGTGCACTGGTGGTCGGCGGGGGCGTGGCGGTGGAGGCGGCGGACGTGGTCGGCCTCCCCTCCTCCGCCGCCGCTGGCCGTCTCTCCCGGTCCCAGCCTCCCGGCCGCCCGCGCCGCGCCGCCGTCGACCAGGGCCACCATCTCCCTCTCGATCGGCCTCGCGCCTCCTGTACTCCCTCCCTCAGCCGCCTGCAGCTCCGATCGGTGGTCGCCTGCTGTCCCTCTCTCCGACTCCCCCGCCCGTTTACCTGGCTCCTCCTTCGCTGGCTGGCTGGCTCGCTGGATGACGACGATGATGAGAGAGAGGAGGAGGAGGAGAGAGAGTGGGTTTGGTTGGTCTGCTGCTTCCTTGCACGAGCCGGCGGGTACAAAAATCTGCGGGCGGAAGAGGGAGGCGCGGTGGGGCCCACCCACGAGTTATCCATGCGCGGGCCCCGAGGCTTGGAAGGAAGGAGTGGGGCGCCCGTGCCGTGCGTGCGCTGGGTCCACCATGGACCACGCCACCACCATCACGGTCCACGGCCTCCGCGGACGGTGGCGGTCGCCTAGGCCGGGCGGCCTCCGCTCCGCTAGCTAGCCGGGGAGGGGAGGGGAGGCGGCCGCGTATGAGAAAAATACTCGAGTGCGTCACCAAGTTTGCTTCACAAGTTCACAGTCGGTCGACGGTCATCTCTGCACGTGAGTACTGTTCTCGGGTGTACTACTTAGTCGCTAATTGTTCTGCAAAGTATATATCGATTTTCAGGTGATAGACACCGTTATTAATGCTCAAAAAAAAAAAGATAGACTCGATGTAGCTCGTTGTTGGGGAAAAAAACCACGAGGTAAGCTATGATGCACACTAAAAGTAGACAAAAGTCACTACTATATTTTATGTAAGATGTATATGTATGGCAGCTATATTTTTGTTCTCTAGTCACTATATGATACCATTTTTAGATTGTAAAGGTTGTTATCCATATTGTTTGGACAATTTAAAGAGCTCACTGTGAACTGTGTTGTTGCGATAATGCGATGTGTCAATCTCTCATCTAAAACCAATTGCAAGATTTGTGACTATAGTCATAATTGGATTCTAGATGGATAAATATAATTCGAGTTGCTCTCGTCTCTTATTAAACTTGTGTACTCGTACGTATCTTTAAGATGCATGTTTTCTTCATGTGAAATTCATAATTTTTTTTAAAAAAATATTCTCATCCTAAGTTTAATATCATTAGTACTTGCGAATATCCAGTTGCTATACAGCCAAAATACTAACAACACACTGGTTAACAAAAAAAATAAATACTATTATTAACACCCGCACATCTCAAATAAATATAAGAAAAATTCTAGTATGAGCACCATATGAAGGGTCCAGCGGTGCACCACGCTGGTGGGGCCCTTTTCATTTCTTTACCATATCTACTACTGGACCTGCCAAAGATGGGTTGCCGGACCGCCGACTGCCTTCATTGACGCGGCCCCTCGGAGTGACAAGTGGACCCCAGGGACCCTACCCCACTTGTCATCGAACCGTGTACCCTTCCTCGTCGGCACCAGCCATCCAAGCGGCGCCTGCGCTTTTTTTTTTTTTCTAAAAGCTGGTCACCGGCCGACGATGGAGTGCCATTGGACGCTTGCGGCTGCCTCACTGTCAGGCAGGCCCCACGCGGCCGGAATTAATAATTATGCGCGTCCCCAGTACACACGGTGGTGGTTGCTGCGCGGCGGCCGGCGAGGTCGGTGCCGCGCCTCGACACGGCACGGCAGGGGTGAGTGACCTCACGGTGGCGTCAGCACGTCGTTTTAGAGAAGGGTGTGGCCACGGCCATGGCCATGTGGGGGAGAACGCGACGCAGCAGCAGAAGCGTCAAGTGGTGTGTATTCATGGTCTTCCTTTGGTTTCCTGCACGACAAAGAGCACTTCCCTAGACAGCAGTCATTAACCTGTGTGCTGAAAATAATATGCAAAATGCATGGTTACGGTCGAAGTCACTTCGAAACTGGCATGCCAATATGCCACTTTCCTTTCTCTCCAATTCGGCTTCAGGGTGCTTAACCTTTCGATTCTTCGAAAGGACGACTCGCCAACCCCTTGCTTTGGGGTTTGGGACTCGAAACTAATTTGAGTACTCCTATATAGTGGCATTTTTTCTCTAGCTAGATTTTTAAGAAAAAATATAAGGAAGTTTGAGGGCATTGTGGTGCTATCTAGAAAAAGAGAGTGGGCTACCAACTATATTATGTGTGTCCCAAAATGGGTGAAGCGGTGCGTTGAGGCGATATGTCACGTGATTGAGTTGTCAATCTCTCTTTAGGCAACATATTAGGTGCAAACCAACCCTTCGATGTAAACTATGCAAACTTCAATCTAGGCCACACGATGTTGATCCAAGGAGGCGCTCAGGTGAGGTGGGAGGGTGATTTGCAAGGTGGGAGGGGTGATTAGCAAAGGATGATTAGACATATTTTTGCAAATCACCCCTCCCACCTCACATAAGCGCACCTTTATATCAACATCGTGTGACTCAAATTAAAGGTTGCTAGTTTGCACGGATATGTTGGTTTACACCTGATACATTGCCTCTCTTTAATATCCGAGTGGTAAATGATTATAATGGCAGTAAATTACATAGTGCATTCAGTCGCTTTATCTTGTTATGCAAATGCTGTCTGGTATCAGTTGTATGAACAAGAAAGTGTGGGACATAAAAGATTATGTTTATTTTTTTTCATTTTTTCATCTGCGTGTGCATCCATGTCAAGTGAGGCATAAATTGAGAGCATCTTCAGTAGATTACCCATCTTCCATTACCGAAGTATTTTCTCTCTCCCTTACTAATAGTTATTTTTTTTATTTTGGTAAAGTTCTACCAAGAACCTTTTAGACAAGAGAGGTGAATCACCTACATACGCGGAAGAGGGAGGTGGGTTTTGTTACTACCAAATTTTTTTGGTGTTGGTAATGACATTAGTAATATGCTAAAGCACCTCATATTACTCAAATAACTATTTTCTGGTTTTTTAGTAATCTGCTGAAGCACACACCATGTCATAGTGTGTTGTGCCATAAAGTGGATCAGTTCTTGACTTTCTTGTGATGGTGTAACGAAATTGTCAGTTGTGACATGCTCTCCACGTCGGCACGGTAACCTACTAACCTTACGTTACGTAGCAGTAGGAGCCAGAAAAAAAAAAGGTATGATCGATAGTACATGTCGGTAGGCCACTATACTTGTGGTAAGAAGGTACGTTACCTGTCTCCTAGGAAGCCACTAGTCATGAGCAGCCAGGATATCGGTGGGTGGTGGACTGGTGGCGTGACCGTTGCCTGGCCTAGCGTTCATATTTGCGTATACGCCTTTTGTGGCATCTAATCATGGCGCGGCCTTGATCACACCGAGTGCATTATGATTATAAAAAAAAACTAAAATCACAGTGCATGTACCATGTAGGTAGATAAGCTCTTGTTGTTGTACGGAAAGTTTTAAAATTTTATTGATTCTGGCCATCTAGAGAAAAAAAAACTTTGGAGAGAAGAAACCGCAACGATTTTGGAAAGCGACGTCAGGAATTTGTTTTCACATTGCTCTACACACCTGGTTGCTTATATTAGCGTTTTGCCACTCCAAGGCAGCAGTAGGGGGTAGTAACCTTACTTTGGGACTCCTCTAAAGTAACATTATGATTGGCAAGTACCGTGGTACTACCAGGATATAGAATCCAACGTTGGAAAAAATATCTAGTAACTAAAAGTACCCATAAGTACCAAAAAGTACCAAATTGTGGGACAAGTACCGGATAAATAGGGCCAGCTAATTATTTTATTTAATTTTTAAATTAAAAAAGAAAGGGTATATACATCTTTTCCGCTGATATGGGGGTGGAGGTGGCGGGAAAAAAATTATGGTGATATGTTGTGGGAGGGTATATTCTAATCAGGATATATGAAAATACTAATATACCCTTATTATAATTTATTTAATTTTTCAAAATTCTAGTTAAAGTACCGGTAAGTACTAGGAAAAGTACTTAAAGTACCTGCAAGTACCTGGTAGTACCAGTTGGTACTTGCCAAGTACCTAGTAGTACCAGCTGGTACTTGCCGATCATTATAAAAGAGCTCTTAATATATTTCTTTTCTTTTTAATAAAAACGTATTATGCACGTTTTGAAAAATAGTTACTATGCCATTAGGGTTGTATTGCTTGTTTGGCAGTCCAATGAGTTTTTTTTGTTAAAAAATTTATTTTTCGTTGCATTCAATTTTGGTCTCACGCTCTTGTATGGTTTTCACATGTAATTCTTTAAAATTAATTCCAGAATTGTAGCGTTGTTAACATTACATTCATCAGAGTCAAAGACTTTGACAAAGCACGGTTATTTTGAATTTTTTATTAGGATTGCTGTTAACATGGCGCCATCTTGCGACAGCATCTGTCGAAGGGGCAGGTTGCAGGCAGGCAGGCAACCCATTGAAAACAACAGGTCGTGCGTGGGGCGTGAGCCCTATGTCCGCCTGATGCCTCGGCATATTCCACTTCAGGCATACTAGTACTGTACGCTGGTGGTGGCAGAACGAGTATTCTCGTAACCCAGCCCATTTTTCATTTTTGTTCCAACCTACTAGTACTCGTACACAAGAAAGTAATGGCCTGTGGGTCTCATGAAATGTAGGAGTAGTCGACAATTACAAAGGTACCAATAATTTCTTTTTTTTTTAACTATTGAATCTAAAAAAAAAATAGTGAAGATACACAGCTTTTACCACTAGCTCCAAGTTGCAGAACAATGGATGTTGGCAGTGGCAAACTGACAACAAAAGTGTGCCTGTGAAGTCGCTGTAATTTTTCATTTGTACGATTCACATGCATTTCAAAAGGACTAGAATTTCGGCGCCAGCGTTGCCGCGCCATTTGCCAGTGTAAATTTATAAGCTTGGGTTATTATATATACTATATGATGGACTATGTCTCAAATGGTTTCCATTTCATAATATAATTTGCAATAATATTTTGACCAAATACTTTTGTTATCAGCCAGTGTTTATAACAAGTTGCGAATTTATACACAGATTATTTATTTTGTATCAAAACTAATATGTAGAAGGAACATGAAATTTCAAAAAGAAGTATATCAGAAAGCAAAGCACGTATGTCAATAGAGTATGAAAGGCATTTCATTGAACAAGTAGTGTTCAGGAAACTCATGCAAAAATCCAAGTAGTGTCGTGTCATGCCAGAGAGAAAGCCGCGTCCTCATTGTCGCAGTTTGATAGTAAAATAGGCGCACATTTGGATTGTCTCATCGGCCTATGTCTTCGAGAATTGAAAAGGTTGAGCCGCAGATTGCATATTAGCCTTCACATTTCCACTAACGTTACATCTAACTTCGATCAAAAGGAAATGCGCCTGTGGAGTATGATACTCTGCCGGCGTGTTGTGTCTCAGGTAAGCTCCCCTCACTGTTTGTCTCACTGGATCGATCAGTTCAGTCGCCACAACGCTCTGTGCAGAACATCTGAACATGGAGGTCGCCGAGGAAATGCAGAACATGGACAGCTCAGTGTGAACCCAACCTGAAGTTCACAGCAATGAGTTGTGCATGTTGAGCACGTTGGTACCCACCCGTGACCAGGTGGTACGACGGAGGGAGCGAGTATGCAGGTCCACGCATGCCTGCACGACGGAGGTAGGAAGCCAACCGTAGTATCCGCAGGACTGCAGCCTCATGCGGCTCCTCAGTTGCCGGCGAGATGATGATTTTTATCAAGGTGCCCGCGAGCGGCGACAAGGGTCACCCACCCGTCGTGGGACTGAGAGGTGCCGATGCAGCGGCTGTCGAGCCCGTCGACGAAGCTGACCAGCTGGTGCAGCGCGGCAGGGCGCCGAGAAGCAGAGTGGCCTAGCTCTGCGCGAGGTGGGAGCAGGCCGCGAGCGACAGCGGGAGGCCTGCGGCGTCGATCGCCGGGCGCACGGTGAGGGGCTGCAAGAGCGGCGGAGGCGAAGTCCCCGGGTGCGCAGCAGGAAGCTATCCTGGCCTCGAGGCCGGCCCACGGCGAGTGAGGGGGTGGTGAAGGAGGTGCGCGGTTGCCGCCGCGTTAGAGAGGAAGGCGGGGCGGAGACGGTGGCGCAGGAGGCGCCGCTGGAACCAGACGGGGGCTAGGGAAGGGAACCTGCGTCGTCACCGGGGGTTTCGATGTCTCGCGATTGCGCCGTTTCTGGTGTTGTGTTTAGTTCCAGAGGTTTTTTTTTTACTTTACTATTCACCCCTCTCAGAAAACACTTTTTCCAGAAAAGTTTCCCTCCAATTCTATTCAACTTTCCTATTCATCCCTCTCACAGAACACGCTTCCAGAAAAAAGTTCTTTTCTCCCCCACCAACTAAACGCAGCCCGGAAGATGGAAGGCGAAACACCGGTGAGTCCTCTCGAAGCTCGCGCTGTTGCTATGCGAGGTGCAGTTGGACGGTCCGATTTGTCCACACACGGAAATGGGCGTGTTGACGCCTTTTTGGGCCAACACACGAATGCACTAGATCGTGCGGCGCGCAAAGGAGCTCGCTGCAGCACCTCTGCGACGGACGGTCAGACCCCCTGTTACGGGCGGTCGGACTCCCTGTGACAGGCGGTCAGACCCCCTGTACAAGCGGTCAGACTTCTTGTGGCAGCCCGGTGAAGAAACCAACGAACGCCCACCCGGGAGGGACCCCGTCAGGGTAGGCGCACGTAGGGTTGCCCTAGGCTCGGCAGGCCAGTTAGGACGCCTCCTGATGCCATGGAGACAAGAGAAGAACAGCACATGAGGTTGGAAAAGTGGGGCAAAGGGATAAAAGGTAAAACGATAAAAGATAGATTTGTTTGTGATTCGATTGGATACACCCTCAATCGGCCGTGGCCCTTTATATTTATAGTGTGGGGAGGTCTTGCCCCGCAAGGAATTAAGAGATCCTAAAGAAATCCCGTCTGTCGGTGCCTGATTTGGTCGCACCGGCACCGACGAGTGATTGCGGTGCTAACCACTCGTTTCCCTGATGGCGAGAGTGAGAGACGGAGTTTTATCCTGGTTCCGGCCTCTGGGCCGTACGTCCAGTAGTGGTGCGATGCACCGGGTTGCGTGTTGCTCGTAGTAGGGGTTTACAAGCAAGGTGGGAGAAGGAGGTGAGCTCCTAAGTCCCTGGCTATGGTGTTTGCGAGTGTTTGTGAGACTTATGCTCTTTGCGTGGTTTCGTGCTCTTCTCGTTTGTTGTTCTGACCGCCTGCCCTTTGCATGGGCTTCCCTTCCCCTTTTATAGACCAAGGGGAGCGGGGTGCGAGTACATGTGTTTGTCGCTAAGTGCACTGTTCGTCCATGCCGCGTACTGTGCGCGAGCGGGAATCGCGCCTTCCAACTCTGCTGACGACATGGCAGGGGCTGACGTATTGTCCTTCCCTCTCGTGACCGCTCACGGCGTCGATGGTGGTGTCTTGCGCACGGCTTTCCATGGTCTCCTTCGAGGCTGCCTTCGAGGGTGGCAAAGTCAAAGGAGTGGTTGGCACAGTGCTGCTGGCAAGATTAGGTCTGGCGTGCAGCACGGCGCTCAGAGTTCACTATTGCGAATGGATTTGACCGATGTCTTCTCCGGGGAGTGGGAGATGGCGTGGAGCAGTGATCCCTGCTTTTTGACCGCGTCATGATGACTCTGATGGGTTGCAGAGCGTTGGGCGTTGTTCCCGGCGAGGCCGGCTCGAGCTTGGATCGCAAGCTCGAGCTTACCAACCCTCGAACGAGACGGAAACCATCCGCTCGAGGGTGGGGGTCGCCCTCGAGGCCGCCGAGCCTCGAACGAGACGGAAACCACCCGCTCGAGGGTGGTTATTTCCCTCGAGCTGGATGGGTGCCAAGAACCCGTAGCGATGGAGGGCCTTTGCTGGGCCGTGGAGCCAGGTTAATGCCGTTGTGGGCCTTGATGCCAAGTAGTTTTGGACTTAGATTGGGGTACCCCTATTGTAGGTACCCGACAGTAGCCCCCGAGCCTTCGCAGGGATGAGGTTTTCATCCTGCGAAGGCTGGAGTTCGCCGAGGCTTTCGAGGCCTTCGTTTCTTCGTGGGTTCCGGGAGTCCGTGGGGGCGCGCTAGCGCACCCGCGGGTGTAGCCCCCGAGGCCTTGGGAGAGTGGTTGACACTCTCTCAAGGTCTCAGCCTGATGCACAGAGCATTTGCTGCTTCCTCAAGTGTGGGTTCGTCCACTGTGCCTGAAGTAGGGGGGATTTCGAGCTTTCTACGTGCCTCGAGCCCCTGTTCGAGGGTGCTGAGGAGGAGGCGACCCATGCTTCCCTCGGTGGGATCGAGCCACGGGTGCCTGGTTGAGCTGTTAACGGGTGGTTCGAGCGGACGTCCATACCCCATTCGATAGGGGTAGGCTCGTGGTCACAGGACACGCCCGTAGAAGCCTTTCGCAAAGTATGCTAGATGGGACTCGACCTCATTCGATAGAGGTCGAGGGATCGATGCTCCCCCTCGAGGGGTCCCTCGATCTAGGCACTTTGCCCGGCCTCGAACATAATCGGCTGGCTCGCTCGAGCGTTCGAGCTTCGAGGGTACCGTCGATTATCCCTGACTCGGTTGATCTGAGGCCCTTGTCGAAACCCTTCGTAGGCCCAAGGTTCGAACCCCTGATCAGTAGCACGATGGTTCCTTCAGTTCGGGGAGGAAGCTTCGAGCGTGATTTCATGGTTCCGCTCCGCGCGGGTTTTCGAGGCTTTCGAGACCTCTTTCCCTCGAGGGGGCATCCTCGAGCCTTCGAGCTTCGAGGTCCCTCCTTCGAGGGTGGTCGTTTTGAATGCGCCCTCGTTCTGCGCGAGTCATGATGACCCGCAGCGAAAACTTCGCGGTTTCGTGCGATCGTGGGAGAAGTGGGCGCGCTTTCTCGGGCGAGGCGTGCGGGCGCAGTTTGACACGACCGCACGATCTGTCGCGCCAGACTCCTCGATATTTACGGCGCAGTTACTCGATTGCGCGGTTGACGCGGCCCGTGCCGTTACGTCTCCCGGGGCAGGCCTGGCTGTCAGTCTAGGGACTGTCGCGTCAAGGCTGGAGTCCTGCCGTGCTTAGCTCCGTGGGGGGAGTATAAATAGCACGGCAGTGCCCATGCCAAGGGTACGCTTCCCTTTGCGTTTTCGCCTTAGCCTTCAGTTCCCTTTGCCCTAGCTTTTGCCTTCGTCTTCTTCCTTCGTCCGAGCTCTCCCTCCTCCGTCATGGCCCAGTTCGCCGATCCTGCGCCATGGAAGCCGTCCAACGCCACCAAGCATTGCTTGGACAGCCTTGTGGAGGTCGGGGTGCTGCCACCCAACGTCGACGGCGAGCCGCCCATCTGGATCTCGCCGGGGGCCGCTACGGAGCCCGATCCGCCGAGGGGCTACGTCGTCAGCTTCGCTCGTTTCCATGAGCGGGGTTTTGGAGTCCCGGTGGGGAGGTTCATGCGGGCGTTGTGCTTCCACTACAAGGTGGAGCTGCACAACTTCTCGCCGAACGCGATCTCGCAGGCGGCGGTCTTCGTCGCCGTCTGCGAGGGTTATCTCGGCATCGAGGCCCATTGGGACCTTTGGTGCCACCTCTTCGCCGGCGAGCTTTTCTTGGAGTACGTCTCCAAGGGGGTTCGTCGCCCTGCTCGCGCCGGCGGCCTGGTGCTCCAAGTTCGGAAGGGGCGCAAAGACCTCTATATCCCGAGCTCCATGGTCTCCAACAACCAGGACTGGGATAAGGGATGGTTCTATCTCCGCAACGACGGAGAACATCTGCCGCCCTACACCGGCCTGCTACTGACGGAGAAGCAGGCCGACTGGCACTTCGGAGTGTCGCCGCCGTCGCGGAAGAAGAAGCTCGACCCGCTGGTCGAGGCGCTCCAGCGGCTTTCGAGGCTCGGCCTCACCGCTGGCGGAGTCATCGCCAACTTCCACCGGCGGCGGGTTCTTCCCCTTATGCGGAGGAGGCTCGCGCTGCACCAGATGTCCCCCGACGCCGACCTGACCGGCACGGTGATGGCGGCGGAGCCATTGCCCGTCGCCCCCGCGGTTCAGCGGGCGCGGCGTGCCGTCGACAAGCTGCCGGACGACCCGTGGACGGTGCCGATGCGGCCCGAGGATGGCTATGTGAGCCTCGTGAGTGACCCTCGATTTTTGCTTTTGCTTTTTTGGTTTTGTTTTCGTGTTTCTGACCTTGCAAATGGTGCCTCGCAGGGCGTATCGCGCGGCCATTACTCCAAGCCCCCTGTCCCCGAGGACAAGGCTGTCAACCGCGCCCTCGCCGAGAAGGCGAAGGAGGCCAAGGCTCGGAGGGAGGCTCGGTCGCAGCGGAAGGAGCGGAAGAGGAAGAAGCTCGAGGCGGAGAACCGCGAGCGGGCGAGGCGGGGGCTCTCACCGCTTCCCGCGCCAGAATCCTCCACCGACCGTGATGGATCTGACGAAGACGGCGGGGCGAGGAGCCCATCTCCGTTCGAGCTTCCCATCGGTGGGCCCGCCCCCGCTGCGGCGTCTGGGGGCGGTGGTGAGGAGGTCATCGACCTCGGGACACCGCCGTCGACCGCGGTGCCTTCCGTCGAGCGTCCGTCGGGGGCAGCCACGGCTGTTCCCGAGGGAACCCAGGGCCAAGATGAGGCCCCTCCGTCGACCGCGGGGCCTTCCTCTGAGGGTCCATCGGGGGCAGCACCGGCTGCCCTCGAGGAACCTCGGGGTGGAGGCGAGGTCCCCGAGCGGCCGGGCGCCGTCGAGGAGGCCCCGGCCCGTGGGGCGGAAGCGGAAGTCCCCCAAGTAGAGCCCGTCGACTCTACGAGGGGTGAGGAGGCCTCGAGGGTAATCCCCCAGGGGGAAACCGTCGTCTCCGCGGGAGACGAGGCCTCGAGGACGGCTCCTCAAGGGGAAACCGTCGCGGCTACGGGAGGCGAGGTCCCGGGGGCAGCTCCCGTTCCGACCTCGAGGCCAAAACGGAAACTCCCCTTCGTGTGGTAAGTTTTCCTTGTCGCTTGCTTGTCGTTGGTGTTTAGTTTTTGCCTCTAACCGAGCTTCTTTTCGTGTCACAGTCGCTCTGGGGGGCGGAGCACGCCTTCCCTCGCGCCAACCAAGGCCCTCAAGATCGGGCCTAGCTCGTCGCCGCACCCGTCCTTGCAGCTCCTGGGCCCGACGAACGAAGTCGTGGAGGACTTTGTTACGTTTTTCGACACCCAGGCGGAGCTGCAGGCCCGGCAACAGCCGCGCAAGGAGGCGCCTCCGGTCCTCGAGGGGCCAAGGCCGCCTCAGCTCCTCGAGGGCGCGGTCGAGCCCCACGTCGAGGCAGCTCGGCCCGAGGAAGCCAACCCCGCGCCTGGGGAGGCTCTTCGCGTCGAGGAGCCGTCTGTGGCGCCCGTGGAGGCGGACGCCGCGGTGGTCCCTCCGCATGAGGGGGGAGAGAGGCGAACCCATGGCGGCGGGTTCCCCCACTTGACGGAGCTGGCGGAGGCTCTGGGGGTTGGGGCCCCGTGACGCAGGGGCGCGAGAGTGGCGGGGCCGCGCCGTCGACTCTCATCACGGTTCAGCCAGGGCCAGCGGCGGCCTGGTCCTACGAGGCGCATGCCCGTGGAAACGCGGAGATGTGGCAAGCCCGCAGCGTGCTTCCCCAGCGGTTCGTCAACGAAGCCGTGGCAGAGGAGACTCTGTGGGAGGTCCAGTCGTCACACGGCTTGGACGTTCGCAGGGCGCTGGAGGACATCCTCCGTCTTCTTGACGATGCCGGCAAGGTCCACCGGGTACGTCTCGGTGTAAGTGATGTTTTTGCCATGCCTTATTTTTTCAAAGAAGGCTTATCTCTTTTTCTTTTCGCAGGAACTCCGCAAACAGGCGCTCGCGAAGAACGACCAGATTGCGGAGTTATCGCTGGAGCTCCGTCGCTTGTCCGGGGCGCTCGAGGCTCGAGACCGCCAGCTGGACGACCTTCGAGGTGCTCGGGACCAGGCCCTCGCCCAGGGTCGGGAGAAGGGCGAGGTCATCGCTCGCCTTGAAGGCTCGGCCAGCGCCCTCCGCGAGCAGCTCGCGAACCGCAATGACTGGCTGGAGAACGAGCGGGCTGCGCGTCGCGCGGCGGAGCTGGCGGTCGAGGAGGAGCGGCGTCTCGCGGTCGAGGCTCGAGACCGGCTCGAGCAGGAGCAGACTGCTCGGGCCACGGCGGAGCGGCAGGCGCGAGAGGTGGAGCAGCGGGCCCAGGAGGCGGAGAGGGCCCTCGAGGCTGCTCAGGGACAGGTCGAGGGTAAGCTGATTTGGCTCGAGCTCTGACCCTTTCGTTTTGTTGCTTTTTCGCTGACTCTTGTTGGTGCAGCATTGAAGCAGGCGCTTCAGGCCGAGACCGAGTCGAAGGAGGCCGTGCTGGTGGCGCAGACGGAGACCCAGCGTGAGCTCGACGAGCTGGTGCAGGCGGCCTCGGCCGCCTGCAACGAGATTGCTGGTCCCGGCCTGCAGTCTGGGAGCTCCCTCGCTAGTCGCCTTCGAGCGCTTGGGGGCGACTTCACTTCATGCGTGAAGGAAGCCCTTCTGCTCGGAGTTCGGAAGGCGCTTGGAGTGGTTACGACCCACTACCAAGCGGACCTCTCGAAGCTCGCCGCTGGGTACGTCGTCGCCGACAACCTCAACGACGAGGAGGCGGTGGCGGCGATGGACGAGGCCGATGCTGCTGCTGACGGGACGGCGCGAGTGCTTGCCAGCTACTTCGAGGGCGCCCTCTTTCCTGGCGAGGACGGCGGCGGCTGGGACGACCTTGGCGGCGGGGGCGATCCCTGAAAATCTCGGGCCATCGAGCCCGATTGTAAAGAAGTAGATTAGGATTTCGAACTCCTTTTTTTTTTTTGTAAGACTGGTTTGCTCGTATCTTACTGAACGTCGTCTATTTTGCTTTAAACGTGATGTTATTTTTATGCGGTGCCTTCGCGACATGCGTTAGTCCGATGCTTGTGCCTCGAGGGGAGAGCGTTGCTAGGATCGTTCTTACGTGAATGACTTGGGCGGAGGGAAGTGAGGTGTTGCCGTAGCCTCGAGGCGTAAGCGAACACTCGGCTCAGGCGACCCTGCCCTTGTCCGTTTCACGCCTAGCGTGTCTCCTTCGAGGTTTCGCAAAGGATTTTTCTTTTGAAAAGCGACGATTTTTTCGAGGGTTAGCCCCATGTAGCCCCCGAGGGAGGGATGGTTCTACCGAGGGTAGAGCCAAACCTCCCTCGAAGCTTGAAAAGAATAAAAGTTCGTTTTATTTTCTTCCAAACTGTGGGGGTAAAAGCGTCGACACTTAATTCAAAAGAACCTGCACAAAACTAGAGTATGTACAAAGATTTCGAGGGCCGCGGGGCCACTCTAGGGATAGAAACGACGTAGCTGTTGGATGTTCCAGGCGTTCGTGAGGACGTGCCCGTCCTCGTCAGCTAGCTTGTACGTTCCGGGCTTGAGAACTTCGGCGACGATGTATGGCCCCTCCCACGGGGGTGAGAGCTTGTGCCGCCCTCGGTTGTCCTGTCGAAGCCTCAACACGAGGTCTCCTTTGCAGAGATCTCGGTGTCGGATCCTTCGAGCCTGTTGTCGACGCAGGCTCTGCTGGTACCTCGCCGAGTGGAGTAAAGCCACATCTCGAGCCTCGTCGACCTGGTCGAGCGAGTCCTCTCGAGCCTGGCAATTTCGCTGCTCTTGGTACGCTCGGAGCCTAGGGGACCCATAATCCAGATCCGTAGGGAGGATGGCCTCTGCCCCAAAGACGAGGAAGTATGGGGAGAACCCTGTTGCTCTGCTTGGGGTCGTTCTCAGACTCCAAATGACCGATGGTAGCTCTTGCACCCACTTGTGTCCAAACTTCTTCAGTTTGTTGTGAATTCTGGGCTTTAGGCCTTGTAGAATCATGCCATTGGCACGTTCTACTTGGCCATTCGTCTGTGGGTGAGCCACTGCTGACCAATCCACTCGGATGTGGAAATCGTCGCAGAACTTTAAGAACTTCTTTCCTGTGAATTGCGTACCATTGTCGGTGATGATGGAGTTGGGAACCCCGAACCGATGGATTATATCGGTGAAGAAGAGCACCGCCTGCTCAGACTTGATCCTGCTGATGGGTCGAGCCTCGATCCATTTGGAGAATTTGTCGATGGCCACCAGCAGGTGTGTGAAGCCCCCGGGTGCCTTCGCCATTGGCCCGACAAGGTCGAGGCCCCATACGGCAAAAGGCCACGTAATGGGGATGGTTTGCAACGCCTGAGCGGGTAGGTGCGTCTTGCGCGCGTAGAACTGGCACCCTTCGCAGGTCCGTACCACCTCCGTGGCGTCCGCCACGGCAGTGGGCCAGTAGAAGCCTTGTCGAAAGGCGTTACCCACGAGCGTTCGTGGAGCGGCGTGATGCCCGCACACGCCCGCGTGAATGTCAAGGATAAGCTCTTTTCCTTCGGGTATTGGGATGCAGCGTTGCAGGACCCCCGAGGCTCCCCGTCGGTACAGCTCCCCCTCGATGATAAGGAACCGCTTAGCTTTCCTCGCTACGCGCCTTGCCTCCGTTCGATCGCTAGGCAAGACGCCTCCGTCGAGCCAATCGAGGTACGGGCTCCGCCAATCTCGAGGTGCCGAAACCTCGTCAATTTCCATTGCCTCGGCCTCGTCCTCATCTCCCGAGCAGGCTTCGTATCCCATAGGCTCGTCCTCGTCCGCCAAGAGCTCCGCGCTCGTGGGGTCGAGGGCGGACGTTTGAGCGTCGGGTACGGTCGAGGCTTGGGTCGAGGCGGTGAGGGTAATCGAGGGTACGTCGATGTCCTTGGCAAAGACGTTCGGGGGAACGGGGGCTCGCCCCGACGCGATCTTCGCCAATTCATCGGCTTCCTCGTTGTACCTTCGTGCGATGTGGTGAAGCTCGAGGCCGTCGAACTTGTCTTCGAGCTTACGTACCGCCTGGCAGTACGCCGCCATTTTTTCGTCGTGGCAGCTCGATTCCTTCATCACTTGATCGATGACCAGTTGCGAGTCGCCGCGAATGTCGAGGCGCTTAATGCCGAGCTCGAGTGCGATTTTCAAGCCAGCAAGAAGCGCTCCATATTCCGCCATGTTGTTGGACGCAGGGAAGTTGAGCCGCACAACGTATCGAACGTGCTCCCCGCGGGGTGAGATGAAGAGTAGGCCGACGCCGGCGCCGGTCTTCATCACCGACCCATCGAAGTACATTTCCCAGCAGTCGAGGCTGGACTTCGAGGGAGGGAGCTGGGTGTCGGTCCACTCGGCCACGAAGTCAGCCAGAGTCTGGGACTTGATGGCTTTCCTCGGTGCGTAAGCGAGGGTCTCCCCCATCAGCTCCGTCGACCATTTCGAGATTCGTCCAGAGACCTCGCGGTTCTGAATGATTTCGCCCAGCGGAAAGGACGACACGACGGTCACTGGGTGGGCCTCGAAATAGTGTCGCAGCTTGCGTCGAGCCAGCACGATGGCGTAGATCAGCTTCTGGATGTGGGGATACCTCGCCTTGGTCTCAGATAGGACCTCGCTAATGTAGTACACCGGTCGCTGGACTGGCAGAGAGTGTCCTTCCTCGTTCCTTTCCACTAATATGACCGCGCTCACGACCTGAGTTGTTGCCGCGACATAGAGGAGGAGAGGTTCGCCCTCTTTCGGTGAGGTAAGGATCGGCGTGTTTGTTAACGCAATTTTGAGTCGGTCGAGAGCTTCCTGAGCCTCCGCGGTCCAGGTGAAATGCTCTGACTTCCTCAAAAGTCGATACAGAGGCAACCCCTTCTCTCCGAGACGAGAGATGAAGCGGCTTAGGGACGCTAGGCACCCCATCACCCTATGTACGCCCTTTAGGTCACGGATCGGTTCCATCTGTTGGATGGCCGTGACCTTCTCGGGGTTGGGCTCGATGCCTCGTTCGGAGACAATGAAACCCAGGAGCATGCCTCGAGGCACACCGAAGACACACTTCTCGGGGTTGAGTCTTACTCCGTGCGCCCTGAGGCAGCCAAACACGACCTCGAGGTCGCGCACCAGGTCGTCCGCCTTCCTGGTTTTTACGACAATGTCGTCGACATACGCTTCTACGATACGACCTATATGATCCCCGAAGACGTGGAGCATACAGCGTTGATACGTGGCCCCGGCGTTTCGAAGGCCGAAGGGCATCGTAACGTAGCAGTACATGCCGAAAGGAGTGATGAAAGAAGTCGCGAGCTGGTCGGACTCCTTCATCTTGATCTGATGGTAGCCGGAGTACGCATCAAGGAAACATAAAAGTTCGCATCCCGTCGTGGAATCCACGATTTGGTCTATACGTGGTAAGGGAAATGGGACTTTTGGGCACGCTTTATTCAAGCTGGTGTAGTCTACACACATTCTCCACTTTCCACTTTTCTTTTTCACTAGCACAGGATTTGCTAACCACTCGGGGTAAAACACCTCCTTGATGAATCCGGCCTCCAAAAGCTTGCGTACCTCCTCACCGATCGCCCGCCGTTTCACTTCGTCGAAACGGCGGAGACGTTGCTTGACCGGCTTGGAGTGGGGGCGGATATCAAGAGAGTGCTCGGCGACCTCCCTCGGAATGCCTGGCATGTCCGAGGGGCTCCACGCGAAGATGTCTGCGTGAGCGCGGAGGCAGTCGACGAGCACCACTTCCTATTTGTTACTGAGGGAAGAGCTGATCCTCAACACCCTGCCGTCGGAGCTATCGGGGTCGAGGGGAACAGTCTTGGTGTCCTCAGCGGGCGCGAAACTCCCCTGCTGCCGTTCGTTGGCATCAGGGAGTGTGTTGACGATCGCTTCCAGATCCGCCACGAGGGTCTCATCGAGGGCGAGAGCCTCCGCGAGCTCGATGCTCTCGATGTCGCACACGTAGGCGTGTTCGACCGTCGGACCGACCGTGATGACTCCGTGAGGCCCTGGCATCTTCATCTTGAGGTAGGTGTAGTTGGGGATGGCCATGAACTTAGCATAGCACGGCCTTCCCAAAATGGCGTGGTAGGCTCCCTTGAAGCCCACGACCTCGAAGGTGAGCACTTCCTTGCGGAAGTTTGCTGGGGTTCCGAAGCAGACGGGCAGGTCGATCTGCCCGAGGGTTTGGACGCGCTTTCCGGGCGCGACCCCGTGGAAGGAGGACTTGTTGGGTCGCAGCTCGTTGGTGCTGATCCCCATAAGCTCCAAAGTTGGAGCGTACAGGATGTTGAGGCTGCTGCCGCCATCCATGAGCACCTTGGAGAAGCGCGTGTTGCCGATGACGGGGTCGACGACGAGAGGATACTGCCCGGGGTTCGGGATATGGTCGGGATGGTCTTCGCGACCGAACGAGATGGTCTCCGATGACCAGTCGAGGTACGAGGGGGTCGCTGGGCGGACCAGCATGACTTCCCTACGTTCCCTCCTCCGCTGTCGAGGCTTCAAGTTAGCCGCGGGACCTCCCGTGATGAAGAACACGTGTTCCACCTCGGGGTATCCGTCGTCATCCTTGGCTCCACCATCCTTGGGCGGACCGCCATCCTTTCGAGGGATGCGGTTGTAGAACTTCCGCAGCATCTCACACTGCTCGAGGGTGTGAGCGACCGCGGTCTTGTGGTAAGGGCACGGCTTCTTGAGGAGGTCGTCGAAAACACCCCCACCACGCGGGGGACCTCGAGGTCCCTTGTGGTTAGGGTCGACCGCGAGGGCCTCGTCCTCGACGTCGCCCGTCCCGCGGGGGGGCCCGGGGCTTCTTTCCCTTCTTGCCGTGCTTTCGTTTCTTCGAGGGGCCCTTCGCCTTGTCATCCTCCGCGGATGCCCCTTCAGGGCGCCTCCCCTTTTTGTCGTTAAAGATGGCGTTGGCCGCCTCTTCCCCCGAAGCGTACTTCGAGGCCACCTCGAATAGCCGGTTTGCGTCGGGGGGTGGGCTCCTCCCCAACTTGCACACCAAGCTATAGCAGGTGGTGCTTTCGAGGAAAGAGTGGATGATTTGGTGATCGGTGATGTTGGGAAGTTCAGTGCAGCGCTTGGAGAAGCGCCGGATGAAATCCCTCAACGACTCGCCAGGTTTCTGCCTGCACCCCCGAAGGTCCCACGTGTTTCCGGGGCGCACGTAGGTGCCCTGGAAATTTCCCACGAAGGTCTCGACCAGGTCGTCCCAGTCGCGGATCCGGTTCGGGGGCAGGTGCTCGAGCCATGTCCGCGCGGAATCTGCCAGGTGGAGTGGCAGATTTCGGATGATCATGGCGTCGTCTGTGGCGCCGCCGAGCTGGCACGCTAGGCGGTAGTCATTGAGCCATACCCTGGGGTCCGTTTCCCCAGAGTACTTGGTGATGGTGGTAGGCTGTCGGAAGCGGGGGGAATCGGGGCAGTGCGGATGTTGTAGCTGAACACCCGCGTGCCTGCTGGCTCTGGTGCCGCATCCCGGTTCCGCCCTACATCGTTGCGCCCGCGCTGGTTGGTCCAGGCTCCCTCTCGCCGCCTGATTTCGTTCAGGGTATTGCGAGCGTCGCCATCATCGTCCGTGCCACGGGTGTCCCGGAGGCGTGACCTCGCGGGTTCCCTTACTAGAAACGTTCGTGTTTCGAGCGCACGTGGTTTGCTGGCGTGGCGTCGCGCCGTGTCGCGGCGGGAGTTGCCCCGGGATTGCGCTCGCGCCCTGCCGTTGGGCCGGGGTGAGCGTACCGAGGATTCCCCTCCTCGTTCGCCCTTCGAGGCTGAGGAGCGTCGAAGGCGGGAGGCCGAGCTTTCGGCATGCTGTCGGGCGGCATGCTCGACCAGCTTCTGAGCCTCGAGGTGCAGTTTCCGCCCTTCGGGGGTAGCTGCCTCCGGCATGGCTCGGAGCAGCGCTGCCGCCGCGATGAGCTTTTGGCTTGTCCTGGGAGCGAGCTCGTCATCTCTGCCCTCAGCAAGGATGCGGGCCTGAGCCACTCGTCCTGCGTGTCGGGCGTCCGTGCCGTGCTCGTTGCCTTGTTTGGCCGGCTCGTGGTCGGAGCGCGCTGGTGGCGAAACGTCACCACTAGCTCGTGGCCGATGGCGCGGATCCCGCTCGTCCTCGGAAGGAGAGTGATCCGATGGGTCCGACGGCTGCGCGCCTGTCAGATCCATGCCATCGTTGTCCCCCTGGTCGTCACCTCCGCCGTCGTCGTCGGACGTCGATCCCTCGCTGAGTTGTCCGTCGTTGATGACGAAACACTCCTTGGTTGGGTCATACTCATCATCGGAATACCCGAAGCAGTAATCCGCCGCTGTTTGAAAGGCAATGAAAGCCTCTGGGTCGCGGAGACCCGAGTAGTCCCAACCAAGGTGTGTACGCATAAATGCGTGTCCATCATTGGACTCTATGCGGGGATCACCGGGCAACGGATCGGCGAAATCTCACTCGGAAACTGGGTGGCAACCAGGCTGGTTGTCATACGCGCTCATGGTAGCGCGGATGGAGGAGGCGTACGCATCCGCGGAGTTGCGTAGCCCGTAGGGATAGAAATGCGCCGTCGTAGCGCGTCACGCAGACATGGGTTCTGGGAGGAAGGGGGCAACCCTCTCCTGTGACCCTGACTGCAGGATGCCCTCTTCCCTTGTGGGTCGGGGGTCGCCGACGTCGACGACACGCCTCGCGGCGCGCGCTCGTCGTGCGCGAGGTCCGGGACGACTCCGCCGTCGCGGTGCCGCCGGAGGCTGGTGATGAAGCTCCGGTCGGTCGCTGGGATCCTCCTGGAGGATGCGCATGCGGTAATCATCGCCACATGTTTGGAACCTCAGGCTCCCGAACCGGATCTCCTGCCCCGCTGGGAGCAGATTGCTCTCGCCCAGCGGAGGCCGTCCTTCGCCGGAGTTCGCCATCGGGAATGGGAGTAGCGCAGCGCTGGTCCCCTACCTGGCGCGCCAACTGTCGGTGCCTGATTTGGTCGCACCGGCACCGACGAGTGATTGCGGTGCTAACCACTCGTTTCCCTGATGGCGAGAGTGAGAGATGGAGTTTTATCCTGGTTCCGGCCTCTGGGCCGTACGTCCAGCAGTGGTGCGATGCACCGGATTGCGTGTTGCTCGTAGTAGGGGTTTACAAGCAAGGTGGGAGGAGGTGAGCTCCTAAGTCCCTGGCTATGGTGTTTGCGAGTGTTTGTGAGACTTATGCTCTTTGCGTGGTTTCGTGCTCTTCTCGTTTGTTGTTCTGACCGCCTGCCCTTTGCATGGGCTTCCCTTCCCCTTTTATAGACCAAGGGGAGCGGGGTGCGAGTACATGTGTTTGTCGCTAAGTGCACTGTTCGTCCATGCCGCGTACTGTGCGCGAGCGGGAATCGCGCCTTCCAACTCTGCTGACGACATGGCAGGGGCTGACGTATTGTCCTTCCCTCTCGTGACCGCTCACGGCGTCGATGGTGGTGTCTTGCGCACGGCTTTCCATGGTCTCCTTCGAGGCTGCCTTCGAGGGTGGCAAAGTCAAAGGAGTGGTTGGCACAGCGCTGCTGGCAAGATTAGGTCTGGCGTGCAGCACGGCGCTCAGAGTTCACTATTGCGAATGGATTTGACCGATGTCTTCTCCGGGGAGTGGGAGATGGCGTGGAGCAGTGATCCCTGCTTTTTGACCGCGTCATGATGACTCTGATGGGTTGCAGAGCGTTGGGCGTTGTTCCCGGCGAGGCCGGCTCGAGCTTGGATCGCAAGCTCGAGCTTACCAACCCTCGAACGAGACGGAAACCATCCGCTCGAGGGTGGGGGTCGCCCTCGAGGCCGCCGAGCCTCGAACGAGACGGAAACCACCCGCTCGAGGGTGGTTATTTCCCTCGAGCTGGATGGGTGCCAAGAACCCGTAGCGATGGCGGGCCTTTGCTGGGCCGTGGAGCCAGGTTAATGCCGTTGTGGGCCTTGATGCCAAGTAGTTTTGGACTTAGATTGGGGTACCCCTATTGTAGGTACCCGACACCGTCAAAATACAACTCTAACTCGGCTTGCCCAGGCACAGTCGGTCTAACCTCCTGTACAGGCGGTCTAACCGTCTGTCGTAGGATGGAGAACTTCCCAAGGTCATAGCTCTATCGTCCGAACTCCAAATCGGACGTTCTATATATGGATTTTGATCTACTCGACGAGTGGAATCCATTGGTGAAGTCTAATTTGCAATTTAAGGACTTTATACAGCCGGTCATGACCGGCTGTGACAGGCGGTCTGATCGTCTGTCGCAGGCCTGCCAATTTTAGTCGTCAACAGGGCACTTGAGATTTGTTGGATGACGTGGCTCAATGAGAAGCTCTCTTTTGGGACCAGAATTCGTGTGAAGAGACTACTGATTTGCGCTGCCCCTGCGCATGGTTAATTCATAAGTGATTTAGGTAAATATAGCTTAATGTTAATATAATATTGGAACAATCTATCCCCCGCGAGAATAACAGTAAGTATATGTAAACAATTTATAGAAGGATTGAATGTCACTGGCACAGGGTATGTTGTCTTGTCATAGACTATAGTTCTAATATGTAGTCATAACAACTACAACTGCAATAGAGTAGAACAACTATATATAGTAGGAAAGGAAGGCATTTTTAAAAAAATAAAAAGACGTAATACAAAAATAGGTGACCTGAATGTGAAAAGAAATAATGTGGCTCTTAGCATTGAAGGAGGAAAATTGCATGCAGTGTAAGATTAATTGAAGATATCACACAAAGGGTGGTTTTATAGGATTGTATAAAAGGAATAAATAGAACAATATCATCTGTTACATGGATGCAATGATTCTGAAACATGGTAATATGAAATCACCAGGTAGTTGAAGGCAAGGCATAATAGAGTAATAGACATGGTCATAATCACATACTATAGTGCCAATCTTCTTATGCAATCGCACATGCACGTTTGACCATTACCAAATTTCTATGATTTAGTGACAGTGTATCATAAATCAATGCATTATGAATGTTGGTTCTAATAGCTGCAGACGACCTATTTGAAAGGTAAGTTAGAGGAACCCTAACCGGGGACACCAAAATTATCTTGATTCTTGATATGTGTAAAGTGAATAATGCAATTCATGAGCTACCTGATTGTGTTTTAAAAAAAATACATGTCGCCATGTTGTGCATCTCTGAAATTAAATTACTGCTGAACTGTGTAGCCTTAGTGGAAAGAAATAGCATTCGTCTTAAATAGTAGTAAGGATCTATTTCATTCCAACATTGGTTCAATAATCACCATTAAGTAAAAATGCTTACACGAAAAACAATCGAAGAATAGGGAAGAACCCTGCAGGCAGCCGATGCGTGTTATTTACCAGCACAACTTTGGAGATGGCGTGTCTGTAATCAGTCTTGACTCTTGACGTGGCTGCAGTAGTGGAGCCGGGAATCCATCGTCACCTGGATCTAGAGCTCCATGGTTAGTAGGAAGATGAGCATAAGATCCACAGGCTTAATCCCCCGATCTATTAAAATAAATTCACCTTATACATGATTAAAGCAGGTAGGTTGAGGATCATTTTTTTATGCCCATTCATCCGTGATATCTTCTCTTACTCTGTCCCCAACCTTCCTGCTTGTCGTGCTTGATTTTTTTTTCTCCCTCACTGTCAATCACTAGCTCGGCTCCTGGCTCCTGCTCACATGCGGCGGCCGTCGTGCTCGCCGGGGACAAGCACACGCTCGCCAACGCAGGGGTCTCTGTGCTCGCTCGCGCCGGGGCGGAGATCTGCTCGCGCAGCAGCGCCGGGGCAGCAGTGGCCCTCCTGGTCGCTCAGCACTGTTCGACCATCGCCGGCAACAAGGCTTGGTGGCGGCAGAGCTCCGGCTAGCCCAACCCGACCGCCAAGCTCACCCGCTCCTGAGTCGTTGGGATCGCGCACGAATGAGCCTCCGAGTTCATGGTGCAGAGGTTTAGGTCGCCAGCGCCGGCTCTCCTGGTCGTGAGCTCGTCTAACGCCGATCACGGGGCTTGGAGGCAGCGGGTTCCTGGCCTTCCAGAACCGCACGGACAGAGGTGAGGCGGAGAGCCACGGCGATGTGCTGCAGCAAAGGCGGCGACGCAGGAGGAGACAGGAGAAAACGCGAGGTTGCGAATCGTGCGATCTCTCGAAGTTTCGTTGCCATTGCGCGCTCTGGTAGAGGAGGACCATAAAAACTCAATCGAACGGTGAAAAACATATCATTTCACAATGGTTCACAAAGCAACCAATTAGGCTATAAGTTAACGAGCACATCATTGGGCAAACAACATCACAATGTCCCAACATTCCAAATTAAAAAAAACCATGTGGGAAAATCAGAGTACCTTGCAGAATATAATTTGATGATGAATACCCACTCAGTGTCAAGGACGCCGATGAAGATCAAGAACACCAGCACATAGCACCAGAGTATGCCCCCAAATATCTGGGAGAACCCAACAACAGATGCACAACCAAGACCAGTTTTGAGAATTTGGGGGCCTGGGCGAAACAAAAGTCTATGGCCCTTTAATAATTACAATAATAAGAAGATGCTTGATACACATGCAATATATATTTGAACAAATAATTTGCACGTATTTTACCTAATATTTTTTTATATCATGAAGTCGTTAATGATAATACCAATCTTTTCTAATAACTTGTCAATGTTGAATTTTCATACCATGACTATGCTGAAAACTAAAAAGGTTATTGGTATTTAAAAGCTAGCTAGGAAGAAATTATAACAGGTTAATCAACTTAGGAAAAATATATTACAGATTATTGTATGCTGCTGCTATTGATCTAATTGTAGTGCACAAATAAAAAATGAAATACCATTTGATCTAATTGCTTGGGCCAGTGAGGATCAGGCCGCATAAATTAAAAAAAAATAATTTCTACCTCCTTGACTCCTCACTCAGGCTCCAGCCTTGCTTGGTCCTTGCCAGCTTTTGCTGGCAGCCCCACGCTTACGTGCTACCCAGCTTTTACAATGTCTTGCTCAACAGCATCTCCTAGGCCACCCAGGGAACCTAAATCATGTAAGATCAGGTTTCAATATTTATGCGGTGATTCTTGTTGTGCATACCTTCATTTCCTCATATCCCTAGCCTGAAAAGGAGATGTATCAATAGCAGTTAATTTAACCAATAGAGTCAACGTGGGGGAAAATCAGTTCAAAGGCTGATGAGCCAACCAATGAAGTTGGTAGAGCTCAACTGAAGATACGCCAAGGCGATCTAATGAGGCCTTCACTGCTGACATGACACTTTGACGGTCCAACCTCCATGGACCATGGTAGAGCAGCAAACTTTGTTGCAATGCCACTTCGACTTGTTCCTTTTGTTGCCTTTTCTTAATGAATCTGATGGAGATAGATGACTTTTTCATAACAGATACAGTGCAAATTTAGGGTATGTGCCGATTGGTAAATAGCACTGTAATATATACCTTTGAAGTAAGCTTATGAATTTATGGCTTTTGGTACCTGAATAACATATACATTAAAAAAGTCATGGCAAATGTGACTTGAGATGTGTTAGAGAATGGATAACACAACATGAATTATCTGGCTTCTTGACCTTGTTCTGTATACTTCAACAGTATTAAAGAAAGTTATTTCACAGTCTACGCTTGCATCAAATGCTCCTTTCGCCGCCTTCATATCTGCCATTTTTTCAGAGATTGGTCATCATGTTGAAGTTCGCCAGGTAAAAATATGAAAGGACAATAATTCCCATGTTTTATTATAACAGTTTTACGGAAATAGCAAATTCAGGAAGTAATACACTTGCTTACAGCAAAGGTTAGTCAATTTCATTAGTTGTTTCAAATTGAGTCAGATATTTTAGAGGTTGGTTATAGTTGGATGAAAAATATATCAGTTATAGAGAACAATTGCTCTAGGCAAAATTATGATGGTGGAGAGCTAAAATCTGATAGATGGTTTCTAATGGGCAACGTAACAGGCACCTCATGCGCATGTAAAAAGTATGGCCATAAATTTAACAACCAGCGGTAGTGAGATGCTAGAAATAAGGAAAGTCAGGTACAGAATCCTCTGTCACACTCTCTTGCCCTCTGAGTCAGTGAACTCTATGAAATTTGGTTTTGTGTCATCATCTTTAGCGAAGTTCAGAGTAACAACCTTGGCACAGTCAGAAAAAAAACAATTTTTTTTTGTACCTTTTCATTATCCTAGAGACTCGTTGGCCTAGAGACAAAACTCAAAGTTTTTTTTTGAGGAACCAAACTCATACAGTTCATGGGTGGTTCTAGTGTCAGAATTACAAAGGAATTGCAGAATCCGAATCAATAACTGGCAAGGAGGAGCACGTACCGTCCCACTAGAATTCGTTCGAGTAGGTGGTGTTGCCTCATAACCACTGGTCGACGCCGATCTTGGTCACTGCGAACCCGCCCAGTGCCACCTTGCCGTGCTACTTCTCGGCCGTCACCGTCGCCGTCGTGGCAGCGATGCGAGGCGACCGTAACGCCTGGCGCCAGGCTTGGAAGTGAGGCAGGATGCAGCCCATGCCGCCGGCGACCAGCAGGGCCATCATGTAACTGATGCGAGTCCCTGGGGTGCCGCTGCGGGAACTGCGCCACCGATGGCTGCACCGCCGGAGACGATAGTGCTCCCAGGGCTCATCTCCTCGATCTGATTCTCTGCACAGCGGCGCTTTCAAACTCCGCCGCAGCCGCCACAGGGCCCATCAGCAACCTCTCCCGCAGCCATCTGGGCCCGAGGCGGCGACGGCGCGAGCTGCCCGCGGCGGGAGATGGGGAAGCGAAAGGGAAGGAGCGTGCGAACGAGCACGGGAGGGAGAGGCAACTTCGTCAGCCGTCAGCGTCGTCGGAGGGTGCGGAGGAGGCAGCAGCAGCAGGGTAGGAAGCGAGCGGCGGCGGAGAAGACGAGACGACGGGGATGGTGATGCGAGCACGAGACAGAGCTAGTCTGGAGTCTTCCAGCCAACACGGAGTCGACGCGTGGCATCATGTTACTGGCTTCCATCGAGATTTTTTTTCACCGATGACGGAGTCCTCAAGCAATACCTGCTACCGTGAATCGCCAATCGGACGATGGAATTTTTTTTACTGGCGTGGCCTGCCTAGATGGCCGCCGACCCCGGCTCCTTTCATAAGGGGAGATTCCTGAATGATGCGCACAGGGGCAGAGGATGATTTACTTAATCAAAACGATAATCCTTTAGGACCATGATGTCCTTTGTCAGGCTATTGGCTACCTCTATGCAGTGCAGTCTCAGTATCAAGTCCACAGATTTGGGGGTTTCATTTCAGTATCAAGTGCTAGAAGAAAACCACCCTCGTTGATTGCAATGGCTTTCAAATTGGCAGGGCCCGCCGTGAGATCCACAATGATCAGACCGCTCGCACCCACTGAATTTCCTGCGCTGTCTGTCTGTCTCTGCATCAACAACAGGCAAATTTTTTAGCGTAATCAATGTATTTGCTTTGGCCGTCGGGCATTAGCATTTAGTTGTGTGGTACCCGCATTGGGCTAGTTTTACTTTGCTTGCTTCGGCCTTTCACAAGAACGATGGGCCAAGCAACATAATCTGCCCGAACGATGGATGGGCCATGGAACAAAATCTACCCATTGTCTATAATCTATCCATATGCACTTGATCCAAAACAAAATCTGAACCCATTCATATCTCCCCCAAACTATTTAAATTGGACTAGTTCATCGCTATCAAACAAACTTTGCCTTTATTATTTATTTTGTAACTCTTTCTCAAAAAAGATATTTTGTCATTCTGTGTTCTAGTTTTTTTTTCCTTCTGAGAGGAACTAGCTAGGTTCAAATAAAATAACGTAAGAGCCCAGGCCCAATCCAGTAACTTGTTTACTGGGCCTTTTCAGGTCAGACCATATATTAGTGGGCCTGGCCTAAAATGCGTAAATCTATAGCTGAGCTCATACGGGCCGTGGGCACCATTGCTGAAGCTCATTTCTAACGCATGGAGTACTGCAAACACCATTTTGCATTTAACCACTAATGTGTGTGAGAGAGTAAGAGAGAAAAAAATCTAACCTCTTACTTTGGTTTTGTTGGTCCTAACCCCTTGTGCATTTACGCCTCTTTGTTTTGTGTAGTCGCCCACTTGTTTGCAAATCACCTAGTATGTTTCGACAAGATTGTAGAAGGTACATCTTCGGCTATTGTTTGGAAAGCCAGGAATCAGATTAAAATGCTTGAGGGTTTGTTTGGTTCCATCGCATTCAATCCGGTCCGAAAATGATAGATATAACAAAAAATAATTATGATAGGTATATCTAGAGACCGGTATTTATTCCGGTTCGGAAACTAATTTATTCATGATGAATACAACAAGAGACCCGGAATGATTCCCCACCTCTTGACTAGTGGATTGATTTCCGGTTTTTTGGTGTCACTATCGTGAGTAAATTAGCTCTTGATCTAGAATGAATCCCGGTCTTTTACTCTACCTATCATGAATTTCTTGTTATATTTTTATTCCCGGACCGGATTGACCCCGAATGTCCGGGCAATCCCTCCTCCCCGGCTCACCTTTGGATTGTAGTATTTGTAATTAGATGCATTCTGCAATTTGTATGGGCCAGCACTCGCAAGCTGTAGCCTTCACAAATTTAGGTCCGTCCAAGTGAAGGGAGCAACAAAAATCCAAGGCTACTGTGGTCCAGAAGACCTTAGCGGTTAGCAACGTCGAGAAAAGTACAACGGCGCACCAATCCGCCATGCCTCCTTGGACCACTGTTCTTCGCTCTATCAATTGACGTGATGATCACGCCAGATGTACCGCGGCACTCCCTTCAATGAGTGAAAAAAAGAACAAGATTCTTTTCCCACCTACTTTTTGAGATTTGTTCAGACCATATATTCAGGATGAAGGCAAAAATATAACCTCGACGGTTCATCGTAGCTCATCCGGAAAGTTCATGTGATGCTGATACAATCATGCAACCTTTCTAAGGTCAAGACTTCAAGTCTACTCCATTTTTTTCCTAAATTTATTTTAGGAACGGTGCTATTCTTCCCATGGTAGAACATTATGAGTACAATTCGTATTTATTAGCATTCGTCAACAGCAAAACAAACATTGTGACTCGATCCATTGGGTGAACCAATGTGACATCCCAGATTTTTGAAAGGAACGAAGTTCGACCAAAGTCATTGGGTAAAAAAATTCGACATAAATTCGAAGTAAAATTTCAAATAGATCAAAGAGATGCATAGAGAATTGTGGATACAAAAATTGGGATGAAAAGAGTATGAAAATAGCTCAATTAAATGGAGAAAGAAAAAGGAAAAGGTCACTATTCACCATCTGAAAATGGGATTTTGGTTAAGTGTCATTTTCAGCAAACAACTAGCCAAATGTCGAGGTCGATTGTGGAGAAACCATTGGTCTGTTGACCAAGGTGTAAAAAGGAAAGATGTTAAGAAAAGTACACTAAACAACTTTTATGTTTGGGTCAGATCGAGATCGTGTCAGGATCAAGGAGAAAAACATGGTGGAAAATCGAATCAGAAAAACATTCAGGAAATTCAGGGTTAAAGTGGCTGAGATGTAAATTCTTAATTTGGATCCAAACTGTTGAGAATTTGCCAAAGGTCCAAAAATAAAAAATGAAATTCAAGTCAAACCAGAGAACTTTTATGTTCTGAGGAATGACATGTTCTATTCAAAATTTTGGAGTAATTTGAGTTTGAATTTCTGAAACCAGTTAGGGTTTCAGGTTTATATGAACACCCTAACCCGACCAGCGATCAAAGTTCAAATTCGAGCGAATGGCTGAGAATTTGGACTTTGTTCAAATACAGAAAATGAAATTGTTATTACGAACAAGTTTTATTTGGGAATCGAGGAGAGTGTAAATGGAAATTCAAAAGTAATTTGAAGAATTCAAACTTGGAGTCTGAAAATGGGGGAATGGAATCGCTGCACATTGGAGCTTCGATTCCGCGTTGCACACTGCATGAATCGGAAAAGTTGCAACATGGGAGTTGAAGTGCTATGTTTCCTCTACAAGTTCTATGTTTTGAGTTGGACGAGTTGAGAAGGATGTTTGGAAGAATTTAGGGCCGCAATGTCGGGTTCCGAGCTCGGTTGGCAGCCATGGCGGCCGATGTCGGTTCGAACGTCGGTAACTCCAACCACGCGTCGCCGTGCATGTTCTTCATCGTGGCAGTGTAATCAGGAGGAGGTGTCGATCGACTAAGTGCCACTCTCGTCGATATATAGCCTCCCGTCGCCCTCTTTCTTCTTCTTTTCCTCCTCCTCACCGTTCTTGGTTTCTTCCGGGCCACCGGCGAAGTTCTCCGTCGCGCGTCGCAATCCGACCAATCCAGCTCAATTCCTTCTGCTCATCTCATCCCCATGATCTTCTGTTTCTTCCGGTCCATCTCTTGTTGAGTTTCATCCACCGCAGAGGCAGTTCACGGTGATCTTCCCCATCGCCGGCAAGCTACTCACCTGGGTAAGCGCCGCCGCTGTCGAGAGTGGTTCTGGGGTGGTTTTGGAGGGGTTTGTTAGGTGCGGTGAGGCTGAGCGTGGTCTGGTGGTGGTGTTAGGCTAGTTGTTGGCTAGGTTTGGGGCTTGGGTTTGCCGGTTGCGCTGCTCGTCGCCGCGTTCGCCGCCGTGCGCGCTCCCGCCATGGCTG
Organism: Digitaria exilis; assembly: GCA_015342445.1. Lineage (NCBI taxonomy): Eukaryota > Viridiplantae > Streptophyta > Magnoliopsida > Poales > Poaceae > Digitaria > Digitaria exilis. Next base: position 658,313 of record JACEFO010002303.1, read on the forward strand.
GCGCACGTGCGCAAGCCGTTCGGGGGCATCGCAGCTTGCGTTAAGGGTTGCGTTGTGTTCGCCTTGGGCTGCTGGTGCTCTCAGGTGTGGTCTCCTCGAGCGGGTCGCCGGGGTTTGGCCGGTCGACGTGTCGCCGTGGAGCGCCGCCGCCGGGGTCGTCGCGAGGGAGTTGCTGCGAGGGTCGCCAGAGGGTTTTGGGCCTAGGCGTGAGCGCGGAGTCGAGGCGGTGCTGTAGGGCTAGGTGTCAGGGTCGGGGGACCTCGCCGCCGGCGAGCCTGCGCCGGTCAGCGACGATGCCGGTCAGCGTCGGGGAGGAAGGAGTGAAAGTCCAGGGGGTTTTCTGCAAAAGTGTTTAATAGGTTTTCAGAATAGATTTAAATTTTGTTTTTTTCACTAAATAATTCATAGAAAATCATAGTAAAGTCGAAAAATGATGAAATCAATTTTGTTAATCTTGTTTTAAAGTTTGTCATTCATTAAAAATGCTAAGTAATCAAGGTACATAATTAATTTAATTCCTTTGTTTAGATTTAGTAAATAAATGCTTATTAATTACTAAAAATGCTAAAATTCTGAATAATATTTTTATAATTAGAAATTATTTATAAAATTGGTTTATTTATTTATTTAAATGCTTTATCCATTTAAAGAATGATTTTAAATCATTAAAAATCAACTAAAAATGAATTAGGGCAAGTTTTATTAAAGGAAAAATATAGACTTGTCTTTTAAAAATCTTGGGGTAGCTTGAGTTGGCTTACAACTTTATTGAGAAAGGAAAGTTGCATAGCTTCTTTGAAAAGTGTTGCATATCATATCACTAACTTGCATTACGTTTTAGTATCTCAAGCTTCGGAGTACGGGCTCGTTGGATTCTCGGAGGAGCAGCGACAATTCAAGGAAGTGCTCATCGTCGCTCCAGAATCTCATATCGCGGAAGGATCTAACTTTCTTGTGATTCCAGGCATGCCCCGGAGCATCTTTGAATCACCTACTTATTTCATAATATTCATGAGTACAAATCTTATACTTTAGTGTGCATTAGGTCAGGGATTGATTGAAACCCTTTGATGCATAAAATAATTCTTGGTAGAACTATCCTTACCTAGTTAAGAAACTTGATTAGCAATGTCTACATTGGCTATGCTTAGTAAGGTTAAGTTAAAAGATGATGATCTAGGCTATCATCAATCTTATATGAATCATGAACGGTTTGGGTTGAAAGATAGTGGGCAGAAGTTGGTAGGAGGGATTGAGGTAAGCTCGATCCTTAGTTCTGTCTACTTGCTTAAGTGACTAAGCACCGATCCGTTGTTTAATTGATTGATCAAGTGATTCTACCTGGTTTCTTACTGGGTTATGGGACCAGTAAAGCCAATTAGATTAGTTGGTTCACTGATTGGAAATATCGCTTACCCGTGCTTGCTGGGTCGGAGAAAGGCGGGGACGTAGCCTGTAACTCACGGGGTGGTCGCCAGACATGGGGCCCACGTGGGGGTGCGTTCCCGGGTTCGAATAAGGATATTTCCGGTCGTTGGCCCAGTTGATTGAAAGGTTGTTGGGTACAGTAGGAACAACTGTGCGTGACTGGGGGCTAGGTATCTCCTGCAGGATGTACATTGATCCGGATCGACACAACTCTTGGTTATGAGTGCACTTGATCAGGTGTTAAACATCGTAGAGGAAACAAGTTGAACAAGATCAGTTGATTCTAAAATGCTGGTTGAGCTTAGTACCATCTGTATGCAAAATATTTTATAACCTAGATGGATATGTAATAACTCAACGGATCTAAAATAAAGAAAATAAGGATCAAGCTTTAGTAACGCTTTTTGGCAAAAGAGTCGAGTCAGCTAAACCCACATAAAGTCCAATCATATTCCGTCTTGCTGAGTACCTTCGTACTCAAGGGATCTCCCTTTTGTTTTTCAGAAGCAGCTACGGAGGAGGTCGCCAAGAAGGTCCAGAAGACCTAGATCATCGTGGTCCCGGTGATTCTAGTGTTGAGCCGGAGGTTGTAGATATTTGTGGAACAGAACTACCTAGACTGGTTTGTATTAAATTCCTAGTAATGGCTTGACTTTGCATTTAAGTTCTCTTTAAAACTTGGCTTGTAATAAGTAAGAATCTTGGTATGTTATGTAAAAATGGCAATGCTCGTTGTGTTCTTCTTACCGAAAACGATCATGTCGTATGGTAACGATAAAAGTTAACGTGGTTTATCGAGGAGTCCTAGGGACACTCGACAGATCACCAGTTTAAACTGTCTGAAGTGCGTTCAATGTCTGTAAAAAGATGTTATAGCGCATTTAAGCCAGTTTAAATTGGGCGGTTCTGCCACATCCAAACGGGTAGACTAAACTTTAGTAACATCCAAACTAAAATTTAGTAGTAATTTAATGACACCTAAATAGCTGAAAAATCCATAACTCATAATGGATTTGAGAGAAATGAAAGCGGATATAAGATAGTAAACCTCTAAAATCTCCCTCAGTTTGGTTCGAAAGTTGATTAACCAAGCAAGATCTAAAGTCCAATATCAGCCCACGGTTTTATCACATAATTATAAAAAACACGATGTCGTCTTTTGGACGAAGTAAAAAAAATATCTCAATGCGCAGTCTTATTGCAATGTTTAATAATAAGCATGTGCATTTAGTTATTCTATGATATTGGGATCAAATTTGTAGGTCTTGATAAATTTTCTCTAGTTTTATGTTCTTGGTAACTTATGAAACTCATTTCTTCTCTCCTCTTATAATGACTTCTCTTGTAATGACTCCGCAAAATAAATAATTTTATTGGTGTCTCCTCCAATATTTATTTTTGAAACATGTGACGAGTCAATCAGGCAAGTAAACAAATTTTTTTTAGCAAAGGCAAGTAAAGAAATGCACGCACGTGTGCAGTGTGCGCGTGCTTGGCCTGTGCCCTACTACCAGGCATTTCGACGGCGGCGGCAGCTGCACGGCCACTTGGCTGTTCGATTCGGATTTTGTGTTAAAAAAATTGGAATTCGGACGCCAGATAAACACCGTTCACTCCTCTTTGTTTACCTCCCCTTTCCCTCGTTTCGTTCCTACTCGTTCCTCTTGGCGACGGCTGAGCGAGTGGCGCCGCCCTTTCGCCGGCGACGAGCTTCCGCCAGGTACGACCTTCCTTCTCCTTCCCGCTGTCCGCACATGCTCGACAGCTCCCTCGTCTCTCCTCCGACGATTCGTGCTCGTCCAGCGCTGGTGGGTGGTGGTAGACGGCCGGCGACGATGTGGGTCCACCTCCCCGTCCTGCTTCTCGTTCCTCTCTCGAATTGAGGCATATTGGTAACTGGGCTAGGGTTTCCGATTCGGGGTCGTCGGGGGAGGGCTCCATGGCCGGCGGGTTTAGAAGAGCGTCTCGCGGCGGCGGTGGCGGACGACAGCCGGCGGGAAGGGCCGACGGCGGGGTCGAGCGGCTTTCTCAGCTAGCGAATGGCGGGGGTGCGGCACGGCTTGTTCGTGGTGCGGCCGGCGGCGGAAGGGGCATTCCTCGCCCAAAATCTTGCATTTGCAGGCGTTAGTAAAGTCATTGGCTTATTACGTGTTACGCTCCTTCACCTTTTTTTTTTGTCATGTGCTAATTTATTTTTGCAACATGGAAATAGGAATTAACTGATTTATTTTTCGAATCGAAAGGTTTGGTTTCTTTAACTCGTGTTGAATTACTAAATTATATTAATTCATTCATGGCATTAAAGACTTTGCTACCTTTTCAAATAGGAGGTACCATCTTCAATCTTTAAACATCATTTTATTAATGATTTGCACTCCTATTTGTATGATTTCAGTGAGAATGTATGTGTGACATGCGTACATGATCTTTTTTCACTACGAGTTTTGTTGTGCACGTTCGCCCCATCAAAAATTTTGAGTGTGCTCCGCCACTGTGGCAGAGCAGCTAATGATTCTTTCCTTTCAGCACTCAGCAGAAGAGCGTTGCTCCAGTGTAGGTGTGGTCGCTTTATAAATCACAATGAGGGAGGGTTCGCAGGTGAGCTTTTCTACTGCTCTACTGTCTTAATCTAAGGTGTAAATCAACTGTATGTCTTCATTGGAAGTGATGTGCCGTATTCCATTTATTAAAATGTGTCAAGATTGTTAGTGAGCGAATTGTGGAATGCTATGTTTTCTTTATGCCCTAGCACTTGGGACAGTTAAAAGCAGAAAGCACGGCCTTTTTTTTCACATTACGATGATACTGAATAACAAATTGGTATTTGTTAGGTGAAGACGAATGGACTTAATGTTCGATGAATCTGGTTCACCCATTTTGTAGTGATCACTATCTAATCACGTAAGCATGTGTTTGCTGTGCTAAACTTCATGGTTCTTGGTAAAATGTTAAGTGTGCCATGCACTCTCTCTGGAAGAGATTAGAGGCCCAAGATAGATATCAAAGGAATTTTCAACCGTCGCCTCTGTGCTATATTGAAGTTTTCTATGAAGCATTTTCCGTGTGAAGCCCGTACTCCTTGTAGGCTTGTGTGAAGTATTAGAAGATGACTAAGACTAACTCATTGAAGGTTTTATTTATGCTTTAACCTTCTTTTTGTGTTGCATATGGCTCACTGCATCAGTGACTCCTGTGCTTTCAGCACCTGTAGGTCTCTCTTTCCTCTTCTGCTTAAAAAAAAAAGATCACGTTCTGAACCTTCGCGCAGGATATTGAGAGCAAGGAAAAGTTGCACTCACCGGTACAAGGTGGTGATGAAGAGCAAGCTGGGGAGCTAAATACAAGAGTCACTGATGCACCTGGAGGAGATTCTGGTTCGTTATCAGCTTCTAGCAATGATAATAAAAAGGTTTCTCGTGAAGACATTGAACTTGTAAGATAAATATATTCTATTTGGCATATTGGAAAGTGCAGAGTTTATGTACAGAGTGCCTTTCATTCTTATATAAAATAATGCTTTTTGCAGGTTCAGAATCTTATAGAGCGTTGTTTACAGCTATATATGAATAAGGGGGAAGTCGTTAGAACTCTTTCTAATCGTGCAAGAATAGAACCTGGTTTCACAACCTTAGGTGAGGTTTTCTTGTATTCGATACTACATTTTAGGACAGAAAATTGTACTTATTGTCTTGTTACACCCTTAAAACTTGTATAACTAGGCCAGTAGAGGCCACTTGTTTGTTTTTGCTGCTTGACATAGCATTATATCCTGAAGCATCATTCATGCTTTTCTCTTCTGTTACCTTTTTCCATGTCTGTGTGCACATGAGCCAATTTCCGTGGTGCCATTGGTAAACATGTTGTGTCACAAACTTATATAGTTATATCTGGACTGGGTTAATGGTGAATACAGTAACCTACTTAACAAGAGAATGACCTACATGTGATTTTTTTTGCTTGGCGGCCTTTATGAACTGCTGGCCAAATTTCATGATCCCCGGTGTCATTTTCTTTATATAATATATACCTCATTCCTTTGAAGGGACTAATGAAAGCTATGGCCTCTTTCTTTGAAGGGATTAATGAAAGCTATGTCCTGTTAATGCACTAGGTATTTATGCTTCAATCAGAACTATTTTAGTGTTGTGCCTAAGTTGGGTACCTTCGTTTGCGAAATTTTCTCCAGTGCTGATATAACTTTTAGCAAAAAGATTGATGCTATAATTCTTAAAGTGCTTCTGAAATGATCTAGTAAATCTATTTCATTAATATTCCTTAATCTTTCTTTTGGTTATGCTTACCTTACCTGTTAATGTCATTATGCCATTTTTTTTCGAGTTGCTTTCGCCCAGTTAGTGAAGATCTAACCTTGTGGATGTTAAAAACATATACTTTTATGGAAAGACTGTAACTTCTCTTCTGTTGTGATGGCCTGGAACAATTTGGGATTTCAGTTTATCTACAAGTATAACACTAAATCCATCACTGTCTTTCTGTTTTCAGTGTGGCAAAAGCTTGAAGAAGAGAACTCTGAATTCTTTCGGGCTTATTACATAAGGCTAAAGTTGAAAAAACAGATTAACTTGTTTAACCATTTATTGGAGCATCAATACAATCTGATGAAGTACCCAGTTCCCCAGCAGGTTACATTTGCTCCAACGCCCAATGGAATTCATCCTATGCCTGGTAATGGATGAGTCTGTTCTGCAATTTTTCAACAAAATAAGGAAAAAGTGAATAGTTTTGTTTGTTTCAACCTTGCCCTTTCATTTCAACATGATCCTCACATTGATTCTGCAGTTTTGGTAGTTGTCACTCAAACCATTACTTGTCAGTTGTGAATTATGATGCACAATTGCCCATTTTCATCACATTTGCTCAATGGATGCCCTATGCTCCTTTAGGCTATCAATTGCAAGAACAGCACTTGCCTTGCTTACCTGCTTTATGTGGTATTAGCATATTGTAACTGGTTGTTCCCTCTCTGAAAACCAAATTGTGCTATTGCCTAGGCTTCACAGAGTTGAAGCCTATGAACTGCCCTGTTTTTGAAATAAGGGGCAAATGTACAAATAGCGAAAATTTACAAAAGTAGGTGCAAATCTACAAAAAAAAAAGAGAGAAAAATAGGGCAGTGTAGCAATTGATTAAAGTGATAGGCAACTTTATTGTCATGAGGGAAAATGGCCAATTAGACATCTCAATGAGGGATACATCACAATTGTCCCTGTAAAGAATATGAGAAAAAAAAAATGTAATGTGACTGGATGGACAGAAACTGGCTACCAGTTTGAGTGTTTCAGAGATCATCCTCAACGTATCAATTTTGGATGTGCAAGCAATCCTCTCTTTTTTTCTCTGTTTTACTTACAACAACTCAAAATAATTGCACAGCAAGGAAACAAAGGATTTATAAGGCGAGAAGTAAAATGTTGACAGATCTTGTTGTCACAACTGCATAAAGTTGTACATTCTAACACTATTTGAACTGAGCATCTGCATTGGTTTGTTGTTAAACTTTCTGAAGATTTATTATAAATTAGCAAATGCTACTGTTGGATAAACATGTGAAAACGTGGTGTACTTTTGGTCCACCTCAACATTGTATATGCCAAACTATTTCATTCTTTCTTTGTCGACTGATTTCTTCTTTGGAAATTGATTCTTCATTGCTTTGTTTTGTTTCTCGTTACTGAATACAAATAGACATACTTCTACAGACAAGTTCGGCCTCTTATTTAATTGCACCTGTTGCTAGCGCAGTTAACAATATGCCAATGGGATACCCAGTACTTCAACAACCTGGAATGGCTGCTCCAGGTCAGCCTCATGTTAGTCCAATGGCCTGTGGTCCACCAAGCAGCCATGTAGTTAATGGAATTCCTGCGCCAGGTGGTTATCATCCGATTTGCATGAATTCAGGAAATGGGTACACATCTATTTTATCTGGTTTCCTTTTTGCTTTCACATGTTTCCAAAATTTTTTCAAGCATAATAGCATGGTAAATTGGGAAGTGAAAAAAAAAATCATGCGAGACATCATTATGGACATGTTTGGGAGGAGAATCTTAATTAAATTGGCAGTTCCTACTTGTCAAACCATCTAGTTATTGAGTTTTCAGTATGTTTGAATACTATCTGAAACAATCCTAGCAAACTTATGCAAATATTATTCATAATTTGTGCAATATTTAAGCAAGATAATTGCTACATCTGAATTCTGAGCTCTTTTGTGGAGTTCAATATTCTAGTACTCTTAATATTGTGATGACTTGTAGAATATAACAAAACACAATCTTATATTAATTTACTGACGATGTTTGCTTTCTGTTGTTGAAGCATAATGGAGAACAAAACACATGAAATTACACATGCTGCCACAGCGGGCAGTGCTATGTCCTCTGAGATGGCTGTGAGTCCATCATCTGCGATGTCAAGTACCCATGTATCTTTCACTCCATCTGAGATATCAGGGATGTGTGTGGATGAGTCAGCAGCCAATGCTACATTTGGAGGTGATGTTGGTAATGGAGGGCCTCTGCAAATAGGATCTGATGGCACCGATGGCTCTTCCTTAGGCCAACAGATTTGGGATTTCAGTCTTTCTGATCTATCAGCAGATTTGACAAATTTGGGAGGTAGTGTTCTTATATTTGGACATCTTGCCATGCATAGCATTCCATCTATAATATGTTCTGCATATACGTTCGACATGATTTGTTAGATTTGGATGTGCAACATATGTAATACACAATATTACCCTTTTTTTTCATGGTAGCCTCTGTTACTGATTCAGGAAGGAAGTTATACACAAGTAGACACAGCTTCAGTGCACATAAAGTTACCTGATTTAGTTGTCATTTTCAAACCATTTATTCATGTCTAATTGCAGAAGAGTAAGGTTCAGAAACAGTTTTACGTTTTCCATGTCATGTTCTTACCTTTCTAGTTTTTGTTGTTATTGACCTTCAGACCTGTCAGCTCTGGAGAACTACTCTGGCAACCCTTTCCTGCCTTCAGATTCAGATCTCCTGCTTGAGTCCCCAGACCATGATGACATTGGTAATTTTGACCACCTCTTTGATGTTTCAGTTTTTACTTGAATTCTCAAAACTTATCACTATGGCACTCTGATAATGCGTGTTGATGCGCTTCCAGTTGAGTATTTCGCTGATGCCATCAACGGGCCATCTCAATCAGACGAAGAGAAACCATAGACAAAGATTACTCAAATTGTTACTCAGGACCAGGCCGCCACTTCGCTTAGTTTCTTGGCAAGCTGCAGTTCTGTATCACATGGAATTATACCTGTTTACGTTGGCAAAATTATCGGTTAGCCAACGTCTCTAGCATCAGGTTACTGAAGAATTAATTTTGTTGTGAATATCCTAATTCTTTAAATAAATGGCAATCTAGCCTTGTTCATTATCTGGGGTACCCTTTTGTTATCTGAAGTGCTACTCCGTCGGTCCAAAAGAATACAATTCGGTATACTTTTACTGTCAAGATGTCATAATGTCACCCAACTTTGAACACCCCCCCTCCCTGTTGGGAGGGGAAGTATAAGATAACAAAAGGAAGATATGTTTTCGTTTTAGAATTTTGTACGGGTAGACAGATTGTCAATAGCTTATTAGTTTGATAGCATGCTGAATTGTCTGCGAAAACACTTGACACCCCTTATGTAGTGGTACTACTACTAGAACCATGAAATGATACAATGTCATGCCTTCCCTTTGCCTTGTTCCTTATGTTCCCTCTCAGATGAGCCAAAAGAGAAAAAGACACCTACGATTGCGGCTTTAATCTTGGGATACGGGACTGTGGGAACAGGCGAGTATGGCCAGTAGTCCGCGCCTTTACGGCCGATCGAGCCCCTGCTGTGTTTGGTTGGTCCATACAGACCAGACGAGAGCATAGATCTGCCTGCACTTTTGACCAGACCGGCGCCGGAAATGGAGCTCGGAAATTGTTAGGCCGTCTTGATGCAACGAGACAGCCGGAATTGCGGTGCTCATTTTTGCTCACCCATTGCCTCCTCTTCATTTCATGACATCTTCCTTCCATTTCCTGTGCATGGCCGGATTGGACAAACAGAGGAATCTGTTGAAAATAGTATCACAAAAGAAGAAGAAAAAGTTTGCTAGAGGTCAGCTCGATCTGCAAGCCTACATTTTGACTCGGAACTCGGAATTGAAATGTCCACCTACACACTCCTGGCAAAATTTCACTCACTTGTCTGGCAAAATTTCGCTCAGTTATCCCTCGTGGCCCCTCCTGTAGGAGTATGGCTTGTGGAAGTAGTAATTCCCAAAAATTGCAATCCTGTGTCTAATCACTCACACTTGTACATACTTCCATTGCTGATGCATCGCAAAGTCATCTTGAGGCGCTATAAAAGGTAACTTATACAATGGGTTGTCTTATATGCTATCTCATAATAAATTCATAATCCTTTATTTATGCATAGAAAAAAGAAAATATTGTGAGTTGCATGACAACAACAACTCATACAATGGTGAGTAAGTAGTTTCATAATCCTAATTTTTAGCCTATGAGGCGGTTGCCTCGTGAAACAACCACCTAGTTTTCTCTCCTCCCTCTCTCTGGCACCTCATCAAAATCCTACGTTAACTTATATGAGACGACAGACCACGTGTAGCAATGTACTTACCCTTAGCGGCGACTGAAAAGCTCGTGCGAGTATCACGCCAAAATTTTAGTGGCAAAGTAACCAAGGGACATGGTAACATGCAGCTCGGATTATGTTTACGATGGAATCAAAAGCTGGTAACCATAGGTGGCGGGTTCCGGCCTTTTTCTTCAGTTTTGCTTCAACTCGATTCATCCATCGCTCCCTCACTTCCCCTGGAGAGGAGGATCTTTTGCTTTGGTTGTCTCTCGCCTTTCCTTTTCTTTATTTCTGTTTTGTCCAAGCCCAACAATCACGGGCTACTTAATCATGTCGACGCGACGTCCCACGCCACTGAAACACAGCGAATGTAACAACATAAACATGTTGGAATCTATTAAAGATACCTCTTTGAGTAGTGAATTGGTCTTTGAAAAAGTACCAACAAAACTAAAACTTGAGAATACTAGTATTTATTTTGTTACCTACTAGTGGCATACAAATTCTAGTAAATCTCATCACAGACAACAGTGGCAGTTTCGTCGGAAATTTTTTTTGTCAAAAACGGCAGTATGGCACCTCTATAACAACTAGTAGGTTTATTCATTGTGCTGTCGCTACAACGATGTGGCTTCTCACTTTAAAAACAACGACAATGAGACTATTATTAACCTTTCAATTGGTTGCTGTTAGGTTGTCCCGTAGAATTCCATATCCCTTGCATAGAACAAATAAAAGTTGTGGGTTCATGATAGCAATAAGTAGCATAAATAGTGGGGGAATGCGGAATGGTCACACAGTGCTAACCTTTTAAGACAATTGCCACATGGTTTGAACATATATATACTTAGCTAACTTTTGGGCTTCATAGTTTCCTTTACTGACCTCAATTCAATTTCACAGAGAAAGAACAGAAAAAAAGATATTCCCAGTGGTCGTGAAGAAGGGATGAAGAACAAAAATGTGATGACAAGCACGCTCAGATTACGGCATGAGCCCCAAAACGGCACATGTTCCCACTCCATAGTCCACAGAGCAGAGCTCTGAGACGCTGGCTGTTCTCGGGACCTGCTGTCCCGTGCACTATTTCTGCCGCATGACACGGATGAGTGTGCAGCCCAAAGAAGTAGGAGGAGAAGGGAAAAAAAAAAAAGGTTTGGGGCGCTGGGACTCGATGTCGCCGGGTGCGGGCAGGCACTGCTGCTATTGCTACACAAATCATGGATTGATTCACTGAGAGCGAGAGACCCAAGTCAAAAGGCTCAAACAAAACAGATGCTCCCCCGCCGGCACGCGCGGCGCGCATCAAACGGCGCGAAAGAGCGGCAAAGAAAGAAAGAAAAAAAATATTCTGATCCGCCGTAGCTAACGTGATTGCCGAGTCGTGTGGGCATGTGCCCATTTTGGCTAGCCGTGTTGGCGCCTTTGCCACCTTGTTTGGCGCCAACCATTTCCGGATGATTTTCAGGCAAGACAGCTCTAGCAGGTAGGGATGCATTTTTGTTGTAAAGTGCAGCTTCTGACCTTCTGTTTGGTGTGAAGTGTGGATGTAGTCGGGCCTGAATCAGGTCCAGCTATATTCCCAGAGACAGAGTGCTCGTGACAGTGGCCGTGTGCACTATGCAGCCTGTGACATTGTGAACTGAAGCTCATAAGGCTGATTTGCGTTGAAAAGCGTTTTGCATGATCTCATGACAGTCATTTTGGACGAGGTAGAATATTTAATTGGCCAATAATACTACAACTTAGCAGTCAAAGATTTGCCCAGGGTCGGGAACAAACCGTCAAGTGTTTTCAACCATACTGATGATACCGATGAATACTTTACACTAATTTCTCTGACGTACCTTCTCTTGCGTACGCTACCTCTAGTCATCAATATATGACAGTTCAGACAAACACTTGTCCAAAAAAATGTCATTGTATTCATGCCTCGAGGTAGTTATCACCAAACCGGCTGAAATGTCCTACCATTCTATTCAGAAAGAGCTGATGGTAACTGTTGAATCCTTAGGCTATCCCCAACCCTCCTAGTAGAATGGTGTCTATAGAATTAATTATAGTGCTACATAGGATTTTTAGGTGATGTGTTATGTATTAAATAAGAGAGAGAGGAGAAATGGGAAGAAACTAGATCTTGCATAAGACCCAGTGTCTATACGAAAACCAATGCACTAGACACTACTAATATTAGCATTGGGGGAGAGTAGTGTCTATATAGTTTATAAGGAAGCAAGATGATTGGTCAATAAAATACATAGAAAAAAAGTGAATGAAGTGCTAATTAATTATTTAGACTCTTGGTAGTTGTGATGCATTGGACATCATAGTTTCTTGAGTAGTGTCCATATAACATAGCACACATAGACATCACTTGGATTGGGGATAGCCTTAATTAGTCCGTATTGTTTGTCTTGTCAAACGAAGTCCATCTTAGCCCATATTCCTTTCTATTTTTTAACTTTAGTGAATACTACTGAAAATTGTAATTCAAGCTACTGCCTTTTTTATCCTTCCTTTTCTTTTTCACTTCATATGGTCTTCTTTTACACTAGGATCGCTTGTTGTTCAAGCATGTAGTATGGCATTTACCGTATGACATGCAAGGTAAATTTGTGGTTCCTTTTCCTTTTGAGTACAGATACCCTAGTCTATTAATAACCAAACCTTGAGGCTACAGAAAAACTACTAACATTTATGCACTGGAAATTATATGAGTAGGTTTTATGGTGAGCATTTTGGCAAGTTTAAATTGGATTTTGTTTGGTTCCAAAGTCCCTTTTCAGATTTGCAACATGCTTTGACTTTGAGCGGGGGGGCAGATATCCCATTTTCTGAATTCCTGATCCTTGGGTCATCCTGATTCCTGACCAGTGAGCATACAAGGTTTTTGCTTTGGATGAACCACTTGCTGCTTGCTAGTCTGAAAGGTAAGCTGCAGTACCCAAGTAGTTAAGCACCTTTGAATCTTTGTCCACCAATGTCCCCTCTTCCCTCCAATTTATAAATACCACCTCTGCTTTGAGCTCCCTCCAAAGCCAACCAGATTCCCTGACACCTGCTCACTCACTACACACTGCACCACCTCACTGGTGCATTGCCATGGCCAAGAACGTCATGGCACTCCTTGGCCTCCTGGCACTTGCGGCAACAGTGGTGAGGATGGCATCCGGCGCTGGCGGCCACGACTACGCCCTGGCATTGAAGAAGAGTTTCCTCTACTTCGAGGCGCAGCGCTCCGGCGTGCTCCCGCCCAACCAGAGGGTCACCTGGAGGGAGAACTCCGGCCTCTTCGACGGCAAGGCCAATGGGGTCCGTATGATATGAGCACAACACAATGTGCTTCGTGTAGCATGGCGTACGTCAATGGTGTAGTATGGCTGTTCTGACGAACACCATTTTCTTGTTTTGGTTCTATTCTTGTCGCTCAGGTGGACCTTGTGGGAGGGTATTACGACGCCGGCGACAACGTGAAGTTCGGCCTGCCAATGGCGTTCACGGTGACCATGATGTCATGGGGCATCCTGGAGTACGGCAAGCAGATGGCGGAGGCCGGCGAGCTCCGCAACGCCATGGACGCCGTCAAGTGGGGCACCGACTACTTCATCAAGGCCCATCCGGAGCCCGACGTGCTGTACGGCGAGGTTGGCGACGGCGACACGGACCACAGCTGCTGGCAGCGCCCCGAGGACATGTCGACCAGCCGCCAGGCGTTCCGCATTGACCCCCAGAACCCCGGGTCCGACCTCGCCGGAGAAACCGCCGCCGCCATGGCCGCCGCCTCGCTCGTGTTCCGCAACACCTATCCCGGCTACGCCAACCTGCTCCTCGAACATGCCAAGCAGGTAACGAGCCAATGCAAGATAATCCTACCTAGAACACCAAATCAACTGATGGATTTGTAACATTTTCTGTATGTTGTGGTCAGCTGTTCACGTTCGCCGACAAGTACAGGGGAAAGTACGACGCCAGCATCACCGTCGCTCGAAACTACTACGGATCCTTCAGCGGATACGGAGACGAGCTTCTGTGGGCGGCGGCATGGCTGTACGAGGCGACGGAGGAAGGTTGCTACCTCGAGTACCTGGCCCGGAACGGCGACGCGCTCGGCGGCACCGGCTGGTCCATCAACCAGTTCGGGTGGGACGTCAAGTACCCCGGCGTGCAGGTCATGGCAGCCAAGTTCCTTCTCCAGGGCCGTGCCGGCGCACACGCCGCGACGCTGCAGCGTTACCGTCAGAACGCCGAGTTCTTCGTGTGCTCGTGCATCGGCAAGGGCGCCTTCAACAACGTGCCACGGACACCCAGCGGCATGATGTACCACCAGCGATGGAACAACCTGCAGTTCGTCACCAGCGCGTCCTTCCTCCTCACCGTCTACGCCGACTACGCCACCAAGCTCCCCGGCGGCGGCGGCGGAGTGAGGTGCCCCGCCGGCGCGGCGAGGCCGTACGAGATCCTGGCGTTCGTGAGGTCGCAGGTGAACTACATCCTCGGCGACAACCCACGTGGCACCAGCTACATGGTTGGCTATGGCGGGAGCTTCCCCCGCCAGGTGCACCACCGTGGCGCATCCATCGTGTCGTTTACGAAGAACCCTTCTTTTGTTAGCTGCCAGGAAGGGTACTCCAGCTGGTACCCTCGCCAGGCTGGCAACCCCAACGTCCTCGACGGCGCCATTGTCGGAGGACCCGATGAGTACGACGACTTCGCCGACGAGCGGAATAACTACGAGCAGACGGAGGCCGCGACGTACAATAGCGCGCCGCTCCTCGGCGTCCTCGCTCGCCTCGCCGGCGCTTGCGCCGCCGGGATGGAGGAGTACCAGCTGCCGCCGCCGGTCGTCAACCACACGGCTGCGGCGCTGGCGAGCTCGATCCCCCACCGCCGCCGCTCGCCGGCGTCGTCTTTGTCGCCGGTGGAGATCGAGCAGAACGTGACGAGGACGTGGGTGAGGAGGGGCGCGACGTACAGGCGGTACACGGTGACGGTGACCAACAGGTCGTCGAGGAAGAAGACGGTGAGGGAGCTCCACCTCGGCGTGTCGGAGCTACGTGGACGGCTGTGGGGGCTCGACAAGGCGCGGTATGGGTACGTGCCGCCAAAGTGGTTGCCGGAGCTCCGCGCCGGCGAGAGCCTCAGGTTCGTGTACGTCCAGACGGGGACGCCGGCGAACGTTTGGGTCACTGGCTACAAGCTGGTCTGAACTCTCTGAAAGTCATCGCCGCCTAGTGAAGTACGGTACGGTGCTAGGCTGCTAGCAAAGTAAAGCTAGGATTGCTTGGAGTCTGGTGTCAGGTGAGCATTGCAGTATTTGCAATTTGCAGTGCAATCGAGCGAGTCCGTCCATGGGAGGTTAGGGTGGAGAGATGAGACCGCAAATTGGTGCTAGTGCTCATCCTCTTCCTCCTATGAGTGTGTGTGTCGTGTTTTGGTTAGGTTTCAGAGGGATTTCGAGAGAGAGATGGAGAAGTGTTCATCCTCTTGCCCTCGGGAGTTAACGAACCTAATGCTGTGTTGGACCCTATTTCAAATGCTAATTAATCGAGTTGTTACTACTAAGATTGGCAGTATGTCCTTTATTAGTAATATGTTCGTGCACCTAGTATATCCTTTAGTATTATGTTCGTGCCAGATCAACATGATTCATGAGCTGCTAATTCGTTGCAACTATACTGCACCTTTTCTCTTTTATAAGATTCCAGAATGTGACATTGAATTCACTTAGTCATTTTAGTTTATGTAGAAAAAGTACACCAATATCTACGATTACTTTCGTCGAATACTCAAATCCATCACAAAACTTATGTTGACAGTGCATTTATTCAGTCTTAAGATGATATTTGTTTTTTGAAACGCTTTATACATACCTTTTTAAAGTTAGATGCGGTAGAAAGCATATACTCCGTAGCTCTCACGTGATTTAGTTTTTTTTATCCTTTTTGAGGGACCGTCACATGTGATTTAGTGGAACATAAAGTGTTGAACTTATTATGGGCCCATATTAAGCCCAACACAAGAATGAAATGAAGGGAAAGAGAAAAGGAAAAAAAAAAAAAAAAAGAGGAAAGCGAGTGTACCACGTTGTCGCGCCGGGAACCGACGACTTCACAAATTGGATCCGGTCAACGTTTCGTTTCCTCCCCCCTGCCACGACTCAATCGATCGTTCCCACGGCGGCGCCCATGGCGGCCGCCGCCTCCGCCACCGGCGGTGAGGTGCGGCTGGTTGACCGCTGCATCGACGCGGCCGCGCGGGACGCTGCTACGGTGGAGGCCTGGCGCCGGCAGCGCCGCTCCTTGGAGCGACTCCCGGCCCCGCTCGCCGACGCGCTCTTCCGCCGCCTCGCTGAGCGCCGCCTCCTCTTCCCTTCCCTCATCGAGTAAGACCCGACGCTTCCCTTCACCTCGTCCCCGCGCGCCGCAGATGCTCCGACGCCCGCGGAATGGGATCCTTCTGAATTCTGATGGGATTTGCGCCGCTCCTCATACCGGGAACGTTGCGTCGCGCGCAGGGTGTTCAAGTGCTCGGTGGAGGAGGTCGACCTGAGCGGGTTCCTCGCCGTGGACGCGGAGTGGCTGTCGTACCTCGGATCGTTCCGGTACCTGGGGGTCCTCAAGCTGGCGGATTGCAAGAACGTCGACAATGGCGCTGTCTGGCCTCTCTCTGGTAAGATGCTGGACCTTCCTCGGTCATGATTACACCATAGTTTCTAGTGGTCATTCATTCTGGTTATGGAAAGCAATTAAGCAAGTGCCTAAGATTTGTTTGTAACTGGATTTCCTTGCTGATTTAGGAATGAATACCTTGAAAGATTTGGACTTATCAAGGTGCACGAAGTTCTCTGACGCTGGCCTCAGACATATAGTGACCATTCAAAGCTTGGAGAAGCTGCACTTATCTGGTACTAAGTTGACTGACAATGGAGTGATGCTCATTTCTTCGCTGACAAATCTAAGTTTCCTCGATCTGGGAGGAATTCGTATCACAGATAAAACATTACGGTCTTTACAGGTACAATCTTATTGTGCGCACTTGTTCATCAAACAATCAAACAACTCTATGCAATTGCAATCACAGAAGTGGCAGGGATGAAGTTTGGTTTCAAAACCAAAACTGCCCTATGACACCTGGAGTTGTTTCATTGTATCATAGAATTAATTTCTTGTAGTTGCATTATTGTTGTAGGTATTGACACAACTCGAGCATCTTGATATATGGGGTAGTGAAATTACAAATGAAGGAGCTTCTGTTCTGAAAGCCTTTGCAAGATTGAGATTCTTGAATCTTTATTGGACAAGTGTCAATCGCTTACTAGTTCCTCCAAACATGCGGTGTCTAAATATGAGCAAGTGCAAAATTCATTCTATTTGTTACAAGGATTCTGAAGTTCCTGTTTCTTTAGAAAACTTTATTGTCTCTGAAGCTGAATTTGACAATATTGATCAAGTATTTTCTGGAATCCAAGCAGACTCACTATTATATTTGGACATGTCTAGTTGCAATTTAAGCAATTTTACTTTTATGGAAAAGATGAAAAATCTTGAGCACCTGGACCTTAGCTCCAATAGAATAACTGATGAGACAATTGAACATATTGCAAAGGTTGGAACAAGCTTGAAATATTTGAGCCTCAAGGGTACCATGATAACTTCCCAGGCGCTCTGTGTTCTGGCAGGGACAGTTCCAAATCTTACTTCACTATCTTTATCTCATACAAAAATCGATGACACTTCTCTAGCATATATCAGCATGATGCCTTTGCTGAGAACGATAGATTTAAGCCATACGAGTATCAAAGGTTTGCTCTTGCTTACTACATATGTACATATCTATTTTCCTTCACTTCAATTAGTTTCTGTTATGAGGTACTTAATTTTATTTCATGGCAGGGTTTGCTCGTACTGAAGTAGATTCAGACAAAATGTTGTCCATGTCAGTGTTTGAGCATCTCAAGTATCTGGAAAGCTTAAATCTAGAGGATACACCACTATCAGCTGAAGTTATACCTCCATTGGGATCATTTGCTGCGTTGAAATATTTGTACCTGAAAAGTGATTTCTTGTCTGATTCTGCCTTGCATGCCCTTTCTCCGGCCGCTAATTTGATACATCTTGGGTTCTGCGGGAATATATTGTCCAGCTCTGGGCTTTTACAATTTGTACCCCCTGCCACACTACGTGTGTTGGATTTAAGCGGCTGTTGGATCATAACAGAAGATGCTATTTCAGCTTTCTGTAAGCATTATCCTATGATTGAATTGAGGCATGAGCTCATGCAGGAACTCAAGGCGAATAGTGTTGGTAGGTCCCAACCTAAAGCTAAGCAATCTCAACAAGTGAAACCAAAAGTAACGAACAGTTTTGCTGGCCCAAGTAGGCTTCCTGACATCCGCTTTGTAGGTGAGGATGCTATATATTCTATCTATCTCTTCATTTTCAGTTAAAAAATAGTTTGAGCTCTGCATTTGACAACGTATGACAACCAATTTGCCTTTCAATTTGAACAGATGAAAGGATAAAATACAACAAAGAGGAAATGATGGAGCTGCAAGGCCTTGTTAAATCAAATTCAGTACTGCATGGTGTGCAGCTTCCACCAGAACTGTGTAGGGCCACATGAGACAATAGAATGTTTTTGTTGGACCTTAGTTTCTTTGCATTTGCCGCAAGTATGTCATTTTCCTTATTTCAATTATCCTTGAATGTGACAATTTTGAAAGTAGACCATCAAACATGTTACAACTGAGACTTAGCTCAAAAGTAATGTAAAATCAGTGGAGAAGATGGCTGTTACATGTCTCTTGATCTCTCCTTCAAATATGCCTAAAGAAAGACAGCGCATTTTGAATGCACTTTAATTCAGACGAATGGTCGGCTATAACTATTTGCCATTTGCATTGGTCTCAGCCGCGAGCCTGTGAGTGTGACAGTGAATCCAAAATCATTTGACAATGAATCCAAAATCATTGATGCTTTCTGATCTGTGATGCTAACATATTGTACAGGTTTTCCATTTGGTCACGAGCAACCTTTATATGGTCACTGGGGTGCCCATGGTGTATATCCCATTGTGTCTTTTTGTAGAAATTCAAAGTTCAATGAAATAATTATCTGACTCAACCAGCTTTTATTCCTTAATAATCTTATAGGGAACCTACGAGTTTACATGGCTACTGTAGTCATTGTCCTCAAAGCTAGCATCGGCCACGTTTACATGGCTACTGAAAGGACTTCATGTTCATTTTCCCACAAGTTATAGATAATATTGAAATAGCAAGCTGATATGAGAGTTTCCTCTCGAACTTATCTGTTTTAGGCATTTTTGCGACTTTGCGTTGACGCGTAGTGAAAGTCGTATGAAAATTGTAATAACAATTCATAACCTGCAGCGGCTAGCTGGGCTCCGCTTCCATACTCCTGATTCTGTATGTATCTATGGTCAAAGGTAGAAAAGTTCTGACAGAAATCTTTAAAATGATTATATGTACGCTCCAACAGCTGCTTGTATCTAACTGTACACATTCTGTACCCGTACTTTAAACCAACACTACAACAGGTCACGCTTTGTAACTGTAATGTTGTGAAGGAGCTACAAAATCTATGAACATCAGTTACTGTCAGCAATTCTCTATGGTTATTAGTTCTTCAACAAGGCTAAACATGAGCCAGCTCCCCAGTTACCAGTATTCTCCGCACGAGCATTTCCCATCCTTCATCCTGTGGAATCTGTTGCTATCTCTTAATATTATCTCCCTCCCAGTGGCCTTAGAGACATACTTAAGTGCTGAATGACAATCAGCGCATACACGGAGGTTCTTAAATATCCTTATTGGCTTTGTTGCTGATGTACAGCTGATCAAACCAAACGCGACAGCGATCTTCTCACTGTGCTGAAGCAGACACCGCTCCTTCAGCTCGTCCGGCATGTCATGCAGCACTATGCTTGTGTCCGGTACATAGCCAATTCCTTTGATATCCCTGATCAATCTGTCCAACTTTGTATATATCTCCTCTGCTTGCGGATGGCAGGTATCACCAGCTCGGAACTCATGAATGGTGTTCTCAACATACATCCAGCTTAACCCTGTTTCTTTCATTAAGTTTTTGTCCCTCATTGCACTCCTTATCCTTGCAACTTGGTCCCACAAACCAGCATCTGCATACAAGTTGGAGAGCAGAACATAGGGGGCTGGATCTTGTGGTTCGAGCTCTATGACATGGTTAGCAGCAATCTCACCGATGTTCATGTTGTTGTGTGTCTTACAAGCACCCAGGAGCGTCTTCCAGACCAATGCATCTGCTTTACAAGGCATTTCATTAATGAAATCTAGTGCTTCTTCAACAAGGCCTGATCGCCCAAGCAGATCAACCATGCAAGCATAATGATCCATCCTTGGTGCGAGCCAATGATCCTTCTGCATCATTCTAAAGTGCTCCTTCCCTTCTTTAACCAGACCAGCATGACTACATGCGGATAGAACAGCAATGTATGTGACATCATTTGGTTTCACGCCAGCTGAGACCATATCATGAAACAATTCCAGAGCTTGCTCTGCGTACCCATGTTTTGCCAAACCACTAATCATTGAAGTCCACGAGACCACATTATGGTCATTCATTTCATCAAAGGCTCTGCAAGCATCTTCTAGGTATCCACACCTAGAATACATAGACACAAGAGAGTTGCCTATGCCTCTATCTGAGCCAAATCCAGACTTCAATGAGAGGGCATGCAGCTGCTGACCTTTGGTTAGCAAACCTACACTGGCTGCAGCACTGATCAGACTAGCAAATGTGAAATTGCTGATTCCTACATCCATTCTTTGAATCTGATAATCTTGATTCCTCCCATCTCCATCAAAATCGCAACTGAAGGACACCATGTTTTCATATAGCTGGCCAAACGTTTGTGTAGCCTCTGCCATGCATCCTGATTCAGCATACATGCTTACTAAAGCATTCCCAACAACATTTACGTCAGCCAGGCAGGATTTGATGCAATGTGCATGAATTTGCCTGCCTGAATCTTGATCGCCAATGTTTGCACAAACCTTAAGCAAGCTAGAATAAGTGATATGGTTTGGCCTGATGCCTTCATCTAACATCTCACACAACAACATCAACACTTTGTTGTCCTGCGACCCCCGTTGCGCATACCCTGACAGTAGTGCTGTCCATGACATCACATTATGCTTTGGCATCCGATTGAAGACTTTCCTCGCATTGTGCATGCACTGTCCCATCTGAGACTTTGCATACATGTCCACAAGCCCACAGCTCACACAACTGTCTGATACTAGTCCGAGCCTGAGCACTAGAGAGTGCAGTTGCTGCCCCAACCTGAATGATCCTAACTCTGTACAAGCCGATAACATACTGCTCAAGGTATACTGATCCGGCCTAAATCCGTTCTCCATCATGTCAACAAAAAGATCTACAGCCTCGTCCGCGTAGCCTCCCTGCGCATACCGCGTAATCAGCAGTGTCCAGACAACCACCGTCCTCTCCACCAATCCATCGAACACCAGGCGTGCAGCGACCATGTCCCCGTTCTTTGCAAACATGTCAATCAGAGCGCAGCCCACCGACACGTCGGTGCCCCAGAGCCCCGTCTTGAACACTAAACCAAGAACCGCGCCACCAGCCGAGTGAAAGAGCTCGCTGACGAAGCAGGCCTGGGCCGCTGCGCACAGCGTGAACGCGTTCGGCCGGAGCCCCGCCTGGAGCGTCTCGCCGAACAGTCGTAGCGCCTCGTCCTCCGCGCCGTTCCGCGCGAGGCAGGACGCCATGGCCGTCCAGGAGACGAGGTCCCGGAGACCGGGGGGCATTCCGTCGAACACGCAGCGCGCGGCGTCCACGGCGCCGCACTTGGAGTAGAGCGTCAGGAGGGAGTTGGCGACGACGGTGTCGGTTTCGAGGTGGGTCCCCGTGCGGAGGAGGCGGGCGTGGACCGCGCGCCCCAGGCGGAGGTCGCGGGCGCGCGCCGCGGCCGTCAGGAGCGACGCCGCTTCGGAGGGCTGGAGCGCGGCGTGCTCGGCGGGGGTCATGGCGAGAGGCTTGCGGTGGTAAGAAGGGGTGGCAGTGCGGGCCGGAGGTGAAGATGAAGGCGGCGGTGGGAGATTGGCGGGGAGGGTGGAGCGGACGGTGGCCATGGCGGGAAGGGGAGAAGAGGACGGTGATGTCGTTGGATAACCCCCGGCATCTTGACTCGAGTGTGCTGCTAAGAAGAAATCTTCTTTTCCTCACCTTTTTTTATTCTTTTCTTCTTCATTAATACTTGTAACTGAATGTTTTCATGCCTAGAAAATACAGTACATATGAACATTTTTTGTTGCGGCGAAGTACATATGAACATTTTAGGGTGAGATTCAACAAGTCCCTTATCAAAGTTGCTGTTATAGCATGGCACGAACTTTGCCACAACTAAGGCTAGCAGCAAAAAAACATCCAGCCCAAATAAACGGGGTCTAACTTTGCCACAACTAAGGCTAGACAAAGTATGTCTGCTCATAGAATGTAGCTAATAAATTCTTAGCTACTAGTGTGGTGAAGTTACTCTTAACTCTCTTTTTTTCAAGTTTTGGCGGTGCTTTCATTTTATCCACGATCAAATTTTGGCTTGGCTTAGTGGGGAATAAACCAAATATGCCATAAAAAAGTAAAGCGTGGCTTGACACCGTTATAATGATGTGGGTTGGCTCAGCTTATTCTTTGGGCTAAAAACAAACGTTGATTAGAGATGAGAAAAAGTAACATTTCTTTTTGAAGCCACCTTGTATACATAATGCGGGCAGCATTATAAAAGAGCATTAGCTAAGCTATTAGGAAACAAAATGCGTTTAGCATTAGTAAACTCTTTTGTTTGTTAAGGCGATGGACTTGCAATGCTAGTCGACAAAACAAAGCAACCGTTTCCTCCACAGAAGTCATTAACAAGATCTCAAGATAATGCTACGTGTTCCTCTCGTGATCGAACCAGACTTTTTTTTTTGTGATGATCTCTATACCAACGTTTCCTAAAATTCATTGTCTAATCATTCTACTCTTATCCTTTGGTGCTAGAGAGAGCTTTAGAACATCTCTAATTCAATCCCTGGGGCCATGCATTTTGGCATTTTTGTATTAAGTAGCAGACTGCTGCATTTCTCTCTCAGTCACACATAGCACGCGCCTCTCTCCCTCCCTCTGTCTCTCTCTACAAGCACAAACACAGGCAAAACAGAGAGATACAGCATACACACACTGATACACAAATGGGCAGCATGCTGCCATGCTTGGTCCAAGGCAGCAGCAGCATTCTTCCACCCATGAACACCAAAAACTGGTCTCGCTCCATGAAACTCCTCGTGAGCAAGCTCCACC
The DNA here is from genome assembly GCA_015342445.1 of Digitaria exilis. Classification (NCBI taxonomy): domain Eukaryota; kingdom Viridiplantae; phylum Streptophyta; class Magnoliopsida; order Poales; family Poaceae; genus Digitaria; species Digitaria exilis. The sequence continues at coordinate 681,737 of JACEFO010002303.1, forward strand.
ATGGCAGCAACTGCAGGGCGAAACCAGCTTCCAGCAGCAGGGAGGATCATGGCAGCAGACCAGGCCACACCATGCAAGAGCAAGAAGAGGTCTGATGGGGAGCGGCCACCAGAACCGGCGGGCCATCAGAGTCAAGGTCGTCCTGACGAGGGCGGAGGCGGCGCAGCTGCTCTCCCTCACAGCGCACGGCCACCGCACCGCCGCGCAGGTGCTGGCCGAGCTCATGACGACGAGGCAGACGAACACCTCGGCGCCGCCGTCAACAACGACGACGGCATGGCGGCCTGTGCTAGAGAGCATCCCTGAGGAGTGACACTATTCGTTTCGTGTATGTACTTGTATTCCCTGATTATTGACTTGTTCATCATGCATTCATCTATCCGCACACGTGTGCAGTGCATGTGATTCATCTCTCATCACATATTCGCATTGTGCCTCCTGTCAATCTTTTAGAGTGCGTTTAGATAGCCAAAGATTCCTCGAAAATACACTGTTTACCCAGAAAAACATAATAGATGAATAGTGTTCTGTGAGTTGGAGGGATGGAATTGATATAGAAAAGTTGGATGAATAGTGTTTTTTGGGGAGAAATTTTCTGAAACTAAATGCACCCTTAATGTTGTTCATCTCCTTCACTACTGTTTTTTCATGTACAAAAACGAATTTCTTTTTTCTGTAATAATCTATATCAATTATCGAGACTGCAAAATGTACAATATCGTACGTTCTCCAGGGATAGCGTACGTAGCAGTTTGCTCTGTTTTGAAAATTGTGTTTATCTTTTGAAATTGAACACTTTCCTTGTTTTCTTAGCGTCACTAACTCTCTGTGGGTTGGTGTGCACTGGTGATGAAAGATATCACTAGTAGCTAGTGATGCGAGTTTTCTTTTGTGTGCAATCGTAATTTATGCAGAGGAATTGTACGCACGCCATTGTGTACTTGTTCTTTTCCTAGACAAATTAGAGGATTTAGGCAGTGACGTGGTATTAGGTAGCAAAGAGGAATCTCATCTTGTCCTATAGCTTAAGTGCGTGGTCTAGTTGTGGTGGACTAGGGTCAACTAAGACAAGTGTTAATATTTTTTTAAGGAAATAACAATATACATTTTCCTTGATATTGCACTGCTGAGCAGGTTGTTGCAGCAATTTCATTTTAATTTCCCCTGAGGAAAGGATAGTGTTAGGTTTACGTTGAGGTCCCTTTATTATAGAGATACTCCCTTTTCATGCGTGGGGGAATGTATATGTTACTCCCTCCATCCTCTTTTGATAGTCCTATTTCAAAAACTCAACTTTTCACAAATGATAGTCCTATCAAAAATGATAATTTGGAAAATAACAGGTGATAAAACTCCGTGGGCATAGGAGCATTTATGCCCACGACTCCACGAGCACCACAAGGCGCTGCATAGATAGAATAATTAAACTCTCCACATAAGTTAAACGTTTCATAGTAAAACAAAAACATATGTTAAACAATATTAGCTGCTGAAAATTCAGAGCTAGCTTCAAATGCCTTATGTCTTCTTTTTTTAAAAAAAAATGATATGTGCTCCTCAAAACTGTTTGAGCGAGACTACAGCCCAATATGAATATTTACTACTCTCTCCGCTTCAAACTTTAAGTCATTTAATTTTTTTTAGCTCAAGTTTTACCATAGGTCTTATTCAAAAAATAAATTGTGCAAACACAGTCAAATATAAATCGTTCTTGAAAAAAGTTTAATAAAAAAACAAGCCGCGACAAAAAAATGATAATTTGCATGATTTTTGGAATAAAACAAGCGGCCAAAGTTGAGGCAAAAAAATCAAATGACTTATCATTTGAAATGGATTGAGTATTTGTGTGTGTGTGTGGGGGGGGGGGGTTGGGGATAAAATCTGTTTTAAACAAATTGCATACAAATGCTAAACATTTTATCTTTGTGCCATACCAAGTTAAAATAGACCTCTCACGAAATGTCAAAGACGTACCAACACATACTAGTATTCTTTTTTTTAGGGCACACATACTAGTATTCTTGATAAGCTTCTAGTTCGTATTGATTCTGTCACTCAACTTCCTAAATCACAATATGTCCTAACTAGACATATTCTCAACACACACCTAATTTATATGAGCACAAAATGGAACTTGATTAACTGAGTTCACCAACAGCATATATAGCAAGAAAGTACGTGCCATATTCAGTTGACCACGCGGACTTTTCTCCACATGGACAGGACAGAACTATATACACTCAGATAGTCAAAAAGAAATCCAAAGAAAAGGTCAGAACCAGCCTGTTATACAAGCCAAGTTGTGCAGGTCACAGCTGTTGAATCTGTTCGTGATCAGGTGGCCTATGGGCCGCGGCCGGTGATCCGGTCTGGCGGCCTGCACCCAGCCAGCCTCCATGTTCTCCAACCGAGCTGCCTGCTCAACATGGAATGCTTCCATATTGGATCACATCACGTACTTGGTTAGCCTAAAAAATGTCAAACCCTCTGACCTCCTCTTCGCATGCACTTACCAACCCGAAGGCGAGAAGCTACGTAGCTCCTCTATATATACCATGAGAGGCATGAGCATGTGACACAAAAACTCGCAGGTAATATCATCTTGGAGTTTCTTTTTTGTGTGTGTTGTGGAAAGTATCTTGTTATGGAGGAGGTTAAGCCCGTGACGGTGAAGTTTATCGTGACCAAGCACGTTCACGCTGACGCCGCGCACTTCAAGTCCGTCGTCCAAAGCCTCACCGGAAAGGACTCCATTGCCGAGCCAGAGCAGAGTTCGATGGCGGACGGAGCCAGGCGCCGCCAAACTGGGATGGCAACAACTAGAGGAGGGAACTTTGATCACCCCATGCCCTCATCGAACCTGTCCATAGACGTGATGGTTAGGTTCTTGAAAGATTGAATGTACTTTGTACTTCTTTTCTTCATTTGCATTTTTTTTTGCCATTGAAATGTAGGAAGATCTGATAAACTTGTAAGTTTTTTGTCTCTAGCTGTTGTCTTATAAGTATTTAGACACATAATTTTGAAAAATACTGGACTCTGTTCAGATATATATCTTTTTCCTTGAGAGATATTTTTAGGGAAGCTACATTAAGATATTCCTCTTCAAACCTTTGTCAGCATTCACTTTTGTTACCATTTGAGCAAGAAAAACTGCACCATTAATGTAGTCATGTAAGTGCAAATGCATCTTGCAATAGAAATGCAATGTGTGACACGGACGAGCAAAATAAGTACAGTTATTCAGACATTTTCATTCATTGGAGCAGTCTAATGAGACAATTAGTTCAATTTGTGTTCAGGTCAATAGACAAGATAGAATTTCTTCCTGGCTTCCTCATCCAAGTTTTACTCTTTAACCGGGACAGGGACACTTTTCCAAAGCATGACAGGATCGAGTACGACTGCATCTTGCTAGCTGCTGTAAATTTGCAATTGGACTCTGCAGATGTCAAAAGAATAGGTATTTGGTCTATTTTGTAAAGCATTTGACCGACCGTGTCAATTATTTGAACTGCCAGCCTGCTTCGTAGGAAGGCTTGTCCAGGCTATAGAGGCTTAGGTTGTGCTCGGCCTTCCTCTTAGTGAATACACGGACAGAGGTGTCCTCTAAAAAGAAATAACAGAACCAAGTGAAAAGTTTACTGCCTAGTTATCTTAGCCATATCGCCAGTCGCTAAGCTTTACAAAATGTTACAGCAAAAATTATATTAGTGCTCAAAGCACGCATGTGGTAGCACTTAAACCATCCAGTAGAAATACAATATCACACAGGAAGTTAAAAGAGAAAATCCTTAGAATTTGTTTGGAAGGGTTTTGTGTTCAGGTCAGCAGACAAGTTAGAATTTGTTAAAGACTTCCTGTTGCAAGTGATGCTCTTCAACCGGCCCAAGGAAGACACTCGCACACTACTCCATTCGGTACAAGTCCATCTTTCTGATAAATCTGCATTCGAACTCTGTGTTAGTCTCAAAAGAAAAAGGTGTTTGGTCTATTCTGTCAAGTATATGATTGATCATATCAATTAGACAATTATCATTCTATGCTTGTCTGCAAATTTAGTTGTAGTAACAATACATTGCTAATTTTACAATATATCAGAGAGAAAAAAATAGCTCTCAAAGTTGTAACCAATGTCTTTGTCCATGTCCAAAGAATACTCTTTAATTTTGTTCCCTCCATCTTGTGGACACGAATACATGAAAGAAAAGAAAGTAGGGTCAGACCTAAGATCTTAATTCTAGAAGTATAATATTAAGAAGTCAGGCCGATTCGAGATAAACATTCCCTGGATCTGAAATGGTAATATCTTAGCTGTTTTTGAGTATCGTCAATACAAAAAAAAAGTATTCTCACTACAAATAAAAAAGAACTACATACATGATTGCTTGATATGTACCTAATATAATTTCTTGATAACTCTGGCTCAACTATTAAACTGTAACCAACCTTCAGCAGTTAGGAGGACCACAGTGGCAATAACAGAAAAAAAAAATCAACACCTTCTCTCAATGCAGGGTCACATTAGATTGGCTGTTTGCACCAAGTTATATAAAAATAAAATTCATCTTCCTGCAGCCTATGATAATTTAATGTGTACCTAAAAAAATCCATATGAAAGAAGCAGATTTCCATGGGATTGCATTAAATGAATGAAAAATAGTGCCAACTGCCACTGAACTGATAAAACGTCGATTTTTGAAATAGAACGGCAAATAATCAGCCAAAATAGACAAAAGCGCATGTGAACTTCATGTTAGCCATTGCCATTCTAACAAAGAAGCAACAGACTCAAATGAAAACCCCATAGATAGCTACCTGATAACAATGCTCGCAAATGGGCATGACTTCACGCATTATTGGCCACTCCGGAGAAAGCTACATACATACAGATTGCAAAGCAAGTTCAAAGATCAGTCCAGTGTAAGTTCAGGGTCCACTGATAGCTCCACGGGTGGACAGTGACAGGAAAACAATGCACAACAGGGCCGGGCCGATGTTATCATGTCAGCATCGTTGACAGTCCACCAACTGGGCACTCTTGATGATTAATCTAATCATCCAAATAGAAACCCAAATAATGTAGCAGCCAACCCTAATAAGGCTTGTATGTACAGAAACAGAGACTGTATGATTCATGTACAAATTGAACGCTATTTTTTTTTCTGTTAACTACTACTGCACAAAGTACTTACTCATAACTGTAGCTGCAGACGTGGAAGCCGTTGTCGTCAGATTGAGACATTAAAGGCATCCGCAGTAATGAGTTTAAAGGTGTGTTTGGATTGTAAAAAAAAAACACCGTAGCTAAGTCCTAGGAAGCGTGTTTTCTGAGACGGAGGAATAGTTGAATAATGAAAAGTTAGAATGAACAGTGATTAGTTTGAAATCTTAGCCGGGCCTAAATGTTTAACGAATACAAAGATCGCCATAATACTATATTAAAAAAAGTAAAACATATTCTACACGAGTATGAGAAAGAAGTTGATGCATGTTATGTGGACAGAATAAATAAGAAAAGCAGCGCGCTAAAACGAACAGATATGGAACTTCACTAAGTTAGGCCATCATGCTTGTCTTCACCGAGCCTTTTTTTGCCCCTGCTTAGTGCGCCTTTTATTTCCTGATGTTGATGACGCAAGGAAATCACAAATAATTAATGTTGATGACCTAAATCTCGCACTGGCAGTGAGTATTTTAGGAGCATTCTAGGAGCTGATGGCTGGGCCAGATATCTCCATTATACTAGAATACTTGTAAATTTTGAAAGTCAGAAAAGCCATCATATTCTCCGAATGGTGGTGCTCTCAGAAATATCCACCTAATTTAAATTAACAGAAATATATCAAAGGCAGATCATATCTGGCAAGAACATGTGCACAGACATAAGGAGTCATTAGCATTACCTGGAGAGAAGTTCCTTTATAAATTCTAAGAACCTCATAGTGTTTTGCTGAGTCTTTGCATCATTCAAATATAATCAGAGTAAATGCGCAAAACATCAGGTTTTTCTGGTCTAATAAAGAAGTGCAAGAAAGAGGCGAAAAATGTGAGACCTGTTACCATGCAAGTGGTTGCACGTACGTATTAAAGAGCTTTACATGCAGCCTACTGATTGCAACTGGAATGTTTACCTTGCAACTCGCATGAAGAATGCATTATCTCACTAAGCAAAGACAAAAAATCAGCAAACAGACACCTCAATGTACTATTCTGGGTCCATCAGGACACATGCATACGAAAATTAATGGTCCCCGAATCTTAGGTCGTTAGGCGGCGTGCGCATGGAGGAAAGCAAATTCTTCCACGGGGTCACTAGAAGACAGCAATCGCATGCAAGCAACATCCAGAAAAAACCCCAAGCATGATAGGACTTGTACGCAACAACGATCACCTTATCTGAAGACACGATGCGCTGGTACACGCGCGGCCGTACGACGGGTATCCTCGCTCCCACTCCCCGGACCGCTTCGCCGAGACGACAGATCAGCCCGATAAGCGCGGCCGCCGCTGTCGGGGGACACGGCAAGCATACACGCAGTTGTACAGCCAGCCGCAGCGGGAGCGCCCGGCCGCCTCCTCGAAGCATCATCCTTCTTGTACTCCACCATTGCCCGCTCCGTTCGGCTCACCTCCTCCGCGTCGGCGCCCGCCATTGGCGGCTCGCCATCTCGGCGAGGCGTCGACGTCCACCTCGGCAGTCGAAGCAACACCGATGGCGACACCGACCAACGCCGCCGCAGCGCTTCCGTGTCCGTACTCCGTAGTTTAGTTGCCGGTGCCCGGGACGTGCACGCCGCGGCGGCGGACACGGGGGGCAAATGCTGTTGCCCACCGAGGCCGTACGTACGTGCAATGCATTGGTGAGCCCCGGCGCGAGCGCATGCATTGCATTGGTGAGCGCCGCCGCGCAGATGATGGCCGGCGTTCTCGGCGCCGACGCGAACGGTCAGGAATTCAGGAGGTGCCCAGGCGTTGCCCCTTGCCCGAGCCGGGCGTTGTCCTGCATCCTGAACTGAAGGTATGGCGTTTCGACGAGCACCTCGCAGGCGATTCGACTAGACTGCCGACGGCAGATGCAAAAAGAGCCAGCATGGAGAGTTGTGGAGAGTGTGGTGGCGACGGTTACGGCGGGGTGAGACGGACACGGACGGGACGGGTGATCTCGAGAACTGCAGGATGCCACGTCCCCTCACCGCATCTGATGGCCCCGACTTCTCTAGGTGACAGAAAGGACTGGCCACCAGCGACGGAGGCGCCTCTGTCGCTGAGCTCCGGCGTGAGGGATGGTCGGCACGGCGCCGTCGTCCTCGCCGTGGGTGTGACATGGCCGCGCACAGGCAGCTTGCCCACAGTATTAGACAAGTTGCATGATCCTCTAAATTCTTTTTCCACCGACCCCTTTGGATCACAAAAGCGTAGTTACGCAACTAGCAGATCCATTTTCCATTGCTGAACATTAGTCATACAAAAACGCATATTATAGTGTTCCTTCTTTTCAAATTATTTGTCATTATGACGTTTTATCAGATTCATTGACGATATTATGAACCTAGACAAGCATATATTCAGGTTCATGGAAGATGTCAAAAGGACACCAATGATAAGTATTTTGGGACCGATAGATTATGAAGCAAGGATACCTAGCGCCAATGAAACTACGTACAACAGGAAGAATTGCACATTTTGACGTGATACCTTTTCATATAGAGGCATGGTACTCCATATTAGGACCACCCAATGAGATAAAAGCCACGACACATATTTGACGGCTCGGTTTGGATCAATGTGTTAAACTTTAGGCCTAGACTTTAGTCATCCAAATAGGAGGACTAAAAGTAGAATAAACTTTAACTTTGGCTAACTAAAAAAATTAGTTCATTGTCCCCAAAACCCACCAGATTAGGACTAAAGTGACCCTACCATTTGAGAAGTAATCAGGGCACTCTTCGACTTTATGTTTTACACGCTAGCTTGTTGGGTGAAAACCCAGACCTTTTGGTCAAGCGATGGTGACGCTTGTTGTGTCATGCCTCTTCTTAAATGTGTCGCTTTGGAAGCTCGCTTCCTGCAAATATGCTAGTGGAGGTACTTTTCGATTTCTTACTAATAAAAAAACTCTTGATTTTGACTATGGGCCAGGCTTTAAGCCTTGATTTTGCTTTTGGCCGCTTCTATGTGCCACATCAGACAAAGGGTCACACTATTTGATAGGAAACCTCTTGTATTTGTCCATTCTTCCATTTCAAGTGGAGACGAGTTTTTTTACATCGAAGAAAAAATAATATTAAATCAAGTGGAACCTAATTTCGCCATACGTGCAAAACATTCATTATTTTCTAATTTTATGAAACTCGGTTAATTGAAAGAGAGAACCCACACAATTCCACAAATCCATTCGCTTGTCCAACCTTTGGGCACACCTAGACCACGAGGGGGCCTTAATGGAGTGTAATTATTACCAAATCAACCAAGAGGAGCATGGCGTTGCTGTCAGCGGGGAAGATCCCATGGCATCTGCAAGCGTATAATCTAATCACGGGAATCGTATCTACAGTGAAGGAAGTAAACAAGACAACAACAGCCCATCTGAAGAGGACGAGCGACGAGCGAGCACTCGTGTTAGTTGGAGCTCACCCATCACCTCAAGAATTTCCCCATCCTATTCTATTTCTATCACCCTGTTCCTTTCTCCGTGGCACACATGATCAACACCTGCTCCGACTGAACCCGAGCCGTATCGGTCGAGGGGTGTGGATTGGATTAGATTGAGTTGGATTCGATTGCTTGGGCGTCGGAAAGCGTCGCGGCGTCCGCTTTACTTCAGGTTTACTGCGGCGCTACGTGACGCGAGCTCGCCAGCGGGCTCACCTGGCAGGCAGTAGTGAAGGGGAAGTAAAGATCCGTGGACGTGGCCGCGTGAACATTTGCAGGCGAAGCAAGTGCGGTGAGCGCGGCGACCGACCGTCGGAAGGTGGCTGCGATCGACCTGCCAACCGCCCCACGCCACGCCGGGCACGCACACGCACTAGCACTCGCACACACCAGCGCACGCCTCTAGAAATTCCAAAACGAACGCGGCCGGGCGGGCACGAGGCCGCCCTGCCTTGCCAGTGCCGGTCCCTCCCTCGCTCGGCTGGTGCTGGCCTGGATCCTCCACGCCACGCCGCGCCGTGCCGTAATCTCTTCGCTCTGCCCTGCACTGCTGCTCTGCTCTGCACAGGGTCTAGAGTGGCGGCGGCGGTGGAGAGAGTGGAGTGCAGATCCGCCCATCCGTACGCGGATTGGCTTTCGTCTTCGCCCATTGCTGTTGGTAAGCAAGCAAAAAAGATCCTCGCTTGCTTTTCTTGGATGGATTCGGTTCCTTGTTTCCTAGAGCGGCTCTTGTTCCCATTCAGATCCAAATCTCATCCTCTCGTTCTGTCCTTTCAGATTGCTGCGGACTTGTGAGCTGCGTGTGTGTATCCTTGGTTTGATTAGTTTCTTCTTTCTCTTCTCCGGCGCTCAAGATCGACGCCAGCAGGACTGTCACGGGTTAAAGTAGTCAGTAACTGTGCCACGCAGATTTAGGATGGCTAGCCTCCGCCACCATTGCTGAGCCTTTCCAGTAAAGATTGGATTCTCGCCGCCCCAACCTGGTAAGTGCCTCACTCGACTGACTGACAGCTAATCTCTTTCTTGTGCATCGTCTACTTCTGCGATTTTCGATGGTCTTGAAGAGGGAAATTGTTCGTAGTGCTTATGGCAAACAACAGTTATGTTTGTTTCTTCAACCAAGCGAGTTGGGATTCGTTGGCTGGGTTCAAAACCTACTGCAAATGCTCCGCCTTTTAATGCACAGAGAGACTTAAATCACTATTGGGTTCAAAACCAAGCAAATGCTCCACCTTTGAAGAGGGAAACTTTTTAACCACTATTGGGCAAATATTAATAATCTGTTTGGTCTAGTGGGAGATTTGACTTTAATAATCGGACTGCTTCGGTTGATGTTGTCGGCTATGGAAATGCAATTGCTTAAGGACCTGCCATCCCTCTGAATGTACATAGAGACTTCCCCGAGGACTTTTGGTCGGGTCTTCTTGGCGGTTACAATGTAGCTTTCTTGTGATTAGTAGTATGTCAAATTATTACCTGTTCCAGGTACAGTTGCAGCAATGCCTTCACTAGAATGAGCTCAGCCTATACTGGAATTGCAATCTTGTCAATTGTTATCTTTGCGAAGAGTAGTTACTTTTGTTTGCTCATGACATGTTTTTATCCTCCACTTGCAGGTACTTGATGATCAAAAGATGTCATCAAACTCCAGTCTAACCGAATCTCTACATGAGAAAACAATTGTCTTTGGCCTCAAACTTTGGGTTGTGATTGGGATAGCTGTTGGAGCGTCTCTCTTGGGCATTCTTCTCATTCTTCTCATATGCCTCACCATTCAGAGCTGTATCAAGAAGTCACGCAAACCACTCAATGACCGTCCGATGACCCAGATACCTCCCGCATACAAAGATATCAAGGAAGTGAGGACGGTGGACCAATTTTCAGCTAACGATTTTGTTGTACATGATGGGCTTCTACTCACTATTCAAAATGAACCTGAGACTGTTGAGTCGGTCGATAGAGATGCACAATTGGCCCAGGAGGAAAAGTTGAAACAAAGAGAAGAGAACAATCTTTCTGATTCTTTCCGCATTACAGATGGCTGTGATGGAATTCAGATTGTTTCCATTGATGAACAATCTTCGACGCATGCTACTGTTGACTCTGCGCCATTGCCGGGTCTACCTGAATTTTCTTATCTTGGTTGGGGCCATTGGTTCACCCTCAGAGATCTAGAGCTTGCGACCAACCGTTTTGCAAAGGATAATGTGATTGGTGAGGGTGGATACGGTGTCGTGTATCGTGGCAGATTATCAAATGGCACCCCAGTTGCTGTCAAGAAAATCCTTAACAATTTGTAAGCTTTTTTTTCTGTAGCAGTTTCGGATTGATGCAATGGCAGTACATGCCTTTACCCTTTTGCCTGCTTTCTTATAATAATATGAGTTCTTGTCATGTGCAGAGGGCAGGCTGAGAGGGAATTCAGGGTGGAAGTCGAAGCAATTGGCCATGTCCGTCACAAGAATTTGGTCCGCCTTTTGGGTTACTGTGTTGAGGGTACTCAAAGGTAAGAACACCAAGACATAGTTGACATCTTTGCTAAAATAGGATGTCCTATTATTGATTCTTTGATGATAATAAAAAGAAAGGGAGTCATAACAGGAATTACTTGCTGTGTATGTGTAACCAGGATGCTTGTGTATGAGTATGTTAACAATGGGAATCTTGAAAGTTGGCTCCATGGCGAATTGTCCCACTACAGCTCTCTCACTTGGTTGGCTCGCATGAAAATTCTTTTGGGCACTGCAAAGGCGTGAGTACTCCTTAACTGAATGTGATCTGATTTGTTGATTATTTTATTTCAGAAATGAGAAATGTCATTTACATCATTTCTGCACTTGCAAGATTGTACAAAGTGTGAAGTGACTGGATCTGTACCATTTGATGTTTAAGGCAAACAAAACTGCCAATCTGATTGATACACATGTTTCAATAGTTGCAGCTTCTCGATTAGGAATGTTTGAAGCAGTCCTTGTCTCTTTCGAGAAAAAAAATTGAAGCAGTCCTTGTCACCATTTCATGGCTCGTGTTGTTTTTTTGTGAAGCCATCTTATGATTCTTATTGTTTTCAGAGGACCAGCATCATGACTGATTGCATTAAATATTTCTGTTTTTATGTGGAATAACATAGCCATATTCTTTTTTACCATTGTTTAGATCCAACTTTCTTAGCTATTGTGTCATTGGTTGTAAAAGATAAATTTGAGATAGACTGCAAAATCTACTGCCTTGCTTTGTAAAACATAAATTTGATATGAAGTGCTAAATCTACAGCCTTGCTTACTTACATGAGGCGATCGAACCAAAAGTTGTCCACCGTGACATCAAGTCCAGCAATATCTTGATTGATGATGAGTTTAATGCCAAAATATCAGATTTTGGTTTGGCCAAGATGCTTGGTGCTGGTAAAAGTCATATTGCTACACGAGTTATGGGTACTTTTGGGTAAGATTTTTAATACTGTTGTAATTGAGGCACTTTCACTCTGTATGCTCATTGAATTTTTTTCCAAATTAATTTTGAGAAAAGTTGTTGCTACTACTCGTTGAATCTTTTACTCAATATTTTGTTTTATTCCTTTACAGCTATGTTGCACCTGAATATGCTAACAGTGGACTTCTGAATGAGAAGAGTGATGTCTATAGCTTTGGGGTTGTTCTATTGGAAGCAATTACAGGTAGAGACCCAATTGATTACGAGCGTCCCCCGAATGAGGTAATAATACTTGCAAGATGTCCTTTCCATCTCCAGCATATTTATGGGCTATTTATCTTCTATGGCTTGACATTGTCTTAATTTCTGTAGCAATTTTTAATTATTCAGAGCTAACAGCATAGAGGGTCTAGTAACATCTCTTACCAACCAAGGCTGTCTGCACAGTGCACACATACCTAGATTGTTAGTGTTTTCATTTATGAGAACTTAATCCAGCAGAATGTTTAACAACCGAAACTCAGAAAGATAAAACAGACACCCCGGGAGCTAAAGTACTAATGAGTTTTGAATCGTGTTTAGAAGGCTTAGCAATTTTTTTTTCTTTCCAAAGTTTGATTTCATTAGAATGTCAGCTGATCAAGCAGCTTCGTGGAGCCAATGTGGATGGATTGATGCCACTTAACCGTACCCTATTTTCTTGTTTCTCCTATGTATGATTTTTGCCCCCTGCTGCTTGTTGCTTCTATAAAGCATAATAGCTACTGTCCTGAGTTTAGGGACACTTGTCAGATCAGCGATGTAGGTCATATTGGCAAATTCATATATAATCTTTTCTGCGTTGAAGCATGCATCATTTTTTGTACAAAAGTTGCATGTAGAATTTTCAGTTTAATGCAAAATATCATATGACTAGAATCACTTATAAACACTGAAGAAAATAAATTATCAATTATTCAATTGATAATTTAAAAAATACTGTATCCTTGACAGTTGATGGCCTCTCCATGTTCTAATGCACTGCTGTCCTGTAGGTAAACCTAGTTGACTGGCTTAAAATGATGGTTGCCAATAGACGTTCTGAAGAAGTGGTGGATCCAAACCTGGAGAGAAGACCTTCAACAAAGGAGCTAAAACGTGCCCTTTTGACAGCTCTGAGGTGTATTGATTTGAATGCTGAGAAGAGACCTAGCATGGACCAGGTGGTCCGGATGTTGGATTCTAACGAACCCATACCTCAAGAGGTTTGAATATGTTCATCTAATTCCATGTATAACTTACACGTCTAGGTTTAATGGTGAGGGAGAGGCTGGGGAGCTAGAGAAGAGAAGGGACTTAGCCCTTTACGGCTGCTTAATGAATACATGCCCTCTATTTATAGAGGGAGGTGACTTGACCCTTCAGTAAACTATACATGGGTAAACTATAGATGTGATCTTTCCTAACTTCCTAGATAACCGATGACATGACTTGAAAGGTGGCGTGTGAGAGGTGGTGGCTGCACTACGGAATGTCACCAACCATTAGGCTGCTGGCCTATCACGGTCTTTGGGGCTTGGGCCTTGGGCCCATGACAATAACAGTAATTGATAGCATTCCTGAAATGCCATTAAAAGTTCGGGATGTTAGTAAATTCCATTGTTCATGCCCACTAAAAGTGTTTGGTAAAAGAAATGAACTAAATTTTTTCAAGGCACTAGAATGCTGCATTGGTACAATTATCTTATTTGGTTATCGTATAGACATGTTAATCAGCTTTACTGAACTTAATCGTTCAGTGTGACATTGATGCTAAGCATGTGTCTAGTGAGTGATTCTGTTTTTTAATTAGTGTTGTGTACAGAGCGAGTAACACTAGTCATTGGATTTGCAGGACAGAAGACACCGACAGAACCGAACCCCTGAAAATTCAGAAACAGAGCCATTGAGGGGCAAGAACAACAGTGGCAGGAGTGATGCCCCTGAGCATGAAGCAAGGCCACCTCGACCTAAGAGTCGAACGTTTTCCTCCAAATGAGGGAAACGATAAAAGAAAAGGGACATACTAGGAGATACGATACAGGCTACAGGGGTGCTTCATGCGAAACACAAGTTACGAGCAGCAGGAAATTTCGATACATGACCAATTGATGCATTTTTCATTCTTGGCTGCAATGGTTGATAATACATTTTTGTGTTCCTTGACACATGTACAGTGGTGTGCGATAGTTGAAGGGTGTATAGTAATAGTAGTTTGTAAAAACTTCAAAAGAAGGTCGTGTTCCTACCAAAAAAAAGGAAAGAAAAAAAAAGAGAGGAAGATAGGCGTGTGTGGTGGTCGATGGCAGTAACTGTTGCGTGGTTGCTGATACGAACTACAAAGCACGAGACGATATCAATGTAACCTTCGATATCGTTTGTATTGTATCGTTTACTCGAAGAGTATAAAGAAGAAATGGCTTCATTTTCTGAGTTCCATGTGGAATTGTGGATGATGGCTACTCTGTCTCTTGTGCCAATGCACGGGAACCAGGTTCAGATCAGACTTTACTGCACAAGTTGCATCACCTCATTGTCAATGAATTGTCTTCAGCTGAGAAGTCGATCCTCACTGCCATGATTATATATAGCAGAGAAAAAAAAAAGATTGTGTTGAGAGAAGGATGATGCCTATGAGCCTATCCTTATCATACCTTCACCGAATGAACTCACTTTTTCTCAAAGGCATGTATATAAATTCAGTAAACATTAAACAAAATCGTGCACATCTACTGAGATGCTGCTAATTAGATAAACAAGCCTTGCATTTGACCTATCTATTGAGCCAAGTCTAGGATTGAGGGGTGGGCGTAGAGACCACTGAGCCAGCCGTTGGCGATGTACTTGTAGGCGGCCTCTGTCAAGTGGATGCCGTCCCAGTGCACATACGCCGACGGGTCGCCGCAGACGGTGGCGCCAGGTGAGCCACAGGCTGCTTCAGGGTTGTAGTTGTACGGCCCGCCTCCGCCGCAGCACGCCCGGAGAGGATCCTCGGTGAACCCTGCAAGCCAAGCCAAACTAACAGTTCATAAATTTGCATGATCATCAAAGAGGAGACTACTACTGGTATCTCAGACGATTCCATATGAGTCCATGACATTACAGAGCAAAGGGAACCATTAACATCATTTCATATAATCTGCTTATTACATGTGACACCAAATCATTCAAATCTTATATGATTATTTTTTCTCAATATACTCCCTCTGTCCAGCAATAAAGGTCGTCGGGGAGTAGCATCTGACCGTCTGTATTCATACCGCCTGCTGTGCATCTGGATGGCTTCCTGTCCACGTTCAGGGGATCTCGGATTTACATGTTGAGAAGCTAGAACGACTTTAAATAGGGGACGGAGGGAGTACTTGATAGCAGGGATTAAATAGGAAAAATCGCTCCTTTAACGTTCACATATAGAGTAGATGACACTTAGAGATGTGAGAGAGCAAACACCAGAAACTTTGAGCACCGATATATAAAAAAGTACAAATATTTGTCTGTGTGAAAAACGATATCAGTATATTTATCATGGAAAATATGTTTAAACAACTATGTTTTTCAATGTCTTTCAATAACAAATGCTATGGCTAAACAAATATAATGGTCAAATACACGTAGTAGAGAACATGTCGATATCGAAAACGCCAAGTAAAAATGAGGCATGGCCTAAAAAAAAGGTAAAAACGAGGTACTACTTATGTCAAAATGCCTAGTTTATACGCTAAATACATAATCCCTAGCGTCGAAATTTACAAATAAACAAATGGTAAAATTAAGAAGATTTTTCTAGCTAGTCAAAGGTCGTTTTGTTTTTCTCAAAGTTAGACACATATTAAACTGTCATATATTGATTTTATAAATAGAGTTTTCATCCAAAACATATGTACTTGCCACCTGAGTCAGAAATCATAGATTGCAGGTCCATTTGTGCAAGAGCGTATAATGTGATTAGTTAACAAGAAAATATTTTCATCTAAAAATTGTACAGATTAGTAACATTATTTTGAGAGTTGAAACAAGGGGTACACCGCACGTCAATTGATTAGTACATCCCCCTGAGGTGGACTGAAGGTGAATACGACGGCACTGTAACTAAGGCCTCAGATCAATTTTAATAAACAACCAGAGCTTGACCTTACAGATAAACTAGTAAACTGTACGTGGAAATCCACAAAAATCACTACTCTGCTTGCATGGTCCTCCTCGATCAACAAGCTTGAGGAATCTTGTTGTGCCAAAATATTATACCCCGTCCTAATTTATAAGTCGTTTGACTTTTTTCTCCAACTTTGACCACTCGTCTTATTCAAAAAATTACGTGAAATACCAACTTTTTTTTGTTATGACTTGCTTTACTAATGAACATTCTTCAATATTGACTTTAATTTGACTATATTTGCGTAAATTTTTTGAATAAGACGAGTGGTCAAAGTTGGGGTAAAAAAAGTCAAACGACTTATAAATTGGGATGTAGTTAATATTAGTCAAAGGTCGTTTTGTTTTTGTCAAAGTTACTGGGTCTATGCTATTGCTAGACACATGGTCAAACAGTCATATATCGACTTTATAAATAAAGTTTTCATCCAAATCATATGTACTTTCCACCTGAGGCAGAAATCATAGCTTCTAGGTCCACTAGTGCAAGGGTGCATAATGTGATTCGTAAATAAAAAAGATATTTTCATCTAAAAATTGTACAGACCAGTAACATTATTTTGGTGGACAGAAGGTGAATACCACGCCGCTGTTAACTGAGGCCTCAGATTTAATAAACAACCAGAGCTTGACCTTAGAGATAAACTAGTAATCTGTACCTGGAAATCTAAAAAATCAATACTCTGCTTGCATGGCCCTCCTCCTCGATGAACAAGGTTGAAGAATCTTGTTGTGCCAAAATATCATACTATACTATCACCAGATGATTCTTCCATTTCGCAGTTGAGCGAGCATTGCATGGATCGGCGTACCTTAATGAGATTCCAAAATTTTCGAAGATCGCGAAACTCTTGGAAGCACATTAAATTCTCATTGCTTTGGGCATCATCAACATGTTTGACTACGCTAGCTAGCTAATCGATCTATACAACTATCCATGCTCATATGTATATACGTGCACTGCCTTTATGAACTTTGGTCAGAGTTCACGTGCATTGCCATAATAATGTTTCGACGATGTTGGTTTAGTTTAATTTGATGCAGACTCTAAACATCTAATCAAACTTACTGGATAACTGAGATTAGAGAGAATTCGAAATGTGATAAGAAGTGAGGATTGTGACAGTGAGAGATATGATCGAATAATAGTGTATCACTCACCGAACTTTGTTGGGCGCCTGATGAGGCGCGCGACGGGGCGGTAGAAGTCGGCGTAGACGAGCTTGGTGTCGGGGTACTTGGCGCGCATGTGGCCGATAGCTTCACGCAGCATCCAGTTGTGGTACTGCGACAGGCCGTTGAGCCGCCGCAGGCACCCCGTCCGGCGGTTGTACTCCGTCGCGTTCCCCGGCGCGCCGCCGTACTTGGCCAGCGCCATCGGCAGGCACCCCGCCGGCAGCGTCCCCGACACCACCACGTACCTCGCTCCCTCCTCCATCAGGCTCTGCATGCACACGCACGCCGAGATCGATCAGTTACGTTCTTGGCAACAGCAAATTAAGGTAGCGATCGACCTGGGAACTCGAATGGATCATGTGATGTGAGATCATGACATGAGGCAGGGCACGCGGTGAGCGAGCTCATCATTCTCGGCCGGCGACAACGGCGTGGATCGCGATGCGATTGTGATCCGATCCAAGAAAGAATGCGTACGAACCGTACGTATACGTAGCTGTAAGCCTGTAAAGAAATGGTACCTCGATGCCTCTGCAGATGGCTTTGACGACCTTGGGGACGAAGGACTTGGCCTCGGCGACGCTCTTGCCGCCGGCGAGGAGGTAGCCGTAGTCGTTGACGCCGAGCTCGCCGACGACGAACAGCGACCTCGCCAGGTGATGCTCCCGGCACCCCGCGGCGGCGGTGCCGTTGCAGAGTGACCCCCTGAACCTACGGAACCAGCCGATCTGCGCGCGCAGGGAGCTCCGGAACGGCGGCACGCTGGCGGCGTTGTGGCGGAGGAAGAAACCGACGTCCAGAGCCGTGCCGCCGACGATGGCGAAGTTGGCGCCGTGGCTCAGGTCCTGCCGCGGTTGCAGGAACGGCGCCACGAGAGGGAGCTCTAGCGCCTCCGCTGCGCATGCATCAAGGCCAATTACTAAGAGCAAAACAATGGCGGCCCGTGGGGATCGATCAGACTCTGCGCTGGACATGAATGTTACGTACCGATGAAGTCGATGATGAGGCGGCCGTCGGAGGCGCGGCCGGTGGGGCGGTGGAAGAAGGTCTCGCCGTAGGGGGAGTGGTTGAAGGGGATAGAGGGGAGGCCGGCGGACTGGAGGACGAAGTTGCCCGTGTCCGCGTACGAGTTCCCGAAGCTGAAGATGGAGTCGAACCGCGGAGCGACTGTGGCGTGTGCAAGGGATGGGAGCACGATGGCGGCGACCGGCAGCACCAGCAGCACTAGTAGTGGCTCCATGAGTGACACTGACAGTGAGAGACAGTATGGAGGAGGGGAAGTGTATATGTGACGGGCCAACTTGTTCTCGGCGCAGCGCGATGCGTGGGAATGTGGGAAGATGGTGGTCACTAGACTAGTAATGTCCAGAAATTTGATAAACCCCACATGAGTCTTTCAATCATCTTTTAACACATGAACTGTGTGATTCACTGTGCTAATTTGCGAGAAGAATCTATTAAGCCTAAGTAATATGTCATTAGACACTGTCGTGCTACATTAACACATCATAACCATGTGTTAATGACAGCCGGGATTCGGGAATCAGGTGCGTGCAAGTGGAGTTGACTCGTGCGAATCTTGAAGCAATGACAATTGTTTGATAGCACATGCGGCCGCATACGGTTTTCGAAAAACTAGATTGGTAGAAAGCTAAGACAAGTGGTGACAAATACGAGGAACTCTAACTAGCATCAACTGTTTGTGACCAGACTAATATGGGATTGCTAAATCACACTTGAGCATTTCTACTTCTCTCCACACTCGAATTTTGTTGCCAATCATTTTATGCCACATCATCTTCTTATTGTGCTCTGGCGAGTTAGGATTCAAGGTTGGGTAGGGGTTTGGGAAGTTCCGAGTGGCTTGCCGGTTAGCGGTGGAGCGGAGGCGGGCCGGCGTCAAGCTTCAACTCATTAGCGATGGCGACGGCGGTGGGTGGAAGCGGAGGCGGCGCTACGGATATGGAGCCATCGGTGGCGGAGGATCACGGAGATGGGCAGGGAGCTGCCGGTGGAGGAAAGACGGTCCTCGCCGGTGCCATCTGAGGAAGGAGGGAGGGGCGGTGGAGGGGAGGCAATCCTCGCTAGCGCCGGCGAGGAAGTTGGGCGTAAGCGGGTGTGGGGGTGGTGGTCGGCGTCGTTGGGGCCTTGGGCGTGGAGGAGATAAAGAGAAACCAGGGGTTGGATGTGAGCCATTGATCGTCGATCCGATGGCCTAAAAATTCAAGTGTGAGGAGGCCCCTTCAATACTCAAGTATTGCATAGACAGCCCCGACTAATAATGCACAAAGATTTGATAAACCTGTTTTCAGGAAGCAATTAGGCGGTAATGCAGATAATTAGCAAATTTATCCCATCAATCAAATAAACAAAAGGAAAAAAAATACATGGAAGAACATAACTTAAATGAATCTCGTTGGGGACGGCCATGACCATGGGCCATCCGTATCCACGGCAGAGTTGTGGCGCGAGCGCGGCGGGCGGAACATGCCGGTGTGCATACCGAAGGCCCAGAGGACGGTGATGGGCTCAACTCCTTCGGGCAGTATGTCCGCGTGCGCACTCACATGCTCCTCGTCGTTGGATGGCGCCGCGTACACCAGCAGCTCCATCCAAATGTCAGCTAAAAACCGCCACACCACACCAGTGTCGTCGTCTTCCATATTCATCACCATTTCCATGAGCTGCTTCACGATCCTTGCACCGTTCTGCACAACAGCTCCGTCGTCGTCATCCGGGGCATCCCGTTCTTTCAGGCTAATTGCGAATAGGCGACTGATACATGCGCGCTGTGACGACAGGTAGTACCCCCAGAAGCCGAGCATGCCCCTGAGCTCGTTCCTGGCATCTTCCAATACAAGCTCCGCCATTGCCCGCCTGTCGGGCAACAACTCCGGATGGAACACCACCAGGTAAGCACAATACTGGGACAAACTGAAAAATAGCCCTGTGAAGTGTTGGACTATCATCAAACCTGATGTCCTTGCTGCTGTCAACTCCTTCCATAACTTGCGCTGTGCAGATTTCAATTTATTAAACAAGGCCAACATAATCCTCGTGCCAAAGAAAGACGGGGCGGATGAGATACGCGACTTCAGGCCGATAAGCTTGATTCACTCTGTAGCGAAGATTGTCACAAAAATGCTTGCCCTACGACTGGCGCCATTCATGAACCAGCTCGTCTCTAAGTCCCAAAGTGCGTTCATCAAGGGACGAAGCATCCATGATAATTTCTTATATGTGCGGAACCTTGTGCGTCGGTTCCATAGAACAAAGTCATTGGCATTACTGCTCAAGCTTGACATCTCCAAAGCATTCGACTCGGTGAGATGGGACTACCTACTAACGATGCTTCAACGCCGAGGCTTCCCTCAAAGATGGACAGATTGGATTGCAGCAATACTTACAACATCTACCTCGAGAGTCCTCCTTAACGGCCACCAACTCGAACCAATAACCCATGGCAGAGGTCTCCGTCAAGGAGATCCATTGTCGCCTTTACTCTTCATCCTAGCCATTGACCCGCTACAACGATTATTACAAGCGGCCACAGAGCAGGGGTTACTAAGCAAGCTAAATGGTCGGACAGCGAGACTCAGGATAGCCATGTATGCGGATGACGCAGTAATCTTCCTCGAGCCCACACGCATGGATATCAACAACCTCAAAGAGATACTCATCAACTTCGGCCAAACCACCGGGCTATGCACGAACATCCAAAAAACCAGCGTCACGCCGATCAATTGTGATGGAATCGATCTAGACGATATTCTCATAAACTTGCCGGTACGCCGACAGAGGTTCCCTTTGAAATATCTTGGTCTTCCTCTCACGATCCGGCGGTTGAGAAGAAGAGACTACCAGCCTATTATTGACAAAGCAGCTGCCAAACTATCCACGTGGTACGGTAGAAACCTGACACAGGCGGGAAGAGTTTGTCTGACTAAGTCAGTATTGTCAGCGCAACCCATTTACATGCTCACGGTGCTTAAGCCGCCCAAGGAAGTAACAGAAGACTTTGACCGGAACCGCAAGCGATTTATATGGGCAGGCGACAAGGAAATCTCAGGGGGAAAGTGCAAAGTCAATTGGACAAGGACAACGCTGCCAAAGGAAAATGGAGGACTCGGCATCCTAAACCTTGACAAGTTCGCGAGAGCGCTACGATGGCTATGGCATGAATGGGTATCGCCAAAAAGGCATGGGTTGGATCAGAAACGCCATGTGACGAAAAGGACCGGCTCCTATTTGTGGCTTGTACTCGTATCCAAGTGGGGAACGGACAACCAATCAAATTTTGGACAGACGTCTGGGCACAAGGAAGGCGACTAAAAGATATTGCACCCAACCTCTATGCGCGAACAAAGGGGAAAAATAAAACTTTGGCGCAGGCCCTGCACCGTAGCAATTGGATCGGAAATCTCAACTATCGTCACGGATTCAACAGAGCCTTGCTACACGAATATTCCGCTTTATGGGACCAAGCTAACCAGGTCGAACTGCACCCCTCGCAAGAGGACAGCATTACGTGGAAACTAACCGAAAATGGAAACTACTCAACGGCATCAGCATACAAGGCACAGTTCTTTGGAGTTACAAAAAATCCGGCAATAGCATCAATATGGAAATCATGGGCCCCGTCTAAGTGCAAGTTCTTCGCCTGGCTCATAGTACAAAACAGAGTGTGGTCCTCAGACAGGCTAGCGGCACGGGGATGGGATCATAGCCCGCCCTGCCCCCTGTGCAGGTGTGCGATGGAAACAGGTCACCACTTGCTCGCAGAGTGTCGGCTAACAAGGCGAATCTGGACCCTCGTTTCTTCCTGGATCGCCCAGTCTGACCTTCACCCAGAAAGATGGCCACAAAGCATAACAACCATACAATGGTGGAGCAACATTACTTCCATGCCCAACATCCCCAGGAAGGCTTCGCGCAGTTTGACGCTACTCGTAATATGGGAGATGTAGAAAGAGAGAAATGCGAGGGTGTTTAGGCACTACGGTAGGCCTGCGACGGAAATAATGGACTCCATAAAAGGCGAGGCCCTACTGTGGATAAAGGCTGGTGACACAGCCTTAGCGAACTTACTAGCGCGAGAATAATGTTCTTGTAAATACCACTTAGGCGGCTTGTAACCACTCCTCTTTTTCAATGAAATAAGCACAATCTCATGCTATTTCGTTAAAAAAAATACTGGGACAAACTGATGGCCACTCCACGAGCTTCTAGTACATTCCAGCTCGACCTATCCGACCCCTCCACCGTAGGGAGAGCTTCGTGTAGCATGCATGTGGCTACGTGCCACATGAGGATCATCTTGGTGACACTGTCACTCCTATCACATGCTACCAACACCCACGGCAGGTGAATACCAGTGTTCTTTACAAATGCGTACCAGCCGTTGGTAAGAGGGAAGCGGTGAGGATGGTCATGTTCTAGCAAGCAGTTCACGATGTATCTCTTCAGCTCGTCCGTCGCCGGCACACTCCTTAGCTTGAGAGACAGCGTCGTAGGCATAAACGGCATGAGTGGCCCGCGATGCCGCAGCAAAGAGAACTGCTTCAGCCTGATGTTGGTGTACCTTCGCATCTTTCTCCGTAGCCATTGGATGCCGCTGAAGGCCCGATGGATGACGCGGCTTGCACGCCAGCTGTGTTGTCCGATCACGTACTTGTGAAGCATCGATATCATCAACCAGTTGGAGTTTAGGAGAACAAGGAACTCCCATGTCTCTTGGAAGAAGAAGATGCCGAAGAGGAGGAAGTGATTGAAAGGTCTAGGATGAAAAGGAATGCAGGACGCGAGTGGAAGGCTCTGACCAGGGAGCATATGGCTAGTTTGGCAAACCCAGGTTGTAGGACGTAGTTGTCGGCCCTCATTCTACGCAGCACATAGCCCACATCTCCATGGCCACAGGCAGCAATGGCGACGAGGCAAAGCACGAGTACGGCTATGGGGACTGGGGAGGAGAATGTAGTTGCCTAGGATAAAAGAGGGGCTCGCGAGGACCACAGGAACAACAGAGTGGTAGTACTCGGCAAGGAACGTCACCTCATCAGCCATTACTTGGAACAGTGCCGTTTCATTCTGCAGGGCCTTTCATGACAACAGAGTTTGATAGGCAGCTCCGGCAGGTGCTCGAACCTTCGACGGAGCAGCTTGAATAGAGCAAACGAGAGGCAGGCTCTCCTGATGCTTCTATCTCTATCAAACGAGGCGAAACCAGGGTGCACCTCCGCAAGCTGCCAGACTTGGCCGACAGTGATGGTACTATTCTCCTCGACAGTGATGCTTCTATCTCTATCGCAGCATGAGCCGATGATCTCCTTGAGCTCGTATCCATCTGCAGTGACCTTTCGCACCAACTTCTCTTCTCCCATCACAATGTACTTGCACCTCTTCAAAATCTCGTCTCCATGCACACCCAACAAGTTATCATCTTGGTCTTCCGACATTATTCGACCCATGTAGGAGTAAATGATCCATGACTTGTCGGGGTATGAACGCTTCTCGACCTCGGTGAAGACGATCCTCTGCAACAGTTTGGTGACGCAAAGGATCCAAAGGATGCTGAACACAGCCTTCCTGCCGACGCTCGTGATGTTGTAGTAGATTAGGCTTCCCAGCCAGGCAGCCCGCCCGGCGCGCTGGACGGTGCCCGCATACGACTCGCGGTCGCGAATCTCATCCAGCTTCTTGCGGAGGAGCTCCAGAGTGAGCATCCACGTCAGGATCACCCCGGCCCTCTCCGGGAGGTCACTCGCGCCCTCGCCCATCGCGTCCTTGAAGAGGTAGGACATGACGGGGAGGGAGAGCGCGAGCGCCGAGGAGAGCAGGAGGCGCTGCTTGCGGTCGAGGACGGCGTCGAGGTTGAAGATGCCGGCCAAGAAGAGAGCTGCGAGGACGAGCACGATGGCCGGGGCGGCAATCATCATCGTCAGCTCCCTACTGCCCTCGCTGGCGTAGGACGCCGTGAGGTTGCCCATCTTCCACATCACTTCATTCGTCTGGCACAGGCCTGTGTGATTGCTGTTGAAGTAGGACATGGTTCAATGATCTTCGGATACTCACTAGCTACGACCTACTAGGATCTAGTAGCTGATTTAGTTGCTTGCCCCTCCCCTTGCTTGGCGCCTCGCATGAAAACATATAGTGACAATGGGAATGTTGGCATGTTGCCAGCAGTATGGTGCTACCTGCAAGCAAAGAATGACTTTGGTGAGCTGCTTTTGTCCGCACCCGATAATAAAGAGAGAAGAAGAAAGACATGAGTATGGCGCCACCTGCAAGTAAGGAATGACTTTGATGAGCTGCTGCCTGTCTGCACCCAAAAAAATACATACTAGCAGAAGAAGAAAGACAGTAGGGAGCTGATTTATTCGGCGGCGACCAACCAGTGAACCAGAGGACGGGCGATGATGCAGCTTTCGTGACCCCAAGGATGTTCCAAAGTACTAACTGAGATACAACGAGCAGGTGGAAATATGAGAGTTGTAAACCAAAATCGACAAGGGGATATGCACGATCAATCGATTGATAATCATCTCCGTGATCATAACTGATTCAGGCTTACTGTAACAGATATGGAGCGTCTTAATAAACATCTCCAGCACCTGAACTGTGCCATCTCACACTTAGTTTTGTACCAAGAGTCATGTGGTTTAGAGATGATTAGCCTATCACTGCGTGCTCCCGCAGAAGTTAACTAGAAATAGCTAATAATTATAATTATTTATCTCAGACTCTCTTTAGTCTATTAAACTAACGAGATGGCTCGCGCAAATAGCATGGGTAGCTAATTTTTTTAATAATGTCAGCATTCAGTTAAAAATAATTTTATTTAAATGGATTTAATACAAATACGTAACCCTAGTGTCTTTTCCCTTATCTAAACACACGATTATTGCGACCATGTGATGACACAAGGCCCGCCTACCACCACCTCCAGCGTACCACGGTCCCACCTCATCGTTGTGTCGCCAGCACACATCCCGCTGCCCCTTTTAACCCCAACCTGCACTAAACACTCCAATACTCCTCCCTCGCCACTAGCCTACCCTTGTGTTCGTCCCCGAACCATAACCCGAAGTAGAGATCGCCGGAGTCGGAGTTGGTATCGTTGCGCGGAGAAGACGAGGAGATCAACGAATGAGGAAGTCGACATTCGTTTCTAAACTGGGTTCTCGGAAGTCGAAGGAGCCTCTCTCAAGTTAAAATTTCTGCCCACGCCCATATCCCTGGGCAGCTCCACACTGCCTTTCTTCTTTTCTGTATTATATTTGGTGCAAACAAAAGCAGTTCACCAAAGTTATTCCATACTTGCAGGTGGCACCATACCCATGCATCATATCTCACCTTCTGGCAAAATTCCCGTTCGCCATATATGCTTACATGCGAGGTGCCAAGGGGTAACTAGCAAGATCGTAGGTCCTAGCTAGCATATCCGATCCCTGAGTAGTACCACCTAGTAGCAGCTTGTCAGATCACTGAGCCATGTCGCCGTCCTACTTCAACAGCAATCACACAGGCCTGTGCCAAACGAGTGAAATGATGTGGAAGATGGGCAACCTTACAGCATCCTACGCCGGCGAGGGCAGCAGGGAGCTGACGATGATGATCGCCGCCCCCGCCGTCGTGCTCGTCCTCGTCGCGCTCTTCTTGGGCGGCATCTTCAACCTCGATGCCGTCCTCGACCCCAAGCACCGCCTCCTGCTCTCCTCGGCTCTCGCGCTCTCCCTCCCCGTCATGTCCTACCTCTTCAAGGACGCAGTGGGCGAGGGCGCGAGTGACCTCCCGGCGAGGGCTGGGGTGATCCTGCCGTGGATGCTCGCCCTGGAGCTCCTGCGCAAGAAGCTAGATGAGATCCGTGAGCGGGACTCGTATGCGGGCGCGATCCAGCGCGCCGGACGGGTTGCCTGGCTTGGAAGTCTTGTCTACTACAACATCACGAGCGCCGGCCGGAAGGCGGTGTTCAGCATCCTCTGGATCCTTTGCTCTACCAAGCTGGTGCAGAGGATCGTCTTCACTGAGGTCGAGAAGCGCTCGTACCCTGACAAGTCCTGGATCATCTCCTCCTACATGGGTAGACTAATGTCGAAAGACCAAAAGGATCGCTCGCTGCGTGCGGAAGGAGATGGGATTTTGAGGATGTGCAAGTACATTGTGATGGGAGAAGAGAAGCTGGTGAAAAAGGTCACTGCAGATGGCTACGAGCTGAAGGAGAACACCAGAGACGGAGACGACAATATCATCACTGTCGGCCAAGTCTGGAACGTTGTGGAGAGGCGGCTTTTGTTCGGCTTGTCCGATAGATATCAAAGCATCAAGAGAGCCTGCCTCTCGTTTGCTCTATTCAAGCTGCTCCGTGGAAGGTTCGAGCACCTGCCGGAGCCGACATCTGAAGAAGCCCATTACTGTCGTTGGCTTCTCATGGAAGGCCTTCCATCAGCAAGTTTGGAGGATGAAACAGTACTATTCCAAGTGATGGCCGATGAGGTGACATTCCTTGCCGAGTACTATCACTCTGTTGTTCCCTTCGTCCTCGCGAGCCCCTCGTTTATCCTAGGCAACTACCTTCTCGTCCCCATAGTTGTACTTGTGCTTTGCCTCATCGCCATTGCTGCCTGTGGCCATGGAGACGTAGGCTATGTGTTCCATAGAATGAGGGCCGACAACTATGCTCTACAACCTGGGTTTACCAAACTCGTCATATGCTCCCTTGTCAGGGCTGCCCACTCGCGCCCGGCCTTCTTTTTCATCCTAGACCTCTCCATCAGTACCCTCCTGTTCGGCATTTTCTTCTTCCAGGAGACATGGGAGTTGCTAGTTCTCCTAAACTCCAACTAGTTGATGATATCTGTGCTTTACAATTACGGGATCATAAAACAGTGGAGTGTGAGACGCGCCAATCGTCGGGCCTTCAGCTGCATCCTGTGGTTGCGGATGATTATCCGCAAGTACAACAACATCAGGCTGAAGCAGTTTTCTTTGCTGCGCCATCGTCGCGGGCCACTCATGTTGTTTATGCCTACGATACTGTCCCTCAAGCTAAGGAGCGTGCCGGCGACGGACGCCCTAAAGAGATGCATCGTGGGCTGCCTGGGGGATAATTCCCGTCACGATCAACCTCTGACCAAGGCCAGGTCAATGGAAAGGATCAGTAAAATTTGTCAGCAGCTGCTGCCGTCGTTGTCGTCGAGGGTGTGGCAAGCATGTACCAAGAGCAACAGTGTCACGGAGATGATCGTCTCGTGGCACGTCGCCACGTGCATGGTGCAACAAGCGCTCCTGCCTAGGGTCTGTGGCTGGGGCTGGGTCTGGGACTGGGACTGGGACTGGGAGGCAGCAGCCAAGTGTAGAGTGGCCATCAGTTTGTCCCAGTACTGTGCTTACCTGGTGGTGTTCCATCCGGAGCTGCTGCCCGACAGGCGGGCGATGGCTGAGGTCGTCCTGGAAGATGCAGGCAGGAGCTGAGGGACATGCTCGGGTTCTGGGGCTACTACCTGGCGTCGACGCGCGCATGTGTCAGCCGGCTGATAAACAGCAGCAGCAGCCGCCGGGAAGAACGGGATGACCAGAGCGACGACAACGACGACGGAGCTGATGTTGTACGGAGCGGCGCAAGGCTCGGGAGGCAGCTCATCGACATGGTGAAGGACGACAGGGACCACATGGTGGCGGTGTGGGGGTTGTTAGCCGATGTATGGACGGAGCTGTTGGTGTACGCTTCGCCGTCCAACGACGAGGAGCATGTCAGTGCGCACGCCGACATGCTCCCGGAAGGAGTTGAGCTCATCACTGTGCTCTGGGCCTTCGCCATGCACACCGGCATGTCCCGGCGCCCACGGGCGCACGAGAACACCGACGTGGACCGTCCCCAGCAAGCTTCAGTTTGATTTGAGTGTGATCTTTCATGTTCGTTTCTTTTGTTTGTTTGATTGATTGGTGATGTACCCATGTCCGCAAGCATATAAATCAGATTGTCAATCTTTGATACCAACCTATTTCTGGCCTGCTCCTAGTCCGCAGCTAGCTTGGTGGCCGGATGATGGACTCCCAGTAGTCTTATGCACATTCTGATTAGCTTGCTTGCTTCTGGTTCATCAGTTGGGTCGCATTTTTAATGTAGAGCACTGAGCTTACATGTAAGGGAGGGCCATTTGGCTGGGCTTCTTCCCAAAAAGTTTCATCAAATCCAATTGAGGGGGAAAAAAACCTGACTCCCATCCGGGTGACAACGGTTGGTCATGTGAATGGATCATGTGATGTGAGATCATGAGGCAGGGCACGCGGTGAGCGAGCTCATCATTCACGGCGAGAAGGGCGTGGATCGCGATGCGATTGTGATATGATCCGAGGAAGCGTAGGTACTGTACGGGCGTACGTAGGCGTAGCTGTTAAGAAATAGTAGTACGGTACGTACCTCGATGCCTCTGCAGATGGCTTTGACGACGTCCGGGTCGAAGGACTTGGCCTCGCGGACGCTCTTGCCGCCGGCGAGGAGGTAGCCGTAGTCATTCATGCCGAGCTCGCCGACGACGAACAGCGACATCGCCACCAGGCGGCGGCGGTCCTCCTCGCAGCCCGCGGTGCCGTTGCTGCAGAGCGACGACCGCCTGAGCCAATTACAGAACCAGCCGATCTGCGCGCGCAGGGAGCTCCGGAACGGCGGCACGCTGGCGGCGTTGTGGCGGAGGAAGAAGCCCACGTCCAGCGCCGTGCCACCGACGATGGCGAAGTTGGCGCCGTGGGCTCATGTCCTGCCGCAACGGGATCGGACTAGTGTATTGGTCCTGAAATATATAAGACGACTAGATTTTCAACTAGGACTAACTAGTTTCGACTAATCAGTCTGACAGATGACTAATCACGACTAATTATTTTATCAGTGCTCTTACAGCTAGTCTTGATAATACGATTTGGAAACATTGAGGGGAGTGGTTGAAGGGAATGGTGGGGAGGCCGGTGGACTGGAGGACTACGTTGCCCGTGTCCGCGTACGAGCTCCCGAAGCTGAAGATGGAGTATATCCCCTCCTTTGCTTCTCTCTCATTGAGGACCAGTGGTGGTCACCCTGAGATGATGAGTGATTGACAACCGTCGTGTGTGATGTGCTCTTGGCTTTGATGTGCAGGTGTATGGTGCGACGTGGCGGTTGACGGTGCGTGGTGAAGGTCAGGCGTGAAAGGTCACGCCGATGGACCGTGGTGAAGGCTGAGCGTGAGTAGGCTTGGGCCATGGAGGACAAGCGAAAGGTTCAGACCGAAGGACCGAGATGGTGAAGGGTGACATGAGTAGGCTTGGGCTGAGGGACCCGAGGATACTGGGCGAAGTCACGGGCGGCTCGCATGGTGCACAGACGAGCAAGAGTACATGGTGAAGATGGCGTCGGTCAAGTCAAGAAGGATGGCGATGGCGAGCGTCGAGTAGGCTTGCCGTTGCGGCGGAGGCGTGAAAGAGCTCGAAGGCGTCGTGGCACTTGGCGGAGGCCGGACACGCATCGACACCGAGGGTTTTGACCGGTTTGGCCTCAAAACCGGGGCTTCGGCAAGTCGTGCGGTGACTAGCTGAGGGGTTTCGGGGGGTTTTCCATACAACCACCACGGAGGCAGGTTTGACCGGTTTGGGCCTCAAAACCGGGGCTTCGCCACGGCGTGCGGCGTCGGATGGAAGGGTTTCGGTAGTTTGGCCACAAAACCACCCAGGGGGGAGGGTTTTCCGGTTTGGGCCTCAAAACCGGGGGCGAGTCTGGTGCGGCCGGGCGGGGTCGGATCGGAGGACGCGTGGCACCATCGCAAAGCTTGAGTCGAGGCGAAGCGAAGTCGTGAAGACGTCGTGTCCGTCCGGTATACCGGTAAAAAGTTGGACAGTTTTACCCCTAGAGGGTATTTGGGTTGAGCACATCATGTAAAAGCATCTAGGTCTTTTACCAGGTGTGTATATATATGAGGAGGGGCTGTTTGGGGCAGCCATCTCTTTGGCTTGTAGGTGGTGGGCTTCTCATTTGTTTGTTTTGTGAGAGCCTTTGGGAGAGGAGAGATGGAGAGGGATGAGTGGCTGTTTGTGTTGAGCTTTTAGCCATCCTAGTTTAGATTAGTGCAAGGATTGACTTGTAACCGAACCTATGGAGTGAATCTAATCATCTATTTTGTGTCTAATCTTTTCATCCCGAATTTATCGTTTTCGGTGCATTTTCGGAGTTTTTTTGGATTTTTCGTGCGCGCAATTTGAGAGCGAAATTCGTGAAATTTGTTAGAGGATCTTGTTGCTAGGAATCTTGTGAGAAATCTTCATGTGATCCCCCGTCAAATCCTTCACGAGGTTGGCTTGAATTTGAGTTTTTCCCAAAGTTGTTCTTCATGTTAGGGTTTTGAATTCATCCCAAATCCGTGTAATTTACTTGAGCCTTTTTGGATATTTTTCTTGGATCTGTTAGTCATGCTGTGGCGCATCTATAGCTGGAGTTTCACTTCGAATCGTTGAGTATCGACGGAGTATTTTAGATTTGAAGTGCGCTTGTGTTCTTGCGTGTTCTTCTCTATTCTTGTTGTGCAGGCTTCGAGCGGACGAGCGTGGAGGCACCGCAGCACGTGCGCACGCGGTGCTCTAGCGGCGGCTTCGGCACAGCAGCCCAGGCGAATCTCGTTCCGGCCCACGCACGAGCACGGCCCAAGGCGAGGCGCACACAGCGGCGGCCTGCTCACGCGCGAGAAGCAGCCAGCAGCGGCCAGGCAACAAGGCGCACGTGCAGCCCGGCAAGCCATCCACACGAAGCGACACCAGCAGCTCCGGGACTCGGCGGCAGCCTGCAGGTGCTCTCTCGGTCCAGGCGTCCGTGCACCAGGCCGGTGCGGTGCACCAGGCGCATGAACAGCAAACAGCGCGCACACACGGTGAGCACAGCAGCAAGGCCAGCGCTTGTTCGTGCAGGCAAGCAAGCAGGTTGTTTCTTGGCCTTGAATTGATTTGTGCAGTGTCGCTTTCAGTCTACAGTAAACATCATTTTCTTGAGTTATTTAATCCATCTAGCATTTGCTTGTTTTGATCATGTGCTGAAATGAATTGTTCGTTGCTTGTTTTGCGTGATAGCACATACACAGGATTCTCTGCTTATCTCTGTTACTTCACAAATCAAGTTGCTTAATTATTTTGGTTTGGTCAGATAGCCTTTCACTTGCATACTTGATCCGAAAAGATATTAATTAATTGCATGCTTTTGTCTAGTGAGGGTTTAGTCATTCCTTTAATTCTCTGTGCAAATTATTTCGAGCCTGGTATTTTATATCACTTCCGCATTACTCTGACAAATTGCATGGTTCGAGATTTCCCAGTCGTTTCTAAGGTGAGCTTGTCACTAGTTGGCTCGTGTCATCTTGACGACTAGAAGAGAGGTGTGTTAGGTAGCAATCGAGACATAGACCTAGTTCTTTGTCTGGAAGAATTTTTATCGGGCTCCCATTCACACTCCTCTGGTCTCACTGTTCGGTCCCACGCTCATGCTCGTGGGTCTCCTCCCCTGTCCGGAGCCGCCGAGCGCCGCATCTCCCCGTCCTCTTCTGTCCACTCCCGGTTCATCCCCTGGGCGACACGGACGGCCAGGGATCCCTCGCGTTGCAAGGCGGCGGCTCGATGGGATCCCGCTCCTCACGTGGCAGCGGCTCAACATGGAACCAAGGATTGCGTGGATCTCGCGAGGCTCGGCACACCCAGCGGCTGTAGCTCGGTCCCGAGGTACGACGACAACACTGTTCCAAGTGATGGCCGATGAGGTGACATTCCTTGCCGAGTACTACCACTCTGTTGTTCCCGTCGTCCTCACAAGCCCCTCGTTTATCCTAGGCAACTACCTTCTCGTCCCCGTAGCTGTAACCGTGCTTTGCCTCATCGCCATTGTTTCTTGTGGCCATGGAGACGTGGGCTATGTGTTCCGTAGAATGAGGGCCGACAACTACGCTCTACAGCCTGAGTTTGCCAAACTCGTCATATGCTCCTTGGTCAGAGCCGCCCACTCGCGTCCGGCCTTCCTTTTCATACTAGACCTCTCCATCACTGCCCTCCTCTTCGGCATCTTCTTCTTCCAGGAGACATGGGAGTTGCTAGTTCTCCTAAACTCCAATTGGTTGATGATGTAAGTGTTGTACAACTACGTGACCAAATTAAACCACAGTGGCAGGTCAGCCGCGCCATTCATCTCGCCTTCAGCTGCATCCTTTGGCTACGGAGGAAGGTGCGCAAGTACACCAACATCAGAATGAAGCAATTTTCTTTGTTGCGCCAACGTCAGGGAGGACGGGATGTGCCGTACAACGACGAAACTGTTGTACTTAACGGCGCAAGGCTCGGGATGCGGCTCATCGAAATGTGGGAGGGAGGAACGGAGCTTGAGGTGTGGAGGTTGCTAGCCGACGTCTGGACGGAGCTGTTGGTGTACGCTTCGCCGTCCAACGACGAGGAGCATGTCAGTGCGCACGCGGACATGCTGCCGGAAGGAGTTGAGCTCATCACTGTACTCTGGGCCTTCGCCATGCACACCGGCATGTCTCGCCCACGCGAGCGTGACATCCCGCCCGGAGTTCGCCCGGAGTTTGTTAATTTTTAAAAGTGTCTTCTTCCAAGCTGTCTGACCTGCTCCTGTCGGCAGCTTCCTGGACGGCCGGATGATGCACCGTGCGTCTCATGCACATTCTGGTTATTAACTTCTGGTTCATCACTTGCATTAAGTCGCATTTTTAATGTAGGGCGCTGAGCCTTTTTTTTTGTCTTTGTAACAAGGGCCGTTTAGCGAGGCTTCTCCCGATAAAGTTCCACCGGTGAACTCGAATCCCCCATTGAGATAAAAGAAAAAAAAAAGGCTGACTACTCATTTTGTTTGTTTTTGGCTCAGCTTGAAAACTCATCCCCACGCTAAATTCTTTGGTTTGCGCCAGAAGCGGCCCTGAGTTTATCGTGGGGAACATTGAAGCAACAATTAGCTTTGCTTGCGGCATTTGCGATGATAAATCTCTAGTATATCTCAAATCAAATCGTGGTCGCGTTTGCGGCGGGACATGCCAGTATGAATGGTGAAGGCCCAGAGGACGGTGATGAACTCAACTCCTTCGGGCAGCATGTCGGCGTGCGCATTCACATGCTCCTCGTCATTGGACGGCGAAGCATATACCAACAGCTCCGTCCGGACATCGGCTAACAACTTCCACACCTCCTGCTCCTCGCCTATCTTCCACATTCCCATGAGCTCCATCCCGATCCTTTTTCCGTTCCGTACAACAGCTCTGTCATCATATGGGGCATCCTGTTCTTGCAGGTCGATTGCGAATAGGCGGCTGATACATGCGCTCTGCGACGATAGGTATTAGGCCCAGAACCCGAGCTCGATCCTCCTCTCGCTCCTGGCATCTTCCAGGACGAGCTCCGCCATTGCCCGCCTGTCCGGCAGAAGCTCCGGATGGAACACCACCAGGTAAGCACAGTACTGGGACAAGCTGACAGCCACTCCACGATGCTTCTTAACAGCTGTCGCCCTAGTGCGCTTTTCGTGCAGGATGCTGCCACATGCATGAGGATCATCGTCGTGACACTGCGGCTCTGCATACATAGCTTCCCTCGCCCACGGCAGGCGCTCAGAGATTCCGGCGATCCTTTCCAATGCGAACCTTCCGTTGGTTAGAGGGTGGCGGTGACGGTCGTGTTCCACCAGGCAGTTCACGATGGGTCTGTTCAGCTCCTCCGTCGCCGGCACGCTCCTTACCTTGAGAGACAGCATCGCAGGCATAAACGGCACGAGTGGCCCGTGACGATGGCGCAGCAAAGAAAACTGCTTCAGCCTGATGTTGGTGTACTTGCGCACCTTCTTCCTCCGCAGCCACAGGATGCAGCTGAAGGCGAGATGAATGGCGCGGCTCACCTGCCACTGTGGCTTGGTCACGTAGTTGTAGAGCACTGATATCATCAGCCAGTTGGAGTTTTTTCAGCTCTCAGCCTTTTAATTCATTTCATGGAATTACTTCACGGAATCAGTAGATAATCGCCTGAAATATGAAAAGTTTGTTTGACAGAGTTGCTGCTAGATTCAGGATAGAATCAGCTCCGGAGCTCTGCGAAACACGCCCTTAGTACCAACTAGTCCAATTCATTCATCACCGGTGGGTACTCTACTTGTGCTGTTGTGTGCTTGCTGTTTAGGGCAGTTTTTGGTTGATTTTATTTTAAGATATTTTTTATTGCTAGATTTTTCTCTTTTTCGTCATGCAATGCCCGCTATATTTGTTTTTTTTTTAGGAAAACGAAAGATGCTATTAGTGGGTAAAAAGGAAAAAGGTAGAAAAAGGGAATTGTGGTCCAAGATTGGCATGCGGCCCGCTGCTAACACCCACCCATTCATGATGTAGCCCATAATGGATGAAGGGAAGTCTGGTTGGTTTCTGTAGCCAGCCCATGGGCTCAGCCACATCCATCATAAAATTAAAAAAAACGTTTTATTTGCGAATATTTGAAAAGGAAGGGTAACGCTGAGAATATTGAAAAGCAAAACTGTGGCTAACGGTTGTACCAGTGTAGAAACACAGAGGGGTGGTTGTTGTTGATACGCCATGTCCCTCCTTGTACAAGTTGTATATAACTTGACATGAAGAAGAAGAGCAGAAATGTATATAAGGTGGGGGGAGAAAACAAAGCAAATCCAGAAATACGCGTGGCCGCATTATACAAGGACGCGACACCGACACGTGGCACGCGTGCTGAGATTCTGTGAACCGGGGATTAGCTGGGATTCTCGGAACGAACACATTTAATGCGGGCGCGAGCGAGCCAAACGGCGCGTCCGTCCATCCAGCCCAAGCCGGGGCGCACACGTGACGGGCTTGTCTCGGGGCGGCGACGCGCACATGGATGCTCTCGGCTCGGCTGGCGCGAGCGGACGGCGAAGCCAAGCCCCCAGCCGAGCCGACGAGACCGACCCCCCGGCGCGCGCGTTCCCCTCGCCGCCGGATCAGCAACGGCAACCGAGACTAGTAATAATTGCGAGTTGCGGCAACGATTCCGGCGTGCTAGCTCACTAGCTGCTGCCCCACCACAGCCAAGCCCACAGGCCCCGCCCCGATCGAAAAGCTCGGCTTCGCTTGCATCGCATCATCACCCACCCCCTTGGTGGCGGCATATGTGCGTTGCTTGCTGCAGCATCCAAGGTTGCTGATGGACTGATTCACTGATGGATGCTTCAGTGAGCATAGCAATCTTGGAGGTATCGCGTTGCTACGTACTACTCGTGTGCTTCGTCACGCACGCGCGCGGGCGTGACGCCCGGAGGCTTTTGTCCTCGGCCGCCGCGGCGCCACCGACCTATACTCCTCTACCCCGGTTCAAGCTCCAGATTCGTGAACAATCGTCACCAAAACAAAACAGTTGGTTGTTTCTTTAATTCTTCATTGCACCCTCTGTACTGTACGCCCCCAACAAGCAGAGTAGACAGGCTGTCGGTCGAGAGTAGAGTAGAGTATTACACTGAAACCAAAACCACACAACACAACCCGGCCAAAATATACATTACATGAACGAATGGAATGCTACGCCACTCTGCGCCATCTCGATCGATGGAACGATCAGTCGACCATGTCCTCGCGGACGACGGTGGCGAGCGGCGGGTGGGCGTAGGGGCCCTTGAGCCAGGTGTTGGCGATGAAGCGGTAGGGCGCCTCCGTCAGGTGGATGCCGTCCCAGCTCACGTGCGCGTCCGGGTCCGAGCACGTCGTCGACCCGGGCAGGCCGCACGACGCGCTCATGTTGTAGTTGTAAGGACCGCCGCCGCCGCAGCAGGCGCGGAGGGCGCCACGCTTGTAGCCTGCAGTGTTCAGATGCTCTGATGTTCAGTTCAGTTGCAAAGTGCAGATGCAGATCAGATCATCTATCAGCAGCAGCTTCGTCAGACTAGACATCAGAGCGACAGGCCATGGAATGGAAGCAGTCAATACGAATGGACGGACGGACGGACACAGGCTGTGTGTACGGTACTAGTAGGTGAGGTCGATCACGCCGATGTTTCTCCATGCTCCGGTCCGGCCACACACACCTAACCTCACCTGACCTGACACACACAGCCGTCGACGATCGCGGGGACCAGCCCGTCGATGGGGAGGGAGAGATCCCCGCGCGGTCGCCCAGCGCCAACAGCAACGCAACAAGAAAGACGCCTTGTACTGCAGCAGCGCGTACGACGCGAGAGCCCCCCGCCTGTCGCGGCGGAGGATCCAATCCAACCACAACCTGAGAGACCACGGCCGGGCTGGGCTGGCGACCACACCGCCTCCTGTTGGGCCACAAGAGGCGAGACACCGCAAGCGACTACAAACTGCTGTGGCGACGGCGACCCCCGACAGGTCGCCCCCACTGCTCTCCCTCTCCCTCTGTGCGTGCGTGCGTGCGTGCATGTCATCAACAAGAAAGAAAGAAAGGTTTGGACTGCATCCGCCGTACGCAGCTGCAGCGCGGCACCACCCCTGGGACTGCCCGGAAACCACCGTCCATAAAGGCGCCCACCAGTGACTGCTTGATCCCTGTTCTGCTCGTGCCAGAACAGAGCAAGCGACGACACTAGTGGATTCGCATTCCTCTGCCTCCCTCTCCCTCTCTCTCTACTGTTGCTCAACGCACGAACGCCATGACATGAACGAATTCAACTGTCTGTGAACTCACGAAGATAACAAGAAAAACAATTTCAGATCGAGGAGGAGGCTGAAGACTAACCGTAGAGGTGCGGCGTGCGGGCGAACTGGATGTAGGGCGTGTAGTAGTCAGCGTACACAAGACGCGCCTCAGGTCGCCGTCGCTGGAGCTTGTCAAGCGCGATCCGCAGCATGGCGTTATGATACAGCGCCACGCTGTTATACTTCTTGAGGCACCCAGTGCGCGGGTCATACTCGGACCGATCCTCGGACGGGTACATGGTGAGCGTGATGGGGATGCACCCAGCGGGGAGGTTCCCCGGCACGACGACATGCCTCGCGCCCTCGTCGAGGAGCCTCTCGACGCCGCGCACGAGGGAGGCCACCACGGCGGGCACCATGGTCTTCACCTTGTCGAGGGACCACTCGGCCTTCCACGCGAAGCTGTAGTCGTTGCCGCCGAACTCGCCGAACACGAACAGGGCCTTGCCGAACAAGGCGCGGCACTCGTCCGGGCCGGAGCAGATGGTTTGCTTGATTTCTTCGAACCATTGGAGCTGCACGTTCATGGAGGTGTTGAAGGGAGGGATGCTCCACACGTTGTTGTCCTTGAAGTATTTCAGGTCGAGCGCTGTTGCGCCCATCACCGCGAAATTGGCGCCTTGGCTGAAGTTTGTGCCCTTGTTGGCTGATGGAGGGAGGAGAGGGATACCGAACGCCTCGGCTGCAGTTGAAGAGCATCCGGATCGATTAATCGAATGAGATCGAATCCAATTGATCAATCAGTCAGTCAATCAAAAGACGAACGCATCTTTAATTACTACCACTAACCCAGGAAGTCGATGACGAGGCGGCCGTTGGAGCAGCGCGCGTACGGCGGAGGGAACTTGGGCATGTTGGGAAGCTTGCCGGAGTTGATGATGACGAAGTTGCCGGTGTCGGAGAAGGAGTCGCCGAAGCTGAAGATGGCATTGTAGTACTGCGGCAGCGCCTCGCCGGACACGACCGACGCGGCGGCCAGGCACCACAGGGCTACCAGGAGCCCCGGTAAGGTCGCCATAGCCAAGGCCACGCACCGACGAACCCTCCTCCCCTCTGTCCTCCTCGCCAATGAGAAACCAACGGTGTGTGTGAAAGAACAAAGAAGAGAGGAGGCGTCTTGAGGAGAGAAGGAAGGAAATGGTGGGCAGCTAAAGGCAGGCAGGGAGGCCGCTACACTACACCACGCTGCTTAGGGGATCGGGTTGGATTGTTTTATAGCAGGAGCACATGGATTACACCTTACGATGGTGCAGGTAATTATGTCCCTGTTTGGTTGTTTATGGGGCCCTTTTTTCTAATTGTTTTCTCCTTTCTCGATCTCCCTTTTCTCTGTCTCTCACTCCTTCATCTCTCTAGGGAGAGATTTGTTTGATGGTGGCCAATGGTGGATGATGGGCTCTGACTCAAGAGTAACGGATCGAGCATGGTGGACGGATGGACGGTGATGAGGAATGGAAGGTTTGTTTGGGGGTGACTTTGATGGCAAGGCAGCAGCTGGATGGAGTAGTGGGTGCTGCTGGACATGGCA
This sequence comes from Digitaria exilis, assembly GCA_015342445.1. Taxonomy (NCBI): domain Eukaryota; kingdom Viridiplantae; phylum Streptophyta; class Magnoliopsida; order Poales; family Poaceae; genus Digitaria; species Digitaria exilis. The sequence continues at coordinate 720,395 of JACEFO010002303.1, forward strand.
CACATGCCTTGCTTGCTTGATGGGTTGCTTGGGTGACTTCTCTGTGCAGGGAGCAGGGCCAAGGCCTGTGTCATCTCACCTGGGGACACCCCATCACTGCCAACCGTAATGGATTATTACACTGTCCATCTATCTATCTTGTGTCGATAACAATCAGATAGCCGTTAAGTATAAAAAAAAAAATCAGATAGCCGTTGAGGTGACAAGGAAATAATATACATGTCAGAACGGTTGGAAAAAGGGAATAAATAAGATGAGAAAGATTAAATAAAAACTCTATGATGATATCAAATAATATGCACATACACATCTCTGGGTTTTTTTTTCTTTTATAAGAAGCCAAGCCCCATCTCTGCTCTGATGATGAATTCTGCTCTGTTCATTCTGTTCTGCTCCCAAAGGTGAAGGGTACATATGGCAGTTAATTATATCATCATCCTATGTGCATTCTAATGTCATGCAAATGGAAAGGGACAGCGTTATGACATTTTTCCAACAACAACAACAAAAATCATGGTGCGCCAATTGGTGAATATTGTTTTTTGTAAAATCGAAACTAGAGGTTTTGAACTTTAGTAATATTCATATTTTGTTTTGTCTGATTAGTCAAAAGTTCGGTTGTTGCAATTATGTTTATTTCGTCTGACCTAGAACCTTTTTTAACAGCACAGGAGGGGCAAAGTACTCCTACGTTTGACCTACAGATTGTTCAACAAAATTTAATCAAACCGGCACGACCTATCTGTACAACCGCGTTACAATCACAAAATCGAATAGTCAAATGACTGGAAATACACCTGGCTGGAAACAATACGACTACTAGATTGTATTATATGTGAAGAAGCGTCTCCCATTTGGTAACCCGTATCTGTAATTGTTGCCTATTTAGTGGCAGTCCCATGATTTGGTGCAGATACTAACTACTCCGAGGTTTATAGCAGTACAGATGAAGAGTTGTTGCCTCTGATCTCTAGCTGCAGAACTAAAGAAGGGAGTGCATTAATTATCTGCAACGTCAGTTGCCTTATTTGCTACGATGAAAATAGGAGACATGCATACTACAATAGATTTTGTGTTGAGCTCTTTTACTTAGAGGTACTCTTCGTACCAATTTTTTTAGACCGTTGATCTAAAAATCATAATTAAAAAAATAAATTAGTTACTGGGCTCACCATTTTTCGTGCTTACACCTATTTAGTTCTTTTGGTACTTTTGTCTAGGTACTTGTTATTTCTTTTTCACCGTACGATTTTGTACATGGACAGCTCTCGTGATTCTAAATCATTGTAAAAGTTCTCTTTTCTCTTTACAGGGTTTTCTTTGGTCTCGTGCTCAGGAGATGGTTTTTGTTCAAAGACACCGGCCGGTCCAAATAAGACCTGGATGGTGCAGGCATTGTTAACACGTCGTGGTGATCAGTACAGTAGTTAGTCAAAGCCACCACCACTCGGCACAAGTAGTAGAGGGGCAGCACTAAGTAAAGGTATTCGTGGACGATAGCCTGCATGCATGTGCCCCAAGCCGGCCAGGTCCCCAGATAGCCGCGAGAAGAAAATCAGAAATGATAGCGGCGGGCCTGGAGATGAGATCCGATTCGGGCGTCGCCATCGGCGAGCGCGATCGTGCCCACCGGCCGCGGCGTCGACGCCTAACCGCCGCCTGCAAAAACCAACAACGAACACGTACTACGAGCGAGGAGAACATGCGTGCGTGTGCTGCGTGTGTGTGTATGTGTACTGTTGTTCTCTCTCGCCCATCCGATCCATCCGGGTCTGTGAGACGCTTTTCTCCGGTGGTCTCGGCGCTTTCCTTTCCTTGCCGGCCGGAGCACCATCAGCTACGGGCTCGCACGCACATGGGCCGTTGCCGATGCTGTCGCCGGAGAGAGATAAACCAAAAGGCGGCGCAGGCCTGCAGCCTGCAGGGGATAGGATAGGATAGGATAGGATAGTAGAGGAGCGTAGCAGCGGCTGTGTGCAGATTGGAAGTAAAAATTAGATAAATAGTGCACTGAAAAACGTATTCTGTAAGTAGAATAAATAAAAAAACTTATTAAAGAAGTATTTTTTCCTGAATCTGAACACAGCATGCCACTCGCCGGTTCCTGAATGTGCCACTCGCCGGTCCGTCAGGGCTAGGCTGCGCGCGCGTGTTTTGCAGGGAGATTCTGGCTGGTAGAAACGGACAAGCGAGGGGGCACGTACGCAAAGGTAACCAACCACGCAGACGGACGGACGGACGGACGGACGGATGATTCCTCTGGTCTCAACGGCTCGCTAACCGCAACTTGTCATGGTCGAGAGCATCACTGACGCTGACCGTACCGGGGACGGAATTGGTTTGGTTATTCTGTTTGTTTGCTGATTGCCGCCTGATGGTGCGCCGCTGATCGGACGACAATCTCTCGGCATGTGAGGGGCACTGTGGATTTGGGATGGCAACGTTAGTGGTGTCAGGTACGGTGAATCTTTTTCTAATTCTTTCTATAGGATGCCCAACAATTCCTCCGGGAAAATATACACTCTACTGTTTGGTGACCGTTAGTAGCTAGGTGGTGGTAGGCCTACTGACATGTTCATTCATGTGCTAGAAAAAGGAAAAGAAAACAAACAAAAACTTGTCTTGGCGCGCCACAATCAATTCACAGAATCGATGATAGCGCCGGTGCTGGATGGAGCTCGACCAAGGTCAGTTGCTCATCTGACGTGATCCAAGTCAAAGCCAAACAAAAAACCATGACAAATACAGCCGCCACCACCGCCGTCGAGCTCGGGTTGCCGCAGACTTGAGCTCACGGACGGAGGGAGAGTAATTTACTGGGTGCGTCTCCGTCACCGGTGGTAATTAAAACCATTTCCTTCACTAGGATAATCGGCGTCCGAACCCTAGGAGCGGGCGACCGCCGAGGGCAAGCTCATGGACTTCCGGCGAGAATCGGCGTTTGAATTTCGAGCACCGAGTCCTCGGTCGCCGTGGCCACGATTTGTTTATCGCGGTGCGGGAGGCGATCGAGCTCGCCTCGCCTCGTTTTTACATATTACCGCGTGCATTAGCGGACGCCGCTGACGGACTGTTCTCGCGAGTGCGGTAGGGCGGCGTGTAAGAATCAGCGGAGCCTTTGGATGCTTCCTCAAGGGAACTGTTTTTTTTTTGTCCCTGCTTCTTCTTCCTGCATCGATCGAGCTGTTGAGACTAGCAGTAGCAAGGATGAATTTAGTACTATCTTTGTTATTTATAGGCTGTACGTTGACCTCACGCTAATAGCCCGGGGCGTAGGGCTTCGTAGGTCGTAGCTCTGCTCAAAATGGAGGTCGATCCAGCTTGCGTACAGTGTCTCTGTCTGTCCCGGTGAAGTGGAAGAAGAATACCAACCAGTACACACTCGAGAACAGCTTGCACCCCTTTTTCATTTTCTTATCGGTCTAGTTAAAAGCGCACAACACAAAACTTTGTGTGTGGAGCAACGAGCGAGGACCGTTGAGGAATCAACATCCAGAGCAAGTGCGGAACAATGAACAGCATGCTGGGCGCATTTACAGTGTTTTGGAATGTTTCTGATGTGCACACGCGCACACAAACAGAGCGCCACGTCCGCATTGGTCACATTTTCCACCACTTTAATTTGTCGTGTCCATGTACTACTCAATACAGTAGCCAGTAGGTACCATAGTATACCATCACTCTATCACAGTGCAATACTCCAGTAGCGCACCACGTATGGAGCCCTGTCGTGCACCTGTGTTCGATCACACTGAACCTGCCGTACTTTTCAGACTGTTTTTTGTGAGGAGTCCCGTTGGCACCTCTGCAACTGTTGCTGGAGGGAGGGAGCGTCCCCACTGGAGCTAGCACTCCTCCCCTGATTCACGGCGAGCTCAGCTCGGTGGCCGGTGGAGTGGTGGCCTGGCTGGGCACTTGCGTTCCAGCCGCTCCGCTCGCTCTGGTGCGCCATCGATGTAGCTGTTGCTATCCCACCATCAAAAGCTGTCATGTGCTCTGCCTAGCTCCTCACTGTGCTACTATGTGCACCAGGGTTTACAAAACCGGTCCGGTAGTTCGTACCGCCGGCCGGCGGTAACGGTATACCGGACCGGTTTGACCGGGATCCGGTAGAAACCGGTTGAATTCAAATTTTGAATTCAAATCCCCCGTGCAACCGGTTTCTTTCGGTAAACCGATCGAATTGACCGGTATCCGACCGGTTTTACCGGTATACCGACCGGTTTCATCCGGTTTTGGCGGCAGTCCAAACCGGTCGGTTTGGGGCGGTAACCGCCCGGTTTGACCGGTATACCGGCCGGTTTGGAACGGTTCGATGGAGAACCAAAAATTGCCATGAAATATGCGTAAATTAAGGAAAAAAATAACTAAAAATATAGACAAACATCCATACATATAATTGTACATACAAACATAGTACAAATGTCCATGCAAATAGTTCAGTAGTCCTCTGGTACAAATAATTGTTAATACGAATAGTCTCGCACAAAAAATTGTTCAACGGTAGCATCGCGAGGCCATTTCATACTCCGCGGTGGACATCACATTCAAACCCTGCCTTACCAGCAACTCAGCTTTGAAGTCTTGCCAAGTTTGGCCCGTCCAGGCCGATGTCGTCTGCCACTCCTGAAGTAACATATTGTACCAATGGGGATCTTGCCATTCGTACACCCATCTCATCGGTGGCTGCATGCTCAACTCCGGTATAGGATAGTGGTAACTAGACTGTGAGGAATCCCTGTAGGAGGAGCTAGAAGAGAACTGTGGAGAGTCGTAATCCGTCGGTCCAACCGTTCTCCTCTGCGACATCGGTGCTCCATGGTCAATGTCCTGGGTTGCATGTGTGAACTCAGTCTCCCCTGCAATGAACCACATAGTATAATTAATACTCATAAGTCAAAATAATAAAAACATGTTCATATATACGTACACTTGGTACCTGTAAAATGGAGACCAGCAGGTGGGTTTGAAGGTGACACGCCTCGGCCCCCGCCACCGCCAGTAGCACCGCCACTGCCGCCACCACCATTTCCATCATCACCATCACTGCTACCATCCCCATCATCACCATCATCGCCGTCATCGCCATCATCACTATCATCACCATCATCGCCAGAGCTGCTGTCCTGAGACTCCTGATACTCTGGGCTTTTATCACCCTCACCATCATCAGTGTCTTCACCGCTCAGGACTTCTATTTCTTTCTGTTTCCCTTTTCCCGTTGCCTGGCCTCGTTGGCGCTTCGGGACAACCTTGCTAGGCGCGACGTGGTACTTACGCTTCCCTACATGAGTGTCACCCACATGTCGCCGTGCCCAATCACTAATGCAATCTTCCCCTGTAGAAGTACGGAGGTCCGCCGGATTTATTTTATCAGCGACAATATTAGATGGAAGCGGCGTGTCACCTTCATCGTCGTCCTCGTCTAGAACAGGAGCTTTGTTTGACCTTCCATATTCCATCCAATCCCGCACTGCACTTTTAGGCTCATAGAATGAAAGATGGGCTAGCTGGTCAATGAAATCTTCTTGATCCCGTGGAGGATCGGCAACATCCGCAAGTCGCAGGCGCAGGTTGTAGTTCACATAGACAAGCTTGTTCAATTTTTTGTGTGACAACCGATTGCGAACCTTTGTATGCAGCAAGGCAAAAGTACTCCAGTTCCGCTCACATCCACTTGACGAACAACATTGACCAACAAGCCGCAAAGCAAGGGCCTGCAGCCTGGGAGTTTTGTTCCCGTTCATCATCCACCATGAAGCTGCAGTTGTCTTTGGGTCATGCGCCATTTGTTGTGCCAACTGTGTGCCAAAGTCACCACGTTTCTGTCGAAACAGCTCAGCCTCTTGTAATGCCTGGACGGCGCTCGAGATATCGGTCATGCGCTGAAAAGCATCCTTCAGTGTGCTCCACATTTCTGTACTTGGTGTCCACGAATAGGCATACCTCGGATTGAGGACAGAAGCTGCAAAATAGAAAGTACAACGAATGAGCATAAGGTGTATGGAACGTGAAAGTATAAACTTTTGTTCACAATCAGCAGAATCCGTCTTACCTGGAACCACATAGGTGTCATAGAAGATGTCCTTCAACCTTGCGTTGTAAATTCGTATATACTCTTCGTACATGGAAACATTGCGGCCAAAGAAAGATTGCATTTCATTTCTCACGCTCTGTACGTTGTGACATACCTCGCACATGTTCGGCCGCTTCTCCTGATCAGCAAAGCGAAGTAAGCTGTATATTGGTTGGACTGAGTCAATGATAAATTTCATTCCCTCCCACCACTCTAGACTTGAAAATCTTGTATGAGTAAATCTACCCATATTTGAATTGGCCCATTTGCTCTGCAAAAATTCAGGAGATGCCATCCACTGCATGAAACGTTCACGTTTCCGATAAATGCTGTCTAGGAACATGTAGTTGGTCCCAAAGCGAGTTGCACACCACTTCACCAACTCACCACCAATCGCCTGCCTCATCATTGCATTCAACTGACCATGATTGTGTAGCCACGTTGATATTTTCTTGCATTGATCAATCAAATCTTGATGTTCGTACCTTTCACCGATATCCTTTAACATCAAGTTGACAGTGTGTGCTAGACAAGGTGTCCAACTAATGTGTTCGTATGTTTCTCGAATCCCCTTGCAGGCTTTCTTGTAGTTGGAGCCGTTGTCCGTGATCACATGAACGACATGCTCTGGTCCAATTTCGTCCACCACCTTCATAATTTCCTGCAAATACACATATTGTTTAGCAACATCCAAATTATATTCGGATCGAAATGAACTAGGTACGGGGTTACCTTCCGCAAATACGCAGAATCTTGAGATCTTCCAGTCGCATCAACAGACTTGTGGAACCACATGACCCCATTGCAATATATCAAAAAGTTAATAACACTCATCTTTGTCGGCCCAGTCCACGAATCACACATCAACGTGACGCCGAACATAGGCCACTCTGCCTGAAACTTGGCGTATTGAACCTGCAAGTCTCGCTCGTTTTGATCCAGGTACTTGCCATCAATATCCCGTCCAGTGGGTGACACGATACCTTCACCTGCAAAACATATGGCAGTCAGGAGATTAGATCTAAACATGTAGTTACGTGGCTACTATTTTGGCTGCAAAGAAAACATACCCCACTTCTGTGTCTCTCTGACCGCACTGACAAAGTATGGACTGTCAGCTTGTCTTCCAGGAACTCCCGCAGTATGGAAAAACTTTGACCAAGCTCTCCCAATAGCTTCCTTTGCATTCTTGCCCTTCTGCGTCCATGAGCCTGTGTCAATCCTTGGCTGCGTGGATCCACGCGACGAACCTAAGTTGTAGTCCGTCACCCCAGGAGTCTGCCTCGCTGAAGTTGCCCTTCGAAGCATCCTCTGCAACTGGCCCTCTCCCCTCGTACTACTACCCGCTCCATGCTCGTATGCACCTCCTCTCTCTTGCACCCCGCGACGGAACTCCTCTTCCGCTCTTGATTGGTCCAGGGCACGCTGCAGCTCAGCCTCCTCATCATACGCTTCATCTCCACCAGGATAGTTACCTTCCGCTGCAGCCTTCTCCTTTCTCAACCTCTCTTGAGCACGTTGAGCAGTTAGCCTCTTTGTCCTTTCAAGGTCACGCTGAAAGTACTCACGCACCTCCTTTGAAACCCTATCACAATGGACGACCTCCGTCCCGCGCCCTGCCAAATGTTGTTTCAATCTAGTGGCACCACCGCCTCCCTTGGACTTATGACAATAGTTGCATCTCCAACCGGGGTGAAGACGTTCACCGTGTTCCCATACAACATCTTTCTCTCTGCCAGACATTGCGTATCTACAAACATAGAACAAACATAAACATATCAATATCAACTTGACAACACATAGCTATATCACAATGCTTAAATCCTACATCCATTTCCTTATTTCCAAAATCACAATACCCTACATCTAAATGTACATACATGGCTACAAATCACTAGATCCACTTCATACATTCTAAAATCACTTGGATGCAATCAAAATATACCTAAATATCTCCATCACCACATCCATTTCATAATTTCATAGATCACAATAGCCTAAATCATTGAAAAAATCATCAAATCCATACCTCACCCGCGGTAGGGCGGTAACCGCCGAAACCGAGCGAAAACCGCTCAAACCGGAGCGGTATGCCGGCGTGTCGAGCCGGTAACCGTCGCGCCGCAAACCGGACCGGTATACCGCTCAATCCGAGCGGTAACCGCTCCTCCCGGCGCGGGATCCGGTCGGGCGCGGCGGTTTCGCGGCGTGGGGCGTTTTTTCGCCCGAGAGAAGGCTCAGCTGCGCGGGGGGGGGGGGGGGGGGAGCGACGGGGTGTCTGGGGGGTGAGGGGGGCGAGGGGGGGGGGTTATTAGGGTTTACGCGATTTGGGCCGAGTTGGGCCGAGTTGGGCCGACTTGTTTTTTTCTTTTTCTTTTTTTATTTAACTTGTATTTAGCGAAAGAAATAGCAAATGACCAAATATTTGAGAAATTTTGACACCAATAGATCCATCACACCATGAAGTATTTTTAAGAATTTTTATCCGATTTTTCGAATTTTTAAATTCAAATTTGAAATTTTTGAATTTGGGCGGTTTCATACCGCCCCGAACCGGTACCGGTCCGGGGCGGTACGACCGGATCCCGCGGTTTTCGGGCCGGTTCCCGCGGTTTTTTTAACCCTGATGTGCACACCAACTTACTTAACGTTCTCTCTCTTTTCGATCTAAAAGAAACGTGACTTGATTTTCTTGAGTTCTCTGGGCCTTGGATTCCATCCGTCAGCATGCAGAATCTACGGTTCATCAGTTTGTTTCACATCACGGAACCATACCTTGTACGTACCATATATATATGCAGTGGAGTGGCAATCAGCTGATTTTCTAGAAGAGGTGCAATATATATGGCCCTCCTCTATTTTCAGTACACTATAAAGTGGGGGTTGGGGGAAGACAAAAAGGCTGAACCGAGTTTCTCAGTGCTGCAATGAGTGTTTCGAGATAACAAAATGACAAGTTGACGACGGCGTCGATGACGCGCATGGGTCTCGAGGCTAATTGGTGTGTGGAAGCTTTTTGTTCTAGGCTCTCTCGTAGCTGCTCAATTGCTCATGATGACTCGTTCTGGAAGGTGAAAAAAAAGGTGGCTAATGCATGATGCGATTCCTTGGTCCTCCATCGCTAACTAACACCCATGATAAGGCTAAGCGTGCGTTGTCGCAGTAACAAGACGCAAAAAAAGGCAAGAAAAAAGGCAGTCGTGGCCGCCACAGCGCGGCTAAAGCTGGGACGTACGGTGGTTGAACATTACTACTAAAAAGGCATCAAGCCCTCAACCACAGTGGTCGCTATCGACAGCGAAGGATATGATCGACCGTGTTTGGCAGTGGAAACACTTGTATTGCTTCAGTAAAATGACTCGAGCTATCCATCGATCAGTCACAAGATTACTTACTGAACAAGTGAACACATCTCATTCAACGGAGAGAATTACTACCCTCGTTAGTGGAGTAGAGTAGAGTAGAGTAGCTAGTATAAATGTATAATCATGGGAGCTAGTTATGATACCAAACGCGCGGCCTAAAAGAGGAAGTGGTGGTGCATCGGAGTGGACGTGCGCTGAAATCAAGCGCGCCCCCATCGGGCGATCGATCCCCCATGGATGGAAGCAGCAGCAAGTGATGACATGAGCATTTACTACACTAGTTGCGTTCTGCAGTTGGGCAGTTGCGTCGTGTGGTAGCATGCGCATGGGCGCCCAACTGTCCGCCCGCTGGTTCCTGCGAAACTGAAGGCGAGATCGCCAGGAGGAAGAAGAAAGGGGGTGTTTGGTTCCCACCAAACTTTGCCACGCCACGAGTGTGGCTCGCCATAGAAAACGAGGCTGGCGTTTGGTTCCGTGCCTAAACTGTGGCTACCACAAGTTTTGCAGTGCAATTTCACGCCATGTTTTGGCGGCCAATTTGGACGCCGCAAGTTTGGCGCCGCCGCATCCTCGGCGTGGCATACGATGGCGGCAGACGAAACAGTCCCAAAAAGTTCCAAAGATGGGAGCCGCGCAGAGATTCCTGGTGTCAGCTTCGGATCGGACACCCACCACCAGGCCGGGGCCGGCACACGTACGTTTCGCGGGGGTGTTTGGTTCCCCGCCAAACTTTGCCACGCCACGAGTGTGGCTCGCCACAGAAAACGAGGCTGGTGTTTGGTTCCGTGCCTAAACTGCGGCTGCCACAAGTTTTGCAGTGCAATTTCATGCCACGTTTTGGCGGCCAATTTGGACGCCGCAAGTTCGGCGCCGCCGCATCCTCGGCGTGGCATACGATGGCGGCAGACCAAACAGTCCCCGCATCTCATGTCATCTCTTGATGACCGTACTAGCTACTCCAACAAACGACACTGTTGACGCGCTTCTGGTCAACACACGAAAGCGCTAGATTGCGCGGTCGTTGAATTCTCCTCGCCGGAGCTTCTGGACGCAGCCGGTCAGACCGCCTGTAGGGGCCGGTCAAACCGCCTGTTGCAGAGGCGCCGCGAAAACCTACGATCACAACCTCGGGAGGGACCCCGTCGGAGGCTGCGAACCTAGGGTTGTTCTAAGGTCGGCAAGGCCACTTAGAACGTCCTAAAACGCCGCGGAGACGAAGAAGAAAAGCAAAGGGGTTGGAAAAGCTAGGGTTTGGAGATAAAAAGTAAGATAATGATTTGTTCGATTGGGTAGAGGTCCTCAATCGGCCATGACCCTTTATATTTAAAGGGTAGGGAGGTCTTGCCCCGCAAGGAAGTCCTTGTACAGATCTAAAAACGTGAAAAAACCTGATTCTACTCGGACTCCGGGACAGGCAGTCAGACCGCCTGTGACAGGCGGTTAGACCGCCTGGCACATTGCCAGATCGGCTACAGGGCCAGCCGGTCTAACCGCGTGTACAGGCGGTCTAGACTGGCTGTCCCAGCCTGATCGGCTTTAAGCCAAGTTTGGTCGTCAACATATGCCCCCTTGTTTTTTGGTAAAACTTTGTTTACCACAAAACATTTAATTAGACTAAGGGCGACCCTCTATTTTTGGCTATTTTTTCCCTAAGGGCGATATCACATATCGGCCATATCCTTTCAAGCATGTTGCCAAACACTTGGATGATATTTCTTCAAGTACTTCCCATTGAGCGCTCTTGGCAACTGAAATCCTTGCAAAGTCTCCACCATATAGGAATTCCCAGAACAAAACTTCACAATACGATATGGTCCTTCCCAATTCGGCGACCATTTACCAAATTTGTTGCTCTTTGTTCCTATAGGCAAAATAGTCTTCCAAACCAAATCAACAACTTGAAAGGATTTAAGTTTTACCTTCTTGTTATATGCTCGAGCCACTCTTCTTTTGTCTCTTTCAATCTCCTCTAAGGCCTCCAGAAGCTTGTCGGTCACATCATCAATATTATCCATCATCAAAGCACAATATGTACTAGCATCAAGATCATTTTGCTTAGCCAATCTATAAGCAGCCAGATTTACCTCAACGGGCAAAAAACCTCTTGACCATAGACGAGCTCAAATGGAGTAACCTTAGTAGCACCATGTCTAGAAATACGATGCGCCCATAATGCTTCAGATAATACTTCGTGCCACCGCTTAGGATGATCTTCGATCTTCTTCTTTACGAGCTTGATCAAAATCTTTTTGCTAGACTCGGCTTGACCATTGGCTTGAGCATAATACGGAGATGAATTGAGCAATTTAATACCATAGGATCCAACAAACTCACGTACCTCCTTAGAAATAAACGACGTCCCTTGACCCGTCAAAAATGTTTGAGGAATCCCAAATCTATGAATAGTATGCTCAGTAATAAACTCAATCACCTCTCGATGTGACACGTTCTTGAGGGGAATTGCTTCAGTCCACTTGGTAAAATAATCAGTAGCCACAATCACAAAACAATGACCTTTGGATGAAGGAGGATGAATCTTACCAACAAAATCTAAACCCCATCCTTTAAAAGGCCATGGCTTAATGATTGGATGCATCAACGCAGCAGGTGCAATCTGAATATCCCCAAACTTTTGACACTCTTCACATCCTTTGTAGTAACGAAAACAATCGGCTATCATCGTAGGCCAATAAAAACAAGCCCGTCTAAGGAGCCACTTCATCATTCGAGCCGATTGATGTGTACCACAAATTTCTTCATGAACCTCTGCCATAACCAATCAAGCTTGATCAGGATCTAAACATTTCAAAAGCAATCCATCCATGGTTCGACGATATAGTTCACCATCAATCAAAGTAAACTTGAAAGCTCATCGTCGGACTTTTCAATCCACTGACCCGCTAGTATCCTTCAAATACTTCACCAGAGGCTCCCTCCAATCACCAGCATCGGCCACAATAGATTGAAAATCATTAACAACCGAATCGGTCTTTTTAGAGGTGCAGACGGTCAGACCACCTGTACTGGCGGTTAGACCGGCCGTGCCGGTCAGACCGTCAGACCGGCTGTAACAGGCGGTCGAACCGCCTGTTCCAGAGCAGAAACGTCGGCTTCACGAAACATCGGCCTCCTGAACATTATAGCCTGATGCTTGCTGTGTCAACGCATTAGCTCTAGGATTCTCTTCTCTTGGTATATGATAAATGACAAATTCATCAAAGCAAGATATAATATCTAAACACTTATCAAGATAAGCATTCAAAAATCCATCTAAGCATTGACAAACTTTAGATACTTACTGAACTACCAAAAGAGAATCACCATATGCTTCTACATGTTTTACTCCCATGTCGTATAACATCTCCAACCCGAATAATAAAGCTTCATATTCGGTTTGATTATTAGTGCACTTATGATCTAATCGGTTAAGAGCCTAAAAAACAATACTGTTTGGTGAAATAAGAATAACACCAACTCCACAACCACTCTTGCAAACCGATCCATCAAAATGCAATTTCCATGGAGTAAAAGTAATATAGCCGACATTTAAATCAAGATGTTCACTAATCCTATGTTCAACGATAACATCGGCAACGATTTGTCCTTTCGTAGATTTCAATGGCTCAAAGACTAAATCCTATTCAATTAAAGCATAGCCCATTTGCCGATTCTTCCACTTAATATAGGTCTATGCAACATGTATTTAATTATGTCGGCTTGACTAGCAACTATGCAAGCATTTAATAACAAATAATGCCTCAACTTTGTACAAGCATTATATAATGATAAGCATAACTTTTCAATGAAAGTATACCTTGTTTCAGTGTCCAATAATCTTCTACCTGCATATGAAATAATATATTCCTTCCCTTTGGTCTCTTGGATCAAAACAGCCCCAATAACACTTTCTTTGCCTGCGATATATAATTTAAAAGGAACCCCTCTTCTAGGTGCCCGAAGAACCGGAGGCGAAGATAAATAATGCTTGATCTCTTCAAACGCCTCTTGCTGTTCTGTCCCCCAAGTAAATTCAGCATCATCTTTCAACCGAAGCAAAGGAGTAAAAGCATTCACCTTTCCCGACAAATTGCATATAAATCTTCTCAAGTAATTCACCTTGCCCAAGAATTTCTGTAACTCTTTCTTAGAGCTAGGCGCCTGCAACTTGCCAACAGTGTCGGCCTTCTTTGGATCAATTTCTATGCCATGCTCATGAACTACAAAGCCCAAAAACTTACCGGCCGACACACCAAAAGCACACTTGAGTGGATTCATCTTCAAACCATACCGACGCATTCTTTCAAATGCAAGTCTCAAATCGGCCAAATGAGAAACACTTCCAGCCGATTTGACAACAATATCATCAATATAAACTTCCAAGATAATACCAAGCAAATCATGGAAGATCAAATTCATCGCCCTTTCATAAGTAGCCCTGGCATTCTTCAAACCAAAAGTCATAACAATCCACTCAAACAAACCAACAAAGCCTGGACATACAAAAGCCGTTTTGGATATATCCTCTTCGGCCATGAATATTTGATTGTAACCAGCATTACCATCAAGAAAGCTAATCATTCTATGTCCAGACGCAGCAACGATAAGCATATCGGCTATTGGCATAGGATATTCATCTTTAGGAGTAGCACGATTAAAATTTCTAAAATCAATACACACTCTAATCTTACCCGTTCCTTTCTTTTCCACGGTACAATATTAGAAATCCATTCAGCATATCGACAAGGTCTAATAAACTTTGCTTTTAATAACCGATTTATTTCCTCTTTAACTCGGTCATAAATTTCAGGATTAAAACGCATAGTTGGCTGTTTATAAGGCCTAAAACCAGACTTAATAGGCAACCGATGCTCAACAAGCTCTCGGCTTAAACCAGACATTTCATGATAATTCCAAACAAAGCAATCGACATACTCCATTAATAAATTTATTAATTCAGATATAAAAACAGAATCTAAATTCTTATCTACAAACGTCGGTCTGGGTATAGAACCATCACCGATGTCTACCTCCTCAAGAGGATCGGCCGACGTAAAACCATATCCTAGCTTGCTTATATCATCAAAATCTTCAATGGCTTCACACATACCGTTCTGATGCGCCCGATAGTGATCAAGTCTCTGCTGCAACCACTCTCGATTATCCATTAACTCATACGAGATGATTCAGCCGATTGTGTATCGGCTTTATGACAGCAGGAACAAAGGTATTCTTAGTACAGCTGATAAACTCAAATTCAGAAAGATCTAAACCTGACAAACATCTAACATCATCATGAATGCCAACCAAAGAGCTATCTGCTAAAGCAACACAAGCAGAAGTATCACCATGCACAACTTCTACATCATCATCTACCCATTGAATCAAACATTGATGCAAAGTAGAAGGAATGCATTGGTTTGCATGAATCCAATCACGACCCAAGACTAAACTAAAATTACCTTGAGTCTCAGCGACAAAGAAAGCAGTGGCCAAGGTCTTGTTCCCAATAGTAAGCTCCATAGAAATCACCCCCTTGGCACCAATAGGCTCTCCTCCTCCAATGCCGCTGATGGTCATGTTGGTCTTGATCAGCTCTGAATCTGAACCACCAAGCTTCCTGTATAAAGAATAGGGTATCAAGTTCACAATAGCCCCTCCATCGACCAACATCCGCGAGATTGGCTTCCCATTGATATGTCCCTTCAGATATAAAGCCTTCAAGCGATTGTCTTCAGCTTTAGGCTTCTGAAATATAGCTTTCTTGGGACCAAAATCAAAATGAGCAACCTGCTCCTCCGAAAGCATGTCCCCATTCATGGACATATGAAGCACATTCACATCAACATTCATGCGCTCCGGAGAGGAACTGTAATCAACAAGCTCTTCATCATCCTCAGCAGTGGGAACCGATGTTGACTTGCCATCACGAGCCGAAGAACTGGAAGAAAAAACACCAGGCGCTTCTGCGTCACCCGGTCTGACCGCTTGTACAGGCGGTCTGACCGCCTGGGCCGCCGGTCCTGAGTGACAGGCGGTCTGGACCGCCTGTGCAGCGGGTTTGACCGCCTGTTGGTCTTCCTTCGGCTTCTACTCCTTCTTCTGTGGAATCATGGGTTTGACTTGGTTGAAGACTTCATCTCTCTGCTTCTCCAACTCTTGCTCTTGTTATTCTCGAAAACGGAGTTTCTGAAGCTTCCTCTTCTGCGTGCAAGTCAACCCTTCAGGACACCACCTTAGAAGAAAGTGTTGTTGAGCCTTGCTAGTACTGACCCCCTGATCTTCCACCATCTTCTCACTAGAAGTCGGCTTTATAGCCAGACTTTTCTCAATGGGAACATCCATGGTCCCAACTTGAATAATGTCGAACTCAGTAGTCCTCTCCGAGTCCACATCCATGCTCTGCACCTCCTCCTTCCTCTTATGTCGATAAACCTGCCTCGGAGGAACTCTTGGCGGCTGACCCTGACGGGCGGTCTGACCGCCAGTTACGGGCGGTCTAACCGCCTGTGCCCGCTCTTGACCAGATTGACGGAAAGCCAATCGGTCTCTCCTGGGATAAATAATCCCGTCCTGCACACGTCTTCTTGGACCTTCCTAGCCAGGATGAAACGAAGGCTGCACGTTTGAATGATATTGCACCCACATCACTCCATTGTCATCCCACACCGGATCCAACTTTATACGAGGAGGCGAAGGAACCCTCTCGTTCTGAATCGGTGATCTCATTCTTTTTTTTAACGGCCGATCACTTGGAACGGCCTTTTGTTTGGTGTACTTGTCACAAAGCATATCAAACGTGACTTTGGTCTTCTGAACACCCTGCTCCTTTGCCACGTTCATCTTCCAAGTACCAACTTCCGGACGCTTCGGAATCAACATCTTCGGGTGTCCATGGGGACAGGCGGTCTGACCGCCTGGCGCAGCCGGTCTGACCGCCTGTAGCAGACCAGCCCCGGGCGCCCGCGGTCCAGGAATAGTGACCGATCCTTGCCCCCCTTGTCCAGAGGATCTCACAGTAACCTTGAACGACTATTTGCCTTCAGCCGTCTTCTCAAAAGTCACTTCTCTAACCGACTCTTTTGAAGACGGTCTTTCCTTTCCAATCACCACGTTCTTCCCTTTAGTAGATTCCGCCTGATGCGGCCGAACCAAGACCTTGGGCTGCTGCAACTCCATGGTGTTGACCGGAAAAGGAGTCTCATCAACTTGCATCTCATGAAACTTCAAACGGCTCTCATTAATAGCCGATTGAACCTGCCGACGGAAGACATTACAATCATTAGTAGCATGCAAAAAAGAATTATGAAACTTATAATAAGCACGCTTCCTCAATTCTTCCGTAGGTGGTAAAACATAAGAAATCTTGATGTAACCAAATTTATGCAATTCAAGAAATATACGATCACATTTGGATACATCAAAAGTAAATTTTATGTTTTCTTGCCGATTCTTATGAATCGGCTTAAGAGATGAGCATGACACGGTTTTCTTATTAGCAGGCCATACAAACTCTGCTAGATAAACATCATTATCATCGTCGGTCGAATCATTGGATTCATAATCAACTATATGAACATTAGACCAATGTGTCTTAAAACTATCTTTTTCTTTATTCATTCGGTCTTCAGCTACTTCAGCTCTAATATGCACTTGTGCAACCGAATAATAATCACAGTTGTCAATTTTTTTCTCTAATAGAGGATTTTAAACCTCTAAAGCATAAGCCAACAAGATCAACCTCAGAAATAGACAAATTAAAGCAATGATTTTTAATGCCTTTAAACCTTTTTATAAATTGAGAGACAGTTTTATCCCGACCCTGTCTAACCGATGCTAAATCTGCCAATTTCATCTCATGATTGCCACCATAAAAATGATCATGAAATTTACGCTCTAATTGATTCCAACTCATAATAGAACCAGGGGCTAATGAAGAAAACCAAGCAAAAGCAGTACCAGTAAGTGACAATGAAAACAAACGTACTCTAAATTCTTCATAATTTCCAGCCTCTCCTAGTTGAGCTACATATTGACTAACATGTTCCCAAGTGGTGCGCTTATCATCTCCACTAAACTTTACAAAATCAGGCAAGCGCCACCCATTGGGAAAAGAAACAGTATCAAAGCTAGAATGATAAGGTTTTTGATATACTCTAGTGTTACCAAAATCAACACCTAGCTTATTTCTCATCACATCAGACAATTCATCCCTGAATCTAGTAAATTCAGCCCATTGGGGGTCTTGTTGGGCCGAAGGTTGCATAGAATTCATATAATTCAAGTGAGGTGATTGCCTATTCTGCATATCTCTATTGCATTAAAAACATCATCGGGAATACCACCTGAATTTGCAGTATGCATAGTCGTGGAATAAGTAGCGCCCGCTGTAGCTGCTGGACCAGCACGGCCAGCGGAGACCGAGTTTGGAACAGTAGACAACGGCAAAGGTTGCTCCGGCACGAACACCATAGCATTGGTCAAGTTTAGCTGGCCACCAGAACACGCAGTCTGACCGCCTGTAGCCACGGTGTGACCGCCTGTCGCGGTCTGACCGGCTATGCTGGCGGTCTGACCGGCTGCAGACCCAACCGCTGCCGACCCAATTGCATTGACCGTGTTCGGTCTGGACATATTGGGTGGTGGCGGGGTCTGTCCAGTAAAGTAATTTGGTGGCATACCATAAAAAATATTACGCTCAGGTAATTCATGAGTATCTATAGATTTACCCTCCAATTTTTCCATTCGTTCCAATAATCGTACAACTAATGCATCACGATCCAAAAAAGTTGGAGCCGAAGGAGTAGATGCAGGGGGTTGAGGTGCAGAAGTGCTTACATTGTCAATTACCTCAATTTGCCCCTTACTCATCTTGAAAGAATGCATTACGAAGACTCGAACACTCTTCGCCGATCATTCTTCACGACCTTTCCGAAACGTCTTCAAGAACTCCGCCTCAATGTGCTTCTGGAGCGCCATGAACCTCTCATGATCTTCGGAAGAAAGATCTTCAAGCGAGGCCGTCACGATGTTGTCTTCTCCAACGTCGAAGCCCATAGTGCTAGGAATAGTAGATCGGTCTTCAAAAACCAGATTTCTATCCCCAGCGGAGTCGCCAAAATATGTTGACGCGCTTCTGGTCAACACACGAAAGCGCCAGATCGGCTACAGGACCAGCCGGTCTAACCACATGTACAGGCGGTCTAGACCGGCTGTCCCAGCCTGATCGGCTTTAAGCCACTTTTGGTCGTCAACAGACACCAACACGTACTAGTGATCTGTGCAGCAGGCCAAGCCAAAGTCGGGATGGATTCCGGGTTGCAGCTGGATAGGACAGGCGCGGCGTGTTCCGTTCCGTCGTGTCTTATTAGCTTGCGGTCCCGATATATCGCCGATCGGCCTTAGCAAAGCGTGTGATGAATCGGCGAGATCGATCTGGGAACGCATGCAGATCGATCGAAGCAATGCAAGCTGGAGTTTGTGCAAGGTCATAAACGGGGATCGGAGGTAGGTGAATGTTAGCCCTACTGATGGATCACTGCCAGCTTGGAGATCCGGCGACCAGCGTACGTTAATTACGTGCGAGGAGCAATCTGATCTGGGTGCCCACCGTGGCCGTGGCCAATTGGCCAGGGAGGGAGGGAGAGAGTCCCTGGCATGGCATGACAGAGTCAGGCACGCACGTACACTGCGTCACTGCCGGTACGTGCTGGACTGGTCTGGTCGTCGTCGGTCGGTCGGTCCCACCTTGCAATGCCACGCACGCACGTCGTATCGATATCTGCAAGCTACTCCGTCGCCAAATATTGTCTCTGTTTTTTCTTTATTTTTTATTTTATTTTGAGAAAGAGAGAGGACGGGTGTGGTGTGGTGTGGCTACGCAACGCTCCAACGCCCAACGGCCCTGTCCAACCGGCAGGCCGAGCAGCATGCCGACCACCTGGGCTGAGCCGAGCCTGCTCTGTTCCGTCAAATAATGAATGGAACACGAGTACACGACGTGCACAAAGTTAAACTCCAACCGGGGGCACGGCAGAGCACAGCGGCTATCTGGGGTTGGTTGTCTCATTGTCTGGGTGGGCGGCGTCAGATGATGAATTGATGATGATGGGAGAGCGAGGCGGAGCCTAGCCGAGGTCGGTCTCGTCGGCGGCTCTCTCTCATCCTCTTGATATGTCCATGCATCCTAGAAGATGCAGCTCCTCCTAGGTAGCTAATTTCAACGCGATCTTACAACAGCAGCAGGGAAAGAAGCTCCACACACCCATGGAACGGATGCTGCATCGACAGCCTAACATGCCGCTGCATCTAGATCGTTCGTGGTGTAGATGATCGAGCTCGTTAAGTTTAATTTAGCGCCCCAAGAAATTCCATCTCCATAATCTATGGTACCACGTCCACCGCTGTCTCCGGTGGACAGAGATCGATATAGGTCATGGTCAGACCCCACACGGTAATCGTGCTTGGACTTGGAGGCTGTGGGTGTAGAGTCCTGATGGACTAAACAACCCTGGCGGTCCATCCTATGGGCCGGCCCACGTACAAGACTTGACGCACAAGACAAGGATTAGTCCTAGTCGGTTTGGATAGACTGTATCAGGGAATTAGAGATTAACTTGTAAAAGTCTCCTAGTCCTATACGGTCCCCATGTAACACTGCCCTCCGGACTATATAAGGGGAGGCAGGGACCCCCTTCAAAACATCAGATCAATACAAGATACACCATACAGGACGTAGGGTATTACGCTCCGGCGACCCGAACCTGTCTAAATCGTCTCTTGTCACCTTCGGCTCTAGATTCTCAACGACTTCTCCCTAAACCCTTCTCTCGGGGCACCCCCTCGAGAACGTTGTCAGCATAATTCACCGACACTTTGGCGCCGTCTGTGGGGATTCTACTCGTCGAGTCTTCATTAAAGAGTCGATGGCATCCTTCAGCGCCTCCGTCAACGTCAAGTTCGAGGAAGGCGGGACCTTCATCTTTGGTTCCTGGCTTTGCACTGCAAACCAGGACGGCAAGCTTCGGCATGAACTGCGCGATGTGACGATTGCGTCAGCTCCGCCGCCCGCGCAGACTACGTCGCGAATTGTGCGGCGAGACAATGGCGTCTCCGCCACCACCCGCGCGGGTCACCGTGCGCAGATCGTCAAGGGTCTCCGACTCCAACACGATCTTCGGATCGTATCCAACTCGGAGGAGTACCTGGAGGCAGAAGCCGAGTTCGACTCGGACAAACGATGACTCCTGCCTCGTTGCCCTCAAGTATCAAGATCAAGCAGATAGTCGTCGTACAAGACTACTTGGCGGCCTGAGGATCATCTCCAGCATCTGCCAGGGTACTTCAGTAAGGACCGTGACCTCTGTCATCCAGGAGGCCAGGCCAAGATCAACCCTGCGACTCGTAGGAAGTGTCGCCAGGGTTCTTTTCCTATCCGAGCAGGGTTCTTTTTTCGACAAGAGCCCAGACTACGGCAACCAACAGGATTCTTTTTTCGACACGAACCCGGACTATGATGACCAACCGAGTTCTTTTTCAACCAAGAACTCGGGCTCGGCGCGACTTCATCAACGAATCGTCCACGAATCAAGCTAAGTCATATGTTTCAATTATCTATTCGTATCTACAAGTGGATACCTTCGCGGTCCATGCTTTCGTCGGTTTCTTCATGCGCCTTTTGCGTTTTCGCTGACTTCTTCAGTATGTTCGGTTTTATCAAAAAGTCGAGTGTCTTGAGAAGTTTTTGTCTGACGATGCAAACCGTGCTTTTCCCAAGCCGATGTGTTCTTGACCGGGGTATCGTGGGGGGCACGGCTAGCGGGACAAACTACTTAAGCATGCGATCTTGCCGGGTTGTTTTCGCAAATTGCATGTGCTTTATATCGATTTTATATGCTCGTGTCTTGCACGTTTTCTCTTAACGGTTGCTAAAGTACTCGGGTAGCACACGCCTTAATCCATGAAACCTCGACTCTTGCGTGCCGCCTACATATAAGCCTCCCTGCTGAGCAATGTAGTCTGTGGTAAGCCGTCCTCTCCGTGAGCAGTGGTTAGCAAGATAGGTGCTTAAACGTAACAGGCTAACTACCCGGAGAAAATATGCGGCCTAACAAGATCAAGACGCCCAAGAACTTTTTGTCTTTGCGCAATGCGCAATATCTTGTCGATTCGTCGACAAGACTGAATAAATTTCAGTTTTTCAAATATTCTTCAACATTTGCTACATAATATTTTTATTTTTGCAGACCAAGCTTCGGCACACCATCGCAGTTCCGCGCACTTTTGTGCTAGGGGGCTGATACAAGCCGGGTTCTTTTTTCAACAAAGAACTCGGACCACTACACCAGCTGAGTTCTTTTTCCATAAAGAACTCGGACCACCACGCCAGCCGGGTTCTTTTTTCAACAAAGAACTCGGACCATGATGCTCGCCGAGTACGTTTTCAGCAAAGTACTCGGACATCTTCGCTCCATCGGAGTTACATCAGATCTTCTACAAATCCTGGAGTCCAGATCCTTAATCCGATTTATTAAATCGGATCAAGGCTCGGGGGCTGCGGGTACGTCATCAAAGATTCTTCGGAATTTTTCGGTTAATACCGAATCTCGGAGGCAACGCTAGGGTTCAAAAGAACTCGGATTCTTTGGAAATTGAAGTTCTTCGGGAAATATTCATTGAAGACCCTCGAATTCCTTCTTCAAAGCAAAACGAGGCTCGGGGCCCCGAGCGTCACAGAAACAACCCAGACCAGGGCAGAGGCAGAGTTCTGATCACGGCGTTCTAGTTCCAATTCTTCAATCACTGCTTGAGTGACCATATGTTCAATGTCTGCCAGCACCTCAGCAACTGTTTCTTCAACTTGTGCTCCTTCTGGTACTGGCAGGTCTGATGGCATGGCTGTTTGAACCACCGGCAGGGTTGTTTCTGGCATCACCCTGGGTTCTTCGGGCACTGTGGCTTCTAATTCTACAGCTGCATGGTCAACCGGGGGCTCTTCCCTGGTTGTTGATGCAATTTCTTCAACACTGAAACAAAAACCTTGTTAGTCACAACAGTATATTACGAAGGTACATTCCTTACTGCTCGACAAAATACTTACATGGTGGGAGGCCGCATGGGGATCTCTGGCTCCCCCAAGGTGAACTCTTCTTCAACTTCCTGCTCCGGCGCCGATGGTCCAGCTGGACAGGGTTCTTCAACCATTGGCGTTGTCCTTATAAACGGCGCGGAGATAGGATTGAAGATGTTGTGCAGGATTTCTTCATCTGATAGTGGTTGCCGAGCAGAGCTGCCTTGCTGCGGCATGCTGGTTCCAATTTCTCCAATGGCTATCCCCCCTGAAGATGATGTCTTGGGTTGTGGGGATACCTTTGCCCTTTCCTCTGGGATGGTCCTGGTTCGGGGCTTGGGCAGTGTACGTGCTCTCTTGGGCACAGGTGCTTGTACCTCTGTTGGTGCTGGCCTCTTGGACCTTTCACCTCCCTTGGAGGTTGCCTCTGCTTTGGCAGGGGTTCCTTCTGACGCCTGTTGTTCAACATGAGCAGTTGGCTCGTCAGATTCTTCAGTTGCAGATTGTATGTGTTGGCGTACTTGATCTCTTACCCCTGGATCCACACAGCGCGCCAACAACGCTGCTTCTTCGGTATTGGTTGGGTCCAGGGGCGGCAGACTCACATAAAGTGACCGCCGGGCTTCATACTGTGATGATCAAGACATTAGTTCATAATATATTTTCAACAATAAGGCAATATATTGCTTTCAGATATGGATCTTACCTCAGGTGTCATGGTGATTGCAGAAACTTCCATTATCTCTGGAAGTTGTTCATCGTTGACCACCAGAAACTTCTTCACGAGTTGATTAATCCTCTTCTCTGTCATGTCTCCGGTGGCATTCCTGGAGGGGTCAGATTCTCCAGAGTACAAGTACCCTAGATTGCAGCGTTGTTTGCAGGGTTGGATTCTCCTCAGCAGGAATGAACGATATACCATGGCTCCTGTCAGCCCCTGTGATTTCAAATCTCTGATCATACTAAGCAGCTCAGGGATCTGCATCGCTTGATTAACTCCAATTGTTTCACTCCAGAATGGCTTCATTACTGGAGGATTCCCTGAGCGGCTAGGTAGTTGTGGCTGGTGGTTCCAAGCGTAGAACCACTCCTTCTGCCAGTCCTTCAGGCTCTCCTTGGTTGTATAATCCAAATATACTGGCCTCATGCCCTGACGGAACTGGATGACTACTTTTCCTACCACCTGCAATGGTCCGCTTGAAGTTTTCACTCTGAACAGGTGGTGGAATAAAGCAAAATGTGGATCTATCCCAAGAAATGCTTCGCACAGATGGATATAGATCGACAGATTCAAAATGGATTGGAATTCAAGTGACACAACTCAATCCCATAAAACTGCAAGACCCGGCGGAAGAAATCGCAAGTTGGCAGACTGTAACATCCCACCCTTTTTAATCTATGCACTTGGGTATGAATGTTTGGTTAAGTGAAAATGTTTAAAGAGAAAAAGAAAAAGAGAAAAGAAGAATTGTTGACCAAAGTCAACAAATGGGCCAAATTTGAAAATTTTGTGAACCCAAGAATTTCTAAATGGAGTTTATAAGCTAAGCAATGTAGTTGACCATCCATGGTGAGAAAAATTGGAGAAAGAATGCTTCAATTAAATGGGAGAAGAAAATGGAGAAAATGCACTATTCACCGTCCGACAACAGGACTTGTCCGTTTTCAGGACTTGTCCGTTTTTCGGCTGAATTTTCATAATGAGCAGCGATCTTCAGGTTAAGTTCATGGTAGATCTGAGGTTCTTACGGCCAAGGTGTCTTAAACAAAGTCGTTAAGGAATGTATGAAGAACAACTTTTGTTTTTGGGTCACACTCAGAAACGGTCTGGATCAAGGAGAAAAACACAAAAGAAAATCAGTCAGATTATGTTTTCAGAAATTTCAGTGTAATTGACAGCAGATTCGAATTCGTGCAAATTGAGTTTGAATTTGAAGTTTTCTGCAAAAACTTCCAATTAGGAAGTTGTTCTACTGAAGTTGAATTTCAAATTTGTCTTCAGCACCAGAGGCATGTTCTATTCAAGTTTTGAGAGTAATTTGTGAAATTCAGTTAGGGTTCTGAAAATTGGGGGAAGTTGCAGCAGTGACTTTGGAGTTCAAATTCGACTCCAATTCGAGCTCGGATGAAGGAAGTGTCAAAATAAGAAATGAAATTGAAGGATCCAGCTACAAGTTTCATGTTGGAAGTTTTTGAAGTTACCATATGGAATTGGGAGAAATTGGAGCTGCAATCTCGGGCAAATGGAGGTCAATTGGGGGAAGAACGATGACGTCATGCTTAGCAAGCTGCTCGCCGCCGGTGTCGCGACCACATCGCCGGCCACGCGTCGACTCCGAGCGAGGACAGCTTTGGCGGTGTCGCAGCTGGAGGTGTCGCGCGTTGCTGCGTTGCTCCGTTGATATAGCTGCGATCACCGGTCTCCTCTCTCCCCTTTGCCGCATTTCTCCTCTGCCCACCGACCTCGCCGCCGTCGAGCCGGTGTTCTGCAGCCACCATCTGAGCCGCTCCGCGTTGTCTCTAGCCACCACAAGCTTCGCCGTCATCTCCTTGAGCTTTTCCACCCATCCTTGCTCCGTTTCCCTCGCTCCATCGCCCGGCGCAAGCCGTCTTGGAGCTCACCGTCGTGACCTCGCCGCGTATGAGTTTTTCTCCGTCCTCATGCTTGCTCAGTGGTGATGGTCGGAGTTAGAGGGCTTGATAGTGAAGTCTTGAGGTCTCGGTTCGTGCTTGGGGGTTTAGCTAGTTGAGCGCGGTGTTTCCCTGGTCGGGAACGGCGTTCGCCGCCAGGGCGTTCCTCCGCCATGGAAGCCGCACGACTGCAGCTTTGCTCGGACCTCCTCCGGCCGAGCTATGGTGCGCGCCAGGTGCGGTTGAGGTCGCTGTTGCTCGTCGGGGGTTTGGTTTTAGTTTTGAGGTCGTGGGTTCTCCGTGGGACGCTCGCCGCCGCGTGCTCCGGGCGTGTCCCCGCCATGGCCGGCGTGGTGCGCTCGGGTGTGCGGTGTCGCGTTGCGCGGCTAGGGGTGTGCGTGAGGGGTCGCTAGGCTCGGTGAAGCTTGGGAGCCGGTTGTGAGCTCGGTTGGTGGGGTGGGTTCGCCGGAGTACGGCGCGCCACCGAAGCTCTGCCGTCGAGCCGCGGGAAGCTAGGGTTAGAGTTCGCCGGGGAAGATTAGGCCTAGAATGGGTGCGCGAGTGCGAAGGGAAGCTCTAGGGTTAGTTAGGTTCGCCGGGGGACCTCACCGCCGGCGAGCGCGTGGAGGTCAACGCCGGTGAGGCGCCGGTCCTCGCGGGGACTCTGTCCCGCGTGGCCAGGGGTGTCGGGGAAGAAGAAGGAAGAACCCAGGGGGTTTTCTGAAAGATTACCAATTAGATTTTAGGATTTAGTTTAAATTATGTTTATTCACTGTTTTAATTCTAGAAAATTATAGGAAAATTAGAAAAATATGAAATAAATTTTAATAATTTCCTTAGATTTTCCTTTATTTGATAAAAATGCTAAACCATTAAGTTTGTAGTAATTAGAATTTAATAATAACACCATCTTAGAAAATAATTATTAAGAATGGCTAAAATGATGCTAAAAATATTCTAAAATAGGATTTAGGTCTTATAAGCACTTTTATAGGTAAATAAAGGGTTAGGTTTGTGTAGAAAATAATTTGAGCATCCTTAGCAACTCTTCTTAATAAAATCAATAAAATAAATAAGGATTAATTTACCCACTTTATAAAATAACTTTTTCTTTGGGAAAGGTCTAGGTATCTTTGTTGGCTTGCAACTGTATCGAGATGTGGTGTTGTGCTATGTTTTCAAACTTTTGCATTTCTCATCACTAACTTGCATCGCATGTAGAGTCGGAAACTTCGGAAGTGGAATACGTGGATTTCTCGGACGACCCAGTGCCGTACGAGGAGGTTTTCTTGGTTGCTCAGGAGTCTCAGGAAGCCGTCGAGACTGCTAATCTTTTTGAAACCCAAGGCAAGCCCCGGATGCATCTTTACCTACTTTATTTCAACAGATCACGAGTCCAAAGATTATGATTTTATGTGTGCATTAGGTTAGGAGTTGAATGCAAACCCTTGATGCATGAACTACTCCTTGATAGCATTACCTTTGATAGGGCAAGTAAGTAAATGGATTAGACCACATCTGCTTAGCTATGCCTTGCCAGGTTTATAATTAAAGGAATTGATCTAGGTTTTCACTAATCATAGATGAATCATGCATGAGATTATAAGAAAAGAGAGAGTGGGCAGAGGATGATAGAGTGGATTGACAGGTTCGATCCTTAGCTCTGCCTACTAACAAAAGTCACTAAGGACCGATCCGTTGTTTACCTGTTTGATCAAGTGATTCTACCTGGTTGCTTACTGGGTAATGGGGCCAGTAAAGCCAACTAGATTAGCTGGCTCATGAATTGGAAATATCGCTTACCGGTGCTTGCTGGGTCGGAGAAAGGCGGGATCGTCATCTGGAACTCACGGGGTGGTCGCCAGACGTGGGGCCCACGTGGGGATGCGTTCCCGGGTTCGGGTAAGGATATTTCCGGTTTTTGGTCCAACTGATTGAAAGGTTGTTGCGGGCAGCTGGCGCAGCTGTACGTAACTGGTGGCTAGGTATCTCCTGCAGGATGTATATGGATCCGGATCAACACTACTCTTGGTTATGAGTGCACTTGATCAGGTGTTAAACATCGTAGAGGAAACAAGTTGAACTATTACATGGAAGTGATTCAAAATGCTGTTTGGACCTAGTATCACTTGAGTGAAAAAGGTATTTACCACTTAGTTGAGTAGCTAATACTTAACTGCAATAAAACTGCTTTATAAGGACTCATTACTAGTAAGCTCTTTCCGCAAAGGTCAAGTCAGCCAAATAACCACCAAAAGCCTAATCATTCTCCTTGAGAGTCTTTTCTTTGGTAAGACGGGTAAGTCTTGCTGAGTACCTTCGTACTCAGGGTTCTTCCCTTGCTGTTTTTCAGAGGAGATTC
Organism: Digitaria exilis; assembly: GCA_015342445.1. NCBI lineage: Eukaryota > Viridiplantae > Streptophyta > Magnoliopsida > Poales > Poaceae > Digitaria > Digitaria exilis. The sequence continues at coordinate 747,895 of JACEFO010002303.1, forward strand.
CGCAGCCCGAAGCCGAGGAGGAGAACCAGAAGTCCTAGAGCATCAGAGGTCCCGGATGACTCTAGATGTTAGAAGTATCTAGTTCTACTTTACTCCTTTTGTATAAATCTAGTTGTATCTTGGACCTTAGAACTTTAGTTTGTCGTTAAGGTTATTTCAAAACTCGGTTTGTAATATTTCGTACCTTTCCGTATGCATGTAAAAAGGTAATGCCTGTTATGTTATCTCCAACTCGGTAAAAGATCCTAAGCTTTGGTTAAGAAAATGTTGTCAGTGGATGATTCGGGATGTCCCGGGGACACTCGACAGACTACCGGGTTTAAACTGTTTGAAGTGCGTGCGGAGTTATCCTGAGTTAAGGTGGCTCGATGCACTTGAGCCAGTTTAAATTGGGCGGTTCTGCCACAGCTGGTATCAGAGCCGTAGGTTGGGTTAACTAAGAGGTGTTACTATTTTAAAGTATAAAAAGGTTGTGTCGTTAGGTGGCAGTAGTCTAATGGTTGTTGTTTTGCAGATACTGACTGTTAGCATATCGTTAGCTACGGTAGACTTTATATTAGGGAGAGCTATACGATGCCACCACATTTTATATAACGGGTGAGATATGAGTCTGTGAGGGCGTAGGAAAACGCTGCATCATGTGCATTGCATGTTTTCAAAACTTTTCTTTGGGGGTTTTGGTGTGTGCCGTTGTTGACTTTGGTTGTCTCTACAGATGGAGACAATGGAGCACACGGATCAGGACGGCTGGACCCAGGGGTGCTACCATAATCGCCCTGGTTTCACCAGAGTTTTGTGGCAGATCTTGCAGGAGAAGGGCTTTGAGGAGCCACCACTGTACATCTGGAAGCAGTTCGACACTCTGCAGCAGGTGGGGTGTACTGTCTATGTACACATTCCAGAGTCCGAGGCTCATGCCACATGGAAGTTGGACGAGACTCGAGCCCAGGGTTTTGAGTTTGAGGATACGGTCCAGACTGCAGCCTTGACCGCTCTCACTGAGCTATGCCAGAAGAATAAGTTCGAGATTGGTACAAGCTCTGCCAGGTTCTTTCCGCTACAGGATCCAGAAGATGGGGTCTGGAAGCGTCGAGTCAAGGCTTTGAAGAACAAGTCAAGGGTGGAGAATGATGAAGTTGCAGCATCTTCAGTGGACTACATGGTGTCCATGTTCAGCCTTCTACAGATTTGCCAGAAAAGTTACCAGCGCCAGAGGGAGAAGAACACGGACTTCAAAATGAAAATGCTGGGAATGAAGTCTGGTCTGGAAGCAGCCCAGCAGGCTATGCTGGATAGGGAGCATGAAATGGAGAGATCGATGCGGGACATGGCTCGTAGGATGGATGAGAAGGATGCGGAGATACAGCATCTCCAGGAAGTCGGAGCAGAGACTGCCGCAGCACGGGCTGAAGCCATGGGAGTCAATACTCAGGAGATGCAGGCTCGCGTCTCGATGCTGCAAGATGAGATTGTCGCCTTGAGGACAGCACTGGAGCAGTATGAGCATCTGGTAGCAGCTGCCGATCACCATGTTGAAGCACCACCAGCTCCAGCTCAGGATCAGCCACCAGCTCAGGAAGGAGCAGGTGAGGAGGTGGACATAGTGGGTATGGATCCTGCTCTAGCTGCACCACCAGCACCAGAGGATGCGCAGTTCGCCGATGAGGTACTGGAAGGATTCGAGGGTTTTGAGTTCGAGGTCGAGGAACACAATGAAGCGCTGCCAGAGGATCCAAATGCGTTTGCATGGGCTAATGCAAATGCGGATGGGTTCGATCCTGAGGGACACGGACCACTGGAGTTCCATCCCGTGGTGGTGGACGAGGATAGTGATGAGGAAGACCCCAGTGAGATCCAGGGGGAGTCCGGCATGACCACCGTCACCAGTTCTTCGTCTTCTTCGACTTCGTCGTCGGCTTCTAGTGCAGTCAGGTCCGACGGAAGTGAGAACTCCGTCAACCAGCCTGCTCCGATGGAGGGCGGAGACTGAGGGAAGTGTGTTGTAGGGTTCTTTTGGGGGTTTGTGAGAGACTTTGAGCAAAGCATTTGTGCATATGTACATGTAACCCGTATGTTAGTACTTGGAACTCTAGGGTTGTAGCTATGTATGTTTATATAATGGCTTGAGATGGTAGGCTCTAACTCCTAGGGAGTTGTGTATATGTTCTGATGTGATGTCTGAACCGCTGTCATATGAATGCATATGTGATATATGATGGTTATGTGCTTCATGTCAAAAGGGTTTTCCGAAAGGAGTTACCTTTTTCTTGTGCAAATCTTGATATACCAGTGAATGGAAGTTAATGATCTGTTGCACTAAACTTTTGTAGAATGGCAAATCAAAGGAACCAGCAGTCGAGCTCGAGGGAGGACCCCAATACTCCACCGGGACCTCCTACCTTGACAGATGCGTTTGCTCATCTGATAAGCTCCGGAACTGAGCAAACCCGGCTGTTGAACATGATTGCTCAGAATTTGGGCAACCGTTTGTCTGGAAGACAAGCTGGTCAGCAGGGAGTCACGTACTCTCAATTTCTAGAGACCCATCCACCTATCTTCAGTCAAGCCGAACATCCACTTGAAGCGCGGGAATGGATTCAGACTCTGGAGCAGAAGTTCCGAGTTATTCCCCAGTGTACGGAAGCCCAGAAGGTGGAGTTTGCAGGACTTCAGTTGCAAGGCCCCGCTGGTACTTGGTGGGCAAGTTTCTTGTCTCGCCAACCAACGGGAGGAGTGTTGAATTGGGAGGATTTCAAAACTGTTTTCTGTGCTCACTTCATCCCTGACGGTATTTTGAAGCTAAAGTTGGAGGAGGTTCTACGGTTACAGCAAGGTAACCGGAGTGTGCTGGATTATACTCGTGATTTTGAACATTTGTCCCAGTATGCTCCGGAACATGTTGACAGTGAGACGAAGAAGAGGGACTGTTATCTCCGAGGGCTTAACGTCCGGATGCAAGAAAAGCTGGTTACTTGCACCCTGCACAATTATGGAAAAGCAGTCAGTATGGCCATCTCAGCAGAGGCCAAGATGAAAGCATTGGATGAATCTCTCAGGCGGGAGGAAGCTCTGAAGAGAAAGACCCCTCCCATGGGAGCCTCAAGTAGTGCTCCGCCACGATACAAGGTGGTATATCATGGACCACCTCGTCCTAATTTCCGTGCTCCGCAGCCACAGCCTCCACAGCAACCATGGGCGGCGAGGAGTCAGTATAATGCACCACGCCCAGTGAATCCTCAGTCCCAAGGTAACCGGTATCCGGCAACGCCCGGCAATAAGCAGCCCTGTTACAATTGTGGCCAAGCTGGACACTTTGCTCGGGATTGTCGTCTTCCCAAGCAGGGTGGTAATCAGAATATCAAGGCCCAAACTTCAGGGCAAGGCATAGGTCAGAGGTTTGTGAGGAAGAAGATTTTTAATGCCAAGACTGGCCGAGTTCATTACATGAATGTGGAGGAAATACCGGAAGGAGAACCCGTTATGGCTGGTATGTTTCCTCTCAACCACCAACCCGCTGTTGTTTTATTTGATTCTGGTGCATCGCATACCTTTATAAGCAAGGCTTTTGTTGAGAAACATCAATTAGCCACTCGAGAGTTGAGAAATAAGTATGTGATAGAATCTACTGGGGCAAGGCAAACTACTAATCTTGTGGCTAGTGATGTGGCTTTAAGTTTAGAGGGTCACATGATAAATGTTTTACCCTTAGTTCTTGAGGATCAAGGGATTGATATAATTTTGGGAATGAATTGGATGACCCAGAACAAAGTTTTGATAGATACAGGATCTAGGGAGATTTGCTTTACTAATGCTCTTGGTCGGGAGGTGAAGATCACTTTACCAGCCCATCAAACTTTAGGTGGTATGGTCAGAAAGACGAGAGCAGTGACTCTCGAGTCAATCCCTGTAGTAAATGAGTTTCCGGATGTCTTTCCGGAAGATCTACCGGGATTACCACCCGTAAGAGAGGTGGAGTTCACTATTGAACTTGAACCGGGGACAGCTCCTATATCTAGAAGGGCGTATAGAATGCCGCCTAAAGAACTAGCAGAACTGAAAGTACAATTGCAAGAACTACTTGATAAAGGTTTTATCCGGCCTAGTGCATCTCCATGGGGTTGTCCAGCTATATTCGTGAAAAAGAAAGATCACACCTTACGGTTATGTGTGGATTACCGTCCTCTGAATGCGGTAACCATCAAGAATAAGTATCCTTTACCCCGGATTGATTTATTGTTTGATCAATTGGCTGGAGCAAAGGTCTTTTCTAAGATCGATCTCCGGTCCGGGTATCATCAGATCCGGATTAAGCCGGAAGATATCCCCAAAACAGCTTTCTCCACTAGATATGGTCTTTATGAATATCTAGTGATGTCCTTTGGATTGACGAATGCCCCAGCGCATTTCATGTATCTGATGAACACCGTGTTTATGCCTGAACTGGATAAATTTGTAGTGGTGTTCATAGATGATATTTTAGTGTTCTCTAAAAATGAAGAGGAACATGCCGAGCACCTGCGCATTGTTTTGCAAAGGTTAAGAGATCATAAGCTATACGCAAAGTTGAGTAAGTGCGAGTTCTGGCTGAAAAAGGTACCTTTCTTGGGTCATGTTTTGTCGGCTGATGGTGTAGAAGTGGACCCGAGTAAGGTTGAGGAGGTGTTAAATTGGAAACCACCACAATCAGTAACCCAGGTTAGGAGTTTTCTGGGGATGGCCGGCTATTATCGACGGTTTATTCCAGATTTCTCCAAGATAGCTAAACCTTTAACTGAGTTACTTAAGAAGGACAATAAGTTTGAATGGGGTGATCAATGTGAAGAAGCTTTTCAACAGTTAAAAGAGTTGTTGACTACAGCCCCAGTGCTAGCCCAGCCAGATATTGAGAAGCCTTTCGATATCTATTGTGATGCCTCCGGAAAAGGTCTGGGCTGTGTGTTGATGCAGGAGGGTAGAGTCATTGCCTATGCCTCCAGGCAGTTAAAGCGGCATGAAGAGAATTATCCTACACATGATTTAGAATTGGCTGCCGTAGTGCACGCTCTTAAGATATGGCGGCACTATTTATTGGGAAGTGGGTGCCGTATCTATTCTGACCACAAGAGTTTGAAGTATATCTTTACACAATCTGAGTTGAACATGCGTCAACGTAGGTGGTTGGAATTGATTAAGGATTATAACCTGGATATTCACTATCATCCGGGTAAAGCTAATGTGGTAGCCGATGCTTTGAGCCGGAAGGCTCAATGTCATTGTTTAACCGTTCATAGAAGGGCAAAGACCCTATGTCAAGAAATGGAAGAGATGGGGGTTGAAATGGTTATTCAAGGTTCTGTCAGGAATATTGTGATTCCCGACACCTTGAAAGAACAAATTGAAAGGGCACAATTAAAGGATAAGAAAATGAAAATCCTAAAGAAACGTATTGCTGAGGGGAAACCCGTATGCTTTACGCAAGATGAAAATGGTATCTTTTACTTCAGAGATAGAATTGTGGTACCAAAGGATTGGGAGTTAAGAAGAAAAATCTTGGACGAGGCACATTTGTCTAGGTACTCTATTCATCCTGGGAGTACAAAAATGTACCATGACTTAAAGCAGAGAGTCTGGTGGACTCGAATGAAGCGGGAAATTGCCCGTTATGTGTCGAGGTGTGACACCTGCCGAAGGGTGAAGCCTATCACCCAGAAGGCTGCAGGGTTGTTACAACCTTTAAGCGTTCCTGTGTGGAAATGGGAGGATATCTCCATGGACTTCATCGTGGGCTTACCTACCACATCGAGAGGATATAATTCCATTTGGGTTATTGTTGATCGGTTAACTAAGTCCGCTCATTTCGTACCGGTCAAGACTTCATATAACTCACAGAAGTATGCAGAATTGTTCTTGGAACGGATTGTATCCTTGCATGGGGTACCCAAAACTATTACTTCTGATAGGGGATCACAATTTGTGTCGCGATTTTGGGAACAACTACATCAAGTAATGGGTACCACCTTAATTCGGAGTTCTGCCTATCATCCACAAACCGGAGGGCAGACAGAGCGAGTTAACCAAATTTTGGAAGACATGCTAAGAGCATGTGTGTTGACTTTCTCTAAGAAATGGGATGAATGCTTACATCTGGCCGAATTCTCGTACAATAACAGCTATCAGTCCAGTATTCGAATGGCACCTTTTGAAGCTTTGTATGGCCGAAGGTGTAGAACACCGTTAAATTGGACTGAAGCTGGGGAAAGATTCACTTTTGGGCCGGATCTTGTTAAAGAAGCCGAACATAAAGTCGCTCAAATTCGTGAGCACTTAAGGATTGCTCAATCACGACAGAAGAGTTATGCTGACAAAAGAAGAGCACCCTTGCAATTTAAAGTGGGGGATTACGTGTATCTACGTGTATCTCCTATGAAGGGGCTCCAGAGGTTTGGAGTAAAAGGAAAGTTAGCTCCGAGGTATATTGGTCCGTATGAGATTCTCGAACGGAAAGGTTCTGTGGCTTATCGGCTGGATTTGAGTCCACAGCTATCAACAGTGCACAACGTATTCCATGTATCCCAGCTCAAGAAATGTTTACAAGTACCAGAAAGTATCATCCATGATACTCAAGTGGAGTTAAATTCCGATATGACTTATGAAGAGAAGCCAATTCGAATCTTGGATGAAAAGAACCGGGATACCAGAGCAAGAAGTATCAAGTTTTATAAAGTACAATGGGGTAACCATACTCCCGAAGAGGCTACTTGGGAACAAGAGTCATATTTAATTTCCCAGTACCCCGAGTTGTTTAAGTAAGTGACAAGGAAAGTCTTTGTACATATGTAAGATAGACTTGATATTTCCATGCCTTATGAAGAAAGTAAAGAATTTGGGTAATGACACATTATCCTTTCCATTGTCAAACCTGGAACTTTATCACTACGGGAATCTCGGGACGAGATTCTTTTAAGGGGGAAGGGCTGTAACATCCCACCCTTTTTAATCTATGCACTTGGGTATGAATGTTTGGTTAAGTGAAAATGTTTAAAGAGAAAAAGAAAAAGAGAAAAGAAGAATTGTTGACCAAAGTCAACAAATGGGCCAAATTTGAAAATTTTGTGAACCCAAGAATTTCTAAATGGAGTTTATAAGCTAAGCAATGTAGTTGACCATCCATGGTGAGAAAAATTGGAGAAAGAATGCTTCAATTAAATGGGAGAAGAAAATGGAGAAAATGCACTATTCACCGTCCGACAACAGGACTTGTCCGTTTTCAGGACTTGTCCGTTTTTCGGCTGAATTTTCATAATGAGCAGCGATCTTCAGGTTAAGTTCATGGTAGATCTGAGGTTCTTACGGCCAAGGTGTCTTAAACAAAGTCGTTAAGGAATGTATGAAGAACAACTTTTGTTTTTGGGTCACACTCAGAAACGGTCTGGATCAAGGAGAAAAACACAAAAGAAAATCAGTCAGATTATGTTTTCAGAAATTTCAGTGTAATTGACAGCAGATTCGAATTCGTGCAAATTGAGTTTGAATTTGAAGTTTTCTGCAAAAACTTCCAATTAGGAAGTTGTTCTACTGAAGTTGAATTTCAAATTTGTCTTCAGCACCAGAGGCATGTTCTATTCAAGTTTTGAGAGTAATTTGTGAAATTCAGTTAGGGTTCTGAAAATTGGGGGAAGTTGCAGCAGTGACTTTGGAGTTCAAATTCGACTCCAATTCGAGCTCGGATGAAGGAAGTGTCAAAATAAGAAATGAAATTGAAGGATCCAGCTACAAGTTTCATGTTGGAAGTTTTTGAAGTTACCATATGGAATTGGGAGAAATTGGAGCTGCAATCTCGGGCAAATGGAGGTCAATTGGGGGAAGAACGATGACGTCATGCTTAGCAAGCTGCTCGCCGCCGGTGTCGCGACCACATCGCCGGCCACGCGTCGACTCCGAGCGAGGACAGCTTTGGCGGTGTCGCAGCTGGAGGTGTCGCGCGTTGCTGCGTTGCTCCGTTGATATAGCTGCGATCACCGGTCTCCTCTCTCCCCTTTGCCGCATTTCTCCTCTGCCCACCGACCTCGCCGCCGTCGAGCCGGTGTTCTGCAGCCACCATCTGAGCCGCTCCGCGTTGTCTCTAGCCACCACAAGCTTCGCCGTCATCTCCTTGAGCTTTTCCACCCATCCTTGCTCCGTTTCCCTCGCTCCATCGCCCGGCGCAAGCCGTCTTGGAGCTCACCGTCGTGACCTCGCCGCGTATGAGTTTTTCTCCGTCCTCATGCTTGCTCAGTGGTGATGGTCGGAGTTAGAGGGCTTGATAGTGAAGTCTTGAGGTCTCGGTTCGTGCTTGGGGGTTTAGCTAGTTGAGCGCGGTGTTTCCCTGGTCGGGAACGGCGTTCGCCGCCAGGGCGTTCCTCCGCCATGGAAGCCGCACGACTGCAGCTTTGCTCGGACCTCCTCCGGCCGAGCTATGGTGCGCGCCAGGTGCGGTTGAGGTCGCTGTTGCTCGTCGGGGGTTTGGTTTTAGTTTTGAGGTCGTGGGTTCTCCGTGGGACGCTCGCCGCCGCGTGCTCCGGGCGTGTCCCCGCCATGGCCGGCGTGGTGCGCTCGGGTGTGCGGTGTCGCGTTGCGCGGCTAGGGGTGTGCGTGAGGGGTCGCTAGGCTCGGTGAAGCTTGGGAGCTGGTTGTGAGCTCGGTTGGTGGGGTGGGTTCGCCGGAGTACGGCGCGCCACCGAAGCTCTGCCGTCGAGCCGCGGGAAGCTAGGGTTAGAGTTCGCCGGGGAAGATTAGGCCTAGAATGGGTGCGCGAGTGCGAAGGGAAGCTCTAGGGTTAGTTAGGTTCGCCGGGGGACCTCACCGCCGGCGAGCGCGTGGAGGTCAACGCCGGTGAGGCGCCGGTCCTCGCGGGGACTCTGTCCCGCGTGGCCAGGGGTGTCGGGGAAGAAGAAGGAAGAACCCAGGGGGTTTTCTGAAAGATTACCAATTAGATTTTAGGATTTAGTTTAAATTATGTTTATTCACTGTTTTAATTCTAGAAAATTATAGGAAAATCAGAAAAATATGAAATAAATTTTAATAATTTCCTTAGATTTTCCTTTATTTGATAAAAATGCTAAACCATTAAGTTTGTAGTAATTAGAACTTAATAATAACACCATCTTAGAAAATAATTATTAAGAATGGCTAAAATGATGCTAAAAATATTCTAAAATAGGATTTAGGTCTTATAAGCACTTTTATAGGTAAATAAAGGGTTAGGTTTGTGTAGAAAATAATTTGAGCATCCTTAGCAACTCTTCTTAATAAAATCAATAAAATAAATAAGGATTAATTTACCCACTTTATAAAATAACTTTTTCTTTGGGAAAGGTCTAGGTATCTTTGTTGGCTTGCAACTGTATCGAGATGTGGTGTTGTGCTATGTTTTCAAACTTTTGCATTTCTCATCACTAACTTGCATCGCATGTAGAGTCGGAAACTTCGGAAGTGGAATACGTGGATTTCTCGGACGACCCAGTGCCGTACGAGGAGGTTTTCTTGGTTGCTCAGGAGTCTCAGGAAGCCGTCGAGACTGCTAATCTTTTTGAAACCCAAGGCAAGCCCCGGATGCATCTTTACCTACTTTATTTCAACAGATCACGAGTCCAAAGATTATGATTTTATGTGTGCATTAGGTTAGGAGTTGAATGCAAACCCTTGATGCATGAACTACTCCTTGATAGCATTACCTTTGATAGGGCAAGTAAGTAAATGGATTAGACCACATCTGCTTAGCTATGCCTTGCCAGGTTTATAATTAAAGGAATTGATCTAGGTTTTCACTAATCATAGATGAATCATGCATGAGATTATAAGAAAAGAGAGAGTGGGCAGAGGATGATAGAGTGGATTGACAGGTTCGATCCTTAGCTCTGCCTACTAACAAAAGTCACTAAGGACCGATCCGTTGTTTACCTGTTTGATCAAGTGATTCTACCTGGTTGCTTACTGGGTAATGGGGCCAGTAAAGCCAACTAGATTAGCTGGCTCATGAATTGGAAATATCGCTTACCGGTGCTTGCTGGGTCGGAGAAAGGCGGGATCGTCATCTGGAACTCACGGGGTGGTCGCCAGACGTGGGGCCCACGTGGGGATGCGTTCCCGGGTTCGGGTAAGGATATTTCCGGTTTTTGGTCCAACTGATTGAAAGGTTGTTGCGGGCAGCTGGCGCAGCTGTACGTAACTGGTGGCTAGGTATCTCCTGCAGGATGTATATGGATCCGGATCAACACTACTCTTGGTTATGAGTGCACTTGATCAGGTGTTAAACATCGTAGAGGAAACAAGTTGAACTATTACATGGAAGTGATTCAAAATGCTGTTTGGACCTAGTATCACTTGAGTGAAAAAGGTATTTACCACTTAGTTGAGTAGCTAATACTTAACTGCAATAAAACTGCTTTATAAGGACTCATTACTAGTAAGCTCTTTCCGCAAAGGTCAAGTCAGCCAAATAACCACCAAAAGCCTAATCATTCTCCTTGAGAGTCTTTTCTTTGGTAAGACGGGTAAGTCTTGCTGAGTACCTTCGTACTCAGGGTTCTTCCCTTGCTGTTTTTCAGAGGAGATTCCGCAGCCCGAAGCCGAGGAGGAGAACCAGAAGTCCTAGAGCATCAGAGGTCCCGGATGACTATAGATGTTAGAAGTATCTAGTTCTACTTTACTCCTTTTGTATAAATCTAGTTGTATCTTCGACCTTAGAACTTTAGTTTGTCGTTAAGGTTATTTCAAAACTCGGTTTGTAATATTTCGTACCTTTCCGTATGCATGTAAAAAGGTAATGCCTGTTATGTTATCTCCAACTCGGTAAAAGATCCTAAGCTTTGGTTAAGAAAATGTTGTCAGTGGATGATTCGGGATGTCCCGGGGACACTCGACAGACTACCGGGTTTAAACTGTTTGAAGTGCGTGCGGAGTTATCCTGAGTTAAGGTGGCTCGACGCACTTGAGCCAGTTTAAATTGGGCGGTTCTGCCACACAGACCAAACCCAACTTCGTAAAAAGCTTTCCATACCGTCAGCTCTTCGGTTTCTTCAGTGGGGTACTCGTGCCCATATGCACACCTCCACCGACTGATTTCTTGGGCCGCTAGGAACTCATCTGCTTCCAGGGCCTTGATTTGCTTCTCCTTCAGATTACTGGTTGGCCAGTCACTGATTGGATCTTCGATGATAGGCATGTCTCCCGCGGACGCTGCCTTTTCGGTCGTCATGACCTCCTTCATGGCTTCCGCTTTCCTCTTTGCGCCTTTGCTTCGGCTGGATCCTTCACCACCGGCCATTGGGGTCTTTTGAGACTTGGTGTGGATTGGATCTAGGTTGGGGAGGATGCGGAAGATTTTGCGCGATCTCTGGATTGCAAGTAGAAAAACTGTCGCAAACCCTAGATCTGTTTCCAAAAGGCGTGCGGATACGAAGGGTCGCGGACGGTTTATATTGGCTTTTCGAAGCGTTACTTCGGTAATTTTCAATTTTGGTCCTTTCTTGATCCTATATTTGAATTCGTTCAAATTTAGGCTCGGGGGCTGTGGACATATCTTCAGGAAATATTTTTCTGAGAATTTTCGGCTTCAATTGATAAATTTATGAGGAATTCTAAAAGAATTCGGGTTTCTTCGGAAATTGATTCTCTTTTGGTTCGGACTTCGAAAGAGCCTCGAATTTCTTTTTCAAAGATAAACGAGGCTCGGGGGCTGCCCAATTGGGCGCACCTAGTCGGTGCGCACCAATCCGAACTTCGAGAAGATTTTATGAGCACATCATTACCTATTGAACAGCATGGTTGCAACTTCCAAGAGCAAAGAACCCTGTGGGTCTCAAAGAACCCTGGCGGATTTCAAAAGAACTCTGGAGGATTTCAAAGAACTCTGTACTTTCAACAAGGCTGTTCTTCAGGAGATAAGGTGCTCGGGGGCTTGTGGGTGTAGAGTCCTGACGGACTAAACAACCCTGGCGGCCCATCCTATGGGCCGGCCCACGTACAAGACTTGACGCACAAGACAAGGATTAGTCCTAGTTGGTTTGGATAGATTGTATCAGGGAATTAGAGATTAACTTGTAAAAGTCTCCTAGTCCTATACGGTCCCATGTAACCCTGCCCTCCGAACTATATAAGGGGAGGCAGGGACCCCCTTCAAAACATCAGATTAATACAAGATACACCATACAGGACGTATGGTATTACGCTCCGGCGACCCGAACATGTCTAAATCGTCTCTTGTCACCTTCGGCTCTAGATTCTCAACGACTTCTCCCTAAACCCTTCTCTCGGGGCACCCCCTCGAGAACGTTGTCAGCATAATTCACCGACAGAGGCCGATAGATCTATGCATCTCACCTGCTGTCCTGCATGTCCCCGGCCTCGCTGACTCTCCGTTTTCATTGTTTCGAGAGATTCCCTCCCTGGACGCATTATGATATACATACAGGCATACAACTTGCTCTACTAATCTCTGATCACACATACTCCCTCCGTCCATTAAAAAATGATGTTTTAGCGTTTAAAATTTTTCTCATAAAGATTGATGTTTTGGCATGCATATATAACAAATTCGGAATATATATCTTATACATGCATGCTTAAAAGGAAACTGATTTACCTCCTAAAATGGCATTTACCAGGGACACATGCGTCTTTCTTTTCTACTCTTAATTTGTCTGAAAAATCTTAAAACATCATTCTTTAAGGGGCGGAGGGAGTACAGGTCTACAAAACTCGAGAATCATGCATGCGTTCTGGCCTTTCCCGTATCGTTTTTTTTATTTCATTACTACCACTCGATCAGCCGCCCATGGCGCTGGTCCAACATACAAAACCAAGTCAAAGCACTCAGCTTATTTGTGGTAAGCACGTCACGGTAGCCCCCTCTGATGATCTGATCTGATCCAACAAAATTGGTCAACTATACATGCCTAAGCTAAGAACAGCACATTGACATACATGCCTTACGCTTTCCTTCCTTCCTACGTCGAATCCATTTTTCTTCCCCTACCTGTCACTCCGGAACAACACACTGTAATTTTTTCTTTTTTTTAACTGTAGGGAGAACAGTACTCCTTCCTAGTTCCTACCACAACAGAGGTTGATTCTACCATGCCTGAGCTGTTGAAGTAGTATATATACTGCTCGGGATTAATGTTTAACCACCACGAATCCAGGCGTTGAGTTTAGCATGTACTCCGTAGTACTGTGCACATGTTTGGTGCCCACTAGTTCACTACCAAGTAGTATATGCCTACCACAGTGGTCACTCACTCACACACATGCACACAGTGACACTAGCTGACACCAAAATGTCTGTACATGTACAGTGAGTATTTGTACACATGTTTGGTACCACCACGATCATCAGCGCCAGAAACTGCACTATGCACCAGGGTTCACCAAACCGTTGGGAACCGGTCCGGTTTGACCGGTTCCCGCTCAAACCGCCCCGGACCGGTAGCGGTTCAGGGCGGTTTGAACCGGGCAAAATTTAAAATTTTTAAATTTGAATTCAAAAAATGGAAAAATGTCTTAAAAATTCCTAAAAATACTTCAAGGTGCGTGTAATCTGTTGGTGTAAAAAGTTTTCAAATATTTGCTCATTTGGTATTTTTTTCGGCAAATACAAGTTAAATCAAAAAAGAAAAAGAAAAAAAGTGGCCGGCCCATTAAGGCCCATCTTTTTGGACGCAAACCGACCGGCTAACCGCCAAACCGGTCCGGTTAACCGGTCAAACCGAGCGGCTAACCGCTCCAAACCGCAGGATATGTGAATTTGAATTCAAAATTTGAATTTGTCCGGTTTCTAGCCCATTTTTTTTGGACGCAAACCGGCCGGCTAACCGCCAAACCGGTCCGGCTAACCGGTCAAACCGAGCGGCTAACCGCTCCAAACGCCGGATATGTGAATTTGAATTCAAAATTTGAATTTATCTGGTTTCTAGCGGTAACCGGTCAAAGCGGACCGGTAAACCGCTACCGGAGACCGGCGGTTCGAGCAACCGGTTCGAAAAATAAAACCCTGCTCTGCACTCTGCAGGGAGAAAGAAGATTGTTGCATATCGAGCTGCCCTGAATCGGCCTGCCCTACCGCTGCCCATCACCACCGATGGTCCCTTTTGACCCTTTTCACTGTTCGGTCCCAAACAGCCGCACTTCTGCGGGCATGAATGATGCACGCCTGCCAGAGAATCTAGATCACCTTCGCTTCGACGCAACTCCAGCCGAACGGCCATGATCATTCCAAGGTCGTCTATGTACTGTACTAGCTAGCTCGGCAGTGGCGCAACAACAATGATGGAAAAGTGTCTTATGCTCCTCGGCCAATCAACCGTGCAATGTTTTGCAGGGCTGAATGGTGTAAGCGGCAGGCTGTGGCAGTGACAAGGATGGAATTCTATGTTCGCAATTCACATCTATGAGGATAAGTTGTTCTGAATATGCCACTCTAGCACCATACAAATGCCCCAGTTGATCGAGAATTCAGTGTTCAGTCAGTGTCACTTCACTATGGGGCTGTTTGGTTGGGTGGCTTAGGGGCTACCTAGGTTTCCCTAATGCAACCAACACATGTTTGGATGACTGGAGAGACCACAAAGCCAGACTTATAAAGGAGGTTCTTAGCCTGGCTTCCCGGAAACGCAGGGAGAACTCGCATCCGCGAGTGCAGGCTTGCGCTAGCCAGCGAGTGAGTCATGTCACCTCCTCTCCTCTCGCTATGCCTCGTTGCCGCTCCCCTGCGCCGTAGCCGCCGACACCACCTTCCCTGCCGCCGCCGCCGCCGCCACCACCGCCACCACCACCATTCCTTTGCCGCCGCCACCAGCAGCACCCCTTGCATCGCCGCCGCCCCCACCATCCCTTGCACCGTCGCCGCCGCACCATCCCTGCGAGACCTAGGACATGGGGACGGACATGGTGCGGGTCTGATGCGAGCTTCAGCTCACTGAGGCTTCTCATGGCCATGGCGCGGGTCCGATGCGAGCTTCAGCTAGCGGCGAGCTCCCGCTCCCGCGCTGTAGCAGCGGAGGAAGGGACTGCCCCCAAGGAGAATACAATCGAGGGGATGCCGGTGAGCAAGAAGATGAGCAGCGTGACCTCGATTTGGCCTTGGAGAATCTCGATTTGTTGTTTCTTGACCTCGATTTGGCCTTGGAGAATCTCGATTCGTTGTTTGTTGACCTCAATTTGGGCTTGCTGAACATCGATTCACCATGGCCATGGAGCTCGAGCTTCTTCTCTGGAGCTTCTAGTCCACCACCGCGGCCATGGAGCAAGATTTGGGGCGCGAGGACGGCGGTGATGGAGGACGATGGGGCGTCGTCGTCGTGGGTTCATGGTGCTGGTCCGACGCAAGCTCGTGCTAGCACCTGTTGCCGTGGCGGCAGAACGAAGGGAGTGGAGGTGACAGGCTGAACTGCTCACCGCTTGGATAGACGAGGTGATGCTATTCAAGTTAGCCATTCAGGGGCGGACATGGGCCTAGGGCCACTAGGGCCATGGCCCTAGGCGTGGCCCAGGTTGCCTCTTACATGTTTCTCTTTTTTACCATGGTCCAGTAAGCACTTTTTGAAGTGGCCCTAGGTGTTGGCGGCCCATTCTCCATTCCAGCCCATCAAATTGCGCCCGAATCGAAAGGAATCGGCTGTGCCTCCCCATGTCTCGCTTGCTTCTCTCCTCGAGCCCGCCCTTCTTGTCGCTGGCCAACCGTAGATAACGACGGTGGCAGGCTGGCAGCGAGCGGCACACAGCTGTAGCCCGACTGACCGAGCCCAAAGTCCCCTCCTGCCTCCAGGAGATCTGGATCGAAGAATCTGGGATCTCCATTCTCCAACCAAAGGCAGCGAACCAGAGCAGCAAGGCGGGATGGCCAAAGGCGTGGAGCCACGGGCGCTTGCGCTGGCAGTGGCACGGTGGCACCTGGACTTGGAGCTGGAGGGCGGACAACCAGAAGTACGTCAATTTTGATTTCCTCTGCAAGTGCTCACGGCCCCTGATTTCTATGTGAACTCAACAAATTGATTTACAAGATTATTTATTTTGCATATTGTAGAGTCGTACCATGATTACTCAATTCTATTGTTAGACAACTTTTTTTATCAACGGTGCAATGTGAATGGCAATAATCATGATCGTGACTCGTGAGTCGTGACCGTTGAGAGAAGCTGTGAAATTTGTCAAGACAGCCGTGAGACAATTGATTAAATCATCGTGATAGTTGAGCAAGATGTTTTTGCAAGCATTAAAGATGAAGATATCTTAGACCTTTTTCAAAAACCGAGGACACGTGGCAAAAAGCTTTCATTGCCTCAAAATAGTGCAAGTGATAGTTGCACGACGACAAGGATTAACCAAATTGGCACTAGCTAGATATTGCAATAGTTTTCTGTATTTTTTTATGAAGTTTGTGCACATTTAAACTTTGAATTGAGATACTGTATACTTGAAATCATGCTTTTATTGGTTATGTGTGCTATCGCTACTGTTAATATGGACCTGTAGAGTAGTTTTTGTGGTTTAGTTACTTTGACAAGTGGCCCTAGACGTGAAAATCGATTTGGTCCGCCACTGTTAGCCAACGAACCAAACATATCAAAACCAAAGCAGGCTTAACTAAAACGGTCAACCAAACATGATGCAAATGCACTAGTTGGAGCAGGCTTGAGCTACCCTGGCTTAGATTTTAAGCCTGGCTACCATAAGCAGGAGAACCAAACAGACCCTATCTGATCGAGATTGCTTTCTGATCTAGTTGCCCTACTAGGAATTTGAGTTTTCTGAAAATAAGCTACAGGTTGGGAACTGTCCTCACTGTCTGCTTTCCCCTCTCTACCTTTCCCCGTTGCCAACTCGCGCACTGTTTATTTGTCCGGCAATGCTTGCGTTGCTTCCTTTGCAAGCTATGGCTCGAAAAAGAACAGCTCTGCATCTTTCAAGCAAGGAATTTGTGGCTGTAAGCACGAATCCAACCACAAAAGTGGTGCAAAGTTGCTGCAGTATTGTTACTGCCTTTATTACTTTAATGATGCCACAGATTGTGTGGTCCCTACTGATATTTTTCTGTGGTCATTTCTTTTTAGCATTCAGGGAGTACACTGTACAGGCGCCCCCCAGCAGCATGGCAACTGTGCCAACACGCGGTGTTGGATGGATGGGCTCGTCCTAGCTTGCAGTGCCAACGATGCTGTTACGACAGAATGTACAAGCAGCATCGGTGCATGTACACTGCCCGATGCCCCGTCTCTGAAAGAGTCTGTGCATGTAGGTATCACAGTTACTAGTTGGAGACCATCAGGGCGTGACGATTCTCTGTCGTGAAGATCGCGTGTCTCTGCGGCGATTGATCTGTCGCGTTCGAGTGATTTGGCCGCGCCTTTTCCACCCAATCCCTGGAATGGAACGCGGCTTTCTACTACCGCTGAGACTGCCTTTAATTTCCTTGGTAATTTCAGGGATACACAATTGAATCTGATGTATCTGGTACTCACCAAGCTATTTTCAGTTTCAATTTGGATATCATCACGTTTTGTGTGACGGGAAATGTTACACGATGATGCTGTCGACGGGATTCAGCTCATCAGCTGCAACCTCCGCGTACCACACGCACCGGGTACCAAAGTTCTTGGGCAAACCGGATTGTGGTCTGGCAGTCCACAAATGGCACAAACATTTTTTTTTCCGAATCACACAGTACGGACGCAGACGCTCACATACACACACGCACACTTGCCCCTACAAACATACGCACGTAACCTATCTCTATGAGCACCTCGGAAAGACTGAGCCGGTAAATCCTCCAAATTGACAAAGTCACCACAGGCGCCTCGCTATCGACGGGCACGTCGCCTACCACTGAAAGAATAGCGCCGGTTAAATCCTAAAATAAATCCAGGAAAATACGAGTACCAGTGCCGAGTCAAGGACTCGAACCCTGGTGGGCTAGTTCCACCACAAGGAACCTTCGCAAATAGCACAAACACTTTGATGTCCGGGTTTTTCAGAATCCGTTTCCTTATGCAGAGTTCGGAGGGAAAAGTTCGATTCCCGTGAATGTGAAAAGCTCCCAGCCCGTTACCGGTGAGAAATTTGGAATTGTGCCATTCTTAAAAGTGGGCTTCGCCACTTTACCATCATGTAAATGGGTTTCACTATAATGCTATTCTCAAACCATGTCGTACTGCTACAACGCTTTTTCGCCAATTTTCTATCTATTTTGGATTTTTCTCCACCTGTACTGACCAAAATAACCCTGGAGCTCACGGCCTTATCCATCCAATTGTTTCCTCCGCCAGCCTGAGTACCGCACGCCACCCGCCTCGTCTGCCCAGATCTCGCCACCCACAGGCCGTCGCCACCAGGCGCGAACACGACCAAGATCCCCCATCCGGGGCCACCTCCCCAGCCTGCTGCCTCCTCAAACCCTCGCCATTTGCCTATTTATGATGCTGAACTTGCCATGTTTTGCCTTTGCGTCTTTTTTAACAAAAAATGATATGAACATGTCACCTTTTTTCCTCTGCAGCAAATGGAAAAAAGTGATATGAACATTTTACTAATTTTATTTGTTGACAATCATTTTATCAATATAATGGGTGGCTGCCTGTGCAAATGAAAGGGGTGACAACGGTGGCTTACTGGGCACCTAGACAGGGAGAAGCCCCCGGGGGTATTTTGGTCAGTTCAGGTGGAGAAAACCTCAAAATAGATAAGAAATTGGCTA
Source organism: Digitaria exilis (assembly GCA_015342445.1). Lineage (NCBI taxonomy): Eukaryota > Viridiplantae > Streptophyta > Magnoliopsida > Poales > Poaceae > Digitaria > Digitaria exilis. The sequence goes on from JACEFO010002303.1 coordinate 766,601, forward strand.
AAAGGCATTGCAGCGGCTTGACATGGTTTGAGAATGGCATTCTGGCGAAACCCATTTGTGGGATGGCAAAGTGGCGAAGCCTACTTTTTGATAATGGCACAATTCTAAATTTCTCGTTACCGGTTCTTCCTTTACAGTGCTGAAAAGAGACAGAGAGCTGGATGCCAAGCCGATCGAGCTCTCCAAATCTCTCATAACATGGATAGTGAAGCGCTCACATGGCCACCTTTATGGCGGACACTAACCTTCACACGGCTTTTGCATTATCCGGCCAGACAGCAGGCCATCACGTCAATGGGATCCATCTAATCCGCCGAGCCCAATCCATATCTTAACCGAAACGCCATAAATGACGCTTTACTCTGACAGCAGCAGTCTCTGATTTTTCTTTTTAATTACCTGATGATACACAAGTGTGGCACTTCGCTTGAAGCAGAATTTTTTTCTGGATTCCCAGGAGCAGCATGTGCAGCACTTCACACTGCTTGATTCCACGGGATCCGCTTCAAGCGAAATGGACGCACTTGAGCTGCCTCGTAGCCTACATGCCTATGCCGTGTGATCAAGAAGCAAGCACTCATCACATCACATGCATTCATCTCTAATAAGCTCTAGGGTCTAAAGTTAAGCCTAATACATGCTCCGTCACCACCAGCATTTTGTTCGCACTCTCTCCACGTGAGCATCGGAAGAGACAGAGCAGTAATCATGCATGCGAAGCTTCAGCAAAGTTGCCGAGAAGAGCATGTGCTGCTGCGTGCATGGCTTTCTATTTTCTGTGTTGAAAATTGAAACGAGGCCGCCGTACCCGTAACGGTTGCGTGGGCTCTTTCCGGCAGCCGTGTGAAATGGACGTGTGTTCCTCTCGGTTGATCTGGGCATCTGGCTGTATCGCTGCAGATGAATGGATGACGATGGAAATATAGAATGGTGCCTTGTGATGCCATGATTGCGGGAAAGGTGTGACAGGGATTTGCAATTTGCATGGCACACTTGCACTCGGCCGGGCATGTTGCTCTAGGGGTAGAAATCTTGATTGTGATTTCTTGTTTATCATTTGCAAGGAATAAAAAGACAGTAAAACATAGAGGTGCAACAGTAGTTTTTCATTATTTCTTAGCCTCTACCTTGTGTGTTCATAAAGAGTTAGGAAGGTTCATTGTCGTAAGAGTAAAATGCACCTCCGGTCCTTGAACTTGGCTCGAGGTATCATCCTGGTCCTTCAACTCTCAAAATGCATATTTTGGTCCTAAACTTGCTAATCGATGCAACTGAGGTTCAAATTACCATGACCCATATTAAATTAATTACATGGCTGCTGACAATGCGTTGACGTGGCCCCACCGTCTTCTTCCTCAGGCCAAGGCCGAGGTTTGGCAACGACTGCCGGCAGGTCACCCGCACCGGTCGCAGCAGCTAGCGCTCGCCGCACCTGCCGGCCGCTCATCCCTCGCTGCACCCACCCACCCGCTGCTCTGCCCCACTCGCGCCCGCCAGCCACTCTGCCCGGCCACGTCGCCCCCGCGAAGGGTCTGCCCCACCGGCCTGCTGCCCCTGACCCCCGGAACCGTGCCCTGTACGACGCCGTCATGTTCAGCCGGAGCCTGCTCGCCAGCCAGCTCACCAGCTTCCTGTTTCCCATCAGCGGGATCATCGAGTCCTGGTCGCCGGTGCAAATGCAACGCTGGCAATAAATATGAGAGTTTGCATACTTGCAGTACTAATACTGCATTGCCTGAAACGAAGACACCGCATTATGTATGAAGCTGTGACTCTGAGAGTGGAGGACAGAGTGCAGAGGCGGGCCTGACGTGGGAACCCACGTGTCTCTGGTCCACGTCAGCGCAATCAAAGACACATAATCAATTTAATATGGGTCAAGGTGATTTGGACATCAGCTGAACCGATCAGCAAGTCCAGGGACCTAAATGTACATTTTAAGATTTTGAGGACCTGGATGACACCCCATGCCAAGTTCAAGGACCGGTGGTGCATTTTACTCTTCTCGTAACTTCGTTTCCTCGGGTAGCTAGCTCCATTTGTTTTCTCACGAATCCTGCTGGAAATTGGAAAATTCAAATCGGCGACGGACGCACCTTTTGTCCTTGAGTTTTTTTTTTTTGGTCCTTTGTAGTTGCAGACTTGCAGTGCACAGAGCACGCGATAAAAATAAAACAAATCTTAATTCACGTCTCGATGGGCCCCGGTTTCTTTTCCTGCTTAAAATTGGACCAGCCCAGACCTTCTTCACTTCTATTTTTGTTCATTAGCCCATGAACCTTTCTTTTGTCATTGACAGGCCGGCCCATGAAAACCCCTACGCTGCAATAGTGCAATCTAGCGAGCAGTTGCTAAGGCCCACAAGATCCATGAGCCGAACAAAAATGTTGACGCTCGGTTCCTCACACTCGCTGTAATCCAACGAACAAGAAAAATGTTCCACGAGGTATCTCATCCAACTCAGGATTCCATGGCACCCGCCATTGCACACATCCAACTCAGGAGTCCAATTCAAAGAAAATCAAACACAGCATGCATGCAAATTCTATTTATTGTTTTTTAGGCAGTTTTATTTATTGTTTAACGCATCGAGCTTCCCCGCTGCTGTTTTTTTTTTCTGTCCATCGATCGAGAGATCAGATCATGACTACTCAGCAAGACTTACCAACTTAGCAAGATGTACCAAAATCAGAAAGGTATCTCCTGATACCGCCTGTTGCTTTTGCAACACCATATTATATCTATGAAATAAATTGACTCAGCAGAAAATAAATCGGCATCTATTTTTATTATGTATCCCTGTAGCAGTATAGCTCACAATGGATGCACGTGGCAACACAATTAACCTTCCGCAGTAGTTTGAGGTGGGTGGCACTTTCGGTCACACTTGACACAGTTTGCCCTGCATTCCTCATCAGTGAAGAAACATTTTTCAGGTTGCACGCAGCAGTAGCAGGCTTCGCCTTTGTAACAATCTTTGACGCAGTAGTTTGAGGTGGGTGGCACTTTGGGTCACACTTGACATAGTTTGCCCTGCATTCCTCATCAGTGAATAAACATTTTTCAGGTTGCACGCAGCAGTAGCAGGCTTCGCCTTTGTAACAATCTTTGACGCAGTAGTTTGAGGTGGGTGGCACTTTGGGTCACACTTGACATAGTTTGCCCTGCATTCCTCATCAGTGAAGAAACATTTTTCAGGTTGCACGCAGGAGTAGCAGGCTTCGCCTTTGTAACAATCTTTGAAGTTGCAAAACGAGAAATACACTTTGCGCCCATCAATCAAGGTGGAGTTGGCTGTAGTAGCAGTAGTACTTGTGCTGGTAATTAGACCATTGCTAATATTTGGGTAGCTCACTCCTCCAAAATCGCGCGGCTGAGAGCGACCTGCATACATATAAATTGCGATATCTACTATATATTACACGTCCATCCCGTCCGTAGTAGCACATTTAAGGAAACAAATGGATTTCATCAAGGATTTCTTACGTACACCGTGCTGTCAAGGCGAGGCATCCATAGAAGACCATGAGAATTCACACTTACTCCTCTCGCAAACACATTTCCCTATGACAAAAACACTTTCCAACTTTTGCCAATTTCAGGAGAATTACTAAACGAACAAGCAGGGGCAAGCATGCATTCTGTTTATTGTTTTATTATTATACGCATCGACATATACAGGCAAATCCTTGCCACTGCCACGCTTATTCGATCGATCGAGCGTTCAGATCATGGCTACTCGTCACTGAGCGCATCACAGAAAGGGCGGCCATGGACGGTGGTGAGGCCACACTCTGCCTCCGTGACGATGGCGGGTGCGAACTCGGCCTGCGCGTGCCAGCACACCTTCCCCCTGAGCTCCGCGCCCTGGGGTGTGTCTTCCATCATCACACGCAGCGCCTTGCACCGGCACTCCGCCGGGACGGCCTCCAGCTGCCGGCAGCACATCTGCTTCATCACCGCCGGCAGGAGCAGCGGCGCGCCGCCGCAGGTCTGGCTGGCCGCGTACCAGCGGCAGCCTGGCAGCGGGCGGCGCGGAATGGCCTGACCTTCCACGCACGAGCTCGGGGGCTTGTCGGCCATGGCGGCGGCGGCGGCGGCGGCGGCGAGGACCGCCGCGAGCAGGACGGCGGCGGAGAGGAGGAGGTGGTATCTGGAGGATGCCATCCTCTGGATTTCTTGGTTCAGCATGATCACTCTGGATTTCTTGTTCGGTTTGGTCACTGTGGAGTTATATGTGCGCAGGGGGAAAGTTGAAGAGACAAAGCTGCTAAAGTGATTACTTCTGTATGTGCTTTTAAAATTGGGATCTTGAGAAACTGAACTTGGAGGATACCAATGATGACTCAGGTTTGTTAGAGCGGAATTTGGGGTCTGCTGAAACTTTTTTTTTTGGCTTGCTTGGCATCATGTGAAATTAAAGGATTATCATTTTAACCATCGTTTGTCTCCGTATAGTTTTGTCGGGTACGGTACCCTAACTTGGCCCTAAATTACTCGGCAGCAAGGCCCACAAACAAAGTCGGTCTGGCTCTGCAACCCGGCAAAGACCCACCACGCCAACTTCACCACGGTGTCCGTCCCGCTCGAGGGTAGTGAGACCTAGCGAGACCCTCGAGCGGGGATGTCCGTGACGATCGAGCCCAGCCACGCTCAAGGTGGACGGCCACCTTGAGCGGGGACTCCCGCCACGATCGAGGCTCAGCCGCACTCGAGCTTGCCATACCAGGAACAGCGCCCAGGGATCTGCGACCCATCAACTCCGGTCATGATGACGCTCCTCTGCGGTAGGATTCACTGCACCACGCCACCGCCCACGCTACGGATAAGACCCCGGTCAAATCCACCCGACACGGTGGACTTGGATGTAACGCCGCACGGTCAGGACAAATGTGGCAATCTTACTATGTCAACCACTCTGCTTACCTCGAGGACGCCCTCTCCCTCGGAAGGCGACCCTCGAAGGAGATCGTCAAAGTCCAACCCTCGAAGCAGTACGCCGTCACGACCAACCGTCAAGTCGACTCCACAATCATCATGCCGTTAGCAGGGGTAGGAAGGCGCGATTCCCGCCTCCACAGTGCGCGGCATGGACAACACGCCAGCGCTACGTCACTCTAGGACAATAGCACTGCTAAACGCGCTCACCAGTGTACTCAATCTCTCTCTCTTGGGCTATAAAAGGGGGAGGGGAGCCCATGCAAAGAAAAAGGTTTTCAAGTTCAAGCACAACCACACACTCAACACTCAGCCACCATACTCGGGTAGACACTAGGGACTCGGGAGCTCATCTCCCTCTCCCGCTTTGCTTGTAACCCCCTGCTACGAGCAACACGAACTCGGTGCTCCGCACCGCTGCTGGACGTACGGCCCCGTGGCCGGAACCAGGATAAAAAAACTCTTGTCTCTCCGTCCGCCATCGGGGCAGCGAGTGGTTAGCATCGCAATCACTTGTTTGTGCCGGTGTGACCAAATCAGGCACCGACAAGTTTCATCATCTAGTGGCTGATGTGGAAATCTTTAATTTCTTCTACGTTCCACTTTTTTTTTGAGACTTTTCTACGTTCCACCTGGGTATATGCTTCTTCCTCTCATTTGATCTGCACTGCATGCAGTTAAAATTAAAATGAACTTTTAAGTTGTTCAGCCCAAGAGCTACTCAACCCACTCTGCAACCCAACAAGTATAGCCTAGCCCAACCAATACATGATTCAACAAGGCCTTTTTTCATCTATACACTATGTAAAAATTCATTTTTTTCATATTTTAGCAGACTAGCCAAATCATACTCACATACCCCTATTAATATGAACTATTTATTTGTACTCGTTAATATGAATGGATACATTTTCCTTCTTTTTGTAGTTATAAATCTATACCCTAAAGCAGTTCAAATAATTTACAAAGCATGATACTTTGGAGAATTTTAATTTAAATTCTAAAAGATATTTTTACCAAGTTAAACCAGCAGTTAAAATGGGTTCTTTATTATCTATTCAACCGAAATAAAACAGGTGTGATTCTGGGTGAAACACCGTGACACAGTTTGTTGGATGTGGCAATGTATTCCCCTTCTTCAATGAGAAGGAGAGCAAGGCTGTCACCTCGCTCCTCAACCACCTCCCTCCATGTTATTCCCAACACACGTACGTACGTGCACATTCATTCTTGTACACCTTTATTCATTCTCCCCAGCACACCCAAATTACGACCAGCCTAACCCCCATGAAGGAACAATTGAATCGACGGCCAACGCAAATTAAACAAGCAACAAACCCATCACTCTTTGTTGCTACCACACACACAGCTCTATGGATCTAAGGTTTATAAATGACGCACATGGCGATCGATTGATTTGAGCATCCCTACTAAAACAAACAACACACACGCATCAAACTCACGCACGGATGCCATCAATAATCCCACCACCAAATTAATGCAATAAACCATCGTTGGATGGATGGGATCAGTGCTGGATGGCTGGGTTGCAGTAGGAGCCCTTGAGCCAGCCGTCAGCGATGGCTTTGTATGCCGCCTCCGTGAGGTGGATGCCGTCCCAGATGAGGTAGTTGCCGGGATCGGAGCAGGCGGAGGCGCCAGCCATGCCGCACCGTGCCTTGTTGTTGTAGTTGTACTTGCCCTGACCACCGGCGCCGCAGCACACCTTCAGCCCGTACTTGAGACCTGCAAAGAGTGTGTGTGTGTGTCAGTATTAGTAGCTAGTATAATCAGGCTGAGGTTACACTAACGGCATGCCTCGTGATGCGCATACTCTGATCACTAATGACCTTTACTTTGAATGAGGGTAACATGGTGAAGGCATCAAACAGTGCATAGAAAGAAGGGACTGTTACTGATTGTTATGAACATGTGGCATATGTTTATTATATATAGCATTTTATTTTTGCTTTTGGTATATTAGCTAATTATTGAAGACAGCTTGTCACTAGTACTTTTGTATTATCTCTTGTGATTTTGAGAATATGCCACCATGCTTCCACTATATTTTACATCACATCCTTATTATTCCATCATGCATATATATATAGCTGGTTGCCTGGTTGCATATATGATAGTATAATAATGCCAAGTTGTTTAGGAGGAAGGAGGTATTGATTCCCAAATAATTTGGACAAAGGTCATGCATGGTCCCCCAGGGTATAATTGACGCACTGTTTAGGATGGGTCATTGGTGGGCTAAGAATCCAAAGGAAAACAAGCTAAACTATGCATGCACGTAGCTCTCTCTCCTCACATCCATCAGCACGCATGCTTTGGATCTATTCCTGTCAGGGACGCTGACCCGTGGGCCCCGTGGTTTCGCTACCTGCCTCCCATGCTCACATTCCGTGATCGCTGAGACTTCAACCCCCTCACGCCAACTGGATTCGAGCTAGCTAGGACACAAAGCTAAAGGTCTGCTGACCTCAAAAAAAAAAAAGGAGAGGTAGGCTAAAGTTGTGCAAAGGAATGATTTTTATGATCTTTTTTTGCCTTGCTGCACGCTCTGGAACTACTGCAGGGGGGATGTCAGCTAAACTGGAATACCGTTCCTAGTTCCTACTACTCCATCCAGATGAATAGAGACAGAAAATGCACGGGATAGAATCATGTATAAAAATGTTGCTATCCCCTCTAAAAAAAGATGTTGAGAAGAATTAACAGTACTCACCGAAGTTCTGAGGGGCCCTGATCATGTGGACGACCTGGGAATAGAAATCGGCGTACATTATCCTGGCATGAGGGTAAGTCCTCTGCAAGCTGGCGAGGCTGCGTCGAAGCAGGGAGTTGTGATACGACGAGAGGCCATTGTAGCTCTTGAGGCAGCCATCGCCGTCGTAATCGCCGCCATTGGAGGTGCCATAGAGGGTGAGGTAGATAGGGAAGCATCCAATGGGCAACACTCCAGGCACCACCACATCAACCGCCCCTGCCCTGACGATGGTCTCGAGGCCACGGATGAGCTTGCTGACCACCCTCGGCACGTACCCTCTCACCTCGGCCATGGACCGGCCGGAGAAGAGCGCCGCGTTGTAGTCGTTGCCGCCGAACTCGCCGACGACGAACAGGGACTTGGACAGGTAGCTCTTGCAGTCGCTGCCGCACACGGAGGGGAGGAGCTGACGGAACCACTGGATTTGGGTGTCCAGTGGGCCGTTGTTCCAGATCTTGTCGCTGAGCCCGATTGAGCTGAAGAAGTCGGCGCTCATGGTTGTGGCGCCGATGATTGCCATGTTGGCTCCCTTCTTGAAATCGCCTCCCGCCTTCGACGCCGGCAGCAGCGGCAGCCCAAAGTGCTCGGCTGCATATATACATATATATTTATATATGTGCACAGAGTGTTCGTTCCATCAGAAGAATTCAAACTACATCGACAAGACGACGACACGGTGGCCATGGCGATCGAAATGAAGTGTGTATGTAAGGTACGTACCGAGGAAGTCGACGATGACGCGGCCGTCGGAGCAGCGGCCGGTGGGGCGGCCGAAGAAGGTCTCGCCGTAAGGTGACTGGCCGGTGGTGAGCCACGACGGGCAGCCGCCGACGCAGAGGTTGCCTGTGTCGGAGATGGAGTCGCCGAAGCTCCAGATGGCGTTGTACCTCTGCGCCGCCGCGCCCTGCGGCCGGAGCGCGCATGCCACCACCACCAGCAGCCCCAGCTCCGCCGCTCTCACGCCGCCGGTTGCCATCCTGCTATATCGAGATCCTAGGAGGCAGAGTACTCTGAGCTGCTCGATCAATCAATCAGAATTAAAGTAGAAGCACGGTGGCGAGCGGCGACGCGGCGCGACCCGTGTCCGTGCGGTGCGGCCATGTGGACGGCCGGACAGAGGGGATTTATAGGGGCTCGACGAGACGGCGGTTGGGGCGTCATGTCCCGGCACGCTAGCTGCTGATGCTGTACTATTATACGTGCATGCTTCCATTTTAATTTCCTCTAATTCACCTCATCAGGTAATTATATATATCACATTTTTTTAAAAACAAAAAAGTTTCGGTACAGATTTTTCGAAGTCACTTGACCAGTTTCACTGGAGCATGGATTGTTTGAAGTGTTTGATCCGAAAGTATGGAGTGATTAAGAAATGATACTTGATGGAATCTTCAAGGTTGAGGCGACAATGGATTGTTTTGTTGAGCAATGAAGTCATGATATGCGCATGATATATCGAACAAAGCAGATCAGGCCTGGTCTCCGATCCGTCCAGTCCAGGCCGTTCATCGTCTCTAGAGACGCTAGAGAGGACTGTACGTTTGGATTGGCGAAAGCAACGTCAAGGTGCCGTGAGAGATGGAACTCGACACGTTTTCCAGCCTATATATGAATGCATCCAGGGGTGAGTCAGATTAAAGGTGATGAGAGTAGTTGGTGACTCACTGTTCCATGTGTTTCTTTCGTTTGGACTTACTAATCCCTATAATTTGCTATGCCATGCATACTCCTCGTGATCCAATCTCCAAAGTTCCGATCAAACACACACATGGCCTGATCGATATTTCCGTGTTGACGAGGCCACGTCTCTGATGGACTGCTGCTAGAAGTTGCAATTCACATCGCTGTTCGTGTACAGAGGCATGACAGGTATATAAAGGAAAATGGCCTCCACCCTGTGCCAGCCCGTTTTTGGATAAGGGCGGACTTCGATTCAGGGGTCACGGCGTCAACAGATTTTCAGCATGGACGGGAAAATAATGCATGCATGCTGCTTCAAAGTATTTTGTTTACTTTCTTTTTCCCAAAAAAATAAGAGCATGCATATTCTTTTTTGTGATCGAGACACAGTAATCCGTATGCGGTTGGGAAAGGGGATAAATGTTAGCATGTTTTTTCGTCCTCAAGTGGAGCTTTTCTTTTCCAGATTTCTGTGTGTCCAAGTCCAAAAAGAGTTGGTGGAGAGATAGCATAAAAGAAATTAAAGTTGGAGGCAAAGTACGCCCAAAACAAAGCGAGTAGCAGCTTGGGCTATTGCTATGATGAAACAAAACAGCCTAGCGTAGATTGCGTGCTCCCCTGGAGAGTAGGAAATAGACAAGCCGCTGAGGGCCGGAATTTTAGTGTTTCTTATTGTGAAACTATTTTAAACTCCTTCAGCTTACTGCTTTTGTTAGACCGTTAGAGCTGCTACAACAATCCAGAGAACAGAGCATCTGCAAGAGCTTTGTTCCATTTCTGAAGCAGTACAGTCCACGAGTCAGTACCGCAGAACCTTCCCTGCAATCCCCTCCCTGTCGCCACATGCAAATAACCCAAGTCGCATATACTTTAACAAATGCCCATGAACGCATGCATCCAATTATTTTCATCTAAACACATGCATGCATGTACTACATATCAGCACACATGGTGGACTAGTGTCCAGCATGGACATGAAGATACAGAACAAAATACTGGAGCGATAGGCGATAGGGTGACCTCAATCTGTTTGCCTATTTTGAGTTGAATCGTCAGCTGCAAGTTCACATCACAGCTTTTATCACCTTTCTTCACCTAGAGATTGCCCGTGCGCCAGTGTTTGGCATAGTGGTGTGGTTCACAGACCTTTAATTTCCATGCATATGTTCTTGCCTTCATGGACCAAAAGTTTGTTGGCAAATACTAGTAAGCAGCCTGATCACTTTGTTCCCCGACGAAATGTATGCACAGTAGCTAGTAGGGGAATAAAGGCCACTCATCACAGATACATCTCCTATCTTCAATAAATTGAAAATGTGCGTGAAACTATGTTATCATGAGCTTCATTAATAGGGAAATCAGATCATGCTAATTGGGAACGCTTTATCATGCATCCAATTTATATGCCAAGAGCTAAGAATTTTAGTGCATGCCAACTTTTTAAGAGAAAAAAAGGATAAACTTCTTTTAGAATTACTATGTATGAAGCTTGAAGGGCACAGTGTTTTAGTAGTGTGCTACCGTGCCCTCCCCTTTTGCAAAACTTGCCACTCAAATCAGGCCCAAAATCAGTTAGTTAGGCCAAAAGAGGATCAAACCTAAACGTTCAGTTATTTGCTGACAACAACATGCGAACAGCCACTGATACTTCACCAACTGGTGGATGACCAAGGCACTGTACCAGTCTAAGCTTGGACATACCCCTTGTCAGGGCTCTCTTTCCTTGGGTAGCTTCACGATTCGTCTTCTCCTTTTCTGCAGTGACCAGCTCTCCGAGGTTCTCTGTGCTTGCTGTGATCTGTAATTTGGTCCCCTCACGTTGCTTGGAACCTAGACTAGAGCACTTGAGCATGCATGGGTGAACATGTTCTTTCCTTTGTTCTCTCATATGTCTCCGTGTGTGTCTTTCTCGTTGGAGATTCTAATCTTGTGCGAGCATGCCACTGTGTGCTAGCATGATCTTTAGTGATCCCTTGGAGCATTTCAAAGCTAGCTAGGAGCCACGTTTGGTCCTTGGTTGCTCAAGCATCAACTCAGGGTCATGTAGAGCCGTAGGTAGCCATTGTTCCTTACAAAATTGCGGAGAAATTAAGCTAGTTTTCTTGCAGATCCCAAGGTTCTCTGCTCTGACCTCTGATCTTTATAAGAAATAATATTGCTAGTAGTAGACATTCATGCTTTTGTGAAACAGAGAGCTTGATTATCCATTTATCCCCTCTAAGATGCCGGTAGATGTCTCTCTTCTTTGTCTCGTAGTTTTTTTTTTACAATGGAAATCAATATTTTCCGCCTCTGCGGTTCCGACACAGCGTTTGAAGTTTAAGCTTAATACATTTCTTCAGCTCCCTGGCTGAGATCAAAGGAACAAAAATCAAGAACAAAGTCTATTATTGAATTTCCATCCGCCTCTTGCGAAGACCTCCATGGCAATGATCTCCATAGCAAGGCTCGCCGAATGAAGCTTTTCCTTTGTCCCATCACGCTGCAACAAAGCCCAAAATCGGAGCCAGGATGTCCCCCTGAAAACAACCTGCATAAAGTAAGTATAGTTGACATTATCAAAAATTACATCATTCCGACAACGCCATATAGCCCAACATAAGGTTGGCGCCCCCACTAAAATATATTTCCTCTCATCTAGATTTATTCCCGCTAACCAACTCCCCAACATATGGGTTACAGAGCGAGGACATGATAATCCAGTAGCCATGGTGACAATCCGCCAAATATTTTTCGCATTTTGGCAATCAAAGAACAAATGTTTGATTGTCTCATTGCAATTGCAGAAACAACACTTTTGGCTTCCACTCCAATTACGTTTTGTAAGATTACCTTTAGTGAGAATTACACCTTTTTTTAAGGTACAAGGATAATGCATGCAATGCATGGCTCGGTCGCTCCATCCAATGACCCAATCAGTGCAACCATGGACACTTGACGTCAAGAACCCCACGCAACCCAGCCATCAAGTCCAAATCTTAGGTTCCTATTGCAGGTTCATGCACGGATGTCATTTGGCCATGTGATGAAGAAAGCGGAAGGAGCTGGCCAAGAAAGAAAACAACTTGGACGCTGACACCTCCAGCTCCAGGATCAGACCATGCACGGGCACATGCTTTGCAAACGTTTCATGGATGGATATATTATTCCGCCGCCGGCCGGTGAGCATCCGGGCAGCCACTCCGGCGTCTCCTTCTGCGCTTGTGCCTTTGCAGAGGCTGAGAGGCAGAGTCCTACACGGCAGCCAACCCTCCGGCTGGTTCCTGCACGAGAACTTGAGAAGGACAAGCCGGAGTCCACGACGTGAGCTGTAGGCACACATGCAGCTTCAGTCCCGAGGGATCGGATCGGAGATTCGGAGGGACTCCATGATCAAGGACTGCAGCTCCCTGCACACGGAGAAATGGTACATTCATGATCTGCAGTCTGCTGAAACATGGTTTGTGCTTTCCAACTGATATGATCCGATCCTCTGCTTCAAGATAGCTGTACAAGAGAGTGGATAGTGAGAGTTCAAAAGCCTGCATCATCAGACACTGTTGTCATGATGGTAAGGTGGCGGCTAGGGAAAGGTCATTGGATCATCAGGGAATAAAAGCCTTTGGCTAAAGCCTAAAAGGCCGCCTCAACTCTGCAACTGAAAGCCAACCTGAAAGCCATCGCCCCAACTGGAGAAACAGGCATCAATCAAAGCCATGGACATGCACAGCTGGTTAGGTGGCTCTTCATCTTGTGGTCATCAAGGAAGAATCGTTAGGGAAAAATTGTTTGCTTAACAGAATTTTAGTTATAATGAGTTCGATTGGTCGGAGAATCGTGAGCTTCAGGATTGAGAATAAAGCTTGGACAAGCTGGTACACTCATTGGCTCACGCATAGAATAGGGTGGATTTTTGCACTTTAGGCTTATTTCAATTGGAGTTTTATTACCATTCCTGAATTATTTGTGATGATGTGACAAAAAGGAAAATACAATTGCACATGCAAATTAAACTCTTCCCAACACCCTTATCCCTTCGATGGGTTATCTATCAAACAAAAGAAAAAACAGTTTACCATCAACCAATGCAGGTATACTTAAGTGGCATTTTTAGATGAGAAATCATCCTCGCCAATTCTTAGACGTACGGCTGACCTGGCACCACGCAGGTTAAAATTGCCATCGAAACCGCAAAATGTAAAACCCAACGATTTTGAATAGGTGAGAGGGAACCGATTCTTTGTATTTCCGCTGGTGTAGGAAAATCGGATTCATAGCATATATAGTTGAGGGGTCCAGTGAACCTTTGCAATTGTGTGCCACGTTATGCAATTGTTGTGCAGGGCCTAGTTTTTTTTTTTAAGAAACCAGCAGGGAAGTTATCTATCTTTTTTATTTTATTTTATATAAAGGATAATATTTACAAGTTACAAGGCCTCAACCCAAGAGAAAATAAATATAATCATAGGAAAATACTCAACCAAATATTGATTTTGTCCTTAATATGCAGTTTGACCCTTGGGGTTAACCGCATGCATACACCATCAAGCATCTTCTCCAGCTAGCAAAAGATAAAGAGGCAGCATCAAAGATAATACTATTTCGGTGAGTCCACAAAGCCCACGTTGTCATGATGATGATTTCTCTGAAAATGACTTATCCAAATATTCCCCTTGCACGAAGGAACATAATCTAAAACTCCAAAGATTGTAACAGCATATTTGAAGATCCTTTTTTTTCAATGTTTTTGGCAAACCTCCATATATATGAAAGGTACATATATCCAGAGGAAATTCAGAAATTGTAGAAAGTGTTAATACGATGAATTTATCCGATGGGGTTGTTTATTTATACTAGTATACTTGTTAAGTTTTGGTATTTGCCAATGGCCGCCCAAATATGCACAAACTTTTTTTATAGAAGGTAATGGAGGAATAAGAAGCAACGTTGGAGGTACTGTGCTATATACCACCTTATATTATCCAGCCTACCAAAAAGATCACATTGAAAGGAACAATCTCATAGGAATATCACGGGAGTCCATAGGAATTATCTGCTCCTTCCCAGACTGCGCCTACGCAGGGTGAACCAAAATTGCGCCTACGCAGGGTGATTGGATTGGAACTTGCAGCTGCATCACCCTCTGCTCTGTGCTCTGTTTGTGCTACAGGCGCTTGAGATCCCCTGACCCGTGTTGCAATTTGCAAAGCTGCCCAAATTCAGCCGTAGCTAGCCGCCGCTGGGTTCCACACTTGGGTCAGCAGGAATAATTGGTGGCACAAGCCGCCAACACCAATTTGTGACAGATTAGCTGCCTTTGGTGGCTATGTTCCTGCCTATGAACTTCCGCGGAAATGAAATCAGCAATGGAAGAACTGTGTGCTGATCACCATGAAAAATTGAAAAGTACGATAGTATAGAAGAAAAAAGAGTCATTTACAAGCAACAGGCACGAGAATAAAATCAATCAATCCATCACATAGTCAAATCAAGCTAAGAGGAAACAGAAGAACATGCGCATCGATCGGTGGCCACAACTCGATCACGACCCAATTCCCATCGCATATAAACCATCCTCGTGACTCCCCATCGTAATCTACGGTGTACATGGAGAGGAATATATGGAAGGCTGCATGCGCTAGCAGGGGATCTTGGAGGTGAACCAGGTCATGACGTGCAGCGGCGCCTTGATGAGCTCCACCGCCGCCTCCAGCACCAGCGTCACGCACAGGCAGCAGGGGCAGATGCACGAGATGGGCAGCCTGCACGCACGGCGCGGGGGTTAATTGGCATCTTGATTCATCCATCAATTCTCCGCGGAGAATTCACATGCATGCATATGGAAGCAAAGTGGACGAGTAAATTAAAAGCAGAGTAGAGACGGGTACCCGATGATCCAGATGATGGCGCCGACGATGGAGACGAGGACGGCGAGCAGCGCGAAGGGCAGGCCCAGCAGCCACCCCAGCGGATGGCACTCGCCGCCTTCGCCGTCGCCGCAGCAGCAGCACATCGCCGCCGGCCGCTCTTCCTCTCTCCGGATTTCCTCCCCGCCCACTTCCCCTTGTGTCCTTCTACTAGGCTTGCTTGATTAGTTGGGTGATCGATTCCTTCTAATTCCTTGGATGGCGATCTAAATCTGCCAGGGTGGTCGCTTTTTAGCTTGTTGATGAGCCGCGCGTGCTATTGGAAAGCGTGAGTGGGATGGAACCGTTTCCATGTCGCTTTCAGTCAGCACTTCAGTGTCAACGAACTGGACGGTCCCTGCCTTTCCATTGACTGATTTTCATGCCAAATTGCCAATGAAACAAATGACTGGCGGCTAAAGAAACAATTGGGAAAGGCGTAGAATAACCTTTTTTGTGTGAGGTAAACTGCTGCTAGATGATCCTTTGGCACTCACAGGATTCAGTTTCAACTTTCAAGAACGAATGAAAATAAGACGCGGTAAGCCTTAGCTTTCATCTGTAGTGTGAGCCGTCCCCTTCTTGCTCACACAGAACAGCGGTGAAATCCCCTTGCAAGAAAAAAAAAAGTGTTGCTCTTGACTCTAACCAATCGCCGACGAAGATGACTTGCGTCTCCGCCGGAGAGTTTTCATGTTTCCAGCCATCAGAGAATAAGGGACCGTGGAATAGAAATTATCAGCTTTTCTAATAGTTTGTAGTACATTTCTTTTTGCCACAAAGTGCAGTGGCCCTCCTCTTCCAGTCCACCAGGTGGTCATTGCCCCAATTAAGATGGGGCAAATGGCCAGTATTATTTGGTGTCTGCTATACATAACAATACAATTCACACCTATAGTGGAATGTACAAGACTGACTTTGGTAACTTTCCCAGCCAACATGTGGAGTGAAAGATCATTCTACAGCCAAACAAACAAACAAAGGCCCTGAACCAAACAACCCCTAACAGTTTAATTATGAACATCAGGGTTTGGTCTCATCAGTGCCAGCGTTGGGTGCATATTTGGGTCTGGGAAGTTCGACAAATGATGGTTGCCTCTGAAAGATGACTGCCGCTGCACGGGTCAATATGTGCGCGGTTAGGCCCCAGATCACAAACTTTTTGTCATCTGCCTCGTAGTCGAAAAACTGGACAGGAATATCTAGGCCCATCCAATTCATTTGTTTTGTTCTCCGGTGGTCATCCTGTTGATGCAATACAAGTAGAAAACTGAATGATGCAATGATCTTACTCACCATCTGAATAATCTATATGAGCCAAAAAAAAAAAACATTCGAAGTAGTTACATTGAAGTGAATAGTAGAAAAACAGGTACCTTCAGAAACATCTCCAGTGGTGCGTCAAAGATGTCCTCGACTTCATCTTTGTTTAAGACAGGCTTGAATGATGCTTTATCCGGAAGCATACCAATTACAGGAACAACACTGAGGCCATTCTGCACAAGGAAGTCTGCAAAATAAGTTCAGGCCAGTCTACACTTCCATTGAATCAGTTGAAAGCATGTTCTATATCATAAATATAGAAAACTATAAATTCAAAACATATCGGTATCCATGTAGCAATTTATGCTTCATTTTTTAATGTTTGATTGAAAATACTTCCTTCTACCGATTCCAAAAATTTGAAGCCAAGGTATGAGCTATAGATCACAATTACTTCCTTCAGTCATGAAAACACACAAAAGTTAGTTCATTTCCTCTGTACAAACATCATGTTTTCTTGAATTGAGTACTGTATTTTTTTTTATCTATGGGGCCATTGACATGGGTTCTAGCCAAAGAGGCAGAATGAATAAATATATGATGCACAGTCAATGGAGGAACCCACATGAAGCATTTGAAATTAAGCAGACCCTAGGAAGAAATAGAAAATTCTAGTCCACTGCAAGTCCATCCATAACCAGATCAACAGATTTGGTATTTTTTAAAAACAAATTAATAGAAGTTTAGCACACCACTTTTCCATCTGTTCGCAGAAGTTCGATAACAGATTGTCAATCCATATGATTTTCGGAAGTGTTTGCAAAGAGAAATATAAGGGCTTCAAAACTTGTACATTTTTACACCGCAAAAATAGCTCTGAGATGGAATTTTCAGATTCGTTTTAAAATTTTAGCTAATAGGTTCAAATTATCATTTTTTGTAACATTAACAAACTATCATACTTCAAGTTACAAATTTTCAATAGAAAATACCCTAATTTTTCTCATAACAAAGGTCAACAGATATAGTCTCATCAACCAGTAATGTTGTACATAATAACACGTATAGGAAAATGTCAATCAAGTGGAAGGGGGTTTAGACTCAGTAAATCCAGTGGCTAACGTATATGCAAGTTTTGGGAGATAAGCATTTGGTTTGTATATTTTGGGGTCCAAGTGATACAAATTTAAGAGTTCAGGAGTGGGCAATGGGTGGTTTTCTCCTCAAGGTTTCCCTGTTCTCCTAATGGTTGATTTGATATATATTGCCCTGATTTGCAATACATTGACAGAAAATACCGAAAGGGAAAGATATCAAAACCAATAGGAATATTGTTAAAGAGTTTTTTTTTTGGAAAGGCCATACTTATCTAGATTTATTATTCTCTACAGGCATCACGGCCAAGCATTTAACATTGATTGTCACATTGGCCATAGTTGTGGCATCGATCGTTAACAGCAAATCCAGAAAATAATCATGAGCAGAGTAGTCATAGCCCAGCGTGAAGGAATTCAAATTGTTGTGATCGAAGCTATTTTGTTCCCTTGTATTAAAAAATGGTATTTAATTCACACATCTCAAACCCCATTACCCCAGTGCTTGAAAGATGCAACATCATGATCTCCTATTGTGGCACAGCATTTATATTTCTGGGGCTTTCCGACACAATGCCCCACCATTCCAATACTTTAGAATGGAAAAGATAGCTCGATTTTGATACACACAGAGTGCACTACTGATCTATTACGCGATTCTTCATCATCAAGAATTGGTTGTAATAGCACTGCTACCAAAGAAGGAAGGGGCGGCTGCAATCAGTGACTACCGGCCAATAAGCTTAATGCACAGCGTGGCAAAAGTCCTGGGGAAAGTTCTGGCCAACCGGTTAGCGCCACACCTAGATGGACTGGTTTCTCATTGTCAGAGTGCATTCATCAAAGGGCGATGCATCCAAGATAGTTTTCAGTTTGTGCATGGAGCTGTACAGCATTTCCACAACTCAAAAACACCGATGCTGTTGCTCAAGCTGGATATTGCAAAGGCCTTCGACAGTGTACGATGGGAATACCTACTGGAGGTCATGGATCGGCTTGGCTTCGGACAACGTTGGCGGGACATAATTGCACTTGCATGGGCAACTACAACATCCCGCATCCTTCTCAACGGAGAGCCAGGCACACCAATCCAACACCGTCGGGGATTACGACAGGGCGACCCACTCTCGCCAATGCTGTTCATCTTGGCCATGGACCCCTTACAGCAACTTCTCCACCAAGCAACAAGGGAAGGATTACTCACGCCCATTGGCGCCAGCCCAATCAAAATGCGCACCAGCCTCTACGCCGATGATGCAGCCCTGTTTGTGCGGCCAATTGCAGCTGACATTGCCAATCTTCAACAGATCCTGCAACATTTTGGGGAGGCGACAGGACTGTGTACCAATTTCAAATCAGAGGTGTTCCCAATTCGATGCGAGGGTATTGATGTGCCTTCTATTCTTGGTGGCCTGCCGGCCAAGCAGGGGCAACTACCGTGCACCTACCTCGGCCTGCCGTTGCGCACCGGTCGACTGCATCGGAGTGACGAGCAAGCCATCGTCGATAGGGTCGCGGCCAGGCTACTCGGCTGGAAGGGGAGACTGCTGACCAAGGCAGGGCGCCTCACACTGGTAAAGGCCGTCCTCTCTTCAATCCCCACCTATTACATGACTGTTTTTCGCCTTTCTAAATGGGCGATCAAACGCATCGACAAAATACGGCGGAATTTTCTTTGGAAAGGCTCTGAGGAAGCAAGGGGAGGACACTGTCTGGTTAATTGGAGGCGGGTTCAACGGCCCAAGCAGCTCGGTGGTCTTGCAATCCATGAACTCACTGCTTTAAACCGTGCTCTCCGCATTCGATGGCAGTGGCTGAAATGGAAAGACATCAATAAGCCATGGTCCGAGCTGCCAATCCGACACACACCAGCAGAGGTTGAATTATTCAGGACATGTACCTCTATTTCACTTGGCAACGGACAGCGAGCTACCTTCTGGCACGACCGTTGGTTGAACAGGGTCAGCCCAATGCAGATCGCGCCAGCCCTGCATAAACTTGCCTGGAGGAAGAACGAGTCCGTTGCCACTGCCCTCACCAATGGCCAGTGGAAGCGAGGACTACGACTCCTGTCCACCACAGAGGAGGTTAACCAGTATATAGAGCTTTGGAGTCTACTGCAAGAAGTACAACTTGGTGAACAACCGGACGACATATCGTGGAGATTCTCAGCTAATGGCACCTACTCATCAAGCTCAGCATATAGAATTCAGTTTGTTGCTGCTTTCCCTGACCATGACTGGCAGAGATTATGGAAAATCAAAGCGGAAAACAAATGCAAGTTCTTTGGATGGTTGATCCTACAAAACAAACTGTGGACTGCTGATCGTATACTCAAGAATGGAGCCCAAGCCAATGCAATTTGTACCTTGTGCCGATCCACGCCTGAATCGGCAGTGCACATGATGGCTGGTTGCTCTTACTCCATACAGGTCTGGACCTCCTCTGCTTCCATGGGAATCATCCTGCAGCAATTACCGCAAACAAGCTACAGAAGCCTCAAACGATGGTGGACAGCCATGATTGGAGACACTGGAACACAGGCATCTCAGCAGCGAGAGCAGATAGTCACCTACATCGCCTGGAATATTTGGAAGGAACGTTGCCGCCGGGTGTTCGACAACAAGGCAATGAATCCATCACAGCTAGTGCTCCTCATCAAGCAAGACATTCAAAATTGGCGCACGGCGAATGATTTTTGGGAGGAGTAGCATACACTTTTTTCTTCTACTTGGTGTATTTTTTGTTTTCACCTTTTTGGCTTAGGCCTGTCTTTTTGTACTTTTAGACTCTATGCTCTCGATCTAAAATGAAAGGCAGAGCACCTGCCATTACGCTAAAAAAAAAAGAATTGGTTGTAAAATCCAGCTTTTGTTGCGTAGGTTTTATATCATAGCAGAAAAACAAGTTGATTTACCTTGGACAGGAAGGGCTCGAGAACAGTCACAACAGAGACAATCGCCGGATCCAACCCAATCTCCTCCTTCGCCTCCCGCAGAGCCGTGGTCTCCACGTCCTCGTCCCCCTCCTCCACCTTCCCTCCGGGTAACGACACCTCCCCTGACAATTTTCAAGAAATTCAAGAACTCTAAGAACGAATTGGCCAACAAAAGCTCCAGATTTGGCCAATAAAGCAAGAAACACAGCGTCCTCCTACCAGAGTGGGAGTTGAGGGTGGAAGCGCGCTTGGTGAGGAGGACCCGGGGCCCGCCGCTGGGGTCCTCGAAGAGGCAGACGAGCACGGCGGCGTGGACCTTGGAGGAGGCCGGGCGCGGGGTTTTCGCGGGGACAGCGTCAGCGGCGGCGGCGGCGGCGGCAGGGGCGCCCACTGAGGAGAGCTCGCCGGAAGAGGAGGAGGCGGCGGCTAGATGGCGTGTGAGATGGATCAACCGTCTGGAGGGAGAGGAAGATGAGGAGGAGGCCATGGCAATGTGAGTGGAGGTGAAGAGGCGGGTAAGGAGTGGCCTCATGGCTGCGACGGTGATAACGGCGCGGCGGTGGCGATACCGAGGTGGGGCTTGGAGAGGTCGCCGCCGTCCGGCGTCCCAAGGATTGAGACCAACCAACTGCTGACGCCCTTCGCGTCAAAGAACTACCAACTACCCAATCAAAGCGCTCTACTTGTAGCTCCCGGGGTAATCGCCAGATAACATAACAAGTTTATTTTTGTCTATTTAACCCGGCAGACTTCATATCGACACATTTTACTCAATTACGAGGATGCTTCGGCCGCTATAGAGTATGGAAAACCACTCCATCCGATTTTTCCGGAAAAAAATTCTATGGGGACGGTCCCCTCTCCATGAGGACCCTTCCTGGATGACGCCGCGAGGACACGGAAGCAATCGACGCTTCCTATATCGAAGCTCATGACCAGGGCTGCTCAGCTCGGCTCTGCTCTCAACGTCTGTGGCTGCCCAGGATTCAGGGACGCCTCGACCTGGACTTGTCGCAACGGATGGCTACGGCTTACCGGCCGATCACCTGATTCTTCCCTGGCCCCGTCGAGTGCCGGCGCGCGACGGCGGAGGGCGCGACTTTGATGAACATCCTCTGTGAGTCCCAGTTGCTTTCTTCTGGATTCTTCCTTAGTTGAGTGAAGCGATTGCGGCGGATCAAGGAGGACACGACGTTGATATTCCGCAAAGCAGTTGAGTGAAGCGAATGCGGCGGATCAAGGCAGCGGCGGCGTGGGACGACGATGTGCAAGCAGCTGAGTCGGGTACCCTGTAGTCCGCAAGGAAGCCGACGAGGAGCCGATAGGCATGAGCGGAGCCGCAGCATGGAGAGAGCCGAGCCTAACAGAGTTTGCGATCATCGGTAGGAGCGTTGATTTTCTCCGATGGCCACGCGGCATTCATCCGAGGAGGGTCCTCACGGGAAGGGCTATGGGGACCGTCCCCATGTAATTTTTCTCCGATTTTTCCCAGTATTTCACCGCATCACTCTCAACGCTGATATTATTTCGCTCTCACCAATAAACATGGACCACTTGAATTATGTCGCGGGAAGCAGTTTCGCATGGTTTCCAACGCATGCTACGCAAATAATCCTTATTTCTATTTGGCTAGTCCAGTTTGTTCTTCTTTTAAGCACAATTAACCACTACTCTATCATTCAAACTATGGGCGCCGAAGTTCAACGTGTATCGAACACACTGTGGTTGTTTCACATATGCTCAACTCTAAAAATTTGGATATATGTTGTATACCTCTAAATAATTTTAGAGCTAGAGTTATGAATACATACCCGCAAAAAAAAAAGAGCTATGAATACATGAAAAGTTTTTCATAGAGCAAATTTGTTGTTAGATTAATTAAACATATATTTAGATTACTTTAATTGCATACATACTCAGAATTCTATACACAATCTTGTGCCAAATATGACCTTATTTTGTTGGATTTTTATTAAACTCAAATTTTCTCCCCGAGCTAAGATCACCATGGTTCTTTGTTTCTTTTGGTCTCGGCGCTTCATAAAATATACTAAGAAAGAAGAAAACAAAGCAAAATAGGTACAAGCTGGGTGAATGAAGATCCAATAGGCACATAATAACTTAAAGAGTTTACATGTGTTGAACGATATGATGTTTTAAGCCTTCTCTTCTTTATTTTTTTTTTTTTGGGGGAAAGCCTTCTCTTCTTTCTTTGTTGTCTATTTCTTCCCGATGATCGTCCTACCATCAGCTATTTGCTTACAGTTTTGGCAGGTATTAGGTGCTATTTCCAAAATTTATTGCAAAATTTCGGCCAAAAACCAGCGTACCAGAATTTCGACCCAAAACTAGTCCTCCGGTATTTTTCCTTCGAACAAAATCCAAAACACTATTTTAAATATCAAATAAAAGATCTGTAAATAAACCAGGAATAGTGAGTAAAAGTGAAATAAAAATTAGAGAAAGAAAGGAAAGAGACTGAACGTACACACGGTAGGACCATGCTATTCTTGTCAAATGGTTTCGTCACTTGGTCATGGCGGTCAACACATCTCTTCTCCCCACCCCAAGTGCCCCGCACCACCCGCACTCCCCCGCTATGGCATGCAACCAACACCTTCAAATTAAAAGCTCCTCCACCCACGTATGCACCGTCTCCTATTGACGACCCCACACATGCTTACCCACCCCGCAATGCCGTCGCGACAACCCTCCTCGCCGCCGTCGCTGCCATCTTCTTCTCCTTCCTCCCCCGCCACCGCCGCCGCCGCGGGTGGTGGCGGTTGCCTCCCCGCCGACGACCAATCCTGCCTCGTCGCCTCACGCCACGACGCCACCCCATCGGGCGCCACCACGACGACACCAACAACAACCGCACGCGCGTGCTGCACCACCACCTCCTACATCGCCGTCCTCGGCATCAGCTTCGGCTCCCTCCTCGGCATCCTCCTCATCCTCTGCGCCATCCGGTGGTACCTCGTGCGTCGCTCCGCCGCCGGCCAGGACGCGGCGGCCGGCGGCGTCACCGCGGCGGCGAACGAGCCGGAGAAGAAGCGCTCCACCGGGCTCGACGCCGACGCCATCGCGGCGCTGCCGGAGTTCGTGTACCGGAAGGACGACGAGGCTGCCACCGGCGGCGAGGAACGGGAGTGCGCCGTGTGCCTCGCCGCGATGGCGGAGGGCGACGCAGCGAGGCTGTTGCCATTGTGCATGCATGTCTTTCACCGGG
This sequence comes from Digitaria exilis, assembly GCA_015342445.1. Lineage (NCBI taxonomy): Eukaryota > Viridiplantae > Streptophyta > Magnoliopsida > Poales > Poaceae > Digitaria > Digitaria exilis. The sequence continues at coordinate 790,404 of JACEFO010002303.1, forward strand.
GATGCGTTGATGTCTGGCTCAAGGAGCACTCGACGTGCCCCGTGTGTCGCGCCGAGGCGGCGGTTGTGATGAGACACGCTGGCGAGGGTTGTGCCGACAAGGAGCAGGAGGGTGGTACGTCTCGGGCGTCCACATCGGCGGCTGGGCAACCACCACAGGACAGGCTGCTGCTGGACGATGGGGAGAGGGACCTGGAGGCGCAGCTCTAGTAGTGTATTATTACTAGAGGTACATCATCGTTAGGAAGTAGCTTTATGTGTTGACGTTTCTTTTTGTTTTCTTACTATTCTTAGGGAAGTGACTAATTAGCAATTTGGACCAGTTTTGCTGGAACTTGGAGGATAGATGATGAATTATGTATGTAGTGATCGAAAAAATTGTTATACATAGGACTATTGGTCGGAATAAACCAAGAGAAAAAGGGATGAGAAGAATGATATGGACTTTCATGTCGTATTTCATGTTGTACTATATAGTCTTATTTCACCAAAATTCACTAGAATGCCTTCCACACAAAAAAAAAGGGATTAAATGAACTTTGGATATTTTTCTATAAAATTCAGCTTTGGATGATGCTCCTAGAAGTTTAATAATCGAGTGCTAAGTAAACAGCGAATGCAAGTTGTTTTGCAATAGTTTTACAAGTCAAGAACTTTTTGTTCGATTTTCATTAATAAGTCTTGCTCATCAATCTCAAATTCTTTAGAGGTGCCAATAGAGACTGGGTGCGTGTGCATGTTTTATATGGATAATGTTACAACGCTCTAATAACAAGACAAATCTATATGAGTGAACTGAGCTCCAGCTCAGCTGGTAAGGTTCCTTGTGGTGGAACCAGCCTACCAGGGTTCGAGTCCTCGACTCGGCATTGGTGCTCGCATTTTTCTGGATTTATTCCAGGATTTAACCGGCGCTATTCTTTCAGTGGTAGGCGACGTGCCCGTCGATAGCGAGGCATCTGTGGTGACTTCGTCAATTTGGAAGATTTGCCGGTCCAGTCTTTCGGAGGTGCTTATAGGGGTAGGGTTGCGTGCGTATATTTGTAGGGGCACGTGGATTTACCGGTCTAGTCTTTCGGAGGTGCTCATAGGGGTAGGGTTGCGTGCGTATGTTTGTAGGGGCACGTGGATTTACCGGTCTAGTCTTTCGGAGGTGCTCATAGGGGTAGGGTTGCGTGCGTATGTTTGTAGGGGCAAGTGTGTGTGCGTGTTTGTGAGCGTCTACGTCTGTACTGTGTGATTCGTAAAAAAAAAGACAAATCTATATGTTTACTTGGTGAGTTTCGGACCATATGACTCAATATTGTCATCTATAATATGTATTTGAATCAAACGATGTAACACATGCATACCTATCACAATACTAAAAGTGCACCACGAGGTTCTGCTCAACGAAACTAATGGATACTCATTATCTATATATAAAGCAACATTCACATCCATAGGATAAATGGAGCCTTCGTTTTTGAAAAGTAGAGGTAAAAATACGAAGTTAAGTTTTTGGAAAGTAGAGGTAAAAAAACGAAGTAAAAGAAAATGGAGGTAAAATTACAAGTAGGGTTCAAAACAAGGGCAAGAATGCAGTAGCTCTTAGCCGTCTTCCTTTTTTACCAAGATGATCCACCAATAGGAAAATAAAATGGAGAATCCATATATAAAGATTGGATAACTACAACTATGAAAAATATGTCATTGGGTGTCGTCACATGCTACTGTGATCTCTTTACAATACAATGACTTTGAAACAATATAAATTAACAAGAGCGAAGTTTTTAGGTTTAACGTAACAACACATGAAACAACCAATTTAAGTAATTTATTATTTCACATGATCAATGCAATCAATCGAGTGGATTTATCATACAACTTATTTTATTTTTTTTATTATAACAACATAATTAAATAACAAAAATACCTAATTATTTATACCAGGCATATACATGATGGCTTTTATATATGATAGCTAGTGAATATATATATCGTTAGGTCATTACCGATATATCCAGCTGTAATAAATACCAGTATGGCAGCTGTAGAGTGATAGGGTCCAAATACTATTGTTCATGACAGTCCCAACCCAGACTCTGCCCATAGAGTCTATATATTGAAGACTCTATCAGAAGAAACCATAACCCATAGAGTCTATATATTGAAGACTCTATCATAAGAAACCATAATCTCCAATGCAGATTTTGTATCTTGGAGTCTATTCAATCATTAAATCATAGCCCTCCCCAATCATTCAACCAGATTTCTCTCGTTTTGCGCGTAGACTTGGTGTCTAACTTTTTTTAAAAAAAAACTTGGTGTCCACTTAGACCTGGTTTCTACAATTTTTTTACTCTCTTTCCTCAATAAATTGCTTGCCACAAGCAAAATACCTACATGGTAAATTAATTAATAGATAGACTCTACCATAAAGTCTGGGTTGAGACTGCCTTTTATGAAGGTAAAGCAAAGACACTCAACAAACAAACCGGATTGTTGAAAGTAAAGCAAAGGCAGTCTGGGTCCAAATACTATTGTTCAAGCGCTAATACATGGTCCAAAGCGAGATTGTTGAAAGTAAAGCAAAGACAGTCAACAAACAAACCGGACATCGAACCCATCCACACCCGCTTCTCCCTCCTCCGTCTCACCTCACCCCACACCCGGATCTCGCGCGCGACGTAGGGGAACCCCCGCCTGCTTCCAGAAGCTTCTAGAAGGCACTCCCCCTCGGGTCACCCCCTCTCCCGCGCGGATGAGCGGCGGCTCGGGCCCCCTCCCCTACTCGATGCGCGATGTGGGCACCGGCGGCGCCTACAACAACGCCAAGTTCCGCCACCGGTCTCGCCTCAAGGTGCCGCGCCTCCCCTCCCGATCCAGCTCCTCGTTGTCCCCCCCCCCCCCCCCCCAAAAAAAAAGAGGATTTTTCCTCCACACCACCCAAGACTAGAGATGGCTCTGCTTGTGGGGTTGAAGCTTGATCTCCGTAGCGCCAACTGAACTCGGTGACTCGGTGTGTGGGGGTACTGATTTGGTTCGATGGGTTGGTTGCGTCGTTGGGGAGGTCGAAGGTGGTTGCGTCATGCGGCTTCGGGTGGAATGAGGGTTCCGTGGCATTGGATCTGCGGTAGTCACTGTTGAAATTGCTCTAGCTGGTTGTTCTGATACCTGTGGCACTGTGGCTCTAGGTTGTTTCGAACTTTCGATCTGACTGCGTTGAGTTCATTTCTTATATCAAGCAGGGTTGTTTTTTACCAGGAGTTGTTTATGCTCGTCAGCGTGTAGCCTGGCTTGCCTTGAGGGTTAAAGAAGCTAGTAAGGTCTCATATGACTGCTAATTCAACATTTGCACCTCATCAACTGCTTACGATGTAGATACAGGCATACAGCTAACGAAATAAATGTGATGATCGTCTCAGACCGTGGAGCGAAGAATTTGTAGATCATGTTGCCTTATATCTGCAATATCTGAGCATTTTTTGGCGCCAAATTTCGGAATATTTTTTTAGATTATAATGCTCGTTTGGATATCATACCAGCAATAACGCTCTTGGGAATATGTTTTTAGATTCTAAAAGACGTTTGGATATCATAAATAGTAATGATGCTCTTTTCTGTAATTCACATTTGGGTGTTGTTTATCTTGCTTCATCTCTGGGGACTTCGGTACTACACTTTTCATGTCTGAGAAGAACTTATCTTTGTCTATCCTCTATAGATGATGAGGCAACATCCCTTTACATAAATTGTTTTTCGTTTCTTGCATATAGGAAACTTTTATTCGAGAGTCAAGACTGTTATGGTCTCATTAGTTGTTATCCCCTCTAAAGTCTTTTTTACCTCTCAAATGTAGATGGTTATACAGTCCCTGGCTACTAACAGCAGCAAGTACCGTTGTGGAAAGTTCACTGTTGGTAAATTCTTGAGCCTGTTGATGGTTTCTGGCCTATTATACTTATTTCTGCACAAAGATGGTGTTGTGCCGGGTGAGGTACATGGAAAAGATGTACACAATAACAATGTTAGGCGAGCTCCCAATTTTAGCACATTTTGGAGAAAACCACCAAGGCTGCCCCCACGTCTCCCACCAAATGAAATTTACAAAAATAATTATCTGCTTCAGCAGTCTCCATCTGAGTGGACATCTAGGCAGAAGAAAGTTAAAGAAGCATTTGAACATGCATGGTCTGGTTATCGAGATTATGCAATGGGTTATGATGAGCTTATGCCTTTGAGCCACAGAGGCACTGATGGATTAGGAGGTCTAGGTGCAACAATTGTGGATGCTTTGGACACCGCGATAATAATGGGTTCTGATGACGTTGTTTCTGAAGCATCAAAATGGATTGAGGAGAACCTAATGAAAAGAATCAGTGAGAAAGGGCAGGTTAATTTATTTGAAACTACCATACGTGTCTTGGGAGGGCTTCTTAGTGCATACCATTTGAGTGGTGGTGATCATGCAGGATCAGGTGACTCTGGGATACCAGCATCATATAAAAAGGCTAATCCAGAGCGACTTTTGGAAGTTTCAAAGGATTTAGCAGACAGGCTATTGTTGGCTTTTACATCAAGCCCAACAGCTATTCCTTTAAGTGACGTTATTCTTCGTGACCGCACTTCACATGCAGCCCCAGATGGCCTAAGCAGTACCTCAGAGGCTACAACATTGCAGCTAGAGTTCAGTTACCTCAGTAGTGTATCAGGGGATCCAAAGTATGACAGGGAGGCAATGAAGGTGTTACAGCATATGAAAACACTCCCAAAGGTGGAGGGTCTGGTGCCTATTTACATTAAGTATGCATTGTTTCACCTCTATATTTTGCAACTAAATTGCTTCTGAATTCCATATTAATTCTGTTCCATGTACTGCCTTCAAAAGCATAAACATTTTAGAGGAATAACTATTTTTTTTTTCATGTGTAGCCCCTCCTCTGGTCAATTTAGCGGTGAGAATATTAGATTAGGGTCTCGTGGCGACAGTTACTATGAGTATCTGCTAAAGGTGTGGATCCAGCAAGAGGAATATCGCAACAGTAGTTTGAAGTATCTGTTCGAAATGTATACCGAAGCAATGAAAGGGGTCAAGCATCTTCTTGTTCGGAAAACTGTTCCAAATGAGTTGGTCTTTGTTGGGGAGCTGCCATTTGGACGAAATGGTGATTTTAGTCCTAAAATGGATCACCTGGTATGCAGCTCTCATTGAACATTGCAAAACCATTTATCCTATAGTGATTCTTTTTCCGAGCAAGATTCTGGGGCCTTTATTGTTTTTTGCATACCATTGATAACTAGCATTGGCATGTCTTCATTTTGCAGGTGTGTTTTCTTCCTGGTACCCTTGCCCTTGGTGCAACTAAAGGTATCACCAAGAAAAAAGCTCTTGAAAGTAATTTGTTAACTGATGACGACATTGAAAATCTCCAGCTTGCTGAAGATCTTGCCAAAACATGTGTTGAGATGTACTTTGTGACCTCTACTGGCCTTGCTCCTGAAATAGCTTATTTCCACATTGAGGTAAGGGGTTCTCTTGGTTAGTGGGTATCCTAATCCTGATTTTGGTCAATATTACAATTTATTTTCTGGTGTTCAATGCATTTGTTGATTTTGCATAGAAATCACTAGTGTTACATGGTTTGTACAGGGTAATCCAGAAGGGGGGCCTGGTGGCGGTAATAATAGCAACAAATATGCCAATGATATCATAATAAAACCACTTGATCGTCACAATCTTTTACGGCCAGAGACTGTGGAATCACTATTTGTTTTGCATAGAATCACAGAGGATCCCAAGTAAGATTCGGGGGAATTCCCTACTTTTTCAGTTTACATCAGGCTACTTTTTGCTCATATGTTTCTTCCCTTTTCACAAACAGGTATAGGGAGTGGGGTTGGCAGATCTTTCAGGCTTTTGAGAAGTACACAAAAGTTGATTCGGGTGGTTACTCTTCTTTAGATGATGTCACAAGCCTACCTCCTCATAGGAGAGACAAAATGGAAACTTTCTTCCTTGGAGAAACATTGAAATATTTGTATTTGCTGTTTGATGAAAGCAATACTCTTCCACTAGATAAGTATGTATTCAATACAGAGGCTCATCCTCTTCCAGTCATGCGGTCTGTGGAACAGGCTTCACATTCTGTGTAGATTTGAAGTGTATAACTGTTGTATGATCATGATGAGAAAAGTAACAGGTATATGCGAAATATACATGACAGTTGACAACATAGTTGGAGTGAAAATCCCTTACATGAGGTTGAAGCAACTTAAGAATCGTCATTGGAGCTTGGAGGCAGGATCATGGAATCTCAATGCTTGACTTTATGGATTTTTGGATTTTCACTTGTATTTACTGGAAGACCATTTAACTTTTATATACTCTGTAGTTTGTACAATCTAACATCAAATTTTGAAATCAGTTAAAGGCAGGGCAGCAGTTCCGCTGCAGTTTATTGCTCTGGCCCTGATTGTTGGAAACTATCTGTTGGTGAAGATTCGGGTTTACATTTTTTTTGTGCTAATTTTTTCAGTATAGTTTTCTGCTTTGGCACCCTCATTAAGTTTTAGGCAAATTAGTGGCTCCAAAAATGATCCGTTTTGCATCGTCTTTTCAGTTCACATGTTTTGTTACTTGAGAAATGAGTGTAAGCCACAAAAGTCGGTTCTTCCTTACGTAGAGGACTGACCGTTTTTTTCTCCACCCCCTACCCCTCCCCCCCCCCTGTTTTGGTCAGCAAATACCATAGCGGCTGTGGTTGGTTTATGCATCGATCCCCCTCGTGGCTCCTCTGACTGAGGCTGACAGTAAGTGCATTACAATCTCTCCATCAAACAGGTACCAGGTCGCCGGTTTTGGTAGAAGTTTCTCCTCTTGCACTGGCGTTGGTGAAGCACCCGTTGTGACTTGTGACGCACGCGCTGCAAACATGGCTTGCCCTGCGTCACGTCGGCTGGCCTGGCCCACCGTGGCAAGGAACGCGGACCCACCCAACGGCCGCCGCTGCGCTGGAGGGCAGGCACGTCCATGCAAGGGCAGCGCATTCCGACCGCGACGCGCGGCAGGCACGGCCGGCCCCACGCCACGTCCCCACCACCTCCCCACGCGTCGACCCCACGCGCCCGTCGCTCGCCCACCCCGCCCGTTCGCGGTGGCGCTGCTGCTAGTGGTGGCCCCCGGCCAGCCAGCCAGCCAGCCGGCCGCGCGATGCCCGCGGCAACGTGCCGCAATTCGTCGCGCCACGGACACGCACAGGGCATGGGGCGGACGGATCATCACGGGCCGCCGTGGGGGCGCGGCCTCGCTGTCGCTGGTCGCTGCCTGCGTCCTCGCCCCGCCATGCCGATGCCGATGCCGATGCCGGGTGTGGTGGCGCTGGCGCGCGTCCCGGCCGACCTGTCTGACTGGCCACGCCAGCCGATTCCCCTGCGCTCGGGACACGCGGCGGCCGCCGGGGCTGCACGCCGCGTGGGCGCCAGCGCGCCTACCGTGCCTGCGGCGGTTGCGGCGCCCGTGGGTTTCGCGACGGGAGAGCAGGCGCCCACGCGGCGCTGGGCTCTCGCCACACGGACACCCGCCAGCCCGTGAGGTTTACGCTCTGCCCATTTGCTACACTTGACATCAAGGCCGCAGTGGCCGGCCTTAACATTTTCCTCTCTTCATTGAGGCAACAAATATCTCTCGCTACTGCTTATTGCTGTCATTTTTATTTCTTCATTCAGCAGCAAATATCTTCACTGTCATCAGCGTCTTCCACCAGATCGATCATGAATCGATCGATTACCTGATCGTGACGGGCTACCATTAACCTTGGTTACCCCATTGACCACACCACAGTGAAAACTGCTGTGCTCTCTGATCGAATGACTAGGACTGGCCTGAAAGGAAAGAAAGAAAGAAAGAAAGAAAGAAAGAAAAAAGAAACAGCTCACAGTGAAAAGCCACGGCACTGAAAGAGCGCGCACAGGACGGCGAACAGACATTGCTCAGCCGCTCCACGTGTCGCGACGGATGGTGATAAGCTTCACTGACCTGGCCTGCAATATATCACAACTGTGCGCTGCAGCAGTGCATTGCATCAGGATTCAGGAGTAGTACCGTACGCTGATACGCAGGTAGGTAAACTGTCCAAAATCTGGGACACTACAGTCAGCGAGGGACCGAGGGAGGGTAATCTCATACACACACCACGGCCCAGCCACCTTTCACTCACTCTGCTCTCGAGCACCCAATGGCCAATGCCTATATAAACAGAGGCTACCCGCTTCGTCTCCCTCCCCATCTGACCATCTAAAGCCTCTCGACCTCAGCCAAACCCTTGTTCCTCTGCTTCCTTCCCTGTTTCCATTTGTCAATTCCGTTGCATTGCGCAGCGCACAACGCACATCCATCCTGTCCGTGCAAATCCTGCTGCGAGATCGACCAACCATGGTGGTCCTTACCAAGGGCGAGCTGGAGCAGATCACGCTGATCCCATCAGCGCAGCGCGCGTCGTCGCCGCCGCCGCTGGCCGTCGTGCCGGAGGTGGACCTCTCCACGGCCATTGACGGCACCGCCGCCGGGCGTGCGGTGGCGGCGCGCGCGGTGGCGAGGGCGTGCGAGGAGCACGGTTTCTTCAAGGTGACGGGCCATGGCGTTCCGGCGCGGCTCCTGGCGCGCCTGGACGCCGCGGCCGCCGCCTTCTTCGCGCTGCCGCAGCAGGAGAAGGAGAAGGCCGCCGGCAGCCCGTTCGGGTACGCCAGCAAGCGGATTGGCGGGAACGGCGACCTCGGGTGGGTCGAGTACCTCCTCCTCGGCGTCACCGCCGCCGGCGCCGCTGCGCCACCATTGCCCTGCTGCTCTTTCCGGTGAGTGACTTCTTCTCTCTCTCGCTCGTTACTTTTGGCGGCCGCGTCCGCTTAACCAAACCAACCAACCGCTTTGGGCAAGTGGGGCAAATGGGTGATACAGCACAGTCACTGCATGTGGGCCCAACAGCACACGCTGAAAAAAAAAAGAACAGACAGCACAAAAGGCACAAAGCTCTGAATGATAGGGAGAGAGGTCAGAGGCGAGACACAAACAGCACGTGCCGAATACTAGTATCTTTCTCGGTTATTACCCTACCACAAAAAAGCAAATGACGGAAAATTAACAGATAACTTGAAACAAAGGTTACAAAGCAAACCCTTGTTGTTCCCTAGATCGTGCAATCCAGTGTCCTGTCAATGGAAACCCGAACTGCAGGCACAAGGCTCCGGCTCTCTGATGCATGTACCTGGCCGGTCATCCTTATCACCCATGCCCATGCATCACATGGCCGACGGCGCCACCAGCCACCAGGCCGGCGGATCCGAGCGCGCCCAGGTAGGCGTACGTGTCACATAGCCCGGCGAGCTTAGCTTACCCTTACCCATGACCATGATCGTCGTCGTCCCTTGCTTAGTCACTGTTCTTATCCCACTCTGATTCCTTTTCTTTTCCTTTCCCCTCTGTCTGTAAAGTGGGAATGGTATTTTTAAACCCTGACCCTGGGCGACCAGATGCATTCCTCCACCTTTTCTTTTTTTGCCGGCACCCGCACAATGGTTAGCAATGTTTGGGTCACGTGCGGTTTGCACGTCCAAGTCCCGGGCGCACGTGTGCAACTTGTCGCCCCTGTCGACCGTGTTAGCAAAGTAATGCGAAAACAAGATCGAACACGAGACACGATTTTAACGTGGAAAACCCTTGCGGGAAAAACCACGGGCGCCAGCCAGCGAGAACTTCAATATGTGGAGAGTCAGGGTTACAACGCCGTAGCGGCGGCTTACAAGAATAAAATAGAATACTAGGTGGACACCCCCCAGTAGCGACCTGGGCCTAATGGGCCTTTGACTTGTGATGAAATTGGATCACAACTCAACAAACTCCACCTTGAGATAAATTTCATCTTGTAGCATAATCAACACCTTCATCTTGAAACAATAAAGAAAATACTTCTGGCGCCAAATAGCCTCTTGGGCTAATCCATCAAACCAACTAAGCTTGAGCATAGCTCAAACTTAGCAACCGGGACTGGCTTTGTCAACATATCAGCAGGATTATCATGAGTGCTAATCTTGCATACCTTTAACTTGCCCTTCTCAATCTCATCACGGACAAAGTTATACCTGATATCAATGTGCTTAGTCCTCTCATGAAACATCAGATCTTTAGTGAGAAATATTGCACTTTGACTATCAGAAAACAGGTTAACACAAGATTTAACTCCACAAAGCTCAGCAAACAAACCCTTTAGCCAAATCAACTCTTTGCATGCTTCACAAATAGCCATGTACTCAGCCTCAGTAGTAGACAAAGCAACAACAGACTGTAAAGTAGCCTTCCAACTCACAGCACAACTGTCAACAGTAAAGACATAACCTGTGAGTGACCTGTGCTTGTCCAAATCACCAGCATAATCTGAATCAACATATCCAACGAGCTCCTTATCTGTCCTACCAAACTTCAGACAAAAATCTGACGTGCCTCTGAGATATCTGAAAATCCACTGAACAGCCTTCCAGTGTTCTTTACCAGGATTAGCCTTGTATCTACTAACCAAACTCATAGCATATGATAAATCTGGACGAGAGCAAACCATAGCATACATCAGAGAACCAACAGCACTAGAATACGGAACTCTTGACATGTATTCAACATCTTCAGCTGAACTAGCACACTGCTTAGCTGACAACTTAAAATACGGTGCAATAGGAGTACTAACCGGCTTAGCATCATGCATGTTGAAACGCTGAAGAACCTTCTCAATGTAACTGTGCTGACTAAGAAACAACAAACCAGCAGAACGGTCTCTAGTAATTTCCATACCTAGAATTTTCTTAGCAGCACCAAGGTCCTTCATATCAAACTCACTGCTCAACAATTTCTTCAACGCAGTGATCTCTCTGCTGCTCTTGGCAGCAATTAGCATGTCATCAACATATAACAGCAAGTATATAGGTGATCCATTAACAGTCTTCATGTAAACACAACTATCATATTGGGACCTTTTAAAGCCATGTGACAACATAAATGAATCAAACCTTTTATACCACTGACGGGGAGATTGCTTCAAACCATACAAAGACTTTTTCAACTTGCACACATAATTCTTCTTGCCTGGTACTGTGAACCCCTCAGGTTGGTCCATGTATATCTCCTCCTCAAGCTCACCGTGCAAAAATGCAGTCTTTACATCTAACTGCTCAAGCTCAAAATCATGTGATGCAACAATACTGAGGAAAGTGCGAATAGAGCTATGCTTCACAACGGGAGAGAATACCTCATTATAGTCAACGCCAGGAATTTGACTGTACCCTTTTGCTACTAACCTTGACTTAAATCTAGGAGGCTCACTAAGAGACAAACCCTCCTTTCTCTTGTAAAGCCATTTGCAACAGACAGTCTTCTTCCCCTTTGGCATGGAACAACCTCCCAAGTACAATTCTTCTCGAGAGATTGCATCTCCTCTTGCATAGCTGAAATCCACTTCTCACGATTACCACAATCAATAGCTTCTCTATATGTTGCTGGCTCATAAGTGCTATCAACCTGTTTAGCACAACTCAAAGCATAATAAGTCATATTGCATTCTTCAATAAGACGGGGTTTAGGTCCACAACCCCTCTTTTGCCTGCATGAGCAATAGGGACATCCTCCTCTAGCTGCAAAACAGGAGGTGATTGCTGAACATCATCACTATGAGCTTCATCATCAACAACATCACTCACGGTCTCCACATGCACTGGTTCCTCATCAATAACATGCTCCACCTGCACACTGACACGCTGCAATTCTCTTGCTGAATTTTCTGGAACATGATCCGAGGACAATTTATCAGTAAACATCACAGACTCATTGAAAACAACACTCCTGCTCATGAAAGTCTTTCCTGTTTCGGGATTCCACAATTTGTAGCCTTAAACTCCCGAACCATAACCAAGAAACAGACATTTAATAGCTCTAGGCTCTAATTTACCATTGTCAACATGAGCATAAGCAGTGCAGCAAAAAACTTTCAACTGTGAATAATCTGCAGGTGTACCAGACCATACCTCAATAGGTATTTTCTTATTAAGTGGAATAGAAGGCGACCTGTTTATCAAGTAACAAGCCGTGTTCGTAGCCTCTGCCCAAAAACGCTTATTCATCTTGGCGTTGGACAGCATACAACGGGCCTTCGATATGATGGTTCTGTTCATGCGCTCAGCCACACCATTCTGCTGAGGTGTGTACGGGATGGTGTGATGCCTAACAATGCCTTCTTGCCTGCAATAATCATCAAAAACATCCGAACAGAACTCTCCACCATTATCAGTACGAAGTACTTTTACCTTCTTCTCAGTTTGCCCTTCTATCATGGTCTTCCACTCTTTAAAAGCAGCAAAGGTATCATCTTTATTTTTCATAAAGTAAGGCCATACTCTTCTAGAGTAATCATCAATAATGGTAAGCATGTAACGAGCACCACCAAGAGAAGGCTTACGGGAAGGACCCCAAACATCAGCATGTACATAATCAAGAGTACCTTTGGTGGTGTGAACAGAGGTATTGAATTTTACCCTCTTATGCTTCCCAAAAGCACAATGCTCGCAGAATTTCCTGCCACTCAAAGTACAGCCAGGGAGAAGGTCTCTCTTCATCAATTCTGCCATGCCAAGTTCACTCATGTGTCCAAGACGCATATGCCAAAGGTCAGTCTCTGCATTAGTGTCAGCAGCAGCAGCAGCAGCAGCGGAAACAGAACCACCATGCAAAGTTTTACCTCTAAGGATATATAAATTTGCAGAATTCTTATCACCAATAAGCCAAACAAGAGAACCCTTTGATACCTTTAAAGCTCCATTACATCCGGAGTATTTGAAACCTCTTTCATCAAGTGTGCTGATCGAAATAAGATTTCTGGTCATTGTTGGTATAAACCTCACATTCTCCAGAGTGCGAATCATCCCATCATGAGCCTTGATCTGAACAGAGCCAATGCCCACAATCTGACACGGATTATCATCACCCGTACGCACAACATCTCCCTTCTGCACAGGTTTATAAGAACTAAACCAATCTCTGTTAGTGCAGATATGAAATGAACATGCAGAATCCAGAATCCATTCATCACGACCAGAAACACAAGCAGCAACAGCCAGACAATCTCCAGACTCAGAACCCTCACTAGCAGAGACAACAGATGCCTTACCATCAGGATTATTCTTCCTCTTCTCCTTATTCCGAAGTATAAGGCAATCCTCAATAAAATGAGTCTTCTTCTTACAATACTTACAGAACTTCTTGGTGGTGGGTTTTCTGGACTTGGAACGGCTTCTACTCTTATCACGCTCGTTGCCATCATTGGAGTATCTCTGCTCAGGTCTGCCTCTAACATGGAGTGCATCGCCCTTGGAGGATGACAACCCATCATTGTGCACCATGTTTTCATTTTCTCCCTGGATTGGAGTGCCTCATAAACATCCGCTAGGGTTAGTTCATCACGGCTCAAAAGTATGGTGTCACGAAAATTGGCATAGGAATTTGGCAGAGAACATAACAGTAAGAGGCCTAAGTCTTCATCCTCATACTTAACCTCCATCGATAACACTAGGTCGGCAACGATCTCCTTAAAAACAGATATGGGGTTCAATACCGAACCACCCTCCTGCATCTTGAGCGTGAACAACTTCATCTTCATATGCATCTTACTGGTTAGATCCTTGGACATACAGATCGATTCCAGTTTGAGCCATAAATCTACAGCGGTCCTTTCCTGCAGACACTCTTGCAAGATATCATTAGACAGATGGAGCTGAATTAGAGAGAGAGCCTTACGATCCTTCCGCTTCTCCTCAGGAGTCCACGGAGTCTTCTTCTGATCCTCCTTGCCGAAACTTTCCAGCGCCTCATCGAGATCATTCGACTGCGCCAGAACGGCCCGCATCTTCACTTGCCACAACGAGAACCTCGTGCTATGATCCAGCAGCGGTAGATCAAACTTCATAGAAGCCATTGCAAAGAAATAACCAGAAGAAAATAATCTGCAGTAATAAATCTAGGTACGTTACTGTGTAACCCTAGCAAATCCTGCACCACTTGTTAGCAATAAATCTGAAAATAATCTGCAGTAATAAATCTGCAGTAATAAATCGACGACGCGACGAACAGAAATTTCGCACCGAAGTGGAGCAGCGGCGGCGCGACGAACAGGGAACGAAACCCTAATTTTTTTTTCTTCAAAATCAAATCTCGTAACTGGCTCTTGATACCACTTGTTAGCAAGTAATGCGAAAACAAGATCGAACACGAGACACGATTTTAACGTGGAAAACCCTTGCGGGAAAAACCACGGGCGCCAGCCAGCAAGAACTTCAATATGTGGAGGAGTCAGGGTTACAACGCCGAAGCGGCGGCTTACAAGAATAAAATAGAATACTAGGTAGACACCCCCAATAGCGACCTGGACCTAATGAGCCTTTGACTTGTGATGAAATTGGATCACAGCTCAACAGACCGACCGTCCCTACTCCGGCGAGCTGCCGAGCTGGCGTGGAGCCACGACTTCTTCAGTTATTTCAAATATCTTGCATCTGCCTGACTGAAATTAATTCTCGATCAACAATGACCACTGCAGAGATCTCCTGGACGAGTACGTGGCGGCGGTGAGGAAGATGACATGCACAGTCCTAGGCTAATGGCGGAAGGCCTGGGCCTCGACGACCACGCCGCCTTCGCGCGTCTAGTACAAGCCAGCGACAGCGACTCGATGCTAAGGGTGAACCACTACCCACCCCGTCCGGAGCCAGGCCAAGTCGCGACGGGGTTTGGCGAGCACACGGACCCCCAGATCGTCTCGGTGCTCCGCTCCAACGCCACCTCCGGGCTCGAGATCTGCCTCCGGGACGGCACCTGGGCCGCCGTCCCCGCCGACGACGCCGCGTCCTTCTTCGTCAACGCCGGCGACGCCCTCCAGGCGCTCACCAACGGCCGCGTCCGGAGCGTCAGGCACCGGGTGATGGTCAGCAGCGCCAGGCCGAGGGTCTCGGTCGTCTTCTTCGCCGGGCCGCCGCTCAGGGAGCGCCTCGCGCCGCTGCCGGGGTTGGTTGATAGGGAAGGGGGGAGACGACGGTATAGGGACTTCACTTGGAGGGAGTACAAGACGTCTGCGTTCCGGACCAAGCTTGCTGAGAATCGCCTCGGCTACTTCGAGACCACCGCCGCCGCCACCAGCTAGCAGTGTACTGATCTGGACGTGTACTTAAGCTAGCGGTGTAGAAATGTGTGTCTTGTTTGTTTGTGTGGGTGTGTGTGGTATACGTATATAGTTTTCGAGGTGTTCCTGTGTGCGAACTAAAAGGGGAGCGGCTGCTTTGTTCATCGTTTGCCTCGTGCATGCGCTGCCAATATGGTGTTCTTGCGGGAACGGAAGCAGGCGGAGGCAGGGGCCAGTGAGATGTGACCGGCCATGGATTCCAATTTCGTGAGGGCAAGCGTGTAATGCGAGACGGGACGATCGATATAAAAAATGTCATCACGAGATTTCTGAACAAATTTTTATATCGGTCGCCAGGGGCGAAGCTACGTGCATGGCTGTGGGTACAGCCGCACCCCCCTAAAAAACCAAAACCAGTTAATACCTATAAATTTTGGCCCTATTTGCATCCTTCTATGTCTAAAATTCCGCACCCCCTGCAGCCCACAGCCCACAAGCCAAAGCCCAGTTAAAAGTTTTTGCACTTAGCAGCCCAATAGGCAGGACGCAGCAGCAATAGATCGGCAAGAAATCCCTTCCACGTTGTTCTGCCTTCCGCGTGGTTTTCGCGACCTTTTGCCTTGCGTCGTTCACCTGTTCCCTTCCGCGTCGCCGCCCTCCTATTCTGGTTGCATGCTCATGCCGCAGCCGCACGAGAGCCAGATCGTCTTCCACTGCTAGTCTCCACTCTCCAGTCGACACTCGACCGCTCAGGTTCAAGCGCCCAGCGCTCATCAAATCGCTGCAGCGCCCGGCCGCCCCCGAGTCCCTGTCTCCCTGACCGGCAACCATCAAGAATTCAAGATCAAGGTAATAATTAGATAGATAATTAAATAACTTCTTGATTTTGTCTATTTATTTGTTAATTAGCCAACTAAATAGAATTATTATGTATTGTTGTAGGTTAACTGATATCGATGCATCGATATTTCAAAAGGAAAGTACCACACCCAGAGAGTGGGAACGATGCTCAGAATCCATGTTTGGATGATATGAACTGGGAAGAGGAGATTAAATATGATCCAGGATTAAGGAAACAAATTGATGAGTATCATCCTAATATCCGAGAGAGGGTGAGAAGAAAGTACTTGGCGAATGGTCCTTGCCAACCTCGCACATTTCTTTTCCCTGTGACAGAGATTGGAGGAGGCCCAAGAAGATTTATTCCAGAATGGTTTGATGAGTTTAAAGGTTGGCTTGAATACAGTGAATCAAAAGACAGAGCATATTGCCTTTATTGTTTCTTGTTTAGAGATAAGAAGGATGGCGGATATGAAGCATTTGTTAAAAATGGTTGGAATGGTTATCATAGAAAGGAAAGGCTGAGAAATCATGTGGGTGCAGTTGGGGGCTCACATTACATAGCTATGAAAAAGTGTGATGATCTGTTACAAACAAATCAACACATCGATGTTGTTTTTCGTGTTGTGAGCGAATCAGCTAAGAAGGACTATTTTACTCGATTGAATGGGTCTATTGATGTTGCAAGAATTTTGGCCAAGCAAGGATTGCCATTCCGGGGCCACGATGAGTCGAAGGATTCTTTGAACAAAGGAAACTTCAGAGAATTCCGTAATTTTGCAGCGGAGCAAAATCCAACATTAAGAAAGGCAATAGGTAAACATACATCAGAAAATAGTCTTTTAACTGCTCCTGAAATACAGAGGGATATTGTGGATTGTTTTGCAAAGGAAGTGTTACATTCTATTCTAGAAGAGATTGGGGATGATGTTTTCTACTTGCTAGTTGATGAGTCAAGGGATGTTTCTTGGAAAGAACAAATGGCAGTTGTCTTGAGATATGTAGATAAATGTGGAATTGTGAAAGAGAGATTTGTTGGTCTTGTTCATGTGACAGAAACATCTTCTGCCCATCTCAAGTCATCTATGATAAACTATTTGCTGATCTTAAGTTGATCTTAAAGCAAGTTAGGGGTCAAGGATATGATGGTGCTAGCAATATGCGTGGTGAGTTTAATGGCTTGCAATCCTTGATCATGAGAGAAAATAGTTCAGCTTATTGTCCATTGTTTTGTTCACCAACTTCAGCTAGTCCTTGTGGCCATTGCCAGAAAGCATAAAGGAATTAGTGAATTTTTTACTATGATTTCCATCTTATTAAATGTGGTGGGTGGATCTTCTAAGAGAAGGGACTTGATTAGAGACATTAATCTTAAAGAAGTGAGTAAGGCATTAGGATGCGGACAACTTCAAACTGGGACAGGTTTGAATCAAGAGCAAAGTCTGCAAAGACCTGGAGATACACATTGGAACTCCCATTATAAGTCTCTCAAAAGTTTGGTTGACATGTTTCCGACAATAGTCAAGGTGCTAGAAATTGTAGAAAAGGATAAAAAGGATTGGAAAATAAGAGATCAAGCATCAAATCTCTTACAGTACTTCCAGTCTTTTGATTTTGTCTTTTATTTGCACCTCATGTTGACTATATTGGGAATCACAAATAGTTTATCATTGGCACTGCAACGAAAGGACCAGGACATAGTGAATGCTGTTAAATGTGTGAAAGCAACTAGATGCCAATTGGAAGAGCTTAGAAGTAAAAAGTGGGGGAAAATACTAGATGATGTGCATGAATTTTGTGACAAGAATGATATTTGCAAATTGGACATGGAGGACGAATATATTGATCCAAAGAAGCGAAGGCATAAATCTGGAATTACAAACAAGCATTACTATCAGGTAGATTGTTTTAATGAAATTATTGATTGGCTGCTTCAAGAGCTTGATAGTCGCTTCAACGAGACAAGCTCTCAATTGCTTGTTTGTTCTGCTGCTTTTAGTCCAAGAGATGCATTTCAGGATTTTAATATAGAAAAACTTATGAGCCTGGCAAAGTTTTATCCACATGATTTTGATTCGGGAAATCTGAGGGACCTTAGCCATGAGCTTGGACTCTATATATCTGATGTGAGAGATGATGATAGGTTCTCCAACCTGCAAACAATTGTTGAGCTTTCTCAAAAAATGGTAGCGACCGGAAAACATGAACGTTATCCAATGGTTTATCGACTCTTAAAGCTTGTGCTAGTATTACCTGTCGCTACTGCTACTGTTGAGAGGTGTTTATCAGCTATGAAGATTGTGAAAACATATTTACGCAATCGTATTGGTGATAAATATATGAGCAATTGCCTTATTTGCTATGTGGAGAAAGAAGAGATGATGAAAGTCACCGATGAAGCAGTCGTTCAACGCTTTATGAAAATGCAAGATCGAAGATTCGATGATAAAGATTGAAGGTGATGTATTATATTTTTTTAATTTTATTATTCTTCTTCCATAAAAAAATTAAAATTCAGTCATATGTCATTTGTTCACCTTTTCAGGCCATTGGATCAGTGCCATTTTGAATACTTGACATGAATTGACGTCTTTTGCCTATGTCAATACAGTTTTGTTATCCACCTCGAAGAAAAAAATATTATTATAGACTTCTTTATTCTGGTAATATTTTTCTCATCTTTATTCTCGCACCCTCCTCTATTTCACTCTAGCTTCGCCACTGTCGGTCGCAACTCGCAGCGCCCAGGGATCAGTGAAAGTCTGAACGAACGACGACAGACAGACACACATGCTCAAATTTGGCTTCTGGTCCAGTCGTGTGTTCGTCTACTCGCGGCGGCGGACTGGTCTCTCCTGGGCCTTGAAGCCCTACTCGTGTGCTTTGGACCCAATTCGTGCCTCTTTTTTTTTTCTTTATTATTGTACTTTTTTCTCTTCATTGTTGTTACTTTTTTTTAATCAACTCTCCAATTCACCTCTAATTTTAATCGTATTCTTTAGTGCTCTTCTCTTTTAAGTCGTGTACTCGTGTTCGTGTAAATACGTCAAATGTCACGGCTTAAGAGTTGTCAATCGAGCCATTTTAGTAAGGATACATGAGTGAGTATATTTCTAAAGTTAGCAAATGCATCAATTTCCATGGTAAAATAAAAAACCATTATTAACTCTACCTGTATTATCGCGTTCCCACAATTTGACCGTTTCTTGACACAAAAATGAGAACGCGGGAACGAGAAGAAGCTCAGATCGTGGGAAAAATGCGCGCGCGCGTTCGGCGTTCCGTTCCCACTTCTCATGCGCGCCGTACAAAAGGAAAGGCCACCACCTCCACCACTCGCCACAGGAACCACGCATCGTCTTATTCCACCTCTCTCACCACACCAGTCAGTACTCAGTAGCCACCACTACACATCTCTCGACCCCCCTGCGTCGCAATCGCAATCCAATGGCTGTCGACTACTGCACGCAGGAACTCGAGCAAGCTGCCACCCAGCTCCTCCCGCCGGAGATCATCGCGGACATCGGCGTCGCAGACGGCGGCGGCGACGACACCGTGAATTCCACCGCCGTCATCGAGCGGCTCGCCACGCATCTCGCCACCGTCCTCGGCCTCGCCGGCATCACAACAACCCAGCACCGGTCTCGCCCGACGAACCCGACCCCACACGACCAGCGACACGCCAGCCGCAGTGTCATGGCCGTAAAGACGTTTGCGACGCCGATCTCTCCTCCAACTCCACTTGTTACCGGCGCTGACATGCTGCTGCTGCCGGAGAGGCGCCAATTTGGATGCGGCACCGGCGTGTTCTTGCCGGTGATGATGCATCATCGCGGCGGGACTGGAACTGGAACCGGCGTGTTCATGCCCCTTGCCGGCGCGTGCAGTACAAGGCCGTTCAAATCTTCCCGCGACAGAGGTGAGTGAGGAGCCGCCACGTGTGCGTGTTCTTAAACCATTCAGACCACTATCCATCGTTCACATTTCCAGATCCTCACTACGCCAGCAAATCTTGGTGGCAGACTGAAGTTTTTCTGAACAAATCTGACGCTGATTGTTGTCTGAAGCAGGTATGAAGTCGCCGCGCCTGGTGAGGAAGGAGGCGCAAATGGCAATGAGGCAGCAGGATGACAATGCGGCCGTGTTCCAAGCCCGCCCTCAGCTCCCCGCCTTGCCATAGAGTGGGCTGGATGACAGATCTGGACTAGGTACAGAATTTGAGTCCTGGCAGGCACATAACTGGAGAGGAAATGGCTCCTGAGACTCGCCATGAATCTATATGTAGTCTCTTTAATAAAAAAAAACAAGAAAAATGTATTGGGAAGATCTATCATATATGTGCTAAATCAATTGCGAGGCAGGTTTATGGGCGTTCCACATTTTTCTTAAAAAAAAGTTTATTGGTTACCAATCGGTGTGAGTGAATTTCAGGGCACGGGTTTGAGAATTTCCGCATTGGCTCGGAAGTACACAAGGGTTGTGTAGTCCGTGAGTAGCAAGTGAATTGAGTTATTTCCCATACAAATTCAACAAGATTTGGTCTCATGCAGTTGGGGAACACAACTCCCAGCCGAATCAATGCCACATGCTGTATCCACAATTTTCATGCCAAAAGAACTCAGATTCAACAAAAGCTTGACTGCTGGAAAATAAAAATCTGTATAAAATATGGTCCCATTCCCATTCAATGGCACAACTAGGCAGTATCCCCTCTCCCTGTGGCTGCGTCTCAGCCAACGAAAGCATTTCCACCCCCAAAAAAATTGCCCG
Organism: Digitaria exilis; assembly: GCA_015342445.1. Lineage (NCBI taxonomy): Eukaryota > Viridiplantae > Streptophyta > Magnoliopsida > Poales > Poaceae > Digitaria > Digitaria exilis. Next base: position 811,198 of record JACEFO010002303.1, read on the forward strand.
AGTACAACAAATAATACGATTATTGTAACGACAATAACTGACATGTAAGCTAAGGTAAAATTTGGTCCAGACTTGTCCCTACAAAAAAACCAACTACTAGAGTGTCAAAGCAGCTGGAATGCTTGTTATTCAGATAGCATGGAGCGATCAGCCCGACTTCGATCTGTAAGAGGCCTTATATGCCAATCTTCTTCTCAAACTTCTGGATCTGATTCAAGAATATCCAGGTCATCTGCACAAACATTCGTCATCCGATGAGTATACCATAGTCCAGAGTTAGCAGGCTAATGACAGGGTAAACAAATAAATTGTCGAACAGAGCATCACAACCAGTTTTGCTTACCATGACATGGGGTGCAATCCTGACACAGTACACAGGGAAGCCAGTGTAGAACTTGAATGGCCCACCGCTCTTGAAGGTCTTCACAGCACAATCCAAAGAGCCAGTGTACGGGTACTTGCCATTGGCATCAGGCTGCATCTTCTGAATCTGTGTCTTCACGTAGTCAAAGGGCAAACTGCATGCTGAGGCGAAGAATCCAGAAACAGCACTGGCTCCTGTAATAAAATTCGATGGTTGCATCAGGAAACTGACAGGCCTAAAATGACTAAGATGGAAATACACAAAACATAAGTACTGTAAAATGTGTAACATTAAAAATTTTCAGGTAAAATCTCATACATCGAAAGATTTCAGTAACATAGCACAAAACACACAAGGATGCCAGGCACTAGAATCTTACCAACGACAGTAGAAATTTCTCCTGCACCAAGTTTGTCCCTGAATAGCTCCACACTCTGGTCATAGGAAGCAAGCATACCCATGTTCAGGGCCATAGCTCTCACAACAGTTGGGCCTGCACCCTTCCAAAGTGCAAGGACTCCCTCATCAGCAGTAATACGGTAGAGCGCATGGAAAGCATTCTTGTAGTTGCGCCTTTGTGCAGCTGGCAGGGTCGAATCAGCTTGCATTCTAATGAGTGCCAAATCAGCAGGACTACCGACACAAGCACCAATTGCTCCAGCAGTCAGACCAATAAAAGCTTTCTGAATTAGTGGCAATGGCTTTCCCTCATTCTTTTCAACTGCTTTGTTGGTTAGAACCCTGAAAAATGTGTCCAAGATACAAAGTTCATAGTTAGACTACATATTGAATGCTAAATATTGAACGATTGTTGGGAAGAAAGTAAACGTGACTTCAAAGATAAAACAGCTCAAGGAAAATAAACATAGCTGATCTTAGATTTGCATGCCTCACTTTTATGGAAAAGGGGCATGTCACGTGCTTGTTCACACTATATAGAATGGTGATAATAATTACGGCAATTACCAGATCATATGATCCACCCAACATTACAAAAGAAAAGTTCATTCTATAAGCCCCTTACTGGAACATAATTCTATAACATCAACCAAGACTTGGTAATAGCATTATTACTTTGTGATCAATCATTCTACAGAAAGTGCAGATGATCGAAAAGGCATCAATTGCATGGCACTCCTAAGGTCAAGTCATCTTTAATAGTGCACAAGCAAGGTAAGGTATATAATAAGCACTAACCACTAGAAGCTAGCAATGTATAGATGCAATTCGAAGGTAACTATAAGCTTAGAACTTCACACCCAGATATAAATCATATGTAAAAACAAGAATTTGATCCACAGCTTTTTTTTGTGCAAGAAAAATCAAAAGGTAACAATCAGTGAGTTTACCATATATTTTAAGAACACACTATACAAACCTGAAGGATCCAAGACGAGCAGTCGTGTACGTCGCTTGCCTTAGCAAACCGGCGGACAGACCCTGCAAAGGAAAATATATGAGCAATTAAGCTTTATGCTAATCCAAGATACCAATAAATTGAAAATTTCATGCAGTCAACACAAGCTCAATGTTTTGTGTTGTGCAAGATAGAATGCAATTGCCACGGATTGGACGCATATAAGGTCAAGCAAATATCCTAGCCTTAAAGCATGGAACATCATGTAGTGGATTAAAAATGTACAGATTACATTAAATGGATATCTAAAATACAAAAGAATTGTCTAAAGCCACAGGTTGAAATACTCGAATCTAATGTGAATCCTTCTCTTGAACAGGCTAATTGTTTAGCATTGGATCAGAAGTCGAGAACATTTGAAAGACTTTGTAGAACGAATATAAAATGCACCAAGAAAAACAAACCTTGTAGAATGAGCGGAGCCCCTCGTTAGCAAGCATGTTCTTCGTGACCTGACCAGCGGAGCCCTCACCCAACTGGATCCTCACCTGAAACCAAAACAACAATAATAATTACATGTTGGGCTGGATTCTCCACGTGCCGAGGGCCATATAGTTTAAAGCTCAAAAAAGACATGCCATCAACACTTCGACAGTGACATCTACTAAGCTAATTTTTCAGGTTGGAACAGAAGTTAAAGCATGCGGTTTTCCCTTTCACCGTGGCCTAAGGTTCTTTTTAGCGTGCAAGCATCATAAAATCACAACAGTCCATTGAAAGAATTCCAAAAGGAGTGGATCTTTGGCAATAAGTTAATTGCCAATTGCATTATGATACTATCTGCTAGACGTCACTCAGACACAGAGCAAACCAAAGACAATTTTCCAAGTTGCAGCACTCCTCTTCCAGGAGAAGATCACTGGGAATCTCAGCCACAACCAAGTACTAGAAATGAAATCCCATTCGATGGTTAGTTAAAGGGGACGTCTGTAGGTACCCAGATCTTACCAAAATGGGAACCGAATAGCTATGCCCACCTTGCATCAGTTGATGGCACAGCACACAACCCGATCTCCATGGATCTAAGCGACCCGAGCAAGCTAGCTTTACCATTGATTGCCAACAGGTCAAGAAGCCATGAAAACGAATAGCTTCAATCCCACCAACCCACGCATACACGATCCATTTACGGCAATTCACATGGATCTAAGGCTAGCCGCACCCAACAGCAAGCTCAGTTTCACTGTGGTAACCCCAAGGCCACTCTTAATTTCCCCAGATCCAACCTCCAGAGCGCAAATTCCGCAGATACACGACAGACCCGTCACATGAGTAGCAAGCATCCGCAGTCCCGGCAGATCTCCGCACGCCAACCCCCGATCCCGCCACCCAGCTCTCTCTCTCACACACACACACACGGACGGACCAGCACTAGGAAGCCGAGCGGGGGGGGAGGAGCAGCGACGCGTTATACCTTGACCATGTCGATGGGCTGGATGACGCAGGTGGCGAGCATCCCGGAAGCGCCGCCGTTGACGAAGGGCTTGATCGTCTTCCAGACGCCGGTGGCCGCCACCGCCGTCTGCTGCTGCTGCTTCGCGTCCGCCATCTCTCCCTCTCTCTCACACCCACCTTCCGGATCGGTTCGCTCCGCGCTGCGCTCGGCTCGGGGAGGGAGCGGAGCGGACGAGGCGGCGAGAGCGAGGTGGGAGAGAGGATGGGGAGGATGGAGCAGAGGAGGCGGGCGGCGGCTGCCTAGATCGCTGGGTGGAGTTGCGCTTTATTAACGCGAGGATGAAAAAAAAAGAAAGAGAAATGGTTGCGGGCTAGCCAGCCAGGTGCGCCGGGACCTCGTGGGCGACGTCGCGCTCGGGATTTCGGCGCGTGGGCGCGGTGCACGGACGGTGAGGGGTGGACCGGTGGCCGCGCGTGGGGTCAGAGGATGGTGGGGGTGTACGGGCTTGGTCTACGCCCTCCGTCCCAGAAAACATGCAACTCTAGAGTTCAAATTTTGTCCCAAAAAACATGCAACTCTAGCACCAATGATTAGTTCTGGACGCGCCAATGATTAGTTCCGGACCCATGTACTATTTATGCGGAACCCATGTGGGACCAACATTCTATGTAGGTGGACCCGCTTATTGTTAAGGTAGGACCCACGTGGGACCCGCGTATTGTTTAGGCAGGACCCACGTGGGACCCACTTATTGTTAATGCGGGACCCACGTGGGACCCGCGTATTGTTCAGGCCGGACCCACGTGGGACCCACGTATTGTTCAGGTGGGACCCGCATATTGTTAAGACGGGACCCACGTGGGACCCGCTTATTGTTCACGCGGGACCCACGTAGGACCCGTATAGTCTTTATGTGGGTCCTATATTGTTTAGGTGAGATCTATTTTGTCTTTTCTATAGGGGCACATGTGTCTTTTTACACTTTCCTTGGTATACGTGACGAAACCTAGAATTGCATGTTTTTTGGGACGGAGGGTGTATGGAGGAAGGAGCGGTGCGGCGGTGGGGCCATGCGACAGATCCAACTTGCGGCTGCGTTGAGGGGGCGGAGTCGGAGGTGGGTCCCACGCTCTCACGGGGAACACCTCGCCTTTCTCCTGCCCCGGTTACGCCTTCGTCAAAGCGTATTTTCCGTATCCTTTTGGTTTAGATGGTCAAAACATGGTGTCATAAGCGTTGGAGACGGCTGCGCAGTTTTGACGGCTTGCTTTCAGCTCCTCTCCCAGAAGAGGGTGGTGTAGTGTTATGTGTTGTGTTTGTTTGTGTGGTGGCGTACGCTTCGGCTCGTTATGTACCAATGCTTTCTTATTATATGACATAGCAGTGCTCCTGCATTTTATTTAAAACAAAACATTGTGTCACCGTGGTTGGTCAGTGTGGCTCAGTGCGCTGAAGTACTTTGCTCTAATGTTTGGGATCGGTTATCAAAGTCGTGTCTGTACATTGTTGAAAAGGCTAACCTTTGATCCTTGGAACTCCAAAAGGACCAAGTAGGTCCTGATGCAATACTTTGGTGAAAAGGACCATAATTTGTAGCACATAGTAATTGCCACTGCTAGTGTTGCTGTGTTGCTTACTCATCAATCTTTTGACCGCATATTCCTGATCTGATTAGTGGCACGGGCGGTCACGCCCATTGACAAACCCCTGTAAATTCATATGCCTGAAGATGGTGCTCACAGTATTACATGTTTTAAGTTTTTTTTAAACGTATTTAATCTACCTACCATCTACCTATTTATGTTTACTAGAAAGGTCTATGTAATAAACTCTTGAAATTATAATTTTTATGATAAGATAATTATTAGAACAAACTTACTTTTTTCAAGAATGATTAGAACTAACTTACTTTAAACGCTATATATTTAAAATGAAGGGAGTAAAATTTGAATAATATTTTGGCAGAAAGAACCATACTTTGTATCACATGGTATTTGCCACTTTTATTGTTGCTTGCTCACCAGTCTCTGTCCGCATATTCCAGATCCGTAGCTGGTCCATGGGTGTTAGGTGTCCTCACAACTTTACAAGAGAACATAGGCATCTTTGTTTCATCATCCTTAATCTACCTACTATCTATCGATATGCATCTTTGCATTTATCTACTAAATCTTTATTAATCAATTGACCACGTTAACTAGAAATATCTATGCACTAACCGTTTTTAAATACAAGTCATTTGCTATTATATTTATATATCCTAAACACCATGTATTTAAAAAAATAGCACGAGTTACTACACCACAGAACCCATAAATTTCCTCACAATCAATTGAGTTAAACTAAATTCCTACTTGGTTGTGCCCTCTGGATCCGGTGATCCACTAAAGTATACCGCAAGTATGCAGTCATGCAGAGAACATTCCTACTTTAGCCTACCAAAATTCCAATGCATGCTATCATTCACGGGCACAAGATTCTTACTTCCCCTGAAAAACTGTCACGGTGACCTTTTAATGGGCCATGTAAGGCGAAAAGGATCGCACGGTTCATTTTTTAAAGGAAAAATATTGTGCAAATAGTCGGAACCACTTGCTTGTGATGTAAACCAAAGCTCGGGTGTAGGGACAAATCAAATATTCAACTCAAATCCAGGCATTTGCAAGGTTGTGTCAGCTGACTTAAACACTGAACTATGGATCTGTCATCTGTGACTCTTCTGATTTGTCGCTAAGGGTGAGTTTCAGTTCATGGATCAAACCTTCCAATATGAGGTGAAAAGAGGACGACAATTGTGAGATGTAACCTTGTTGTAACGAAAAAGACATGCTAAGCATGTAATTTACGCAGCATATGCCCTCATCTGACCCCTGTGAATTGGAATTTTCAATGTATTCTGAGCTAATGAAAATATCACATGGTTACCAAAAAAAAAAGTTGACCAAAAACTAATTGGACAATGAACTAGCTCGCAGAAACTAGTGAAAAGAATTTTTATGTTTATAAGAAAATATCAGTACTACCAGAAAACTGCAGATATTAAATTCTTTCAAACTTTCAGTGCATGTCAATTCTTTTTTACTACAAAATTCAAAACAATTACCAAGAGTCCTCTTTTGAGTGGCTGAAGGGGATTCCACTCATAAATATTTTTCCTCTAATTGTCGACAGAACTTAAGCATCAAAGGACTATTTCTCGAGTCTAAAGAGAGAAACTAAAAATTGGCCACAAACTGTCATGAACAAAGGAAACCTGACGGAGTAGACAAAACTACAGAGCAGTGGTTAGGACCAAGTCCATAACCGTTAAGAGTCTTACAGACAGTACCAAGGTAGTACTCAGCGTCCTGTGTTATCTACGAGCAACGAGGGTAATCGAGTTTGGTACAACTGTAGACAGCACCTGACAGACTATAAAATCGTGGACGGTATTCAGATTTTGATGCCAGAAATTCAACTTTGCTTTTGATTCAATCCAGCTTTGTCAACCAACCTTTTTGGCCATTGCCGTGCAAGCAATACATGTCAGATCGTAAGCCACATCGTCAAACTGACATACGTAATCTTGGCGAAATAAAGTTGTTTGAGGCGTGCAGAGAAAGGATGAGAAAAACCGTGCTTGTTGTAAGCTGTAACCTCTTCCTTGGCCTCTTCCTGAGTTGTGTGACATGTTTTTCTTTTGTTCTTTACTCCGTAGTTACGTTTCATCTGAAAATCATGGGGGTTGTGCGTTGCGAGACTCTGTAAAGATCATGTCGACAGGGCCAAGTTGTCACACGTTTGGACTCGCGCGTTCTTCAGATGTAATAGAATTTTGTTTTAAATTAGCACACATGGCTGCACGGTATCTCTTTTTATCTTTACATCGAGTGAAAAAATTGATGATGTTTGGGTCTGTAATAATGGTCAATGCAGCGGCTGGAGTATTGAAATACATTCTCTTTTCTAAAAAAGTATTAATTCAGGTTTGAGACTTTCAAGTATCTAAGTTTTTAACACAGTTCTTTCAGGTACCAAATTTGAGCTCCAACCTTCGGTTTACGTGACCACTTGATGGAACACAACATGGATTCGAGGTTGTATTTCTTGACATCTTGTTTGTTTCACCAACTACTTCCTCCATTCTAAAATCTTCGTTTGACTATTTCTATCCAAATTTGACTGCGTTTTATTCATTTTTTTAGAATCTCTTATTTTTTTGTTATGTCTTGCTTTATTAATGAAATTTCTTCATAAATAACTTAAATTTGACTATGTTTGTATTTTTTTTTAAGAAGACAAGCGGTCAAAAGTTAGTTAAAAAATTAAACAACCTACAATTTAAAATTGAGGTAAAAAAAATGGAGGTATAAAGAAGCATCTACGAGACCAGTCTCAACATTCGCTTGGCCCTGTAGTTAATACTCCATTGTTTTCTATTTTATATAGGAAAAAGTGTGTTTTCATCCTTTAAGTATTACGAAAGTGTGACTTTCATCCCTAATATTTAAAGTGGTGCAAATCAATCCCTTAACTAATTACCGGTGCACTATTCATCCCCACTCCGGTTTAACAACGGTTTATGCCACATACTCATCTAACTAGTCCCCATGTCATATGCTAACTAATCTCCACGTCACATATATAGCTAGTGCGTGCCCCTAATTAATGTGATGGCTTGGACTAGTTGCTCATCCCTAATGTTTTCATAAGATTGCCATCCCAATGAAAACGAACTGCTAGGTACGCACTGAGCATGATCCACCCCTACTCTGCATGAAGCCATGTTCTTAATGACCACGTCCCTCCCGCATGATTGAAAATAGAGCAGCACAAGAGAAATAAAAATACATATGAATGGAGTACAGCACCTCAAACTCTTGTGCGTGTGCTAATTATAGTCACCAGGAATTTGCCGCCGTTGCTGCCTGTGCAATTGTCGCTGCCGCCGGCTTTGCATGGAGCGTAGTTGATTAGGGTTTAATCTAATCCTTGCTGCATATATTACGTGGGGACTAGTTAGATGGGTATTTGGATAAACCGTTGTTAAACCAGAGTGGGGATGAATAGTACACCGGTTTTATTAGTTAAGGGATTGATTTGCACCACTTTAAACATTAGGGATGAAAGTCACACTTTCATAATACTTAAAGGATGAAAAACACACTTTTTCCTTTTATATATGACGTTTTAACATATTTAGATATGCATGTTTATATATCTCTAGATATAGTGCATATTTAAGCACATAATAGAAGCTATGCATTTAGATAAAACGTCTAATAATTTAAGACAAATGGAGTACTTACTTGACAGTACAAGCATGTATAATAGTAAGTACACTTAATTATAGCGTTTAAAAATTACTATAAATTCAAACGACTTAAAACTAGAAAGACAGCTTTTTATTTTTTTCCTGGCGAAGGTTGAAGGTTCTTAAAAAAAATCGGAAAAACCCAACTTCTCCACGGACAGGCGATCGGACGTGCTTGTACACGTTGCAGTGGTTGTGCCCACCGTCTGACCGCGGGCCCACCCCACTCCTTGCTGTCCCAAACCTCGGGTCCCGCGCATAGAAAATGAGTCACCACTGCTGCAGGCTGCAGTGATGAGCCCACTGCCAAACGCCCAAACCCCCCCGAACCCCTCGTCGTCTACCTCCAAACCACTCGCCTGATCTCCCCCCTTCCCCGCCTCCAATCCCTCGACCCCTAGCTAGGGTTCCGGCGACCGCCCGCACCAAATGTCGGACGCCGCCGCCGGAGGCGGCCCCGGCGACGAGTACAAGCGCGAGGAGTCGGTGGCCCTGCTGGTCATCGTCTCCCTCGCCGCGCTCTCCCTCCTCTCCCTCATCGCCGCCTTCGCCTACTACTGCTACATCACCCGGAAGGTCTCCCGCCGCCAGCAATCGCTCAGTCTCCCCAAGCGCTCCGGCTCCGGCTCCCCTCCCGTGCCGCCTCCCCGGGGGCCGCCGCCGCCGCACCACCACCACCAGCAACAGCAGGGGAAGGAGAGCCCGTCCAGCAACTCCGCCAGCGATGGGGCCGGGGGCGCGGCGATGGCGGTGGTAGTCGCCGGGGAGAGGGGCGTGCAGGTGTTCAGCTACCGGCAGCTGCACGCGGCCACCGGCGGGTTCGGGAGGGCGCACATGGTCGGTCAGGGCAGCTTCGGGGCCGTGTACCGCGGGGTGCTCTCCGACGGGAGAAAGGTCGCGGTCAAGCTCATGGACCGCCCCGGGAAGCAGGGCGAGGAGGAGTTCGAGATGGAGGTAAAATCAATCAGTGCTAAAACTTGTTTGTTTCGATCGAGTCCTTGCTCCTCAGAGCGAATGCGGGTGTTCCCTGGGATTGGGGCTGGGATATACTTCACCGCGTCTTCTAGTGTGCTTCCGCCAGTTGGTAAATACTGGATCTGCCCATTGCGCCTTGGAGAAGTTTCTGCGGTCCAAGCGGACACATTGCGGGTTTCGTGGGTAGAAATGGGGTCACGGTGCGTTGGGGGTTTCTGGGGTTGGTCGCTTGTTTTAAAGATATTCTCTTTAATGGAGCAGTCGGCTAAGTGCGAATTACTCTATTGTGTCAACATTTGTAGAAAATTGTGTCTTACTTGAGGATTCTGATCGTGACTTTCAGCTCTTTGCCTTGGTTTTTTTAGTTATAATGGTTTGTAAGCAACACGGGGAGGGTGGTATGATCGTTTTTATTTGATCTGGAGGTTGGCGAAGTTGAAAACAATTAGGAATGGTGGGGGACGGACACATTTGGAGTTTAAATAGCGAATTGAACTCACTCACCAGCAACGAAAACATGCCAAGCTGTGAGACGACACATTTTTGCTGTGCTAGCAGCTAGCTGACTGTAGGAACAAAACTATATGTATAGTTAGCATCAGAGAAATGTATCAATGTGCTAGCAGCTAGCTGACTGTAGAAACAAAAATATATGTATATTTGAATTTTTTTTTTTGAACACGCAGGAGAGCTGCGTATCTTTGTATTAAGAAGAAGAAATAGTCCAAATACAAAAGACCAAACCCATCTTGGACCAGAATGGGGTTGGTAACTAGACACTCTTATTACTAACTATTACATATAACCACTATGGAGAGACCTGACCCACACAACTTTAGGACCCATTACTGAATCCCTTGGCCAACACCAAGATCAGCGAGGCCCTTCGCACCCGCAACCTGCCAAACATGTAGTTCATCTCTGAAAGCTAGTATGGCAGACTGTAAATTGGGAGCAGATTCATCAAATACACATGCATTTCTGTGCTTCCAGAGAATCCATGCTCCGAGAATGACTAAGGAATTAAATCCCTTCTTGTGCTGTTTGGGAATTTTTTTACAGCCTTTCTTCCACCACTCAGCCAAGGAGGTGCAGCGTATATTTGAAATTTATCGATGTAATGCTGCTGATTAATCAGCTATGCTAACTTGGTATGGAGGGAAAGGAGCTTTTGTGTATGACTTAAAATATGATTCATAAATTCTTCCATTCGGGATGGTTCACATATAGTGCATGGACAGGAAATTTTCCTCGACCTCGTCGCTCTTGCGATGTTTTCTGAATATTTGATGATCTTGTAGGTGGAGCTGCTGAGTAGGCTTAGATCTCCTTATCTGTTGGGCCTGATTGGCCATTGTTCTGAAGGTGGACACCGGCTGCTGGTGTATGAGTTCATGGCCAATGGGGGTCTCCAGGAGCATCTCTATCCAAACAGAGGTATAATAAGTTTGTATCGTCCAATTATACCTGTGTTTTTGTGTGTTAGATGTTGTGTAGAGATCATTTAGAGTGCTTCTCTGGTTGTTCAGTTGACTAAGATTCCAAATTTACCTGGCTGATGCTGGCATGCTGCCCAAAAGCATCAATGCATGCTTTAGCAAACTGTTTCAAATGGGCAACATAATGCTATCTACATAGCATTGATTAGGGGTGAAAACGGTTATGGAAATTCCCGACCTACCGAGCTTCGTTTCCGAAAATCTGATTTCGTTTCCGACCGTTTCCGAATCTATCAAAACATAAAACTAGCTATTTCTCATCCTTTTCATCTCTATATTATGATTCTAACATAATCTCAAAATTGACAAATATGAAAATTCCCGACCGACCGAGCATCGTTTCCGAGAAGCAGATTTCGTTTCCGACTGTTTCCTATTGTTTTCATCCCCAGCATTGATGTGATGTTTGATCTTTAACGTTGATGGTCCCTTTTAAGGAGATTTGCGTTGTGGTTATTAAATTTCTTAGCATTTTGTATGTATTGTTTAGTGAAAATGCGAGAACACTTTGAGATTTCATGATTTAGAAAATATGAAAAGCGAAATTCATTACCGAGTTGATCCTGAGCTTCTCACGGCTTAACAGTAGTGTGATGAACTCCAGGGGTCAACGAACCCCCTGTAACTGACCTCGGTTCGCAGCCAAGTAGGCGAGTACTCTTCTTCAAGACAAAATCAGAGGGATATCTTTCCCTTTTTTTGGGTGCCCTGAGCTTACATGTAGTTTGCATATCATACAATCGATTAGGTGGGACTGTCACATTCAATTTTAGCTGTAGATATATATTTTTTTCTTTAGGTCAATATGGAAACCTGAAGTTGGCTACAATGTTTTCCTACTATGTAACACTGATAACTTTGGTTTTAACACTGTTTATTAGTACAGCCTCTTTTTGCCAACTAATTGTTCTAAAATTTTGTTGCTCTAGGTTCCTGCGGTGGGATCTCAAAATTGGACTGGGATATAAGAATGAGAATTGCACTTGAAGCAGCAAAAGGTTTGGAATATCTTCATGAGCGTGTTAATCCACCTGTCATACACAGAGACTTCAAGAGCAGCAATATTCTTCTGGACAAGGACTTCCGCGCAAGAGTTTCCGATTTTGGTCTAGCCAAACTTGGATCTGATAGAGCCGGTGGTCATGTGTCAACTCGAGTTTTAGGCACACAAGGCTATGTTGCGCCGGAGTAAGACTAGGCCAATGCCCAATTAGTATTTTTCTTAACTCAATGTGCAAGATCATAAGTTTGGAACTGGCATGCCATGCCCATTTGTGCAATTGCTTTCTCCTAACTAACTTATTATACTGTCTCTAATATGATGCACATGCCACAAATCTATGTAGGTATGCATTGACTGGACATTTGACTACAAAATCAGATGTATACAGTTATGGTGTTGTGCTTTTGGAGTTACTTACTGGCAGAGTACCAGTTGATATGAAGAGGCCTCCTGGAGAAGGTGTTTTAGTGAATTGGGTAAGTTTGAGGTTGTTAAGATCAAATTGGATATCCCCATGTACTTCAATTTCTTAATAAGGAATTTAGTCCAGTACTTCAGTTCCCCAAGGTCATTGACTTCAAAATCAAATTGCCTCTGCTCCTATACTTGATTTTTTTTTTTTGGTACCAATTCATGACCTATCTTAATTAGAATCCCACCTGTCTCTGTTCCCTGAACTTAATAGGCTGGAAACATCAGCTTTCATGGTTTATTTTCCCACCTGTATCTATCTATCTAACGTCACTTGTTGAATTAATGCAGGCATTGCCTATGCTCACTGACCGTGAGAAAGTTGTGCGGATCTTGGATCCAGCATTGGAAGGTCAATACTCCTTGAAAGATGCTGTCCAAGTGGCTGCCATTGCTGCCATGTGTGTTCAACCAGAGGCTGACTACAGGCCACTAATGGCTGATGTTGTCCAGTCATTGGTTCCTCTTGTCAAGAACCGTTCCACTCAGAAAGCTTGCAACCCCAATGTGCAAGCATCGAAGCCGCTCGACTAGGAAAGCTAGTCTTTAATCTGCAGTTTGGTGCTCGTCTCTCTGGAATTACCCTAGTCTAGCTAACTACTGCTGATGAAACAACGAGATTAGCATGATTCTTGACATGATCCTTTGGCTCTGCTGGTGATCTCCTCATTTTGTATGGTGCGTCATTTGCAGTTAGGTTTCGTATTTTAAAAGGGGTTGGTTGCAGGGTCCTGAGGGCTCATTTGAGTTTCAAGGGAGGGTTCAGTCATGTGCAGATTAGTAGTCATGTTAGGTTGTTGGGATCAGTACGTGGTTGTGGGGAGTTCATCATTAGATGGTAGTGTTTGGTATGAGAGGGCAGGATTGTGTTGTAGAGTACTGCTTGATTTTCTTTTTGCTCGAGTTATGCTAGGAATTTAGCTTAAAAGATCATTGTTCAGCTGTACAGGATCTGTTCAGCTAAGTGCACTCGTATCCTTGTCGCTGAGAAGTATCGCCCTTGGAGTTTATATATATGTAATGTATAGTAGGGTTCTGGAACTGGTTTCAAATTCAGATGTTGCTGTTTGATTACCTCCTTTTGCGTCATCCTTTATTCTTTCTACTGATTGAGAGAGAGAGAGAGAGAGAGAGAGAGAGAGAGAGAGAGAGAGAGAGAGAGAGAGAGAGAGAGAGTAGAACACACGCAACATGAATGAAAGGAATCTGGAACAAGAGAACACCACAATATCGTTCAGGATTCCGGTGTTAACATCACAATGTTGTTGAGGTTACGGGGTTTCATGTGTTCAGTCACCAAACACCTTCCCTGCCATGTATGCTAAACTATATCTGATCGTGTGTGTATAAACATGACGAGACATGGCGGCACATGGTTGATGGCTGCCAAGAGAAATGGTCGATCTGGTTTGATGGAGCAGCAGCGAGGGCTGAATCTGGAAGAACAATCATTCCACCACAAGAACACACATCCGAAATCCTCTTTGGCTGTGAACCAACCCATAAAATTCCTTGGATTCTGTTTAGTTGGTGGGGTGAAATGAGTGAAACTTACTGTAGCAAAAGTTTGTGAGAAAAATCATGGTTTTCAATGCAATGAATAGTATAGTTGGTAAAACTAGCACCCCACCCCACCCCCCCCCCGCCCGCGATGATTTTTGTAGTTTACTAGAGTGAAATCTACAAGCAAGTCTGAAAAAATTACAGAAAATAGTTAGCCTTAGTAGCTCAACGCCCAAATTTTAATTCCGAAATGCCACAACTTCTTCCTGGCAAGACATCGTTGTCCTAAAAAAGAAAAAAAGAAAGAAAGGGGAAACAAATCCTCCTATGTCCTATCAGGTGCAAACCTCATTTCATCGATTTGGACCTTCGGCACATGCATCTTTGACCTACCATTTTGGTCAATTCAAGAATGTGTATTGATCTCAACAAGAGATGTCGCCGAGCATATCATTGTCCGAAATGGTATTATGGAACTCCATTAATACATGTTATGAAAATGTATCGGTGATACCTCCTCAATAATTGGATAGAGAGATACAAAATGAGATTATAGACTGGACTAGAGTGAGGGCCGATCTAGGAAAAAAAATTATTGGGGGAAGTTGATCATAACGAAGTGCAAGATGAACATATACACCCATGTTCCAATGTCTTGCAATTCTAGTGTTGATAGTTGATGGACAAACAACATTAAAGATTTAGTCAATATTGAAGCTAATAGGTAGAAGTATCGATCACACTATCAAACATTCCAACAATAACATGTTCTCAGCTGAATTTCAGTTTTGCATCAGTGAATATTCCATTACATGCGTATACATAAAGCATTACGATTAATACTTTTTACTGTCAACCACATAGGCGTTTACCTTCCCCCCTTGTTGCTGCCGAATGTGTGCACATGGGTAGCTATAGTGGCCCGTAAGGCTGCAACCAGACAACTATAACTGAAATAGACAGTCGAATCCATAGTCCATACCTAGTCCTCCCACTGGATTCGCTTCACACAACTATAACTCAATGAGTAGTCGGACCCATAGTCATACCTAATTGTTCTCGGCATCTTTTAGCAATGAGGCGAATTGCCCAGTTTGGGTTTTTGTTTTTTTTTTGGGGGGGGGGGGCTTGAGCCCCCTACATGTAGTAAGTACCATGCTTAGCCTGTATACTAAGCATTATTCTATTATATTATTACTTGAAGAAAAAAAGAAACCACCACGTTTGCCGAGAGGACCAAAAAATTCCCACGTTAATCGGAAAAAAGAGAAGGATTCGGACCGTCGGATTTAATGAACATCTAACGGTGTATATTATTCTAAGAAAAATAAAAGACCATTGATTTTATAAACTAAAGATTCCACGAGTACAAACTATGATTCAAGATACAATTGTTTTTTAAGAGTCCATACACGTATTTCCATCTTTCTTATTGAGAAACACAGAGTCCATACGTGACATATACTTCTACATGATAGGAAACAAGTATATGAGTCCATGTCAAAGGCAAGGACGTATACTTACACATACGTGACTACGTGAGACACATGCAAATTCCATACTAAATATATTTGGCATCCATTACAGATCAGAGAATGGAAAAAACAAAACAAAACGGACATACATGGTTAGACACGGTAAGGACTAATCCATGTTTAATTCTAACCACATGTCATCCAAAAATAAAGAATAAATAATATTTAGATAATAGTAAAAACATCATATATATTTTTGTCAATAAATATGCCAATAATATTTTTCCCTTCAAATATTAAATAATTATATATGTATAAAACCATCGCTCTCTATGCGTGAACCTATTAAAGGAGAGAGGTCATGTGAAATTATTAGGAAAGAAAAATACCTTGGGTTGTATTATAAACATGGAGTCCGTATCAAACACATACACCAACAATTTCATTTCTATGCATGTTAGAAAGCAATAAAATTATTCAATTATTGAATTTGGGAATTCACAGCAAAAGAAGCAAAATTCGATGTCATCCTTGTTGTCATGCCTACTTGCGGCAAGAAAAGATCAATAAAAGAGACGCCAACCCAGAGATTTTAGGGGAGGGCTGAGGAAGACATCATGCTGGGAGAGTATTGAATTTTGAATCGATGCCTCAGTAGCGCAGAGAACATTGTGGCAAGGAATGATCAATAAAACTCATGTCTTTTTACTGTCTATGGCTCAGTGGCGCAGAGACCCAGGGCCTGCCAGCCGCCTCCGCACCGACCCACCGTAGTTGTATTTGACACAAAGCAAGTGTGTGTGCTTCAAGCCTTCAACAAGGCAGCACTGCCTGCCCTGTTCGGCGGACTGGGGACCACTGTCCACCACCCATGTAGGCACTACGGGTGCGTTTGGTTGCTTGTATATGCCTGAACCAGGCTTGTGGGATGCAGGGTGCTGCTGTTTGGTTGCCTGCTTTGCCTCCTGAGCCTGGCTCTCTGGATGCAAAAGGAGCCTCACAGCCTGGCTCTGCAGATACGTAGATTTTGGGCGTTTCTCCAGAGCCAGGCTCTCTGGATGCAAGCAATTATCCAGCTAATGATGTTTTAGTATATCATTAGCTCATATCAACTTGTATTGAAATATTTTAAAGAATATTAAGCCACAATCTGAGAAAATAGCAATTGCTAAAACATATTTAGATAATATAAACATCAAGATAATAGTTGTTTCGTCATTTTTTTTATCTCATGCGATATATCTTCGTACAGGCAACCAAACAACATCTCCCATCAGCCAGGCTAACCGATACAACCAACCAAATAGCATGCCATTGCATAAACTTAGCCTGGCTGAGTTGAGCTTGGCTCTACAGATACGAGCCAGGCCAGAACATGCAACCAACCAAACAGACCCTACATAACACTATGCCTGGATGAACAACTGTGGTTCTTTGTTTTTTGGCTCTATATACAAATTTATGTAAGATTAAGAGTGGATCAGGTATTAAATATAATACATCAAGAAATTGTTTAAAGAACATTCAAAGGATACCTTTTGTAAAATAAAACATTTGCCATGAAGAATGGTATGTATGCACAAAGGGGATATAGCCTTGAATAATATACATAGATCACAAACAAAGATAAATTAACTTAACGTTTGCCATGAAGAAAAATAGGTATGCACAAAAGGCAATATAGCCTTGAATAATATACTTAGATCACAAACAAAGATAAATTAACTTATTTTAGATGTAGTTTAAAAGGATCTACGGAGCTGTTGCCCATATGAGCAAATAAAATGCCATGTGAGCGAATAAACTGTGAGTGTGTGCGTGTATGCATAAAATGAATAACAACTAGGACGACCTACATAAAGGAGCCACCACGTTCGCCGAGAGGGCCAAGAAATTCCCACGTTAATCGGAAAAAAGAAAAGGATTTGGACCATCGGATTTAATGAAGATCTAACGGACTGCAATATCCAAAGAGTTCATATCCAATACAATTCATATATATCTAATTTCAGAATAAAAAACCAAAATAAAAATTAACCAATGATGAGTCCATAATGGATACTACTAATAAATATGCAATACATAGAAAGAAAAAAAACAATACAGTATGTAGACCTATCGGATACTATTAATAAAATATGCCATACATCACTAGATAGGTCATGCCAGCAATGATTAATAAATATGGCAAAATAGCTAAATAATATGGTGAAGATCTAAATTTGAGTTCTGATATTAGGAAACAAATGATTTCATGGGAAAGGAAAAATACGGAAATGCAACATGGAAAGAATAACATGCGTAATGTATGTAGAAATAAAAAAGAAAAGAAAGTGTGCATGTGTCCTTCGGAAGGAAAACAAATTCCAAGGGAAAACTACCGTAACGACTATAATTAATAAATAAATGCATCTAAAAAAGATAATCAAATTACTTATATAATTATTAGTTTTCAAGGTTATAAATTCATGTTTCGTGGGTATAATATATATAGTAACCAAAAGAACTTATTTTTACTGTTCATTACCAAAAATAACTTATTCAATATGGAACTAAACACACCCGATATAAAAAGCAGATAATACTTCAGACTAGACTACTTAGCCAACATAATACTCCCTCTATTTAAAAATATAGGCCGTTCTAGCTTTTCTTATATATAGATTTTGTTATGCACTTAAATATAGGGTTATGTCTAGATACATAGAAAAATGTATGTATATAGAAAAGATAAAATGACTTACATTTTGAAACTGAGTGAGTAACAATTAAACAAATAAATTAGAATAAATTTATATTTAAAAAATCTTAAATATTAGGCCCCATTTACATAGCCCAAGGAGTACATTCAAAACGCAACTGATAAATAGATAGATACATAACTTTAAATAAAATCTAATATGTACAATTATACGCACCTACTTTGGAGTTTTTTTACATAAAGTCCATCTACAATTAGTACTGCCATATAAGAACCTGTTCACAAAAAATTTTGTTCTATAAATAAAAAGAATAACTTTACCAATAACCATTGAGTATAGTCATGGTCGTTAACTAGGACTCACGCAATACATCACCAATAAATAACGAACATTGTGACAGAAGAGAGATCAAGCAAACACAGACAACTCTATAGATGACATGATGGATTGACGGTAGCTCCCACGAAGAGCTGGACTTGAGAAGGCGCACGAGGTCGTAGGCAGCGCCTCTTTGCCATGACTTAGAGAAAATTAGCTGAATGTAATGCAACCAAGTCCCTCCGATGATATATTTGACGACGAGTGAGGTGGCACATCCACGCATGGTACTGTGCATATTTACATGAAAATCGGGAGGAAGCAGATAGAAATTTGAAGAGTAATATGGCCAGTAGAGAGCTTCTCCGATAACATCTACCACAAGGTCGGCTAGGGACCGGGCATGAGCTTCACTAATCACGATGAGGTGGCTCTCTCATCTTAAGACAGAGAAGTGCATCATCTCAACAGCCCAAGACGTAAGTAAGTTGCCTATTGGCTTATATTATCATAATTGCATGCAAAGCAATCTCCAAGAATAAGTGAAACTGGGTTTGGAATAAAAGAAAGTTATATTAAAAAAATAGGTTGAGGTTCCCTACTGACTTTGTAAAAAAAAGAGGCCATGATTATATTGTTCTGATCATTGTTACTGCTATTAATCACGCATCCTTTTTTTTAGGGAAGCTATTAATAATGCATCCTTGCAAGGGGAGAGACCTAACTTTCAAAAGCTGAAGGGTATCATAATGCGAGGAATAATTGCAATGCAAATTAGGCATGCAAAAAAACAGTACAAATCCAACAGACGGTTGATGCGGGTTAATTAAAGGTACGGAGACAATAAAAAAGATCTTGCTGACTTGAACTAGAGTAGTAAAGTCTTCTATTGATTTGAACAAGTTTTACCAAGTGGAAAAGAAGAATCATGGTCTATATCGATGCTTACCATAGATCAATTACTCAAAATAGCAAGTAAGTATGGCAGCTATTGTGAGGAGCCGAGCAAGCAATTGAGCATGCCAAACCGACTGAGCATCAATCAAGCAACCATCTCAAGCGTTGCAACACCACTAACCGGGTTAATGCCTTAATAAACAATCCATGTGAATAAATTTGTTTTCAAGTAATAAAATTAAATTATTAACATGAAAAAAATCTAGCTACCCGCGCTATTTGCGCGGGCCATCTTGCTAGTTTTTCCTAATCCTATTAGCTGTGCTATCGGTTTCTACTCATCTAGAAGCACATGGGAGGTATTTGCCACGTGTTTGGAGTCGGGATTTGGTTTCAGCGCCGCTCTCGTAGTGACCCGTCGCCGCCACACCAGCATGCCATTCAAATAGTTCAAAGGAGGTCGCAGAAGATTTCTGCTGCTACTAAAAAATACATAAGCATTGCACAAAGTATATTAGATGTCGGAATAGGACGATCTACCATAGCGTGGGTGCACAACAACTGCCTCCTCCACCCATATTGTTGCTGGCTGCCGTGGCAAACAATAGGTATGGCTATTGTTTTGTATTTTTATCTCGGTTTGGTTTGAGATTGACTATTATGTGCATTGGGGGTAATAATTAATGATTAGTTTTTTTTGTCAGGCGCAAGAATAATACAAATGTCATAATGTAGACAACCATGTATGGTCTTCTGGCAGGAATGCCGCTTTGGTTTGTATACGAAGATATTGCTGAACTGAACATGGAGATGTGTTTTTGTGTTGGTGTGCCTATCTGAAAGTTAAGTTATTTTGTTTTATAAAGGTAGATGTTAATTTTATTGTCATAGTTATTGTTATTGTTATGACTATATATATAGTGTATTGTATGTGTGTATATTTTGACACGATAGGAGGTGTATATTTCGATATGATAGGAGGATGTGTTAGGGGTTGCAGGGGCTCAAAGCCCTCCTACAACTGGTATCCTGTTTAGCCTGCATACCAAACATCATTTTTTTTCTTAGCCTACCAGCCGTGCTATCTGAGTTACAATTCCATCCGTCACCGTGATATCTATTGTGTGCTTCTGAATCGGACACATGCGTCCATTAGCACTAATCTTGAAGCACCTAGGAGCTATTTGCCACGTGTTTAGAGAGTCAGCAAATGGTTCCTTCGTTGAGCAGGGGAGGACACCGTGGAGTCTCATCATTGCAGTGAGGCCATGGCGTTAGTTTCGATGCTTCTCTTTGACGTGTGCTTCTGTATATGTGGGCATGTTTGGGTTGAACCCTGGGAAATCTGTCGGTGCCAGGCCATCGATTTCGTGAGCCTGGGGCTAGGATGGCTGCCTGTGCACTACTGCCTTGTCTAGGGTTGCATCCAAACTTGATTTGGGTACTGAAAGAACCGCTGATCAAACCAAGATGTCAACCAACGAGACAGTGATGCACAACCACAAGAGGTGGAGGAGGGGCTAAGGACTCAACACGATAGCCTCCTGCACCTCCTCCATCACGTAGTCATCGAAGTATGTCCACATTTCGTCAATACACATGATGTCCGAGTGTGCGTCTCTTCGATTGCACTCCTTGGCGCCTCGGCCCCCAATACGCACAGAGATCTCCTTGAGGCCTGAGAGATGCTCGATGCCAGCGGGTGCAGCACCGTGCATGTCCCATCCTGACGCGTTGAAATATATCCCCAGCACTTGGAGCCTAGGCATTGCCCCTTCCTCAAATATCAGGAATGAAATTCTGCTACACCCTATCTCAAAATGCTTCAAAGCGGAGAATTCAGTTCTGCAGAAGACCATGTTCTCTCTAGGGATTGCTTCGATTTTCACGCAGAAGCTGGCGAGGGAGGGTAGCTGTGCGAGGATTCTGATGTCATCTCCTTAACAGTAAGTTCCAAGCTGTGGAGGTTATGGAGTTTTCCGATCCACCTGGGAACCCTCGAATGCCAGCCCCAGTGCGTCACGAATCTCTGGAGGAGGAGGGGAGTAGTTGAGAGTGAACTCACTTCATCCAGGCAACCGTCATGCTTGATCCGTAGCTGAGGTCGCCAAGCTTTTCGAGGGAAGAGCGCAGAGCATCCATTGACTGTCTTGCTGCCTCGTCACCTGAATCTGACTGCCTTATATGGTTGAACTGCAGCTGGAGATCCCTCAAGTTGGTGAGGTCTCCGATTTCTGTGATGGTATCTGTTGAGCTCATGTGCAATTGGGAAAATCTGAGCGTGCGTATGGACTTCATGCTACCCATGCCCCTGGGCAAACTTATCCCACCATCAACCATCAGGTGCAGCAGCCGGCGCAAATGAACAACATCTGGGGGAATTTCAACCTTATATGCTTCAATTTCCAATGTCTCCAACTGTTGTAATCCTGAAATCTTGCTTGGTAGCTCTATTCTACCACCAGTCACGATTTTTAGAAACCTTAGTTGGAACAAAGAGGATATTCGGGTGAGGTCTTTTGTCATCCGCTCACGGTTTACTGCTGAAAATTCAAGATTCAAAACCCGCAGATGCTTGAACTCCACTAAAGGAGGCATGCACGTAGATGTGCCAAATCTTGTCAATGCTCTTACATGCGAGAGTTGAATGGCTCCAAGTGATTTGCCATCTATGGCACCATTCAAATGAAGGGATAGTCGGCGTACTCTGTTAAGCACCCCACTAATGTCTTGTATGTCATCACTTGCAGTGACAAAATTCTCTTCTCTACACTTGTGTATAATGAGATCAAGCATCATATCATGAACCCTACAGGACAGTACGTCGCTGTTGCTATCTGTATGCGCAGGTTGAATAATGCTTCTATTGACAATCTCATTGAAATAACCCACTGCAATATCCTCTGGATCTTGCCCAGGTGCTTTGCTTATGAAACCTTGAGCAACCCATTGTCTGACTAAATCACTCTTGCTGATTGTGTGATCCTCTGCATACATGCCCAAATACAGCACGCATGTCTTCAAGCAATGAGGAAGATTTGTGTAGCTCAGACTCAATATCTGTCTCATTCCTTCCAGGGTGGGATTCAGTTCAAGGCTGCAACCCAAAGAATTTAGTGTGTTCTCCCATTGCTCCCTGTTCAGTTTGTTCCGTTGGGTAGCCAAATGGCTAGACAGAGTAATAATTGCAAGGGGCAAGCCACCACATCTTTTCAAAATACTAGTTGAAACTTCATCCAGATACGAAGGACAGGTATCCTCTGAACCAAATATCCTTTTCAAAAATAACCTTCTAGCGTCTTCAGTGCCAAGAGCCTTCATCTTGTAAACATATTAGTAGCCATTGGAGCAGCATGCTGTAGCGACAGCCTCGATTCTTGTAGTTGCAATCACTCTGCTACCATTCTTGTTTTGTGGAAGGGCGCATCTAATAATACTCCATGCTGTCGCATCCCATATATCATCAATTACAATAAAGTATCTGCCCAATAATTTCATTCACATCATGACAAGAATTAGGCAAACATAAGGCTGCACATAAAAACATCTCACTTTCTGGCTGCAAGTAGATTTTAGAATGCCAGGACTGCTAGAAAGACTATCAAGCAAACTCTAGAACTAGAAGTGTACACATTTTAACGTTAAGTTGGCATGCAAAGACTGGCTCCTAATTTAAACCTTAGCGCCTAAGCAACTTGCAATGCAGCTGCCAACACTTGAACAAACACTTAATCAACAGAGACTGATAACATCCTAATACAGAAAACAAAATGCGATATGAAAACAGAACAACGAGCTGATAGAGTCGACATGCTAGAATTTTTTTCCCTTACAGAATTATCAGTAGGATAAGAATTACTCTAGTGCACTCATTCAAAGATTGGCATACCTCTTGTCTGTAAGGAATTTGTGAAGGGTGCTGATGAATTCATCCACATCCCAAATTTCCATGTTGGTGTTCTCTGGGGCTGCGTAGCCAACTTGAGAGAGTACCTTTCTCAAAACCTTCCATATGTTTGGCTTCTGGGACACAGGAACAAAGCTTCGACACTGGTACTGCCCCTCCAACTTGCGAAAAATCTCGTTTGCAAGAGTAGTTTTACCAAGACCTCCGAATCCCATGATAGAGATCACCTTAAGTTGGTCATCTTCGCCCATCATCAACTGAATTAGCTCATCCCTTGGCCCTTCGATGCCTACTAGGCGTGCCGTCTCCGTATAGAGCGCCAGCATGCGAGGATCTATAGTTGTGTCGTCGTGTTGTTGCTTGGAGGCGTCGTCGTCAACCTTGTACCTCTTGCGACGCTCGCTCACCTCCTCAGCAAGTCTTTTGAGGCCTCGGAACTCCTCTGTGATCTGATGGCGAGCCTTGATCGTTGTCAGCAAACTAAGGCACTTGTCGATGAATCCCTTAAATCCTTGTGGCCTGCTGCTGGACTCCTGCTCCACACGAAGCATGAACTCGTCAACGCTATCGTCGATGTCATAGGACAGCTCACGTACCTCGTTCATCCAGCACTTTGCTTGTTCATTGGGATTCTGCGTGCCTGCTGACATATCCTTGAGGAAGGCGTACATGTTGTCCAGCTCACATCGAAGGGATCTGATCTCCTTCTTGGCTTCTTTGAGTAGCTTGTACTTGTCGGTGAGCAAATCACCCAGCTCCCGAGGAGGGAGTCCATGGCGCCATGGGATGCGCTCACCATAGCCTTTCCTTGCTGTGATTGTTATTGCTCTCAGTGACTCAGTCAATCGTGCAAGACACGCCCAACTAAGTGATCAGGGAAAGATCACCACTTAGGCACTTACCTTGTGTCTGAGACTCAAAGGAGATAAGGTGCGGGATGGAGTAGGTAAGGTACAAAGGTGCACCCCGGGCCCGCACGATGCCAAACGCTTGCAAACAGAACCTGACATGTCACATCACATGCGATGAACATATCTGTGTTAGTATAACAAATCATTTCTTAAATGAAATTATTGCACGAGTGGACTGGACATGAATAGTTTGGTGTTTATTGTCAGCGAGATGGAGTAATTTGATACCCAATTTACAAGTCCATAGTACTACCACACCAGACTCTCATAGGGGTTTGACTCACGTGATCAAGATGGATGATCATCGCCGATTTCTTTTTAAAAAGTATTCACAGAAGTTCACTGTAAAACTTAATCAAATAATAAGTCTTACAAAAAAAAATTTTTTAGCGAATGTGCTAAGCGCACAAAAGACTTTGCACTTGATGGAAAAAGGCAGGTTATAGACATAACTTGATGCAGACCAAACAAGGCTGCAAGGGTTGGTCTGCACAAACGCACAAAGGACAAAAAAAACTGAAGAAAAGGCCAACAAACAACAAACAGCCTACAAGTTCACACAGCAACGACCATAGTAAGAGCATCTCCAGTGGGAGTTCCTAAATGGGTCTCTACTCTAAATTTTAGGAGGGGAGAGAAAAAACCAACTCCAGCGGAGATTTGGGATACTATTTTGCATGCCCTCCTAAAATCTCATCCTAAGACCCTAGGAATAGGACCCTCCTATCCACCCTGCTACTCTTGGACTCCACCATTTTTTTTATCACTTTTCATTTTCTTTTAAATCTGAATGGTGAGTCTTATAGGGAATAAGAGCTCATATAGAGACTCCCACTGGAGTTGAGAGCAAAATTAGGTTCTCAAATTTTACAACTGAACTTGCAAAATAAGATTTAAAAGCCCACTTTAGAGACTCCCACTGGAGATGCTCTCACTAGTGTATGGATGCATGCTCCACTGGAGTTGGATGTAAATTTGAGCTTCTAAATTTTACATGTGGGCTTATAAAATAGGATTTGGGAGCCCAACACCCAAATTTACATGTCCCACTGGAGATGCTCTCAGGAAGGCAAACCCCACACAACCCGCCGAGTCAAACCAAACAACCAAAAACATGTGAGTCTATACAAAGAACGGCACCACTGAGGTGGCTGACTGAGACCACGAATGAACAAGAGGGGTGGCCAAATATCCAGCAAGAGCAACAGCACCACGACAGCAAAAGCATCCGACACAGCCACGGCAGCAAAGCATCCACCGGAGACGACCAACAAACAGTCCAGCCACAGCGACCTCAGTGGCTGGTTCTTTTAAAAAAATCTGAATCGGGTAAGCCTCAGACGACCAACAAGTCTTCAAAAAAATCTGTCATTTTAGTTTCTTTTAATAAGTCAATTTTAGAGAAACCTAGCTGTTTCTCTGCCCTCAGCCCTGCAGGAGAATTCAGCACACCATGTCACCATCCACAGCTTCGTCCCACCCAAATGAATCCAAAGCATTCACTATGCCAGCTGGCAGCACAAAACCAACTGCAGCAAGGCTGCATCTCCTTCCCTCTCAATCCCCTGAACTAACTTCCTTGCACCACCCTTGCTTGGTGAAAAGACAAGACCCTTGAAAACCGTCTCATTCAAAACTTGGGTTGCCTCAAGAAACTCCCCAGTAGCAAACATTCTATCAAACTGCAGTTCACAACATCTGGTGGGCACTCCCGCCTAGGCATATCCTCCATCAATTCACTCGCATTTTGCGAAAGGCCCAACTTGCAAGTGGTGCCTAGCACCCACTCTTCTGCATATCATCAGGCACCACAAATGCCGTACTCAGACCCTTCCCAGTTCTAACAAAAACCCACAGTCATTACAATGCGCACCAGCCTTTAGCCACAGCCCCTCTCCCTGACATCACCTTGAACAAGCCAAATACCATGCATAGAAGCCTTAACCTGTTTTCTCTTGATGATGCAAGCGTTCAATCCTACAAAAAAAAATTGACCAGTTGAATCATCAAACTCATGCTTTATGACAAAGAAACAAGACACAATTTATCCCAACTCGGGTCTTCATGCTTCCACATTGGGTGCAAGCATCAAGACTGTGTTGCAATAGATCCATCCTGTATCAAAACTTATGTCTAATCACCTTACTAGTGTGTCTTGTAATGGTAAGCAAGGAACCAACCTGAATCGGGTAACGTAGCTTTGTCCAGCAGATGAATGAATTGGTAGTTAAAAACCAACCTTGTCATTTTTCACAACACCACTGTATTGACCAAATGCACTATGATGTCTAATCAAACAATTCTTACAGAATCTAGCTGCTTGTCTAGCATTAACTTTGTGGGATCATTCAGCACACCACTTATAGCTTTCTCCCATCCACTTGACTCTAAAGCATTCACCTTCGCTAGCCGGCACAATACTGACTCCAACAATGCCGCATTTCCTTCCCTCTCAATCCCCTGAACAAATTTCCTCACACCATCCTTGCTTGGTGCAAAACCCTTGAAAACCATCTCATTGAAAACCTGATCTGCCTCAAGAAACTCCCCAGCAGCACACATCCCATCAAAAAGCATTCTGAAGCTCACCACATCTGGAGGGCACCCCCGCCTTGGCATATCCTCGACTAATTCAGCAGCGTCACGCCACTGCCCCAGCTTGCACAGACCATTAACCAGAGTATTATAGGTCACAGTATCTGCCTTGCACGCACTCTTCTGCATGTCATCAAGCACTGCAAATGCAGCACTTGGATCCCTCTCATCCTCACAGAAGCCTGCAATCATCGCATTGTACACCACTCTATCAGCCACAATTCCCCTTCCCTTCATCTCCTCCAGCAATCCAACTACCTCACCCTTCCGTCCTAGCCGAAAGAGTGCCCGTACAAGCGTCGCATATACAGCTGAATCCAGAACAAGTTCTGCATTTCCCACCATTTCTTCCTTGAGCCTCGCTGCGGCATCCACATCCCCTTTTTCACAGAGCCCCTTCATCAAACTCGCATACACATAAGCATTTGGCGACACATCATACCGCCTGACCATCATCTCCTTCACCTCGAACGCGTCTTCCAGCTGGCCGGCATCGCACAGAGCGGCGACAACGGTGCCGAACGTGACGACGGTCGGCGCGATGCCACGGTACAGCATTTCGTCGAACAGGTGGCGCGTGTGCTCGAGTGAGCCCGACGCCGCCGCGGCTCGCATGAGGATGTTGTACGTGCACGCGTCGGGCGCGATCCTGGCTTCGCCGCAGACCGCGAGGAGGTCTCGGAGCGGGGCGCGGCAGGCGAGCAGGGCGTGGAGGAGGGCGTTGAGCGCCCGCGCGGTGCGGGGCCCGGGGAAGGCCGGGTGCGCGAAGGCGCGGCGCGCGGCGGCGGGGAGGCGGGCGCGGCCGTAAGCGGAGACGACGCGGCAGAGGAGCTGCTCGCGGGGGCGGAGGCGGGGGCCCGAGGAGGAGTCGGCGGCGAGGCGGGAGAGGATGGACTCCATGGCCGGGAAGAGGCGCGCGGAGGCGAGCTTGGAGATGATGAGGTCGTAGCAGCGGAGGGAGTAGAGGAACGGCGCCGGGGACGGGGTGGTGGAGGTGGTGGGGTTGAGGAAGAGCCGCAGCGCCGCGGCGGGGTCCGGCTCGCGGCGGAGCGCGGCGGCGAGGTGGTAGGACGAGAACTTCTTCCCCGCCATCGCCGCCTGCGACATGGCTGCGTTCCGGCGAGGAACACGTGTCATTGGACTCCTTTGCAGATCCCCAAAGAAATAAGGCCCAGATACGGGATGTGTACAGGCCCATCCTGACTGAATTCCTCATTGGGCCATCTTCTGTTTTGGCCCAGATACTGAAAGGCTGAAACAAACAACGCTGCGGTATCTCTCTAGCTCTCGGTGGTGTTGGGGTCGTCGTGGAATTGGGGGCGATTCGATTCGAGTCGCCGGAAGCTGCGGCGCCGGAGGTTGGGCGGAGGGAGGGAGGGATGGAGGCGACCGTGGACGACCTGAGCGCGGCGTACGACGACTTCATGGCGGCGGCGTCGGCGGTGGTGGAGGCCCGCGCGCTGTCGGGCGGGGAGAAGACGCCGGCCACGGACGCCGCGCTGGAGGCCTTCAAGCAGCGCTGGGAGCTCTTCCGCGTCGCCTGCGACCACGCCGAGGAGCTCGTCGAGTCCATCCGCCAGCGGATCGGCTCCGAGTGCCTCGTCGACGAGGCCACCGGATCCGCGACCGCGCCGATGGCCGCCGCCCCTGGCATCAAGCCCATCAGCGCCGTCCGCCTCGAGCAGATGAGCAAGGCCGTCCGCTGGCTCGTCATAGAGCTCCAGCACGGTGCCGGAGGCGCCTCCGCCCCCGGGACCGGCGGCGCCGCTACGCCCAGCGCCGGCGCGGGCCCTGGGCCCGGTGGGCAGCACGCCGAGGAGGGAGGCCAGTAGGTATGGTGTTGCTGAATTAACTACTGTAGTAGTGTCTTGAGGAATGAGCTCGTAGCGTCTCAGGATACAACGAACATGTGGTTGATGTGGTTAAATATCTGAGTACACCATTATTAGAGAGCTTGCTATCTCTTCCATGGTACTTGATTATGCTTCGTCGTGTTCATATTTGGAAGAATGGAACCAAGTTGATTGCACTTTGCTGGCTGTTTCTTTTTATTCCCTCCCATTATGAGATAATACACCTATGAACCAAGTTACAAAGTCTTGCTTTTCATTATTATTAAAGTACCAAGTTGTGAGGTTATCCTCAGCATAAGCAGATGATGTTGAGACACTAACAAGAGGGATATCGCAATTCTTGAGTCCAAATTATACAGAGCAACTGATAAAACTACGTGAATTGTTTGTTAAAAATGACACATGAGTAAAATTCCACAGTGGTCCTTACCACCGGTGCCGTGTGATTACAACAGCAGGAAGTGTATGAAAGTTCACTGCCAATCTGCTTTCAAACAGAAAAAAAAATGCGCTTTTCCACAACCTAGGAGTTAGTTTAATGCATTTAACGAGAATTTGAGAACGAAGTTAAATTCCCAGGTTGATTTCACTAGGAGCATGTTTGGTTTCTTTTCCTACACTTTGGCTCTCCTTTTCAGTTAAAAGGAGGTAAATTTTTGCCTGCTTGACCCAAATTCAAACCAAGCAAGGATACCACATATGCTGGCTTGTCCTCCAACCTTTCTAAGCAAGGCTAGACATGGGTGGCAGGAGAACCAAGCATGCCCTTTAAAATGAGAAACTCCTAAGATTGCTGAGAGAGTCTGTTATTTTGGATTCTAAAACCCCGAATGGTTTGATTATCAACTCACCCTACCCTGCACTAAGTTTATGAGAATTGTAGGAACCATCTTTCATTTATAAATTATGTGACATCTATTTATTATTAAAGCATCATGTCTTAGGACTCTTAGGTTATACTTTGATAGCCAAGTACCCTGTTTATGTGTTACCCCTAGATGGCTAGATCTCAATCCAACATTGTGAGTACTCAAACAAGGGTCATAAGGTAACCACGATAAAAAGGAAATTATATAGGCTGGGAGAAGGAATGTCAACTTGTAAAATGTCCTGCAAATAGTTGGAACATGGAACTATCACTTTCCAACCTCCTGCCCTTCTTATAGCAACCTACAAAATCGTGTGGTGTCTTCTGCCCAGAACTAAGGTCTCTTTGCCTTTAGCTTTGGTCGATATTTGTCCCTTGCAAATTCTTACAGCTGAATCTGAAAGTGTGAAGGAACTAAACATGACTAGTTGACCCATAGCAACCAGTGTGAGGAGCATTGGTTCACAATGCAAGGTACTGGCCATTCAACAAGAAATATTTTTTATGGGCAATCATGATATTTGCTCACTTTTACACTATGAAGGACCCCTGTTCTGAGCTCTAAAGACTGATCTTGCTGGGTTCTAGGATGCTGGCCTAATAAATTCACCATTGTATTTGGTAAATTTTAAATCAGGAACTGCCGAAGTACCATGTCGTAAGGATTACTTGAAATTTTTGTATCTTCAGGTAACAAGGTGGTAGTAGGAGGTAAGTAAGTGTGCTAAAGGGGCTGAAACAGTGCAAGAGAAAAAAAAAATACAGATTAGCGGCGTGTTGGATTTGTTGTCAACTGTTCCGTTGCACATGCTAGACATGCCCCGATCTTTTAGTAGTATGTACCATTCACCATAATTTCACCTGAATGTTGCGTTACACATATTATAGAGGCATTTTCTAACTGAACTCTGCCTACTAAGCAAGGTTTAGGTGCTCCACACCTTGGAAATCAGCATATGAATCGCAGGTTGTGAATTCAAACATGAACAGAACTATTTGCACGTGATTTCTCTTTTTTTTTCATGCATAACTTTTATTTGCACGTGATTTCTCTTTTTTTTTCGTGCATAACTTTTTTTTGTTGAAGCTTAAATTTTGCATGAATATAGATGACCACATGCTCTGTCCATCTAGATCTTTACTGATTTTTTTTATGCATTGAAAACCCTAAGGTGTGGCAGCACAAACCTTTCTCCTGCTGAATGTTTTTTTTTTTTGAACTGGAACAAAGCATTCCATTCAGCGATATCGCTGGCCACTTGGTCCTCTGCACCCGGGGGTGTTCCATCCCAAAGCAGGACGGCATCGCGAGGACACTTACAACCTTGCGCAGCCACAGCATGCGCCCCCTTATTACAAGCTCTAGGACAAAAGCACACTACACAGGAAGTAAAACAAATTACTAATGCAGCTATAGACGATACCCCCTGTTGGTGCCAGACTGAAAGTGGCTCGAGTCTAAGGCGAGCTTGAGCAACATCGAATCTGTCTCAACCTGCACCTTGACAGCGCCCAACTCCCCTGCAGCTATCACTCCCCTGCTGAATGTTTCGTGTACTTGTAGCGGTGTTTCCTCAATTGATGACACTTATGCAGAACTTCACGACGAAATCATGCCATCAGAATGATGCATCGCACGGAAAGCGTGCTACATACGCATAGTAATCTAGCATGTTTTACCCAAAACAGTGGCAATATCGCACACAAAAGCTCAGGGAGACCGACCGGGCTGGTGATAACTGTGACTTATTACATCAATGCTTGCTCCACAAATGCAACCCACAAGCCACAAATTCACAGGCAAACATACAGGGATCTTGTAGAAGATGACATCTATGCTCTCATGAGTTAATGCCCCATTCCAGTTGGCTAGCAGTTTAGCAAACCGCAGGTGGGGCAAAACACCCTCCACAAGACCACAACCTCCAACGAGTGCTTGAAGGCTGACATCATGTGTTCTGCCAAACAAAGCAAGGCAAGGAACAAGGATCATACGATCATAGCCTGGAAGGGATGTGTGTTTTGTGTCAAACACAAACATGTCGTCAGAAGCATGCTAGAAAATCCATAAAGGCAATTATACTGCATACAATCTATGCATAAGACCAAATGTAAATTGAGGATTTCCTGCAATGCAGAGTTTATCCAACGATCCAAATGTGTATCCACAAGAAACGAAGCTAACCAGTATTTTTAGAATAGTAATTACAATTGAGTAAATCCATGAAGATATATAATCAAGCAAATCTTATTGAAGCTAGCTGCTTCTCTACCCTCAGCTCTGCAGGATCATTCAGCACACCACTCAGGGCTCTCTCTCATCCACTTGACTCCAAAGCATTCACCTTTGCCAGTCGGCACAACACCGACTCCAGCAATACTGCATCTCCTTCCTCCTCAATCCCCTCAACAAACTTTCTCGCACCATCCTTGCTCGGTGCAAAACCCTTGGCAACCATCTCACCCAAAACCCGATTCGCCTCATGAAACTCACCAGCAGCACACAAGCCATCGAAGAGCATTCTGTAGGTCACCACATCTGGAAGGCAGCCCCGACTCGGCATCTCTTCAACCAATTTGATGGCGTCCCGCCACCGCCCCAACTTGCAGAGACCCATAACCAGCGTGTCATAGGTCACGGTGTTCGGCTTGCACCCACACTTCTCCATGTCCTCAAGCACGGCAAATGCAGCATTGGGATCCCTCTCATCCTCACAAAACCCAGCGATCATGGCGTTGTACACCACCCTGTCCCTATGAGGAACAACCCCCCTCCCCCTGATCTCTTCCAGCAATCCATCTACCTCGCCTTTGCGCCCCGCCCAGAACAATGCTCGCACAAGTGCCCCATACCCACCTGAATTCTGCAAAAGTTCTGCCTTCCCCACCATCTCATCCTTGAGCCTCATCGCGGCATCTACATCCCCTCTCTGGCAGAGCCCCTTGATCAGGCTGGCGTACACACGAGCACTTGGCGGCACGTCGTGCTCTGTAACCATGGCATCCTTCACCTCCAACGCCTCTTTCAGTTGGCCGGCGTCACATAGCGCGGCGACAAAGGTGCCGAACGTGTCGGCAGTCGGCGCGATGCCCAGGCTCAGCATTTCATCGAACAGTTGGCGCGTGCGCTCGAGGGAGCCCGACGATGCCGCCGCTCGCATGAGGATGTTGTAGGTGCCCGCGTTGGCCGGGACCCCGGCGTCGCGGCATACGGAGAGCAGGTCGGGGAGCGGGGAGCGGCAGTCGAGCAGGGCATTGAGGAGGGTGTTGAGGGCGTGCGCGGTGCGGGGATCGGGGAAGGCCGGGTGTTCGAAGGCGCGGCGCGCGGCGGCGGGGAGGCGGGCGCGGCCGTAGGCGGAGATGACGCGGCAGAGGAGGTTCTCTCGGGGCCCCGTGCCGTGGGAGGCGTCGGATGGCGGGAGGCGGGAGAGGATGGACTCCATGGCGGGGAAGAGGCGCGCGGCGGCGAGCTTGGAGATGATGAGGTCGTAGCAGCGGAGGCAGTGGCGGAACTGGGACGACGGCCTGGCGCTCGGCGGGTTGAGGAAGATGCGGAGCGCGGCGTCCGGGTCCGTCTCCTCGCGGATGGCGGCGATGAGGTTGCATGACGAGAACTTCTTGCCGGCCATGGCGATGGCGGCGGCGGAGGGCTTCGGTGCCATCGTGCCCTCCGGTTCTGTTCTGTACGGGGAAGACGAACTGCTGCTGCTGGAGAGGCTTTGTGGTCAAAACGAAAATTGGGCTTTGCATCATCCATCATGGTGGTATACTGGTATGGGCAGCCATCAAACGGCCCAGCTGAAATGATTGAGCCCACCAATTTATTAGGCCCATAACAAAATATCAAACCCTCTCAAAAAGAAAAATCAAACTTGGCCCGATTGACGATTTTTTTAATCCCGGGTATAAGAGAAAAACAGCTATATTAGCGATGTATGGGTTCACAATCTCTTCCTGGACAATTAAGGGTGTTGCTAGGACGATAACGAGGGAGAAACTGCAATAAAAGTAGGGATTATGCGCGCAACGTTGTCCAGCGTTCTGCGTTCAATCATCACATGGTAAGTTTTAACCTTTTCGAGAGGTTTTATATACTTGCAGCGGTGTGTTTCCTCAATTGATGACACTTAGACAGGCCTTCTCGACCAAATCATGTCAGGAAAATCATTGCTTTCACAAACCATGGATGGTAACATAGACACACCCTTATCTCGACACTATTGATTTATCTATGGTTTTTTTTTTCCTTGATGGCGAAACGTGGGGAGGCTACTCCACCTGATATCATTAGAGAATTTGTTAATTGTCGGCCTTTCCTGGGTATAATTGCTAGGAAAGTTTGCAAATGAGTTACAGTCGTGTACTATAGATCAAAAGAATTACATCAGGACTTTAGGGTGTTTTTGGATCTTTGGGCTAAAGTTTAGTGCATGTCACATTTGAATTAGTACTGTACAAAGTAAATATGAATTAATTACAGAAGGCCGCTAATTTGCAGGACACATCTATTAAGCTTCTATCATGTCAAACAATGAGTTTTCAGCTCACCAAAACACTGAAATATAGGGCCCCTCAAAGGCCCATATTGTCACCAGGCCCAAGTACCTTAGCACGCTCACACGTGCATTTCACCAACAAGAGACATTACAAGTCCCTAAAAAAAAGAACAAGAGACATTACAAAAAGGAAAAAAGAGACATTACATCGGCCCTACTAATGAACAGCAACATTGCTGTTAATTTTCTTCTCATGGGGCGCCTTGTTAGGTTTGACATGTTACCTCTTATCTCGCCATGCAAGACACAACGTGCTCATAAGTATCCAATGCATATTGCTATTACCATTTCATCTTTGTTGTAAATAAAAACAGTCAATGCTAATAGAGTCAAATCATTGTTTCGTAAATGCGCACCATATATTCTTGGAAAAATATTACTAAAAGGATAAAAGAAGAATATTCGGCCTGTTCGGCTGGCTGGCTGGAAGCCAGCGCTGGCTGCAAAAGAGAGGCTGACAGGTGGCTTCCAGCCAGCCAGCCGAAGAGGGCCATTCTTAAAAGGAATATTTACAAAAGTTGCAAAAACATTCTATGAATATACTACTGAAAAGTAGCACGTATTCCATTTACCGAGAACATGTGGATGTCATGGTCCAAAAGGTACAAGCAAAGAAAGCAGAACAAAAGCCGGCGGTGCCTCCACTCCCAAGGCCAACAACTCGATCGTCGTCCATGGAGTTGATATGGAGAAGATGGAATGCAGAGTTGGAGTAGATAACAAGTTTACATCTAGTCCATGCAAATCAGGAGGCCAATCACCATCGCCGGCTGCTTTTAAACCTTTTGTTTTTCACGTGGATTATTTTAGTGTATATCACACACCCTCTTTTTATGGATTATGCTTTTTCACACATGTGCTTAAGTTATCTGCACCACGGATATCGTTAAATTTCCAGCGCAATATAGTGGAGATTTATTTGTCTATGCAAATGCTTGCCACGCGCTTGTACGCATGTGCATGGCCTCGAGTTCAAGTGTTTCAGTCCAGCTCAAAGTTTTTAAAAAGAGTAAAATTCATGGCGGGTACATAAACTTGTAAGCAGATGTCATCTGGGTCCCCCAACTCGTAAAATGCACTTTTATGTCCCCTAAACTTGTATCTAGTCCCACCAGCCATCCAATCCGGTGCTAACCTGGCCAAACAGGTGACGTTGCTTTCCACGTTGGATCCCACGTTGATCCTCCGTTCACTCACCGTTTCGAAGGAGATCGGCAGGGAGCAGCGGGTGGAGCGGAAGGAAAACGAAGCTACTGGCAGGTGGTGCCCAACACAGTGGTCGTGCTCGTGCCGCTCAATGATGGCGCCAATGTTGCGACAGAAGGGCCATTTTCATTCACTGATCGAGCTTCTTCTATAGTGCTAAATTTCTTGAACATGCCCTTTGCTTGTCAAAATATCCTCGTACTCATCCTCCCAAAGCCAAAACGAGCAGTCAGTTCTACAATCCCCAGATTCTGCAGTGAATCGAACCTGAGCTCTCATCCATGCATGACAACGATGGGGTGGCGAACTGAACCAAGAATAGCAAGGGGCAGCAGTGACGAGCGCGCCGACCAGCTGTTCTCCGTCACAGGCAGACAGGCAGTGCCGGCACGGGCACCCTCATCGTCGAGACCGAGGTGCCTCCGCTCTCCGGCCACCTTCCGCTGACACGGCACCTGCACCCGCTGGTCAACAATGGCATGCCGTAGACTAGAGATGGAATTCTACGATCAATAGCCACGTCATCTATTGGTTTGGTTTAGCACTGGATTGGATGGCTGGTGGGACTAATACAAGTTTAGGGACATAAAAATGCATTTCAAGAGTTGGGGGACCCGGATGACACTTGCTTGCAAGTTGGTGTACCCATCATGAATTTTACTCTTTTAAAAAAGGTTGCCGACGAGCCGTGATTTGCCAGCAAAAGGGTGTTGAGACACAGGTACGTGTGTGTGGTGCGACTGTACGTGCAGTGCACCGTAAAAGGCAAAGGCCTCGAAGTCATGGGAGTTGTTTACTTGTGTTGGATCTCGATCGCCTTGACATGTTCTCTCGTTTCTCTTCTCATTGCTTGTACCTAACCGTACCCACTAATGACACTACAACAGGGTTCTTACTGGTGAACAGGGCACGGTGGGATCGTCTGTGAGATCTCATATGGGATCCGATTTACCGTTCACAAGAGGAAACGTACTTGCATTATCTTGTTTCTGTTAAAAGAAACAGCATGCATGGCAAATGGGGAATAGTTTCGTCAGCCGGGTTCACTGAACATGTTGTAGAGACACGAAAAATGAGCAACAGTATCACGCAGCCGCTCCTCTGCGTGCACCCATCATCACGTCAAGTCGCCGGCCATCCCCTTGTCGGTATGAACACGAGGAACATGGGGCGGTGGCCGGAGGCGCCGCAAATGTGCAGATGAGCAGACGATGATGAACTGTTTACGTAGGGGCCGTGCACAAGGCATGCCTCATTAGTGGCCGTGATCCGATCCTAATCCTTCACCATGAACATTGGACACACACTACTGTATTTCCGTGCCCATCTCCCTCGCGCATGATGACGGCGTGCGGTGCGACGCAACGCAGCAGGAAGGATCTGACGAGGAACGACGACGAGCGAGGATCCAGCCATCGCACGTGATCTCTGTATGCACACTGCAGAGCAGAGGGAAAAGGAAGATGCGTCAAAGGTGGGGCCCGGCTCTGAAGGAATAAACAGTGGCCAATGTATGGGTCAGACGAGTGGCATCTTTCTCGGCAGCACGTACGGCCCGGTGATTTTTCTTTGGCCGTCGCGTCGCGTCCGGTCCAAGAGGAGGCGTTGTGCCCACTCCATCCAATCCTCCATCGAGGGGTGTTTCGGGTTCCTCCAACACCAGTAATATAGGAGCTCTTCCAGTTCCAACGCCTGAAAGACAGTGGATTGGTCTATTCAAATAGACAGAGCACGAGCTTTCGTAGTGGGAAGTTCATTTTGATTTTGTACTTAAGAGAAGCTAAAGATAAGAGCTCAAGGTGTGCACTTCAATTTCTTCTAACAAAAGTCAGGCTAGTTAAATGTCGATAGTTCGCTTTTTTTTTTTTTGCGAAAAAGTTCATATCACGCTTCGACTGAGCTAGTGAGCTTGTGCAATCGCACCAAACCCTAACCTTGGCTCACCAGAGCTCAGATCGAGCTTGAACCATTCCTAATTGTGCCCGCGCTCACGATCAACGCACTGAGTGGTCTGGTTACATATACCAAAGCAAGTGATAATAATCCGGGCTCCTGACTAAACTATACAAGCGACACTCTAGCTTTTTTTTTAAAAAAAAAAAACTAAACAAGCTACGAAAGGAGATGTCGGCCTACTTCACAATCCTTTGTTACAAGTATAGGAGCATTGGGGTAATAAAACAAACCGAGACACTCTCCGGGAATGGGGGCAAACAGCAAGGCAAAGCTTTTGCGCTCCTCGATCATTTCCTACGGGGCGTGTGGTAGACCTAACACATATCGATCGTATGATAGTATCCACAGCATTAATTAAGCTGCCACATAGGATAATTTGTTTAGGTGTCACTCTAATAAATAAGAGAGAGAGTGAGAAAAGGAAGAAACTGGGTCTTGCATGAGACCCAGTGTCTACACGAAAACCTATGCAATAGACACTATCAAACTATGCATTGGGAGAGTATGATGTCTTCATAATAAATGATAAACAAATATGAATGGTGGAGAGAATAGAGAGTGGATTTATTAGGGGTCCACACTAAGAAATCATGGGTTGTAGAGTATAGTGTCTATGATTGTCGGTGCCTGATTTGGTCGCACCGGCACCAACAAGTGATTGCGATGCTAACCACTCGTTTCCCTGATGGCGAGAGTGAGAGACGGGGTTTTATCCTGGTTCCGGCCATGGGGCCGTACGTCCAGCAGTGGTGCGACGCACCGGGTTGCGTGTTGCTCGTGGTAGGGGTTTACAAGCAAGGTGGGAGAAGGAGATGAGCTCCTAGGTCCCTGGTTATGGTCTGTGTGTGTTTGAGACTTGTGTTCTCTGCGTGTCTTGCCCTTTGCATGGGCTTCCCTCCCCCTTTTATAGACAAGGGGCGGGGTGCGAGTACATGTGTTTGTCGCTGTGTGCACTGTTCGTCCATGCCGCGCCGTACGTGAGCGGGAATCGCGCCTTCCAACTCTGCTGACGACATGGCAGGGACTGACGTACCGTCCTTCCTTCTCGTGACAGTTCACGACGTCGAGGGGAGTGTCTTGCGCACGGCGTTCCATGGTCTCCTTCGAGGTTGCCTTCGAGGGTGGCAGCGCGTCCGGCGGGGGGTAAAGTCAAAGGAGTGGTTGGCACAGTGCTGCTGGCAGGGTTAGGTCTGGCGTGCAGCATGGCGCTCAGAGTCCACTGTTGCGAGTGGATTTGACCGATGTCCTCTCCGGAGAGCAGGTGATGGCGTGGAGCAGGTGATCCTTGCTTTTTGACCGCGTCATCATGACTCTGATGAGTCGCAGTGCGTTGGGCGTCGTTCCCGACGAGGCCGGCTCGAGCTTGGATCGCAAGCTCGAGCTCGCCAACCCTTGAACGAGACGAAAACCACCCGCTCGAGGGTAGGGGTCGCCCTCGAGGCCGCCGAGCCTCGAACGAGACGGAAACCACCCGCTCGAGGGTGGTCGTTTACCTCGAGCCGGATGGGTTCCGAGGACTCGTAGCGATGGCGGGTCTTTGCTGGGCTGTGGAGCCAGGTTAATGTCGTTGTGGGCCTTGATGCCAAGTAGTTTTGGGCCTAGATTGGGGTACCCCTTTTGCAGGTGCCCGACAGTAGCCCCCGAGCCTTCGCAGGGATGAGGTTTAATCCTGCGAAGGTTGGTGTTCGTCGAGGCTTTCGAGGCCTTCATATCTTCGTGGGTTCCGAGAAACCGTGGGGGCACGCTAGCGCACCCGCGGGTGTAGCCCCCGAGGCCTTGGGAGAGTGGTTGACACTCTCTCAAGGTCTCAGCCTGATGTGCAGAGCATTTGCTGCTGGTTCGTCCACTGTGCCTGAGGTAGGGGGAATTTCGAACTTCTCGTGCCTCGCGCTCCCTGTCTGAGGGTGCCGAGGGGGAGGCGACCCGTGCTTCCCTCGATGGGATCGAGCCACGGGTGCCTGGTTGAGCTGGTAACGGGTGGTTCGAGCGGACGTCCATGCCCCATTCGATATGGGTAGGCTCGTGGTCATAGGACCTTGTCGAAACCCTGACTCGGTTGATCTGAGGCCCGTTGATTATCCCTGACTCGGTTGATCTGAGGCCCTTGTCGAAACCCTTCGTAGGCCCAAGGTTCGAACCCCTGATCAGTAGCACGATGGCTTCCTCAGTTCGAGGCGGAAGCATCGAGCGTTATTCCATGGTTCCGCTCCGCGCGGGGTATCGAGGCTTTCGA
This sequence comes from Digitaria exilis, assembly GCA_015342445.1. Taxonomy (NCBI): domain Eukaryota; kingdom Viridiplantae; phylum Streptophyta; class Magnoliopsida; order Poales; family Poaceae; genus Digitaria; species Digitaria exilis. Next base: position 850,596 of record JACEFO010002303.1, read on the forward strand.
GACCTCTTTCCCTTGAATGGGTGCCCTTGAGCTTTCGAGCTTCGAGGTCCCTTCTTCGAGGGTAGGCGTCTTGAATGCGCCCTCGTTCTGCGCGAGTCATCATGACCCGTAGCGAAAACTTCGCGGTTTCGTGCGATCGTGGGATCGTGGGAGAAGTGGGCGCGCTTTCTCAGGCGAGGCGTGCGGGCGCAGTTTGACACGACCGCACGTCTGCCGCGCCAGACTCCTCGAAATTTACGGCGCAGTTACTCGATTGCGCGGTTGATGTGGCCCGCGCCGTTACGTCTCCCGGGGCAGGCCTGGCTGTCAGTCCTAGGGGCTGTCGCGTCAATGCCGGCGTCCTGCCGTGCCTAGCTCCGCGGGGGAGTATAAATAGCTTGGCAGTGCCCATGCCAAGGGTACGCTTCCCTCAGCATACTAGCCTTTGCCCTCAGCTCTCTTCGCCCTAGCCTTCGTCTTCTTCCTTTGTCCGAGCTCCTTCTCGCCGCCATGGCCCAATTCGTCGATCCCGCGCCATGGAAACCATCCAACGCCACCAAGCACTGCCTGGACAGTCTTGTGGAGGTCGGGGTGCTGCCGCCCAACGTCGACGGCGAGCCACCCGTCTGGATCTCGCCGGGGACCGCTACGGAGCCCGCTCCGCCGCAGGGCTACGTCGTCAGCCTCGCTCGTTTCCACGAGCGGGGCTTCGGCGTACCGGTGGGGAGGTTCATGCGGGCGTTGTGCTTCCACTACAAGGTGGAGCTGCACAACTTCTCGCCCAATGCGATCTCGCAGGCGGCGGTGTTCGTCGCCGTCTGCGAGGGCTATCTTGGCATCGAGGCCCATTGGGACCTTTGGTGCCATCTCTTCATCGGCGAACTCTTCTCGGATAGCGTCTCCAAGGGGGTCCGTCGCCCTGTTCGCGCCGGCGGCCTGGTGCTCCAAGTTCGGAGGAGCCGCAAGGACCTCTACATCCCAAGCTCCATGGTTTCCAATAACCAGGACTGGGACAAGGGGTGGTTTTACCTCTGCAACGACGGAGGACATCTTCCGCCCTACACCGGCCTGTTGTTGACGCAGAAACAAGACGACTGGCACTTCGGTGTGTCGCCGCCGGCGCAGAAGAGGAAGCTCGATCCGTTGATCGAGGCGCTCCAACGACTCTCGAAGCTCGGCCTCACCGCTGGTGGTGTCATCGCCAACTTCCACCGGTGGCGGGTGCTTCCCCTTATGCGGAGGAGGCTCCCTTAGCACAAGATGACCCCCGACGCCGACCTCACCGGCACTGTGATGGCGGCGGAGCCATTGCCCGTCGCCACCGCCGTTCAGCGGCGCGGCGCGCCGTCGACAAGCTGCCAGACGACCCGTGGGCGGTGCCGATGCGGCCCGAGGATGGTTACGTGAGCCTCGTAAGTGACCCTCGATCTTCGCTTTTGTTTTTTTGGTTTTGTTCTCGTGTTTCTGACTTTGCGAATGGTGCCTTGCAGGGCGTATCGCGTGGCCATTACTCCAAGCCCCCTGTCCCTGAGGACAAGGCTGTCAACCGCGCCCTCGCCGAGAAGGCGAAGGAGGCCAAGGCCCGGAGGGAGGCTCGGCGGCAGCGGAAGGACCGCAAGAGGAAGAAGCTCGAGGCGGAGAACCGCGAGCGGGCGAAGCGGGGGCTCTCGCCGCTCCCCACGCCGGAATCTTCCACCGATCCCGATGGATCTGATGGAGACGGCGGGGCGAGGAGCCCATCTCCGTTCGAGCTTCGCATCGGTGGGCCCGCCCACGCTGCGGCGTCTGGGGGTGGTGGCGAAGAGGTCGTCGACCTCGGGACACCGCCGTCGACCGTGGTGCCCTCCACCGAGCGTCCGTCGGGGGCGGCCACGGCTGTTCCCGAGGAAGCCCAGGGCCGAGGCGAGGCCCCTCCGTCGACCGCGGGGCCTACCTCTGAGGGTCCATCGGGGACAGCACCGGCTGCCCTCGAGGAACTCAGGGTGGAGGCGAGGCCCCCGAGCGGCCAAGCGCCGTCGAGGAGGCCTCGGCCCATGGGCCAGAAGCAGAGGTCCCCCAAGTAGAGCCCGTCGACTCTACGAGGGGCGAGGAGGCCTCGAGGGCGACCCCTCAAGGGGAAACCGTCGTCTCCGCGGGAGACGGGGCTTCGAGGATGGCTTCTCAAGGGGAAACCGTCGTCTCCGCGGGAGACGAGGCCCCGGGGGCAGCTCCCGTTCCGGCCTCGAGGCCAAAGCGGAAACTCCCCTTCGTGCGGTAAGTTTTCTTTGTTGCTTGCTTGACGTTGGCGTTTCGTTTTTGTCTCTGACCGAGCTCTTTTCGTGTCGCAGTCGATCTGGGGGCGGAGCACGCCTTCCCTCACGCCGACCAAGGCCCTCAAGATCGGGCCTAGCTCGTCGCCGCACCCGTCCTCGCAGCTCCTGGGCCCGACGAACGAAGTCGTGCAGGACTTCGTTACGTTCTTCGACACTCAGGCGGAGCTGCAGGCCGGGCAGCAGCCGTGCGAGGAGGCGCCCCCGATCCTCGAGGAGCCAAGGCCGCCTCAGCTCCTCGAGGGCGCGGTCGAGCCCCACGCCGAGGCAGCTCGGCCCGAGGAGGCCAACCCCGCGCCTGGGGAGGCTCTTTGCGTCGAGGAACCGTCTGCGGCGCCCGTGGAGGCGGACGCCGCGGAGGTCCCCCCGCATGAGGGGGGAGAGGGACGAACCCATGGCGGCGTGTTCCCCCACCTGAAGGAGCTGGCGGAGGCTCTGGGGGTTGGAGCCCCCGTGACGCAGGGGCGCGAGAGTGGCGGGGCCGCGCCATCGACTCTCATCACGGCTCAGCCGGGGCCAGTGGCGGCCTGGTCCTACGAGGCGCATGCCCGTGGAAGCGCGGAGATGTGGCAAGCCCGCCGCGTGCTTCCCCAGCGGTTCGTCGACGAAGCCGTGGCGGAGGAGACTCTGTGGGAGGTCCAGTCGTCACACGGCTTGGATGTTCGCAGGGCGCTGCAGGATATCCTCCGTCTTCACGACGAGGCCGGCAAGGTCCACAAGGTTCGTTTCGGTGTAAGTAGCGTTTTCGCCATGCCCTATTTTTTCAAAGGAGGCTTAGCTCTTTTTTCGCAGGAGCTCCGCCAACTGGCGTTCGCGAAGAACGACCAGATCACGGAGCTGTTGTTGGAGCTCCGCCGTTTGTCGGGGGCGCTCGAGGCTCGAGAGCGCCAGCTAGACGACCTTCGAGGCGCTCGGGACCGGGCCCTCGCCCAGGGTCGAGAAAAGGGGGAGGTCATCGCTCGCCTCGAAGTCTCGGCCAGCGCCCTTCGCGAGGAGCTCGCGAACAGCAATGTCTGGCTGGAGAACGAGCGGGCTGCGCGCCGTGCGGCGGAGCTGGCGGTCGAGGAGGAGCGGCGTCTCGCGGTCGAGGCTCGAGACCGGCTCGAGCGGGAGCAAACTGCTCGGGCCACGGCGGAGCGGCAGGCTCGAGAGGCGGAGCAGCGGGCCCGAGAGGCGGAGGAGGCTCTTGAGGCTGCTCAGGGACAGGTCGAGGGTAAGCTGATTTGGCTCGAGCTCTGACCCTTTCGTTTCGTTGCTTTTTGGCTGACTTTGTTGGTGCAGCATTGAAGCAGGCGCTTCGGGCCGAGACCGAGTCGAAGGAGGCCGTGCTGGTGGCGCAGATGGAGACCCAGCGCGAGCTCGACGAGCTGGTGCAGGCAGCCTCGGCCGCCTGCAACGAGATTGCTGGTCCCGGCCTGCAGTCCGGGAGCTCCCTCGCTAGTCGCCTTCGAGCGCTTGGGGGCCACTTCTCCTCGCGCGTGAAGGAGGCCCTTCTGCTTGGAGTTCGGAAGGCGCTTGGAGTGGTCACGACCCACTACCAAGCGGACCTCTCGAAGCTCGCCGCTGGGTACGTCGTCGCCGATGACCTCAACGACGAAGAGGCAGTGGCGGCGATGGACGAGGCCGATGCTGCTGCCGATGGAACGGCGCGAGTGCTCGCCGGCTACTTCGAGGGCGCCCTCTTTCCTGGCGAGGACGGCGGCGGCTGGGACGACCTTGGCGGCGGGGGCGAACCCTGAAAGTCTCGGGCCATCGAGCCCGAATGTAAAGAAGTAGTTTAGAGCTTTTAGACTTTTTATGTAAGACTAAATTGCTTATTGAACATCGTGATGTTTGCTTTTTATGCGATGTCTTTGCGACGTGCACTAGTCCGATGCTTGTGCCTCGAGAGGAAAGCGTCGCTAGGATCGTTCGTACGTGAATGACTTAGGCGGAGGGAAGTGAGGTGTTGCCGTAGCCTCGAGACGTAAGCGAACACTCGGCTCAGACGACCCTGCCCTCGTCCGTTTCACGCCTAGCGTGTCTCCTTCGAGGTTTCGCAAAGGACTTTTTGAAAAGCGACGATTTTTTCGAGGGTTAACCCCCATGTAGCCCCCGAGGGAGGGGTGGCTCTACCGAGGGTAGAGCCAAACCTGCCTCGAAGCCCGAAAGGAATAAAAGCTCGTTTTATTTTCTTCCAAACTGTGGGGGTAAAAATATCGACACTTGATTTAAAAAGACTTGCACAAATCTAGAGTATGTACAAAGATTTCGAGGGCCGCGGGGCCACTCTAGGGATAGAAACGACGTAGCTGTTGGATGTTCCAGGCGTTCGTGAGAACGTGCCCGTCCTCGTCAGCTAGCTTGTACGTTCCGGGCTTGAGAACTTCGGCGACGATGTACGGCCCCTCCCACGGGGGTGAGAGCTTGTGCCGCCCTCGGTTGTCCTGTCGAAGCCTCAACACGAGGTCTCCTTTGCAGAGGTCTCGGTGCCGGATCCTTCGAGCTTGTTGTCGCCGCAGGCTCTGCTGGTACCTCGCCGAGTGGAGTAGAGCCACGTCTCGAGCCTCGTCGACTTGGTCGAGCGAGTCCTCTCGAGCCTGGCAATTTCGCTGCTCTTGATACGCTCGGAGCCTAGGGGACCCATACTCCAGATCCGTAGGGAGGATGGCCTCTGCCCCAAAGACGAGGAAGTATGGGGAGAACCCTGTTGCTCTGCTTGGGGTCGTTCTCAGACTCCAAATCACCGATGGTAGCTCTTGCACCCACTTGTGTCCAAACTTCTTCAGTTTGTTGTGAATTCTGGGCTTTAGGCTTTGTAGAATCATGCCATTGGCACGTTCTACTTGGCCGTTCATCTGTGGGTGAGCCACTGCTGACCAATCCACTCGGATGTGGAAATCGTCGCAGAACTTTAAGAACTTCTTTCCTGTGAACTGAGTGCCGTTGTCAGTGATGATAGAGTTGGGAACCCCGAAGCGGTGGATTATATCGGTGAAGAAGAGCACCGCCTGCTCAGACTTGATCCTACTGATGGGTCGAGCCTCGATCCATTTGGAGAATTTGTCGATCGCCACCAGCAGGTGCGTGAAGCCCCCGGGCGCTTTTGCCATTGGTCCGACAAGGTCGAGGCCCCATACGGCAAAAGGCCACGTAATGGGGATGGTTTGCAGCGCTTGAGCGGGTAGGTGCGTCTTGCGCGCGTAGAACTGGCACCCTTCGCAGGTTCGTACCACTTCCGTGGCGTCAGCCACGGCAGTGGGCCAGTAGAAACCTTGTCGAAAGGCATTACCCACGAGCGTGCGTGGGGCGGTGTGATGTCCGCACACGTCTGCGTGAATGTAGAGGATAAGCTCTTTTCCTTCGGGTATCGGGATGCAGCGTTGCAAGACCCCCGAGGCCCCCCGTCGGTACAGTTCCCCCTCGATGATGAGGAACCGCTTAGCTTTCCTTGCTACGCGCCTTGCCTCCGTTCGATCGTTAGGCAAGACGCGTCCGTCGAGCCAGTCGAGGTACGGGCTCCGCCAATCTCGAGGTGCCGAAACCTCGTCAATTTCCATCGCCTCCGCCTCGTCCTCATCTCCCGAGCAGGCTTCGTATCCCATAGGCTCGTCCTCGTCCGCCAAGAGCTCCGCGCTCGTGGGGTCGAGGGCGGACGTTTGAGCGTCGGGTGCGGTCGAGGCTTGGGTCGAGGCGGCGAGGGTGATCGAGGGTACGTCGATGTCCTTGGCAAAGACGTTCGGGGGAACGGTGGCTCGCCCCGACGCGATCTTCGCCAACTCATCGGCTTCCTCGTTGTACCTTCGTGCGATGTGGTGGAGCTCGAGGCCATCGAACTTGTCTTCGAGCTTGCGCACCGCCTGGCAGTACGCCGCCATTTTTTCGTCATGGCAGCTCGATTCCTTCATCACCTGATCGACGACCAGTTGTGAGTCGCCGCGAATGTCGAGGCGCTTAATGCCGAGCTCGAGTGCGATTTTCAAGCCGGCAAGGAGCGCTTCGTACTCCGCCATGTTGTTGGACGCGGGAAAGTTGAGTCGCACGACATATCGAAGGTGCTCCCCGCGGGGTGAGATGAAGAGTAGGCCGGCGCCGGCGCCGGTCTTCACTACCGACCCATCGAAGTACATTTCCCAGCAGTCTAGGCTGGACTTCGAGGTGGGGAGCTGGGTGTCGGTCCACTCGGCTACGAAGTCAGCCAAAGTCTGGGACTTGATGGCTTTTCTCGGCGCGTAAGCGAGGGTCTCCCCCATCAGTTCTGTCGACCATTTCGAGATTCGTCCAGAGACCTCGCGGTTCTGAATGATTTCGCCCAGCGGGAAGGACGACACGACGGTCACCGGGTGGGCCTCGAAATAATGTCGCAGCTTGCGTCGAGCCAGTACGATGGCGTAGATCAGCTTCTGGATGTGGGGATACCTCGTCTTGGTTTCAGACAGGACCTCGCTGATGTAGTACACCGGTCGCTGGACCGGTAGAGAATGTCCTTCCTCGGTCCTTTCTACTACTATGACCGTGCTGACGACTTGAGTCGTCGCTGCGACATAGAGGAGGAGAGGTTCGCCCTCTTTTGGTGAGGTAAGGATCGGCGTGTTCGTTAACGCTGTTTTGAGTCGGTCGAGAGCTTCCTGAGCCTCCGCGGTCCAGGTGAAAAGCTCTGCCTTCCTCAAAAGTCGATACAGAGGCAAACCCTTCTCTCCGAGACGAGAGATGAAGCGGCTTAGGGACGCTAGGCATCCCATTACCCTCTGCACACCCTTTAGGTCGCGGATCGGTTCCATCTGTTGGATGGCCGTGACCTTGTCGGGGTTGGGCTCGATGCCTCGTTCAGAGACGATGAAACCTAAGAGCATTCCTCGAGGCACCCCGAAGACGCACTTTTCGGGGTTGAGTCTCACTCCGTGCGCCCTGAGGCAGCTAAACACGACCTCGAGGTCGCGTACCAGGTCGTCCGCCTTCCTGGTTTTTACGACAATGTCGTCGACATACGCTTCTACGATACGACCTATATGATCCCCGAAGACGCGGAGCATACAGCGTTGATACGTGGCCCCGGCGTTTCGAAGGCCGAAGGGCATCGTAACGTAGCAGTACATGCCGAAAGGAGTGATGAAGGAAGTCGCGAGCTGGTCGGACTCCTTCATCTTGATCTGATGGTAACCGGAATACGCATCAAGGAAACATAAAAGTTCACATCCCGTCGTGGAATCCACAATTTGGTCTATACGTGGTAAAGGAAATGGGACTTTTGGGCACGCTTTATTCAAGCTGGTGTAATCTACACACATCCTCCACTTCCCACTTTTCTTTTTCACCAGTACAGGATTTGCTAGCCACTCGGGATAAAACACTTCCTTGATGAATCCGGCCTCCAAAAGTTTGCGTATTTCCTCACCGATCGCCCGCCGTTTCACTTCGTCGAAACGGCGGAGACGTTGCTTGACCGGCTTGGAGTGGGGGCGGATATCAAGAGAGTGCTTGGTGACCTCCCTCGGAATGCCTGGCATGTCCGAGGGGCTCCACGCGAAGATGTCTGCGTGAGCGCGGAGACAGTCGACGAGCACTACTTCCTATTTGTCGCTGAGGGAAGAGCTGATCCTCAACACCTTGCCATCGGGGCTGTCGGGGTCGAAGGGAACTGTCTTGGTGTCCTCAGCGGGCGCGAAGCTCCCCTGCTGCCGTTCGTTGGCATCAGGGAGCGTGTTGACGATCGCTTCCAGATCCGCCACGAGGGTCTCATCGAGGGCGAGAGCCTCCGCGAGCTCGATGCTCTCGATGTCGCACACGTAGGCGTGCTCGACCGTCGGGCCGACCGTGATGACTCCGTGAGGCCCTGGCATCTTCATCTTGAGGTAGGTGTAGTTGGGGATGGCCATGAACTTGGCGTAGCATGGCCTTCCCAAGATGGCGTGGTAGGCTCCCTTGAAGCCCACGACCTCGAAGGTGAGGACTTCCTTGCGGAAGTTTGCCGGGGTTCCGAAGCAGACGGGCAGGTCGATCTGCCCGAGGGTTTGGACGCGCTTGCCGGGCGCGACCCCATGGAAGGAGGACTTGTTGGGCCGCAGCTCGGAGGTGCTGATCCCCATAAGCTCCAAAGTTGGAGCGTACAAGATGTTGAGGCTGCTGCCGCCATCCATGAGCACCTTGGAGAAGCGCGTGTTGCCGATGACGGGGTCGACGACGAGAGGATACTGCCCGGGGTTCGGGATATGGTCGGGATGGTCTTCGCGACCGAACGAGATGGTCTCCGATGACCAGTCGAGGTACGAGGGGGTCGCTGGACGGACCACCATGACCTCTCGGCGTTCCCTCCTCCGCTGCCGAGGCTTCAAGTTGGCCGCAGGACCTCCCGTGATGAAGAACACGTGTTCCACCTCGGGGTATCCGTCGTCATCCTTGACGCCACCATCCTTGGGCGGACCGCTATCCTTTCGAGGGATGCGGTTGTAGAACTTCCGCAGCATCTCACACTGCTCGAGGATGTGAGCGACTGCGGTCTTGTGGTAAGGGCACGGCTTCTTGAGGAGGTCGTCGAAAACGCCCCCACCACGCGGGGGACCTCGAGGTCCCTGGTGGTTAGGGTCGACCGCGAGGGCCTCGTCCTCGACGTCCCCTGCTCCGCGTGGCGTCCGGGTCTTCTTCCCCTTCTTGCCGTGCTTCCGCTTCTTCGAGGGGCCCTTCGCCTTATCGTCCTCCGCGGACGCTTCCTCGGGGCGTTTCCCCTTTTTGTCGTTGAAGATGGCATTGGCCGCCTCTTCCCCCGACGCGTATTTCGAGGCTATCTCGAATAGCCGGTTAGCGTCGGGGGGTGGGCTCCTCCCCAACTTGCACACCAGGCTATAACAGGTGGTGCTTTCGAGGAAAGAGTGGATGATTTGGTGATCGGTGATGTTGGGAAGTTCGGTGCAGCGCTTGGAGAAGCGCCGGATGAAATCCCTCAACGACTCGCCAGGTTTGTGCCTGCACCCCCGAAGGTCCCATGTGTTTCCAGGGCGCACGTAGGTGCCCTGGAAATTTCCCACGAAGGTCTCGACCAGATCGTCCTAGTCGCGGATCTGGTTCGGGGGCAGGTGCTCGAGCCATGTCCGAGCGGAATCTGCCAGGTTGAGTGGATAGATTGCGGATGGGCGTCGTCTGTGGCGCCGCCGAGCTGGCACGCTAGACGGTAGTCATTGAGCCATACCCTGGGGTCTGTTTCCCCAGAGTACTTGGTGATAGTGGTAGGCTGTCGAAAACGAGGGGGAATCGGGGCGGTGCGGATGTTATAGCTGAACACCCGCGTGCCTGTTGGCTCTGGGCCGCATCCCGGTTCCGCCTAACGTTGGTGTGCCCGCGCTGGTGGGTCCGGTCTCCCTCTCGCCGCCTGATTTCGTTCAGGGTATTGCGAGCATCGCCATCATCGTCCGTGCCACGGGTGTCCCGGAGGCGTGACCTCGCGGGTTCCCTTGCTGGAAGCGTTCGTGCTTCGAGCGCATGTGGTTCGCTGGCGTGGCGTCGCGCCGTGTCGCGGCGGGAGTTGCCCCGGGATTGTGCTCGCGCCCTGCCGTTGGGCCGGGGTGAGCGTACCGAGGATTCCCCTCCTCGTTCGCCCTTCGAGGCTGAGGAGCGTCGAAGGCGGGAGGCTGAGCTCTCGGCATGCTGTCGGGCAGCGTGCTCGACCAGCTTTTGAGCCTCGAGGTGTAGTTTCCGCCCTTCGGGGGTCGCTGCCTCCCGCATGGCTCAGAGCAGCGCGGCCGCCGCGATGAGCTTCTGGCTTGTCCTGGGAGCGAGCTCGTCATCTCTGCCCTCAGCAAGGATGCGGGCCTGAGCCACTCGTCCTGCGTGTCGGGCGTCCGTGCCGCGTTCGTCGCCTTGCTTGGCCGGCTCGCGGTCGGAGCGCGCTGGTGGCGAGACGTCACCACTAGCTCGTGGCAGATGGCGCGGATCCCGCTCGTCCTTGGAAGGAGAGTGATCCGATGGGTCCGATGGCTGCGCGCCTTTCGGATCTATGCCATCGTTGTCCCCCTGCTCGTCACCCCCGCCGTCGTCGTCGGACGCCGATCCCTCGCTGAGTTGTCCGTCGTTGATGACGAAACACTCCTTGGTTGGGTCATACTCATCATCGGAATACTCGAAGCAGTAATCCGCCGCTGTTTGAAAAGCAATAAAGGCCTCTGGGTCGCGGAGACCCGAGTAGTCCCAACCAAGGTGTCTACGCATAAATGCGTGTCCATCTTCGGACTCCGTGCGGGAATCGCCGAGCAACGGATCGGCGAAGTCCTGCTCGGAGGCTGGGTGGCAACCAGGCTGGTCGCCATACGCACTCATGGTAGTGCGGATGGAGGAGGCGTACGCATCCGCGGAGTTGCGTAGCCCGTAGGGATAGGAATGCACCGTCGTGGCGCGTGATGCAGACATGGGCCCCGGGAGGAAGGGAGCAACCCTCTCCTGTGACCCTGACTGCAGGACGTCCCCTTCCCTTGTGGGATGGGGGTCGCCGACGTCGGCGGCACGCCTTGCAGCGCGCGCTCGTCGTGCGCGAGGTCCGGGACGACTCCGCCGTCGCGGTGCCGCCGGAGACTGTTGATGAGGCTCCGGTTGGTTGCTGGGATCCTCCTGGAGGATGCACATGTGGTAATCATCACCACATGTTTGGAAGCGCAAGCTCCCGAACCGGATCTCCTGCCCTGCTGGGAGCAGATTGCTCTCGCCCAGCGGAGGCCGTCCTTCGCCGGAGTTCGCCATCGGGAAAGGGAGTAGTGCAGCGCAGGTCCCCTACCTGGCGCGCCAACTGTCGGTGCCTGATTTGGTCGCACCGGCACCAACAAGTGATTGCGGTGCTAACCACTCGTTTCCCTGATGGCGAGAGTGAGAGACGGGGTTTTATCCTGGTTCCGGCCACGGGGCCGTACGTCCAGCAGTGGTGCGACGCACCGGGTTGCGTGTTGCTCGTGGTAGGGGTTTACAAGCAAGGTGGGAGAAGGAGATGAGCTCCTAGGTCCCTGGTTATGGTCTGTGTGTGTTTGAGACTTGTGTTCTCTGCGTGTCTTGCCCTTTGCATGGGCTTCCCTCCCCCTTTTATAGACAAGGGGGCGGGGTGCGAGTACATGTATTTGTCGCTGTGTGCACTGTTCGTCCATGCCGCGCCGTACGTGAGCGGGAATCGCGCCTTCCAACTCTGCTGACGACATGGCAGGGACTGACGTACCGTCCTTCCTTCTCGTGACAGTTCACGACGTCGAGGGGAGTGTCTTGCGCACGGCGTTCCATGGTCTCCTTCGAGGTTGCCTTCGAGGGTGGCAGCGCGTCCGGCGGGGGGTAAAGTCAAAGAAGTGGTTGGCACAGTGCTGCTGGCAGGGTTAGGTCTGGCGTGCAGCATGGCGCTCAGAGTCCACTGTTGCGAGTGGATTTGACCGATGTCCTCTCCGGAGAGCAGGTGATGGCGTGGAGCAGGTGATCCTTGCTTTTTGACCGCGTCATCATGACTCTGATGAGTCGCGGTGCGTTGGGCGTCGTTCCCGACGAGGCCGGCTCGAGCTTGGATCGTAAGCTCGAGCTCGCCAACCCTTGAACGAGACGGAAACCACCCGCTCGAGGGGGAGGGGTCGCCCTCGAGGCCGCCGAGCCTCGAACGAGACGGAAACCACCCGCTCGAGGGTGGTCGTTTACCTCGAGCCGGATGGGTTCCGAGGACTCGTAGCGATGGCGAGTCTTTGCTGGGCTGTGGAGCCAGGTTAATGTTGTTGTGGGCCTTGATGCCAAGTAGTTTTGGGCCTAGATTGGGGTACCCCTTTTGCAGGTGCCCGACAATGATGGTGTGTTGATGATATGGCGACATGGACACCACCCATAGACACCATAGGTTAGGGACGGCCTAACAAGGCTCCAAAGCTAACAATTGCTGTCAGTGTACATTGTTTGTTCTTTTTTTGTTAGGTGCTGATGGTCATGTAACAAAAGCCAAAGAGTGCCCCTGTCTCTCTCGCTTATCATCTTACTGCCTTGTTAGTATCCTCTTTGAGTCTTTTCTATAGGTTCTCGAACTGATAGTGATGGGAAAAGAAGAGTAGTATGCGAGAGTGTAGCTTTACTCTTTCTGAGCTTTTCTTTGAGTCATTTGACTATACTGAAACTCTCAACTTAATTATAGGAAAAGAAAGACCGCTGCATCATGATATTGTTGTTTCAATGGCCACGGTTCTCGCTTCTGCGAATTGTAACCTAAGATTAAGAAACCCGCGTACCTCACCATTTCTCACGTGCCTAGAAGAAACGGCAGGCCACTAATCACCTACTGCAACGCCATTTCCCAATCGGACTGTCATGCTTAATGGTAATGCGCATGTGTGGCTGCAAGTGATTACCCGGCGAGGAAGACACGAGCCCGGTTCGCCGGCAGCGGCTGACTCGTGGTCCCAGCGCATTGATTTCGAATCATTCCGAATGAATGTGTCCCGCCCGTTTTTGGTTGATTGCCCATGCATGATTCAGCCGTTTAACTGTTGGCTGTTGCGGCCTTGTGGTACTGCCTGTACTGCTTACTGCTCACTTGACTTTTTGCTGGCAAGAAAAAAGGCTCCTTTCTGGTAACGTTAACAACAGGACAGATTCAGAGTTTCAAAAAAAATCTTTAATTCGTTTGAGGCATTTTTTCTGGAATTTATTGCCATGCGAGAAAGTTTCAACAAAATCTTTAATTCATTTGAGGCATTTTTCCAGGAATTTATTGCCATGGGAGAATGTTTCAACAAAATATTTAATTCACTCAAGGCATTTTTCAGGGATTGCTGGATCCACCCCCATTGTTTTGTTTTTCAGCTTAAGCATTTGATACAGGAGATATTTTGCATCGGATCCCTTACACAAAACAGAGTGCAACATGGGCATGTTATACACCAGCGTTGATTTCCCACTTGCTTTCTACTACTGAAAGAATACTTGGAACCTTAAAAATTCCCGGAACATTTCTTTCTGCGCATCAAATCAGGAATCCGCATCCGATGTTCTGTAAAAGCTCAAGAGATGAGCTGAGCCAGGAGAGGAGGGAATAATTATGCTGCCGCCGGTGCTGTGCCTCCCCTCCTAAGCAAGACCCCCCCGCCATTAATCAAACAACCGAAAACGCCTCCCCATCCTCCGTACCTGAGGCAGACACGGCTGAATTGTTAATTAAATCCCTTCACGACAGCATCCTTTGATTATTCAACTAGTTTATTTAATCTGGTGTTATATTACCACACCATGCCCTGCAGCTCTGCAGGCATCACCACCCCCTCTAATTATTCTGCTGATTGATTAATCTACTCCGTCCTCGTCCCATTCCCCTCCGGCCTCTCAGAGCACGCTAGCTAGAAGAAGCTCAGCTTCTCCCAGCTCAGGCAGCAGCAAGAGCTAGCTCACTCCGTGTGAGAGACACAGAGCAAAATGGAGACGATGGCAGCGGCCTTGCCGCCGCAGCAGAGGACGGGGGGCATCGGGCGGAGGCTGGCCAGGCTGCTACGCCGCAAGCGCACACCGTCGGGGACGGGGATGGCGTACTCCGTCGCCGGAGACGAGTTCGACGACTCGCTCGACAGCTCCGTCAACTCGCTCAGCAAGCTCAAGCTGTCCGGCAACCTCGCCGACGCGTACACCCTCGACGCCTTCTTCAGGACTGCCACGGAGAAGAAGGGTGTCGCGCCGCCGCCGCCGCAGGTCCAACCGTCTCCGTCGCCGGCGGCGGCAGGGCCGGAGCTCGCCGCGAAGCACGCGTTCGTGGCGAGCCTCTTCGCGGGGGCGTCGGCGGTGAAGGCGGCGTACGCGCAGCTGCAGCTGGCGCAGCACCCCTACGACGCCGAGGCAATCCAGGCGGCGGACGCTGGCCTGGTGGCGGAGCTCACCAAGCTGTCCGACCTCAAGCGGCGGTACGCGAGGGACCCCGCCGCGGCGGCGAGGAGCGCCGCCGCGCTCTCCGCCCACGCCGACGAGCAGCGGCACCTGCTCCGGACCTACGAGATCACGGCGCGCAAGCTGGAGGCCGAGCTCCGCGCCCGTGACGCCGAGGCCGCCCGCGCACGCGCCGTGCTCGCCGACGAGCTCCGCGCCGCGCGGGACCTCGAGGACCGCGCCGCCCGCCATGGCCGGCGCCGCAGCACCCTCGCCGCGCTCGACGGGCTCCACCTCTCGGGCCTCGATGCCACCCACTTCCTCACCGCGCTCCGCCACACCGTCAAGTCCGTCCGTGGATTCGCCAGGTCGATGCTCGACGGGATGCGCGCCGCCGGATGGGACCTCGAAGCCGCCGCCGCCGCCGTGCACCCTGGCGTCAGGCTGCGCGACCCGGCGGCGGACGCAAGATTCGCGCTCGAGTCCTACGTGGCTCTCAAGATGTTCGCCGGATTCCACCGCAAGGACATGGGGATGAGCTCACTCCACGGGCGGGGCGGCCATGACCGGCGCAGATTCTTCGACGAGTTCGCGGCGGTCAAGTCCGCCGCGCCGGCGACGGAGTTGCTGGACGAGGAGGGCGGCGGCGCGCTCCGCGAGTTCGTCCGGGACAGGTACCTGTCGGTGGTGCACGAGCGGATGGAGGCGGCCTTCTTCTTCGGCGGCGGCGGGGGGCAGCGCGCCGCCGTGGCGCGCGGCGGAGGGACGTTCCCGCGGACGGCGTGGTTCGCGGAGTTCGCGGAGATGGCGAGGCGGGTGTGGCTGCTGCACTGCTTGTTCTGGGCATTCGACGGTGCCGCGTCCGTGTTCCAGGCGAGGCCTGGGGAGCGGTTCTCGGAGGTGTTCATGGAGAGCGTCAGCGACGGGGACGGCGCCGTGGTGGTGGCTCCGGAGCTCGTGCCGGGAGGAGGGAAGCTCGCCGTGGGGTTCACCGTGGTGCCGGGGTTCAAGGTCGGGCGGACGGTAATCGAGTGCCGAGTGTACCTCTCCTCCCGGCCGTGAAGACTCCCTGCAGCGGCGGCGGAGGCGGCGCATTGCAGATTTGCACCTGGGCGGCGGCCCTGGCGGCGCGCGTGGAAATGGTCACACGCCACGGCGGCCGGCGGCGAGATCCAATCCAACCCCCGGCGGCGGGCGTGAGGTTTAAGGGTGGCAGGCGGCAAAGTGTAGGTGGTGACCCACCTGGGCATGTTGGTGTGGCCCGCTTTCGTATGTTTTGTACGTATGGATCCAAGTATGTACTGTATCTACTACCTACCGCAAGGCGACTAATAATGTAGTAATAAGTGAGTATAATACGGGCAGTCGATTCCAACACAGATCCTTGCAATTTTGGGCCACGATGACGACACAGATGGACAGACAGATGCCTCCTGGCTTGTGCCTTGGCAACGTCACATTGGTCCTGGAACTGCATTTTTTTTGCGTTTGATTTAGGATCCGAGACCTTTTGGTGCATGGTTGTGCATGTTGGTGTTGGATGCGATCCAGATCGGGAAGGGAATGTGTGTGCACCGTGCTCGCACATTCTCTTCTCCCCCGGCTCGTCTCCCACTTGCCAATGGCCGAAGGTCTGAAAAGAGGGCGCGGCACATGACCTCCATATAGGCAGGCAGAAGCAGACGGCGGTCAGGGTCGCGAGCTGCTGTCTGTAGCCGGACGGGCTGCTCGTCTCCAGCGGGCACACATGCGCGCTACAGTGAGCTGTGTGGGCACGAGTGCAATGCTCGTGTCGAGTGAGATGCAGGTACAATGGGACCAAAAACGCCAAAGTGCGTGCGTGCGTGCGTGCACAGTAACACGGCGCGTGCGTGCGTGGAGCCAAGGTTTGGCAGCTAGTATCGCGCAAACGGCGATACACTTTTCCTCTCCAGATCCACGGCCCACCCCCACGCTATTAGGGCAAGCCCAACGCATACATATGGTACTAGTGGCCTCATTCTCCATCTAAGCAAAAAATATGGAAGACATCATCCAAACCTCCAATGCAAGAATCCATTTGTTACCTTTAGGACCACATGCTTTATCTTCAAATATGAACAAAAGTGCAACTATCTTTTTCCTCTCACATGAACACTCTCTCTCCTAGAACCACTAGCGCTTCTGCAGCTGCCACTGCCACCTTTGAGGCTACCACTTTTTACCCTCTCTCCTCCATGTCATCTAGTATGTGATGTGGCATGGTGAAGCCACCATACACGGTGGAGCAATGGGCATGGCCTTATGGTGGTGTTTTTTCTGTCACCCTTAGTGCAAACTAATTACAAGATTGGACCGTCTAGAAAAACTTATTCTAAATCTGACCTTCCATACACGCGCCGTCGGACCTGTCGCGGAAGGTATGCATCTCCGTGACATCGTGCCTGGCGTGGACGTAGCGATGACCTGGCAGTGCATCAGCGTTGAAAAGTCGAGCCCGCTGACGTGGTTGCCTAGCTCCGCGCCGTCATTACTGGCGCGGACGAAGGGTCCGTTACAGGCCGTTACGGCCGCGGGCGGCCCACGCTATTTGTTATGGCGCGGACGTCCCACGCCACTTTGGCTGGCGTGGAAGTGTCGGCCACAGGTTGACTGTTTCGTATTCGTGTCGTATTTCCCCATTCGTCAGGGCCTTGGCCGCCGCTGCTGGTTGTGGACGTCTGGTGTTCAAGCGCCGTGCTTGGACAGGTCTGGTGACTGCGGTAAGCTCCTCCCTCTGGTTTGCTTTCGTTCGGGGTAGTTTGAGCATTATTGTTTTGGGTTGTGATGTCTTTCTCCCTCCCTCGTCGGTTGTCACCCCTGTATCTGTATGGCTCTAGGGTGATTAGTAGTTGATTTTCTGGTTGTAGGTTGTTCTGTAGTTCTTGTATGGCTCTACTAGGTTCGCTAGTAGTTTATTACATGGCTCTATTTGGTTGATTAGGTTGTGCATTAGCTTTGTTTTCCTGGTAAACCTGTTTAGATCTGCTTTCTCATTGGTCGTTGCATTCTCCCCAAATTAGTGATTGTAATGGACGAACTGCTGCGGCAGAGGAAGTGGAAGGATCGTACACAGAAGCAGTATCCTGACATGTCTTGCAAGGATGCCCCTGTTCTTGCAGCAGTCCCTAGCCCAAAATGTGAATGTGGGAAGCCGGCGGCGGTGACTCAATCGATGTATCCGGAGACAGCGGCGCGAGCTTACTACATGTGTGGCGATCATCGTGTATGGTGATGACGTTGGGGCTATTTTTTTGCACAATGTAAATAAATTTATTTTGAATTGACTATGAACTGGTTTCATTGCTGTAGTATTGGGAGCAGTGTAATTTTTTTCAGTGGATCGATGGTCCTGACATGGTGGATAAACGGATCCTTCATTTCGGGCCTTTAAAAGCAAGAGTTTAGAAATTTTCCAGAGGTGGATCCCTCCGCCTCCGAACCCTGCGCCAATGTCTGCAGAAGAGAAGAAAGAAGCTGTTGCAAGGCGTATGGCAAAACCACCATTATGCAACTGTGGGGATGCTGCTGAGATTCACCGTGGTGTGAAAGGTTCCCCTTTCACTCCTGTCTTCCAATGTCGGAATCGTACAAAAGTAATGTTTGCAAGATATAACACTCAGATATTCATTATTTGTTTGTTTTTGTTGTTTAGGATAATTGTTAATATATATTCCGCACACGCAGAATGGATATCCTTTCTGTGATTTTTCAGAGTACGACTACGGGCCTAAATCTTATTTGCCGGAGGAGGACAAAAGTGAAAAAGAAGGGAAAAGAGAGGTACATCGCTCCAGACTGGAAGTGCAATTGTGGTGTCAAAGAAAACTATGGTTTAGTACCGTCAGAGCTTGGAATTGGCTACTATTGTGGCCACATGTTGGACGATGATTTGGTTAGTTTTAGATCTTAGTTTTGCATATCTCTCGTATGTTGGAACCTAGAATGTTGAATCTGATTAATTTTGTTTTGGTAGAGGACTTGTCGATGTCACTTTGAGTATTATATTGACAAGGCAGAGGTCGACCATGAGATTAAGTGGAGAAGGCTAAAGCGAATCCATCCTGAAGTGTTGGACAGCTATGTTAGGTTTCGTAAGGAGGCGCAACGTGAAGAAGCCCGAAGACGTGGTCTGTGCCCTAGATCAAGGCATGAGCACCAGAACAACAAGAGGAAGAGGTCAGTTGCTGCTATACTTGAAGGTGTAGTTCCCCCAACAAATGAAGGTGCCAATGAGGTTGAATTACAGACCATGAAGGAACTCGTGGCCAATTTAGCCAAAGATTGGCCTGGTATGGAAGAATAGAACCAATTGTGACGTCAGAAGGTGGCTTGTATGTAATTTAGTGTGATATTTAAAATGGTATTGGCTCGGTACTTATTCAGGACTTGTTGATGTATCATTGTGCTGTTGGCATGGCAGGTTGTATCTTTTATTAACTCTTTGCATTCTGAACCAATTGATAGGAGTACTGCATTTGCCAGACTTAAAACAATTGGTAGTAGTCTTTCAATTGGGTGGTATGCTAGAACAATTGTTAGTAGTACTGGATTCACACAAGATTAATTCGTGGCCAGAACAATTTATAGTAGTACTGGAATTTTAAATATTACACAACACTTCGTATTGTTCACATTTCAAAGTACGAACTGGCATTGTACACGATAGGTTGTACACGATAGCAAGTGAAGTTAAATTTCCTTCCTCGTCTTCACTTGGTGGCTAACGATTGTGTCTCCAATCCCATGGCTCCCGGTCGGAATCTGTTTTCAATGAAATGTCAAGGTACTGAAGCAATGATGAATGCTATATTAGTAGAGCAACATGGACGATTGATTTTGCTTACCTACTAAGTCATAGTCACACCGATCTGAAGTGCCATCAGAGGTGTAGTATTCATCATCATCCGCTACTTCGTTTGGGTTAGTTCTGAAGCTGTTATGGTACTCGTCATGAACTAAAAAAAAATATTTTCAATGTCAGAGATTTCGGCATCCTATCGTATGTAGGAACAATTTAGTTTGACATATTACCTCTGCACTGTTCTTCAAATGCCTCGTGTAGCAAGTCCGGATCTTCATCCAGTTCTGTAAATACATGTCACATATAAACATACATGATCGAACTACAAATTCAATTATTACGATGCACACTGGATATTTGTTTACCTGGATCGGCAGACTCGTTGTCTTGTGGATCATACAATGGTGCGGTGTGCATATTTATTTTGAAACCTTTGATATTTGTTCCATGCTCATGTGGGTACGACATGCCTAGGTTCACGTGATCTGGTATGGATTCTACGCTTTGAGCAAAGCCAGTAATAGTACAGGTTCCCTTCCTTTCGTCAATTGAGAATGTTCTGATGTCACAAAATGGTGCTACCAGAGGTTTAAGCCATTTTTTGGCACATGATTGCGGAGGAATTCTTGACATGGTAATTGTTACTTTAGTGTTCCACTCAATTTTCTGGCATTTATAATCGTTGGACCACATTGAAAGGGCAAATTTAAAGTTTAATCCTTCTATGCTCTTATATAAAAGAACCATGTCCCTGATTTCGGACGACTCAAACTGTATCACGAAATCAGGATCGAAATACCAGATTTTTTTTGGCTAGCCGGATATTCCATACTTGTGTCGGAAAGCTCGGTAGATGTTCTGTATTTTTGGCATCGTTAACTGCCCAACTGGACTAGCGAGAACTGCGTTTTGCAGATCGGTCTCCATCTGCATGGGCTCGTAGATAGGCCTGCTTGCTGTAAATAGGGGGTGTAACGCTCATCATATCGCATCGGAGGGTGAACTCGGGGCCGTAGTGGTGGGGGCATCTGCATAAAAAATTTATCCTTATCAGCATGAAGATGTCACTCCAATAGAGGACAATGAGGAATCATGGAAATTTAATTACCTGACCACTGGAAATTCGAGGCGGCCGATGTTTCTCTTCGTATGTCCAGAGCCAACATGTCACCCATCCTGCATGCAGCAAAATAAAACATCAAATACAATTATATATTGCACAAATATTCAGTTAAAAATAACCGCAACGAAATATTACCCACATTGTTAAAATTAAGAGCCTGTCTAGCCCTCCCTCCTCGGGCAGTACTACTGCAGCCTGTGGCTGTACCCCTGCCATGTTTTTTACCCTGGGTTTTGTTGAGGGGACATGTCTGCTTTTTGTGCCCAGGCTTTGAGCATTTTGATCAATGGTTTTGTGTTCCATCATACAGGAAATAATCCATCCGATTCGCCTTACGGCTACACTGCATTTTGTCCATGTCATTCCTTAGTCTCTTCGTTTTCCTCCTACCCCGACCCAAATTTTTTAATGAGGCATCAGCCACACATATGAGTCCATCATAAGGCTGCCACTGACTAGGATCAAGGTATGGCTCAAACCGAGGAGACCAAGTGTTAATAACACTACTAAGTGAGTACTCCATGCTTACACGCCTGGCAGATTGGTGATCCAACTTATGAATGCGGCATAAGGTTATCAAGTGAGAGCATGTCAAGTGATAAATCTGCGGCCTTTGACAAGTACACAAATTTGACTCCAGTATAGCTACATATGCACGTCCTCCATGACGCTCTCCACCAACTGTAGTATCGCCATGCTTGGTTACCTGGTACTTCTTTGTCTTCATATCAAAACATGTCGCCGTTTGATATGCTGATCGCTTCTTCTCACAATTGAACCTTTCAAGTACCTTAGTACCCCACTTGCGCTTCTTGTCCTTTTGTCTTAGGCCCTCGGCCTTACCAAGCCTATTTACAAAATATTCATTCAACTTGTCAAATGTGTAACAGAGAATTGCAGTCACGGGCAATGATCTAATGCGCTTCAACACCTTGTTGAATACCTCTGCCATGTTGCTAGTCATTATCCCATATCTACGCCAACCCCGATCAAATGCTCGAGCCCATTTGTACTTCTCTGGCATTTGAGAATTAAGCCATTTCAAAGGCCCAGGTTCTAGCAGCACCCTCAATTTTTTCAACTCCTCCCAGAATTTGCCCTTCTCTTCCATCATGCATATCTTCCTAAGATCTTCGGTTTGTGCCTTCGTCCCACCCACACTGTGAAAGTTTGCGGCAAAGTGTCTCATACACCACCTGTGATGGATTGGGGCATAACCTTCAATACTTTCTTCAACAGCATTCAAAATACCTATGTGTCTGTTTGAAATCACACAAACTTCTCGACCTGGACCTATTATGATTGTCCTCACTAGGTGCATGAACCATTGCCAATTATGGTTGTCCTCCTTGTCCACTAGTGCAAAGGCAAGTGGCACAAGTTGTCCCTCTACATCAGCTGATATGGTAGTTAATATTGTTCCTCTATACTTCCCAGTCAAAAATGTGCCATCAACAGAAAGGACGGGCCGATAATGTTTGAAAGCCTCCACACATTGACCAAAGCACCAAAAAGCACGGTCAAACACTGGCACTATCTCATTGCTAACCCTTGAAAACTTCTCATTGTGATGTTCTATGTGAAACTCCATGGTTGGGTTACTATCCTTCATGGCTTGCATCAATACTGGAAGACGCCCGTAGGATTCACTCCAATCACCAAATATCATTGTCCTAGCCATCTCCCTTGCTCTCCAGGCCTTACCATAAGACACATCATAGTCAAATATCTCTTTAATTACCTGTATCAATGTTGTTGGGGTGATGCTAGGTTGTGCCTTAACAGTGGCAAATAGGCGGTAGGCTATGAACTTTGCAGTCAGCTGCAAATGCTTACCACTACCCTCGTCATCACCGCAAGTGTGTGGCTGCTCAACACTTACAATCTTCCAAGTCCCACATGGTGCCTTACGGCCCCTGACTTTCCAGTTACAGCCTTCACTCTCACACACGACTGTATACCGCACATTCCTATCCGAATGCTCGACGCGAAAAGGCCTATTGTGCCGAACAGAGTACTCTTGCAACCACATCTGCAATGCTAATAATGTGGGAAACTGCATGCCTGCATTCACAATTGGACCATCAAAGCATTCAGGATTGCTTAACATATTCAGACCATCTTGAACTACAGCGTCTTCAATGCCAACTAAGTCCCTAAATTGAGGCACATCAGGGTGTCGGCCTATTACTGTTTCAAAAGCACGGCAATCCTCCTCACTCATCCCGCCTACAGGACGGTCATCATCCGAGTCTGCTGCATACTCGGCCTCATATGGCAAGTCATCACTTGTACTCTCATTGAATACACGAGGGGTGAGTTCATCTCCAACGACAGCTTCCTCAAACGAATCCCTTCTGGCTAACACCATAGTCTGTGTTCCTTTTTGTCTTGCACATATACTATGTACAAGTTCATTCTTAATACATTCATCATCAATTGCTTCTTCAGTTCCTGCCTGACTGGATTGATCAACAATTATTTCTTCACGACCACGGCAAGGCAGCTCGGCACCTCGTGCATCTGTAACCAATACACAGTCACTATTTTCCTCCTGCATGGGTGCCAAGTTCAGATCTAACTCAGCATTTCTCGATGGGAGTTCAACCTTTCTTGCCATCACCTCCAAGCATTTCCATTTAGACTCCCTAACTGCAACCACGTAGGCCTCCCAGTCAACTTCACTTTCCAGTTGCATCATCACTTTGTGACTATGGCCATGACCAATATCGTACCCCCCCTCTAATTGGACGCACAACCTACCTTCATTCCACCCAAGAACATCCTTCGCTCATCCAACCAACTCCATAAGAGATGGGCATCGCTTAAATGCTAGCACTTTAACTAACATGGTGCTGCCAAATTTGGATCCCCCGTTGACATCTTCCACAACATCACCACCATGGTGCACACGCACTATCCTTTCCATCTACACCAGTTTGCCAAGTACATATATAACGTATGACTCCAATTGATTCAATTACTACAACTATATTTGTCCAATAAATAAAGTTATTCAACTCAACCGGCAGATTTATAATAATCATAACCTACATTACTAAATTAAACCTAGGGTTTCTATGCCATCACCATAAACCACATGCATCACCACCATAAAGCGCATGAATCACCAATTGGGAGCGTGTAGGGGGGAGGAGGTACGGGGAGTAGGGTTCAATTACTTACCACGATGCCGCAAAGAAAGTAGATCGGATGGAAGCCTTGACCGGCGGTCCTCCGTCGACCTTCGACAGCGGCGACGGTCCTCCGTCCACCTCGGGGCTCGGCTAGCCGCGGGGGTCCTCCGTGCCGGCCCTTCCTCAACCACGGACAGCCGCCGCGCCTTGCCTCGAACTAGGTCAGCCGCCGCCGCCGGTGCTCCGCCCCTGCTCGAGCTCTAGTACGGCGCCGCGCCACTCCCTCGCCCAAGAGTTCTCCGGCCGCGGCCCTCGAGCTCTCCAGGCTTCCGCCGCGACCCTCACATCCAACTCTCCAGGCAGTCGCCGCAAGGGAAGAGGAGACAGGAACTCGGGCGAACTCACGCTCGTTAACGGGTCTTCACGAAACGGGTGCTGCGCACATACGAAGCATGTCCGCGCCATCACGATTGGTGTGGACATGAAAGCCGTAACGGAAAACGGGGTCGGCCGTTCCGCGCCGTTTGCCTTGGCGCGGAGCTAGGCAACCACGTCAGCGGGCTCGACTTTTCAACGCCGATGCACTGCCTGGTCATCGCTACGTCCACGTCAGGCACGATGTCATGGAGATGCATACCTTCCGCGACAGGTCCGATGGCGCGTGTATGGAAGGTCAGATTTAGAATAAGTTTTCTAGATGGTCCAATCTTGTAATTAGTTTGCACTAAGGGTGATTTGACAAAAAAAAATACCTTATGGTGTGTGTGTGTGATCTATACTAGATTTTGCGTGTCCTCCACATCACATCAGCAATCGAAGGAATTACCATCATTGAAAATAAAACATATATATCCACGGAGAGCTATCGTAATCGTGTGGTATGAAGAATGTAGATTTTAGCCACGGAGAGCTCTCACAAACGACATCACAGCTTTCCATTCCGGCGGTAGGGAACGTGTGGGTGGCCGCTTTTGCACCCAAGATCACGCACGCGCCTAGTCATATCAGCAAGCCCAAGCGTAGCTTTCGTCCATCTGCTATGCCCTGCTCATCGGCGGCGGTTGGAGTTTAGCTCTCAGCTAGATTACGTGGATTAGCATCTGCATCAAATGAAGGCGGTGCAGTGGTCATTCACTCATGCATGTACCTAGACAGCTCGCTGGAGATTTCTGATATGACGGGGACTCTTGGTGCTGCGTCAAAGTGAACAGAGGACGGGGACTCTTGGTCGGGCCTGTACTGTACGTATTGTCTGGATGATCCGTGTTACTGAAATCACCACATTATCTATCCATTCCATTGTTCCGATCTCCTCAGCATTTTGGCAATTGGCAGCAACTCAAGTGCAGAAATACAGGTTATACAAGCATGTTGTTTTCGTACGTCCGGGGCCATCGGATAACATTTGCGATTGTGAGTTTGATTCAATTATTTTTAGAACTTGTTTCATCGTTTGCTGAGGCCAGCAAACATTTTTTTACCTCAGTTATTTGTCTTCATTCATCATGGTCCATCTAGATGAAACTAGCAAAAGGTTGGCACTTGCTAGCAGGAGCGGAAAGATGTTGGTATATTTGAAAATTGCTCTGTTCCACGATTCCAGCTCCAAGTTGACTCTTTATCCCCATCTTTTCCCTGGCCCCTTTTTTTCAGTTCATTCATTCCTTTATCATCTTTTTGCTGAGGGAATAAGAATAATAATCATCCTCATCCATCCCTCCCAGCTGTTCATGTAGTCCTTTTTGTCGCTTGGAGGAGGCCCACACGAGAACTTGGGCAGATTTACAAATAGCTTAGGCCCATATAGTCCTTCATGTCATGATGCAGCAAACTTTCCTAAAAGAGGCCTATCTTAATGTTTAGTAGTACAATAAGTTTCCTCCTTTTTTTCGTTTCTTCTTTTTCATTCATGGTACCACTGATAAAATAAAATATTTTCAAGGTGTCTCGGTCGGAACTCTGATGCCCTTGTTGATTGGGCCATTGTGTGTTTTTTTTGAGGGGGTGTCAGCGAGTCAAAAAATTCAGGTTGACTATATGGCAGCCCAAGGTTGAATGCATTCTGGCTGGAGAAACAGACGATACAGATCTCCTTGCCGAACAGTCGAACACGGTTCTGGTCCACCGGCTCCATGCTGCAGTCGCGAGCAACGGTTGGGATGTCGGGTCGGCCGTCGGCCAACCATTCGTCGGTAGACAGGCAACTCTACCCGGCCACCCACCCACCGGCCGGGCGAGCATGCACGAGCTCGCATCTCGCATGGCATATTGGCATTGCCATGGCAAGCGAGACGCCGTCTGCTACGCGTACGAGCGTTTCCTTCCGCTGGGGCGTCTGATTAATCCACGGCGCGCCGACCATGGCCCATGGGTATGGGGCTCACCGTTGCTGTGCACGTTGCGTGCCGTCGAAAGAATAATTTATCATGAATGCAAGCAAGAATCTATGTTGTGCGACACACTCAAATTTATGTGGAAAGGTTTCACTACAACAAATCTGAGCTACATTCAATTTGGAGGCAACTCTTTGTACTAGGTGTTTATATACATTTCAAGCCAAACAAAAAAAAAAGGGATAAGTCCGATTTTCAACCTCCAACTATCGCGTTCGTCCGATTTTCAACCTTGAACTATAAAACCGGATAGCACACACCATCGAACTGTTAAAATCGGACAATTTACACCCTTGAACCCAAACCACCCGGGTTTCGGGATGATGTGGCAGTGGTTTTGCTTATGTGGCTGCCACGATATACACTTAAAAAAAATACAATAATAGAGCCCCACATGTCATACTCCCAGGCCATGGGACATTACAAATTTGCCCCTAGACCTATTTTTCTCTCCGCTCCTCTCCCCACAATCCCATGCCGGCGGCGCATCCCCACCAGAGATCCCAGCCGCCAGCGCCCTCTCCTCCCCATCGGCGTGGCTCCCTCACTCTGGCGATCCTCCCCCGCCGCTGCTTGGTGCGAACCCGGCGGCAGCTCGACGAGCGCGGAATTCCAGGCGGTGTGGCAGATCGATGCGGAGCAAGGGAGGCGGCGGCGCGGGCATCCTCGCGCAGGTGCGGATCCACGATGGTCCAATGGTGGTGGCGTGCAGCTCCAGGCGAGGACGCGTGGGCCCGCGAGCTTGTCCCGTCGCGGCGTGGGATCAGTGGCCCGACGAGGTCTAGGGCGCGGAACCAGGTGGCGGCGCTCGTGCGGCTTGGCTCTGCTCTGTTGCGTCAGCTCCCAGATCGAGGCTTCACCTCTTCCCCTGCACCGGTTCAATGCAGCTTCACCTCTTCAGCTGGTTTCCTGGCTCCGCCGTCGCCGCAAGATTCGGCCGCCCAACCGAGCTACTCGTCCACCGGACATTCCTGTCCCTCTTCCTCCTCCTCCGTCTCTCTCTGTCCGTCTCTCTCTATTTCTCTCTCTGCCCCCAGCGCCATTGACATCTCTACTCGAGCTTCTTCTCTTTTGCCCGATGACATGTAGGCCCTACTATTTTGTTTTCTTTGTTTTGGGCGAGTAGCATCCAGGTCAGCTAAAACAGCTGCCACATCATTTTAAAACTGGAGTGGTTTTGGTTAGGGGGGTATTTTGTCCGGTTTCAATAGTTCGATGGTGTGTGCTATCTGGTTTTGTAGTTCGAGGTTGAAAATCGGACGAACTTGATAGTTGGAGGTTGAAAAACGGACTTATCCAAAAAAAAAAAAAAGCCCCTTCAACTCATGGAGCAAACGTGAGATCCACAAGCTTGACGATGGCAACATCTATGTGCTGATTTGGTTCGGTCACTAATTCGAACTAGCTAGTTAAATTATGCATCGTATATCTCTTTCATTAGTGATAAAAACTTGCACATAAATCTTTCATTACTGAAAATAATAACCACTCAATTATTGTATATCTGATTCTTTTTGGACAGTGGCCAAATTTGTCGCGACATGATTTTGGTGTCACATGCACCTCAGCATGCTTCCAATCACCAAACTATGGCCGGCCGTCTGATTTGGACAGTTCAGGTGCCCAAAGTCCAACTCGAGTACTGGATGCCTTTTGCGTACGTGTAAAACATCATATAGTTTATTCATTCTTCACCAGTATTACTTTTTTCTTAACCACGTGGTATATATGATTGAGTTATAAGTTCTTAAAATGGATAGTTATAAAAATAATAAGAATACAAATAAAATAAAGTTTTGCACTATAACACATTCAAATAAAATAAAATACAAATGTTTGAAGCTGTGGATTTACTTTTAAATTTGAAGCTAATAATATCAACAAATATCTAAGATATGAAATAATTAAAAAAAACTCAAATACTGCTCATGACTAAACTCTGACGCCCGCTAAAAAAACTCTGCCGCAAGCATTCATGCTGCAGTCAACCATGGCGGCTCTCTATTATTCGGTTCCTTTAGATGTGCATCCGTTGTATCCTGTCCGATATATAGGCTATAGCTGATTGTCCACTCATATAAAGGGTACTCAAGGACGAACTACAAAATTTGGTGACCGAATTTCAAGGCTATCTTTTGTCAGAATGGTTGTCGGTTAGATAGCAAATTAGTTGAAAGAATTAGGGGCAACAATCTGTTTAATTTTTATTTATATCAATTCAGAGATTGTCAAAGTCTTTAAATCGGTCTTGTCATTTCCAAAATGACTTTTATTCCAACAACCATATGCGCATTTATTTGTTTCAGGATAGTCAAATTACATGCATCAAGATCATGCATGTAAGTACGTAACAGAGACATAAATACAATTTTTTAAAAAATAAAAAGATAAGTTCCCATTTCTGCTAGAAAAAAAAAACAGACACAAAACACAAAGTTGTACACTGTCGAACTAGTTCTACTTACATGCATGATGCATGCACATACATAGGTGATGACTATTGCGCTAACTGTATGCTCACGAAAACCCCTTTTAAAACTATTAACGAGATCCTTTCTGTTGATCCGATCACATTGTTTGGAAGACAACAGAAAGGTCCATCGTCATTAGTCCTAACCGACCTTCTAACAAAAAGAAATACAAGGCCCCGAAAAGAAAGAGATCGTGCGCGAATTGCACATCAATGTACTGATGGATGCTACATTAATTGTAGATGTCTCATTACCTTTTGATCTCCAGCGTTTAGTGGAGTGATCTGAAAACAAAAGATATTAGTGGAGCTAATTTATGTGGTTCCTAGCATGGTTGCTCAAAAATTGCACTACACGTGTCAGCTAACTTCCGGTAGATGAACATGCATGTAGCATGAAGCTTTTGCACAGTACAAACGTGGTCGCCATTGTCTCACACGCCATGGAATTATTCTTCGAGATGACGCCTAGCTTTCAATCATCGGCTAGAAAGCACACTGACTAGTTGAGCACAAAAAGGCCCACCTCCGACGGTTAGCAGCATCCCAAAAAATTCACTGAAATAATTAAAGAATCAAAAGAGAAAAAAATAAAAACTAAGTGACGCATGCATGGTTAATGCTAAAATTAGTTCAAGCCTTAAAAGGATGACGATCAAATCTGAAATGAGCGATCAGTATGTGATGTCGGCTGTAAAGCCTAGATGGAAGGCACTTCAGGGAACAGTGAGGAATGTGCATGCGTAGGAGAGTTCGAAACCTGGCAATTGGCTGCCAATTTGGACGGCCTGGGTTTGGTTACTATGATTGTGAGACAGCGATCTCTCAGGTGGCCTGGTGCGTTGGCAAGTGTTTGTACTGAATCAGTTAACTCTTGTAGCACTTTTGTGGACCACCTTTGACCATATGCATAATTTGCCACTTATTTCAGAACAAGGACTTGCCACCGTGGCGTACAAAATTTGTCCTGTTCTTTGATCTTGATATTTAAGGGTTTTTCGATGATTGAATTTGGTGACGCAACAATGTTAATTGGTAGAATATGTTTGGTTTCCATCAAATATGTGGAATGTTCATATGCAATAGCTGGGACAAACTATGAACTGATTTATGTTGTCACTTACTAATTCAGTATGCTGGGGGGATTCAGTTTCCACTTGATCAAAGATTTCTTATTCTAAAGGAATACATTGGCATCATCACTTTAAAACGAGATTTTGTTTTTTTACTTTTCTTGTCAGCGCGCCATGCATGCATATTTTAGAAGAAGAAGCAGACGCCCATACTCAACAGCAAACAACACCGAACAACGCAACGCACTTATATAGAGCACCTAAGATTGAACGGACAACTGATAAGAGATTTCTCATTCAGAAATTATATATCACATTACACATGGGTATCAATTGTTCTGAAACTATAAAACCAAGCCAGACAAATAAAGGGAGATTTTTTGTATCATTTTTTTTCGATCTCAGGAAAACCTTACAAAAACAGAGATTACGGCGTGGATATTTTATGGATAGCAAGACAAGGGGTGCGCTCACTTATTCGCTTATGCTCATAACAGTTTATTTGAGCTGTGGCTGCACAGCGCAGTCAGCCAGTTGTCTGCTTATTTGAGCTTATTATTTTGCTACGTGCGGGCTGCAGCCACTGTAGCGGCTGCGGCAGCACGTACAGGCTGCGCAGCTAAGCACTACCGAACAGCTTCAAGGTCATCTTTACGTATACAATGGGTATGTGTCATAATTTGCCGATCTATTATACCATGCTTACTGAATTAAAAAAAGTCACTTAATTTTGGAATAACTGTAAGATGGGACTGAGTCATATATTGTACACCAACTGGTAGATGTTCCTTACTCTTTTGCAGTGCCATATTTTGGAAAATGTTATGTTTAGTTATTTACATGACGATGCCAAGATTCACACAACACCAAAATTGTTGCAAATAAATGAACGTCATCCAACATAAAGAATCGTACATATTTTTAATATGTAGCACGCGTGGAATTGATCATATTCTACAACCAAAGTAACCGGCCATACAAGATTATTTTGCTCCTAAAAAAAACAAGAAAAAGGGAAAAAGTGATTATCTCTTATTCAGGATGATAGGCCATATAGACGTCATCAGGTTGTTGCCGGCTCACGATCGTGCTCGATCACGCGGTCGACATTATAATTAATATAACCACGCACTTACCACTGCAAGATCTAAGCACGTACGCAACAAGACGTAGTTTGAGAAGGCGAGCATGCATGTTTCGATGAAGGTTCGAATAAGTAACATGCGAAATCTAAATTAGGGAATGTTTTCTTGGCTCCACATGTATTTATCAACGCAGCGATCCAATCACTCTGGTGGTTATTACTTCAAAGTGAAACTCATTCATTCCCACAGGGGCCCTTGAGTGAAAACAAATAATGGTGAAAAAAAATGTCAACCACTTCAAAATCAATCCCATTTGAAGCTTTCTTGTAAAACAGGAGGAACACATGTATATACATGAAATCAATTTCATTTACTGCAAATATAAACTCAGTGGATATACTCATTTATTCTTCTCATCATATCATAAGTTACAAATCAAGTAAGTACAACATAGAAAATAATTGGATCGATCTCCTATATAAGATATGCGTGTGTGTATACATCATATACATGTATGTACTCCGCAGAGGAAGTAGCTAGCAAGCAAGCTAGCTTGCATCTTTCTTAGTTTATGCATGCGTGAGGTGTTTATGTATGATATACTATGTGGAACCAACCTATGTGTTCAGAAGAAAGGCGAGCTAATGGTGGTGGCCAATGCCGGGGCTCGGCACCGATCCATCGGCGGTGGCCTCGATGATCTGCCTACGCTCGGCGGCAGCGATCTCCGGCTTGTCGGTGAGTACCAGCGGCGCCGGTGGCGCCTTGAACACCTGTAGGAAATCTTGAGAGACCAGAGATGAAGAAGCACTAGCATCATGCGCATGTGGCATCGTCCTCGCGTGCACGAGAGACGGCGATGATGCCAACAGGAGCAAGGTGAAGATCACAATGGCAGCGTGTGAGGTGGCCATGGGGAAGAAGCTAAGGTTTGCAAGCTAAGCTAGGTCGATGGAAGATAGATGCCACAAGAGAGGGAGAGAGTTTTGGATGCTTGAGAGTGAGAGAGGTGAGGAGATGGTGAGAATGAAGCTATGATCGATCGAGCTTGATGCGATGATCTGATGTTATGAATGTGAGCAACCGAGGCGTGTATTTATAGGTGAGGAGAGGAGAGAGGAGGCCGGTGACCGCGGCGGTGAGCCGGTGACAGCAGGTTTTAATTCTGTGGCTTAGTCAAAATTTTTTTTTTTTTTTTTGAGGGAGTGGCTTAGTCAAAATTAGTGGAGCACACATCACTTCTACATCTTTCCCTATAAAGTTTTGTCCTAGCAAAGGGTACTATTTTGAGCACTACCCTTTTACTTCATTATTCATGTCTTTAATTTTCGGCCAAAGATTTTCGTGAGAGTATTTGTTGCTGGCTCAAGCTGCCACAACGCGCCGCGTGGAAGCTCCGTGCGCCCTTGGAAACTCTGAGCCAATGCCTTGTGCCCGCGTGTGCATATGCCAAGCGTGCTGCCTCTACTTTTTTGGACTTATTCATATATTAGCACGCGTGTTGGGAAAATGCCAACTTGGGTTATTGATACACAAGATTATTTAAAAAAACTGAAGAAGATCTGTAGTGTAAGCTAATTTTACAATTTGCACCAAAATTATTTGGTAAAAATGGTAAAGTACTTTGTCAACTGGGCCGGGCGCGCATGGTAAAATATTCGTTCATGTAAAGTTTGGCGTATCGGAGCAGGGTCCCATCACTGTAGTATGTCTGCATCTGGCACGTAAAGATTCTAATCCACCCGTTAACGA
Organism: Digitaria exilis; assembly: GCA_015342445.1. Lineage (NCBI taxonomy): Eukaryota > Viridiplantae > Streptophyta > Magnoliopsida > Poales > Poaceae > Digitaria > Digitaria exilis. The sequence goes on from JACEFO010002303.1 coordinate 882,562, forward strand.
ACACAAGTTTTGCGTCCACCGTCCACGTAGACGTTTTTTTTATTCTTTTTGGCCAGAGCGATGGGAGTACTGTCCATTTTTTTCCTTCAAAATTTCAATCTCCAAGTGAATAAAGGTTGGTAATATCATCTTCATTCCTAGTTCGATTTAATTGCTGCATTTGCTTAATACGTGGGGGAATTTGGATTTTACAAAAGGACCCGTGAAAAATGTCAAATATTTTCCTCTAAAAAAATCTCGAATTCTGATCTTAATTTAGGATCTGATTATTTTACTTCATTTTGGAAGGATTACCAAAAGCTAAGTGTGTGTGCAGATTTTCTTAGATTAAGATCGGCCTTTAGGTTTGCGCAAAAAAAAAAACGGGTTTTATAGGAAAAAAAACTCCGTGATGTCTAATAGCCGTTTTTTCTCTCTTAAAAGCATCACCTAAAGTATCGGGCTACTGTTCAACCACAAAAGGCTCGTTGGTGGGACGGCTTGAATTTTCACTGTTTGTTCTTCAAGATTATTGTCCTTTTTATTTTTTCACAATTCATTTATCTTTTCCACTGTAAGATCATTATTGTGCAATAGCAAGCATCATATTGGACTTGTTCTTATCTTCTACGATTATGAAAAGGTTCCTGAGTCCTGGTTGCACTACCCAGGTGAGCGTGTAGAGCCGGGTTAAGGAGCTTGAGATCATGGTTTTATGCCTACCCACGCAGGAGCGTGAAAAAAGGGAAAGAAAAAGACTGAAAAGCTCGAGTACATGCTCTTAAAGGAAAAGTGCAGAAAAAAGATATGAAATCTTGATTTGGTTAGGATAAACGTAGAGTTTTTGAAGTAAAGAATGATGTAAATCCAACACACAATTCCTCATGTATGGTAAGTGATATGCAAATCTGTTGCTTGCATCATCCTAATTAACGACACTGTCGTCACACAATTCACACATTATTTTCACCATCTTGTGTGAAGTAGTGCATCCCGTATCTCGTGCCATGATATGTAAACCCTATGTCAGGACATGCCAACAAACAATACAGTTTAATTTACAACGTATAAACCATAGAGAATTATAACATATATACGTGTAATTTTTTTTTAGAGTTTAAGGGCATAGCCCCAGCCTTAATATTGAAAGACCAACCGTTTACAGCTCAGAGTATCATGTTCGCCACATAGGCAAAAGCTACTTCTTATTACATCCATTCATCCACCAGATGTGTAATCATATTAACTCTTCCTTTGACAACATAAAAATGTGTGTGTATACTATATACACTGCCCAGCTGCTGGTATGTTGCTAGCTACGTACGTAGCTTTATTTGTATCTATAGATGGGTACATTTGCATGCAAGTAGAGTACGTAGCATTTGCTAATGGCCTATGCCTGGGCTCGGCACCGAGCCGTCGGTGACCTGGGTCGTCCCCCAACGCTTGGCGGCGACCATGGCCATCTCCGGCTCGCCGGACGGCGGTGAGGGTGGCATCGGTGGTTCCAAATCTTGAGAAGGCAGAGCAGCAGCAATGCTACCGATTTGTCTCGGTACACTCTCACTGACATGCTGCGCTTGATCTGCTCGTGCATGGTCACTCGGCGCCATCCTAGCATGTAGCATGGATGGCGTCAACAAGAGAAGCACGAACAAGACGATCACAGTTTTGTGTGAGGAAGCCATGAGAACTCTGAAAAAGAGCAGTGTGTCTTGGGCTCTTGTTGGCAAAATGCCAAGTTAGCTGATGCTGCTTATGTTGATCGAGACTTAGATTGTTACTACTGTTGGCTGCTGGCACTACTTGTGAGAAAACTATTTGTTTGTGTGTGTTCTTTGCTGTGAGAATGTGAGCAGGTTGGCCATGCATTTATAGGCGAGGCGGGCAGCGGCAGCGGCGGCAGCAGCAGCAGCAGCAGGCGCGCGTGCAGTAGTCGTCTTTGTGTGAGCCAGCTGCTCGATCGGGAGTGTGCATGCACTTTGTGACAGGTCAAATATGTGAGGCACACACATCACAATCACATTTTTAATGGGTTTCAAATATCATAATGAAAAGTGCTCTCTCTCCATGTAATCAGAGAGCGCTGATGTGGTGCACCGTCGGTTCCCTGTTCCTCATACCTTGCCATTCTGGGTTCCAAGAACTTGCATATGATTCGATGCACATGAGAGATACGAGGAGAAGAACGTTGAGTTGGTTTGGGCGACTGGGGGCCTCAAGAAGTCGCCACGTGGAAGCAATGACCAGTCGTGGCAGGCGTGCGGCTCATGGGGATATGCATGCGTGCTGGCACCTTCCACTTTTGGGCACAAGTAGGACCCTATCACCACGATGCTACCATCCCGGCCGCTCAATCATGTTGATGACTGGTTGGTTGCTAGTGCCAGGCCAAAGCAATGAGGACACCAATTTGTACACTGCCCCCTTGAGATACAATTTTCAGGTGGCAAGTCTCTATAAATAAACACATGCTGGTAAAGATTATTTACTTTTTCTCCGCCAACATCATTAACAAAATTGAAAAAAGGATTGGTAGTAGTTGATAAGAAACTTTTTATACAATGATTGGTAAGTACCAGCCATTTTAGTACTTTTGTTAGTACTTATTGGTACTTTTAATTATAATTTTTAAAAATAAATTATTAATCAGAAGGGTATTTTGGTAATTTCATCGTCCCCTGATTAATGAGTATACCCATCCAATAACATATCGCGGCAATTACACATGGGCCCATCACATCCAAGACAATGTGAAATGATATATATGTCATTTCTTTTTATGGAAAAAATAAAATAAAACTATACGCTCGGCTCATTTATATGATACTTGGTTCCACAATTTTGGTACTTTTATATATCTGGGTTTGATAAATGAAGACAATTCCACGCTCCTGGTGAAATTATTGGATTTTTCTTCCGTAGCCTCCTTCCTCCAACTAGAATATTCGTTCAACGTAACATTTCCACCAAATTAAAGAATAATGTTTTTTTAGGAAACAGTTAATGAATAATGCTTAGACAGGATGAACGTCGTCAGTGTCACCATTTGTTGTTTATACATTACTTTACTTTATCAGTGAACACGAAATATTTGCGCAATCAACTTGCTAAATTTACTCCAGATCAAAAGCCACGAATAGTTCTATTTATTCAACAATAATGTGGCCATGCACCAGCACTCAGGACCTGCATACAAGTGGACATTGAGATTCCGCTACGTTTCTTCTAATGAGCTGTATGGTCTTGTGGCCAACTTGCAAAAGGTGAAAATTATTTCATGTGAGGTGCTCTAATTACATAGACGTCATACTTTCAGCTTGTCAAAATATATGGGTCAACTGCCCTAAAAAAATGTGAAATAACTCCCTATTATGCAATTCTTATAATAATCTCAAAGGATCATCAAGTCAAGTTGAAGGAGCTCCGTTATCCATTACTATCTGGACGGAGAGGTCAAAGGCACATCATGAAAAATATCAAGAGATAAAATACTACTGTAAGGTTTGTAAACACTCTCAAGGTAGTCTACACATGAGTTGTATTTTGCTTCTCCCTCTTTCTTGTGTCACTATCATAGTGTTCTCTATCATGACTAGGACCTATGATATTCTTCTTTGGTAGCTATTTCAGTCCTTCATTTTTTTTAAAACACGTTTGCAAAACAAAAGAGGATTTACAACTTTTTTGTATAATAAATAAAAATAGCTAATGCCTGTCCAGACCATCCGTGTTTTCACTCCTACTATCTCATACATCTATGCGGCATACCCCACGTCATCAATACATGACACAAGAGATAACTCTCCCAATGGTCTAGCTTCGCATAGCTCATGTATGAGTGCACACATATATCGCACTGACATAATATGGGGATACGTGTGCAAGATCTATATCTCTCGATCAAAGGAAGTTTAGAACTGAGTTGGCTCTGACAATTCATAGGGTTAAGAGTAGTTCTGCTCAAGCAATGTCCTTAAGGTTGGATTCCCTCTTTTAGTCTGCTCTGTTCTTTTCCTCTTTTTCCTTTTACTTTCTTTGTTTGGTTTTTCCTTGCTTCCTTTGTAACTTATTTTACGTAATTTCTTGTTGGCCTAAGTTTAAATATACTAGTACTATCCAGTAGGGGCTTGCCCCTCCTGTTCAGTCAAAAAAAAGAAAGCTCTTTCCTTTCTCTATATTTCTTCTGCTCCAACTAGACAAAAGTATGATGTGGCACTTATATTTCCTCTTTCTCTACCGAATCAATAGGGAATAGTGATGTCACTGGGCACGTCAAAATTCATGAGTTAATTAAAATGCAAATAGGCAATAAGTGACCCCATTCCATCAAGCGCCAAGCTTGCATATACATAGTGGCGCCAAGTGCTGGGACATGACTCCAATAACATAAATAAAATCCAAGGCAATATGTAGATGTCGCTGTCGTCTCAACATATTTAGTGCATACACATTGGCACTAATTCATCACTCAATAGAAAACTCGAGCGGGTCATATCTAGGAGTATTCATATCTTGCACATTCGCTTTGGAACTTTTTTTTAAAAAAATTTTTTTTTGTCAACGCATACTATGGAACAAGAAAGAGCATGCAAGAAGCCCTGGATTATCGATCACCATATGCACATACATATACATACAACACCATATATACACATACAGAGTACATACTAAGCCTATATACTATATATCTAGATTTTCACACAAGTGTGTACTGAGTACAGTACATGTACATACACGCACACGTGGCACGCAGTCTATGGATGGTGGCCAACTCCGGGGCTCGGCACCGACCCATCCGGCATCCAGCCGGTGCTCTCAGGATGGTCGACCTCGCCGGCTGCCGTCGTCACCGCCGGCGATGACACTGCCACTCCTTGTACCACCTGCTGCTCAGCTGAGGTAGTGGTGTCACTGATGGTACCACTACTACTCATGCTATTCAGTTGTGCTTGGTGATCACTTAGGATCATCAACCTAGCTCGAGCGAGGCAAGGCGAAGATGATGCAAGGAGAGCGAAGAAGAAGATCGCCATTGCCATATGGGGAGAAGCCATTGCAGGCTGGTCAGTGGGAGTTAGAGATGCAAATGTGGGTTGTTTGTATGTGTGTGCTGTGATGGGAGAATTGATGCGAGCAACATGGCCATATTTATAGGAGTGATGAGAGTGGAGCTCTGCAACCAAGTAGCATGTATATGCGGTGACAAAATCGCAGTAGTGAGCAAGTGGTTCCTTTTTATTATTTTATTAGACACTAATTGGGTTGACGTAGTCAATTTTGTTGCAGTTTCATTGCGTCGAGGAACACTGTTTGGATTCAGTACTGAAGTTGTTTCAAAACATAGAGAATTTGAGACTAATATTTGGGAAAAATGATAGTATAGCTACTTAGCTAGCTAGGAGGAAACACTGAGAGATAAAATTTATGAAAGTAAAATTATTGAGTATGTACTGTAGTTTGTGTCAATGCTTAATTAGTTCAGAGAGTAAGATCAATGAATTCCAGTTCTGAAAGAAAAAAAAAAGGTTTCATTTCATAGTATATGAGAAAGTTCTGTATGTAGTTTGTAACTAAGCATAGTTCAAAAGTTACCCAAATTTGTAATTAACTAACTAGTCAGAGAAAGCCAATGGTTAATTTCAGACGATCAGGTCCTCTTCGGTCACATCTGCAACTTTTTTATGTTCTACTTGTCGAACTGAACCAAGCCGAAAGCGCACTTAGACCAGATAGGCGTAGAGAGCGAGCACTCTGTATTGGAAACTCATACTTTTGCAGTCTTTTTTTAAAAACAGGTTATTGTAAAAATAAACATGGATTTCCTTCAGTGCATGATGTAGTGTCAGCCTGTCAGAAAAACTTATCATGTTTGGTACTGATTGCAGTATGGCAGGAGTTAGGCCATTATTGTAGGATTTGCTACAGTATTTAGACCACTAAACACTTTATCTGTCATAAGGGCATGTAATTGCTGAGCCTACTACTCTATTCAGTCAGACGTCGATATACTGACTTTGCTACCCTCTTAGCGAAATAACTGCTGAAGCATGTTCTCGGGGAAAAAAAACGGCGTGGCACTTGCTTTCAAGTCAGGACTTCATAATTTCTTCTCAAGAAATGCTAAAACAATGAGAATGATATGGAATCATTGCAGACATATATAGTTCTATCATGTATGTGATGTGCATGACACTTGATGAGATTGCACCCCGTTGACTTCCTGGACAGTGAAAAAAATTAGTGCATTTTACTGCTCATGGAAAGGAGCTTTGAGCTGATCGAACTGCTAGCCCTGACATGCATGAACCATGGTGATGCAGTGGATGCACACGATTGACCAGCGAAGGCAGGAAGAAGGAGAGTTGAAAGCTGAAAGTTGTGCGATTGTTTGTTGCATGTCTTCCATAATAAGGACTTTGATGCTGCTCTCGTGCCCTTGGAGATGCATGCATAAGATTTGATGTCTCAACACCCATAGTTAGGCCTCACAGGTATGTAGTCAAGCAATATATTCATCATAAAAAAAGGTGATGGACATTCAGAATTGACTCTTGCTGCAACTTGCAGTTCCAATTTGAAGTGGGTATTATCATATATGCACCCTAGTAGTGGGAGTGCGACTGCCTGCAGAACATGCATTCTATATGATACTAGTAGCAAGTGGATTAAATTTTCACCAATTATACACAACTAAATTATATGCACTAAGAGATAGTATATTAAACATATAGAACTTTGATCAATAACATAAGGTGACATGATAAGTTCCCAACAAAGGAAAAGAACACTGATGCAAATTCATTGGATTGTTTAACAGAACAAGCACTTTCACAAGTCAAATCTGCTAAAGGGAACAGTGGTATTGGCCTCTAAAGGGATTCTAACTTTCCGTGATATATATAATCATCCAATCTTCTCCTTTTTGACTGTCCTAGTGTACTCTCCACTTGGCACACCTCTACAGTCTCATTGACATGCACATTGGTTTTTCTGCATGCTTAACTGTTTCTTCCTTCCTAAAGTGCCAAAGTGTCAATATCTGTGTCCTTTGTCACAGCATGTACAAACAAATTAAAGCATGAGGTGGCGGAAACCAGTGCAGCATGTAGTTTGTAATTTGTTGGGGCCTATTGCCGCACAGATAGTCGCCACATTTTTTTGGGCAAAAATTTAGAATAGACTATGCAATGTTTGAGACTGATGCTGTTCATGCTATTAGCTTGTTGTTCTTTAATTTTGATTTGTGATCATAGTTGGATAATGAACTGTAAATATTGTTGTATAAGAACTTGACTGCTTGAATCAAAGAGTTCTTTTACTGTGCAAAATACTACTATTCTAGTATTAAAATAGACTAATATAAAAAGATCTAGTGGTTAAGATTAATTATATGCTATTGAAAAGTTTATGAATAATATAAGTAGTATAGATAATTAAAGGGTATTACTAGCAATCCGACTACCAAACACGACACCTCTTCGTTGCCTCGACCTCTCATTGGCAACCGTGCTTGAAGTCGGCACTCATGCTAGGGATGGCAATGGGTTGGGTTCGGAGCGGTATCCGTGGATTTTGGGTTTTGGGTTTGGTTTCTATTTTGTGCCCACGGATTTACGGGTTCGGATATCCGAAATATTTCGGGTTTGGGGCGGATTCTGAATTTCATCCGTGGACCTCTATTGGAGCTCCGAAATACTGATATTTGCTTCTGTTCTCACTTGTGATTTGTTAATTTACAATTAGATCAACATTTCATTGATTAGCTATTCTATCTATTTTTTATTCACAAGGATGAGGATGATTCCATGATAATCGATGAATGATGAACTCATCAAGTCAAGAATTAAGATGAATTCCCCAAGTTGTCTACCTAGATTTGATTTAAAAAAATATCAAGTAGTCATGTGCCGTGTCTAAGTATGAATGTTATGAAATCTGGATACTCTCCTTGATGTATTGTTGTATGATGAATTACTATTTTGTTGTTGTTGCCCTTTTCAAATGCTGATTTTATTATGATATTCATGGGTGTATGGTTAATCCGTGGGTTTGGGTTTGGGTATGGAATTTCACCCGAATAGGAGTTCGGGTCGGATTTGGATTTTAGGTTTGGGTTTTGGGTTTGGGCGCTAGACGTTTCATCCGATCCGAACCCGACCCATTGCCATCCCTACTCATGCCGCCACCATGGCAGTTGCTTAGCATCCAAAGCCAGCCGCACCCAAACTCTGGCGGCGCCGCAAGTGAGGCGCTGAAAATCAGCGCCAAACATTTGGCAAGCTCTGGCGCAGCAAACAGCTATTATCTCTGGCAAAAAAGTGTGGCACGCCCAACATTTGGCCACCAAGCAAACAATAGCCTCAACAGGTGTGGCGTGCCAAACTTTTGGTGTGGCAAGTTACGGACACGAAGCAAACAGACACTAAAGCTCGTCCTCAGTTGCTACGCCGACGCTGCACAGTGAGCGCCAGAATCCCTACGATCTTCTCTTCTTTTTTTACGCTCGCTGAGATACTCGTCTCCGGTCTCCTTGCTCGCTGGAATACCCCAGTCGGCAACAAACGAAGAAAAATTTCATAGGTTTTTGACGTTTTATAGCAGATCCTAAAAAACTGTAAATAAAATCCTAATCTATGTATCTTGTAAATCTTACACAAAACCCCTAAAAAGTCTTACCCTTAGAAATTAAGTCCAACTATTGTATTCTTGCATTTGAACTCTAATCTTTAGCTTATTTTGTATACTTTCCATTATCCTCGTTAATGGACGGTCATATCTTCACTATACTGTATACCACTATAAATAGTAGTATTGCGTACCGTAAAAGACCACTGATCAAAATTATGTATATCTCATATTCGACTTTGGATTTTCTTTTTCAAAGTCAGAATTGACTTTGAGTTATCTGAAGACAACATGTCAACATGCACAAATAAGCTGGTTCATGGATGTGTTCGCCGTCCATTGCGCCTAAAAAAATATTATCGCTGTGTTTCAAATGACATCACGGAGAAAAGGCCGTTGTGCAATGCACGATCGGTTGCTGTTGCACAATGTGACTAAAAGCTTTTTGGAAAATGTGGAGGGGCCATTAGTCTGTTAGAATGCGTGCAACTGGATTAGGACTTAGATAAACTATGATAGCATGATCACACATGCATGCACTGATGACAAAGCATAGAATCACACTTGGAGCTAGCTTTTCGAGAAAAAGGCTTGCTTATGGCAGCGAGATGTCTCTTGCACTACAGTGTTATCCAAATGCATTGTTAACTACATGACCGGAAATGGTCTTCAAGTGCATGGTTTGAAGTGTAGTAGTAAACCGGTAACATATGCTAAAATGGGTTCCCCTGTTTTGGTATCTGGCAACTGGCATACAAGCCATCCGGATCCTTAGGGTCCTTATGGGCCGGGGGTAAGAATATTGGGACTGATTGGTTCTCTTCTCCCCTTGGCCTGGCTCGCTCGCACAAGAGAACCAGGCTCTCGGTAGCCTGGCCGAGCACATGTAAGGTTAGAATATATGGTTGATCGCTTCAGTCTAGCCAGGTTGGTTCAGGGAGAAAATGGTTGCATGTATGTTAAGCTTTACCTTGTTGTTTTTGTTGTGTCTGTGCGCTCCCTACGCTCACGCGGGCCTGGCTCCCCAGATACGTAGATTTTACTTGCATCTCCAGAGCCAAGCTAGGAGGAAATATTTGCATAGCACGGGCCAAGCCCAAACCCTGATTCAGGCAACTAATATTGAGCATGGACATCTCAGGAGCCTGGTTGGACTCACATCCAAGGAACCAATCAGGCCCATTATCATTGCCGGCCCTATGGTGATAGTGCTAATTAAAAGAATCCGTTTTTCCCTAAAAAAACCTTAAAAGAATCAGTTGAATATTTACAAGTAATAATAGCAGGCATTAGCTAGGAATGCTGTCTTTATGCTTCCGCGTCAACTTTGCAATTGCAATCCTCTTATTCGATAGGTCTATATATATAATGTGTTCATTATATCATCAACAATTTAATGCCTAGTTTTGAAATTTATAAGAGGCCGCATATCATACAGTCTTTTTTATTTTTGGACCTAATAAGAGGGGGAGAGAGGTCCTGAATTTGATTAACGGCAAGGCAGGTGGGACTACGAAATTTCCGTGAAAGACGAGCTGGCGCCACGGGGTGAAGAGGACACGTCAGACGTGAGATCATCCAAAGTCCAAGCCGACCGTTGCCTCCGCCACGAAATCAAAATCAAATCGCTCCACGAATTCCATTCCGCTTTCGACCGTTGCCTTCCAAAATTTCCCTCCACAAAAACCCAAACGCTCCTCTCCTCCTCACCCACGCCGCCGCTGCCGCTCTCCTCCTCCTCCGCCCGCCGCCCAGCAAACGCACAAGCGAGGAACGGGGCGCCACAGCCGCCACCGCAGCAGCGCCGTCAAATGGTGTCCAGGACGCCCACGAAGCCGCCGCCATCGCCCAGGCTCGGCGCTGTCGCCGGTACCGTCACCCCGTCGAAGCCGTCGCCGTCGCCCGTGGCGCGGCGCCATCACGTCCTCCGCCGCCGCCGCCATTCCCCCGCCACCACCAAGCGCCGCGGGAGCCCGCTCAAGTCCCTCGCGACCGAGCCCGCCGCCGTCGCCGCCACCTTCGACCGCTCCCTCCGCTCCTGCCGCCGCCGCCTCCTCAAGCTCTTCGCCCGCCTCGCCGTGCTCGGCTCCCCGCGCAAGCGCCGCGCCGTCGCCGCGGGGTTCCAGCGCCTCCGCCCCACCTCGGCTCCGGCCACTCCACCTCCCCCGCCGTCGCGGAGCTTCGCGGTCCGCGCGCAGTCCGCCGCGCTCCCGCCGCCGCCGTCGCCGGGGAGGCGGACGCTGTTCCTCGACCTCGACGAGACGCTGATCCACTCCCAGACCGACCCGCCCCCGCCGCAGTTCGACTTCATCGTGCGCCCCGTCATCGGCGGGCAGGCCGTCACCTTCTACGTCGCCAAGCGCCCGGGCGTCGAGGAGTTCCTCCGCAAGGCGGCGGAGAGCTTCGAGGTCGTCGTCTTCACAGCGGGGCTCCAGGAGTACGCGTCCCTCGTCCTCGACCGCCTCGACCCCGACGGCGAGGTGTTCGCGCACCGCCTCTACCGCGGCGCGTGCCGCGACGCCGGGGATGGGAAGCTCATCAAGGATCTCGCCGCCACTGGCCGGGCGCTGGATCGCGCGGTCATCGTCGATGACAACCCCAATGCCTACGCTCTGCAGCCAGAGAACGCCATTCCGGTGACGCCGTTCGTGGACGATGACAACGATCAGGAGCTGCAGAGGGTGTTGGCGTTCTTGGCCGTCGCTGCCGAGTACGAAGACACCAGGGAGGCTATCAGATATTACAAGGATCTCGTCACGGCAAGCTGAGGTGCCGGCCTGCCATCGGGGAGAAGGTGCCCCCTTTTGAGTGTCTATCGCTTCTTCAAGGAGCTTCAGGCTGAAAGACTTCTCCTTTCTCTTGGATTGGTGTACTGTTTAGTGGGGAAGAGAGAGATTGCAGCACAATAGGAGATGTGCTAAAGCTTTGATTTTTCAGGATCTTCCTGAATTTGGATGCAAATATATTGAACTGAGATAGCATAATGTTGAGAAAATTTGTAATGTCAATAATCATTTTCATTTGGGACACATGAGGATGCAACTCCCACTGATGCAAGGAGTTCAAAATTTTCCCCAGTTTTTTGTCAGGTTCGCGCAGTGTTTCTACAGGGAGTACATAAATGTGATGACCATTGGTCTTTCAGGATCTTTCTGCATTCAGGTTCTATTAGAACTGTTTACATTCCTGATACTGTTGTGGAAAAAATTTGGCTTATCTGCAAAACAAAACAAAAATTAATCTGACGTAGAATATTGTGCCAAAGCATATTCTATTACATTGTGCACCCTTCATTTCATTGTTTCTAGGACCTAAATAGAATCTAGCAATTAATTTCTGTGTCCAATAAATCAAAGAAGAAGAATTTGTCTTGCACACAAGTGATGATCTATTCTCTTCTCAGTGAAACTAGCAGCTTCCTGGATGCCATGAGTTTGGACAATCCCTACAAAACTGTACTTTGATGGCAATTTTTCCGGTCATTGGCCTACAATCTTACCACAGAAAGTCAACATCATATGGACACAAACACAATGGCTTCAGTTGATACAAAAACAGTGATTTCAGTTGTTCAAGCTTATTTATTTCTTAAAATGCCAAAAGGGAGTGTAGCAATCGCATCTAGGAGAGTGTAACAATCGCATCAACCCTGAAGAAAGCAAATTTTCGAAAATGTCAAATTCAGTGGAACTCACTTTTGCTTATTGAGCAGTACTTATATCTATACGCAAAACTCAAACTAACGGACTCTACCTCTAACATTGCTGCTAAAATGAAGTCTCGGGTAACAACATAGGGTGATATATTTTTTTGGGGGGAGACCTGATAGAATTCTTTTTTTTTTTTTGGAGATCAGATAGAATTCTTCTTAACATTGTATAAACGGCAATGGGCCACTACACCAGCAGCTGTGTTGGCCTAAAATCTCAGTTCGGCCCGGTAGGTGGATAAGCCGCCAAAGGAGACCACCGCCAGCACTCCAGCAGTCACCCCAGGTGCTTCGTGCTCATGCTCAGCGTGATAGGATCATAGCAGTGCTTGTGACTGTGAGTCAAGTCCTGAACTCGTGATGCTATCGTGCCTTCTTTAGAACAACATAGACGGACACGCCACCATTGTGTGAGATGTGACTATGTGATCTACAGATGATGCAATCATACAACTGCTATAAACAGATTTTGGTTTCTTGTGCATTCTGCATTGTCAAGTGGCGCCGGACCAATCAGCTAGAACTGCCTCATCGTTTCAATCTCTTTCTTTGTCGGATTTACACAACACACAGCCAAACTTCTAAAAATTATATTAACTTTATTGAAATCAAATGGACGTCCGCCTTGCAACCTCTCAGCTAAATTTCTAAAAAAAACCCTCAAAAGTTATCAAAATAACCCAACAACACCCTTGCATTTTACTAAAATTAAATCTCAGCACATTGTTGTATCGGTTATTTTCACGCGGGGCTTTGTTGTGCCAATGAATTCAAAGAACTTGCACAATTCATTCGCATAAATGTTGACATAGGATCCGTTATACCTACGTTCGAACATCGAAACCTCTTCAAATTATGTTTCACAAAAAAAAGATACCTATTCAAATTTAAAAGTGTTCAACGAAACCTGCTCAAAGTTTGAAAACCTAAATCTTTGCTACACAACAAAATTTAAAATTCAAAGTGTTTTCTGAGTCTGGCGCGTGTTTGAGCACCTCGTGGAGGCCATGGTGAGCCTCGAGCTCGTGGACCGGATGTTCCTGGGCGCAAGTAGGGGCCGATTTAGGGGGGTGCAAGGGGCTTGAGCCCCCTCTAGCTGGTAAGTACCATGTTTAGCGTATGTACTAAACATCATTTTTTTGATTGGTTTCCTACTATGGTGGCGGCGGTGGCCTCCCCTAATCGATGAAGGAACGAAGCAACCATTTTTCGATACTAAATATGTGCCAGACTGAGAAAGATAAACGATTTTGGTTACCGAGTGTGTTGGATGGAATTTTTATATTTTTTTGCTTCCCAAAATAGACAGAGAGGCTTTTCGAGTTGCTTTAATAAAGCTAAAACACGTTGTACTGGGCTTGTCTATGTTGTGCTCGGGTAAAAAAAAAGGTTGGTACACTCAAATTCCTAGGCCATCTGATCTCAGATCGTCGGCTCACATCTATCCCTTCTCCTCCAAACCATGTCTCCTTATCTTCTCGCATGGTCCACACCTCCACCCCTGAGTCCCTGACGACACCGACGGTCGTTCCCCGCCTCCGCCCAGCTTCCTCACCCACTGCCACCAACGGCTCCCTACCCGATTTCTGTCATCGCTAACTAGTTGGACATCGATACACCTGCCGCCTGCACTGGCCCAACCGAGGTTCACCGCCAATCCAACCCTGAACTCTAACTCACTGGAGGTGAAGAAGAAGATGTCGTGGCAACAAATAATTGGGCAGCAAATTCTAGTGTGGCTCGAGGGTGATTTAGTGATTCATTGTATTTTTGAAACACGGGGAGTAATTGTACAATGCAAATTGCTTTGTTTTCTTTTAAAAAAATCAACGTTCGAGATGGCACTACGAAATTACCGTGAAAATCAAGCTGGCCGAGCTTCGCTGATGATCTACACGGTTTGGAATCTATGGGAAGAGCAGAACATGAGAGTTTTTATGGGCAATACAGCACGCATCAAAGAGTTTTGGCTCTGATAAAAAAAGAAATGAAGATGAGAAGTGTTGCCTGCAATGAGGTCGAGCCCCTTGTAGTTTCATAATGATAGCTGATTTGTATGAGTTCAAGTTTAATAGTTATTTTGTAATAACAAATTATGTAACCATAAACATTCTTCTTCTTCTTAGGCCTCCTCCAACAGGAGGAGATGTCGCTGGCTTGGGCTGAGTTGGAGGAGAGAGGATTGCTGCACCAGCTACTATTTCGCCGCTATGCTATAGCAAGAGAGTAGTATACATGACCATGCAGCACGAGGCCCGGTGGCACGGCCTTTTGGCACGGCCCACGACACGGCACGGCGCACCATGCGGGCCGTCACCCCGGCCAGTGGCACGGCACGGGCACGACCCGGTAAAAGCGTTTTAACATTTCGATTAAACAAGTTCAACATTTCATTTAATCAGGTTCAACATTGCGAGTAAACAAGTTCAACATTTCGTTTAAACACGTTCAACATTTACCTAAATATGTTCAACTGTTAATGTTTGAAAATGTTGAAACAAGAAAAATGAAATGTTGAAATAGAGAGCAAGGAATGTTGAAACAGTTATAATGGAATGTTGAAACAGATGAAAATTAAGTGTTCAGCGGGATCATGAGCCTTGGGCCAGCACACGACCCGTCGTGCCAACGGGCGGCACGACACGATAAATCAGCCCATGGGCCGTGCCGTGGGCCAAGGCCGCGGCACGAGGCACGGTGGTGGCACGGCACGACGGCACGGCCAGGGTTCACAAAACCGAACCGGAGGGCCGAACCGCCGGCCAGCGGTAGCGGCTAACCGGTCCGGTTCCCGCGGGAACCGGTCAAAACCGGACAAATTCAAATTTTGAATTCAAATGTATATGAAATCCTAGTTCAATCGGTTTGAACCGGTAAGCCGCCCGGTTTGACCGGTAAGCCGAGCGGTTTGGGCGGTAAACCGGCCGGTTTGGACGGTAAGACGGCTCAATACATAATTTGTCATGTTTTCAAATTTAACTAAAAATTTAAAAAAATAAAAGAAAAATTCCTAAAAATATTTCAAGGTGCGTAGAATTTAGTGGTGTCAAAATTTTTCAAATATTAGTGTATTTAGTATTTTTTTTTGTGCATTAGAAGTTCAATGAGCCGATTTTTTTCTTTTCCTTTTTTTTTGTTGAACTTCTAATGCCTGAAAAAAAATATCAAATGAATAAATATTTGAAAATTTTTGACACCAATAGATTACATATAACTTGAAGTATTTTTAGGAATCTTTTTTGATATTTTTCCATTTTAAATTTAAATTTGAATATTTTAAATTTAACCGGTTTGAAACCGCCCCAAACCGCTACCGGTCCGGGGCGGTTTGACCGGTTCCCGCGGGAACCGGCCGTTTTTGAACGGGATTGCGAACCCTGGGCACGGCGGGCTGTGGCACGGCACGGCACGACAGGGCCGGCGCGGCCCGCTCGACATGTATAGAGAGCAGGGACACGAAACGAGGTCTGACACAATCTGCTTTTTAATTTTCTATTGTTTCACAGCTCCATATCGATCGGTGACATCGCCGATGCCGTTAGACGGCCTTATATGACAGAGGAATGCTCCTATTTATAATCAAGCTGGCGCCACGCCGCCACCTAGGCGTCAGACGTGAGACCGTCCAAATTCCACTCAGCTCTTCAACCGACGCAAAATTTTCCCTCCACAAAAATTCAAACGCTCCTCTCCTCCTCCGCCCGGCCCCCACCGCCCGCCGCCCCCAAGGAGTGAAGGAGACGCACTAGCCAGGAGCGTGTAGCAGCAGCGGCCATCGCAGCGCCGTGAAAATGGTGTCCAGGACGCCCACGAAGGCGCCGCCATCGCCTAGGCTCGCCGGCGTCGGCGGCACGGTCACCCCGTCGAAACCGAAGCCGCCGTCGCCCGTGGCGCGGCGCCAGCACGCCCTCCGCCGCCAGTCCCCCGCCATCACCAAGCGCCGCGGGAGCCCGCTCAAGTCCCTCGCGACCGTGGCCGCCGCCGCCGCGACCTTCGACCTCTCCATCCTCTCCTGCCGCCGACGCCTCCTCGACGTCCTCGACGTCGCCGCCGCCGCGGGGTTCCAGCGCCCCCGTCCCACCTCGGCTCCTGCTACTCCCCCTCCCCCGCCCTCGCAGAACCGCGCGCATTCCGCGGCGCTCCCGCCGCCGCTGTCGCCGGGGAGGCCGACGCTGTTCCTCGACCTCGACGACACGCTCATCCACTCCCAGAAAGATACGCCTCCCCCTCGGTTCGACTTCATCGTGCGCCCCGTCGTCAAAGGGAAAACCCTCACCTACTACATCACCAAGCGTCCGTGCGTCGACGAGTTCCTCCGCGCGGCGGCGGAGAGATTCGAGGTCGTCGTCTTCACCGCGGCGCTTCCGGAGTACGCCAACCCCGTGCTCGACCGCCTCGACCCCGACGGCGAGGTGTTCGCGCACCGCCTCTACCGCGGCGCGTGCCTCGACGCCGGGGACCAGACGTTCGTCAAGGATCTCGCCGCCACCGGCCGGCCGCTGGACCGGGCGGTCATCGTCGACGACGACCCTGATGCCTACGCCCTGCAGCCGGAGAACGCCATTCCTGTGGCGTCGTTCGAGGGCGATGACAACGACGAGGAGCTGCAGTGGGTAATGGCGTTATTGGACATCACTGCCGAGTATGAAGACATGAGGGAGTTCACCAGGTATTACCAGCATCTCCTCACGCTAATCTGAGCTGCCGGCCTGCCATCGTGGAGAAGGTGCCCCCTTTTGAGTGCTTATCGCTTCTTCAAGCAGCTTCAGGCTGAAATATTTCTCCTCTCTCGGATTGGTGTACTGTTTAGTGGGGAAGAGAGAGATTTCAGCACAATAGGAGATGTGCTAAAGTTCCGATGTTTCAGGATCTTCCTGAATTTGGATGTGAATATATGGAACTGTTATTGCTGAGAAACTTTGAATTTCAAGAATCACTTCCATTTGGGATACATGACTACATGAGGATGCAACTCAGCGTTGAGTAGCTTCCACTGATGCAGGGAGTTTCAAAAGTTTCCCCAGGTTTGTGCAGTCTTTCGACAGGGAGCATAGCAAAATGTGATGAGCATTGGTCTTTCAGGATCTTGCTGAATTCAGATGCATGTAGTATGTTCTATTATGGCACTACTTGAACTGTTTCATTTCTTTGCAGTATAGAACCGTTTCATTCCTAATACTGTTGTGGAAACATTTTGGCTTATCTGCAAAATAATCGTTTCATTCCTAATCTGAAAAAAACTGGCTCCCATGAAACAAGTATTGAAATGATCAATCTGAATACAATCATATTCTACTACATTGTGCACCCTGCATTTCATTGTTTCTAGGATCGAAATAGAATCTGGCAATTAATTCTTGTGTCCAATAAGTTGAAGAAGAAAAGTTCGTTGTAGACAAAAGAGGTATTGTCTTGCCCAAGGTTACGGACCCGTTTTGCACGGATATGAAAGAAGCGATGGTCTGTTTCCTCATCTCAGGGAAACTAGCAGCCTCCTGGATGCAATGAGTCGAGGGCAATCCTCACGATGGCCACGAAGGAAGTGGTTCCTCTACTTCGATAGCATTTTTCCCCTCGGTCACTAGCCCACAGAAACATGATTGCTTCAGTTGATACAAAAGAGTTCTACCGGAAAACTCAAAATAACGGGCTCTACCTCCAATATAGCTGCTAATTATTTTTTTGAACAATTATAGCTGCTAAAATTAAGTCTCGAATAACATAGGGTGATTGTATTCGAGACAAAGGGCAGTGGGCCGCTACACAAGCAGCTGAAGTGTGCCTCGCAAATCATCGGGACGCCGACGACGACGGATGGCCGCCGCGTGGGCCTCGAATCTCAACTCGGTCCAGTGTGGATAAGCCGCCAAAGGAGACCACCAGCAGCTGTCAGTCCTCCAAGTGATTCGTGCTCATCCTCAAGACCTCAACATGAAGTCGTGATGCTGTCGTGACTTCTTTAAAAGAGCATAGACGGCGGAGATGTAATGTAACTATGTGAGCTAAAGAGATGATGCAATCATACAACTGCTATAAACAGATTTTGGTTTCTTGTGCATGGTCAAGTTGCGCCGGACTATGCAGACTTTGTGGTGGTGGCACACATCCCCCATTTCCTAAAGGAACAAAAAAAAAAGCAGCTAGAACTGCCTCATCTTTTTATCCTTTTTCGTTATTACATTTACACATAAATCATCATATCAAAATAACTTAGCATGTAGTCGAAAGGACAGCTAGAATTATTTTGGCATATGGGTTGTCAAAAACAAGGATTGGAATTGTGCCCCAATTATACTAGTAATATCTACTATAATCGCCAGCATTCTGTGCACTTCGGGCCCTTCCTCTTTCATTGTTTCTCAGATCAATAAAGATTCGGTCATCCAAAAGCAATACGGAAGCAGGTTAGTGATGTGGTTCCCCGCAGGTTGGGGCCTGTCTGGAAGTCGTCAAAGACTTGCATTTGGTACTCCCACGTCAGCAACCAAAGGAAAGGACAAAACGATGAGCCCTTTTCACTTCCCCGTGAAGCTAGGAGCAACCTGAATACCGTGACCATCCCGGTAAATCAAACACGGAACGTGAATTTATTCGAACTACTCTACCTTGACGTCGATTCGTTGAATCGATCATTGACAGGGATGATCTTATCGAAGTAGGCCAATATCACAACGGGGACACACCGGACAAGCAATTAACGTGATAAAAGCAATTGGTACCTAAATAAGACTGGCCCGACGACAGTACAAAATTAAATGCCTCCAAATTCTCTTCACGTTGTTCGCATAAACAACAACAAAATCTCAACGGTTCTACACATTGTGATGTCAAAAGTCAATGCAATTTCAAAATATCCTAAAGATCACACCACATGGCCAATTCGAGCTTCAAATAAAATAGATGCTACTGCATATATACCCCTCTCTTGATCTCGGGAGAGCTACTCGTCAACGACTCTCACATGACGAGAGTTTGAGTTCACATTGCTTTTTTTCTAAAAAAAAGATCGTTTGTATGCACATTCCGCAGAATTCCTGGGCACATTCACACAAGTAGACTAGTCTCCATGGTTAGTCGACGAAGCCAATCAGGATAAAATTTTTTAGAGACATGCGCTGATATGATGCCGCCATCTAGCTGGAGCTGGACCCCCATAAATAGTGCTTGGACCAAGCTGCTGCTTCTCATCTCTTCTTCTTCCTTGCAACACGGAGAGGCCACTGCTGCTTGCTGCTGCTGCTGCAGGCAGAGATGGCGGGAGCAGAGCTTGCAAACGGCCTGCAAGAGAGCACTGTGGCTATGGAGGAAGGCAGAGGGGGAGGAGATGAAGCATGCCCTGAGATCTCGGAGCGCGATAAAGGAGCCAGCAGCCGCCTCATGCTCTCCATCCCGTTCGTGCAGAAGGTATGCTTCTTGCTTCCATGATGGGTGTGCTTCTCAAGTTACTTGTGGAAATTCATCTGGAAGTATAGCTCGATCATCATTTGTGCTCGTCTTCCATGAGCTCGATCATGTTTAGCAAATTAAAGGTCGAACAAGAGTTGTTTTTTTTTTATTGAGAAAGGAAATACCCGTGGGGTTCAATAATTGAGGGGGGCAAGAATGTAACAGAGCAACAGACAAAGCAAAGAACAAGATGAGAAGCTGTCATGTGCTTGGGTCTGCGATGCACGGGAGAAATGGCCAAATCCAGAACAATACTGTAACACACAGTGGCTAAGGAAAAATCCAAGGAATGCAATTCCTTTGCCTTGTTGCTAGCTCATCACACACACCACGCCTTGTCGTCTCGATCGTCTTCTTGAGTCCACATCGTGCGACACATCTTCGTCTTTGCGTGATAGCATCCGGTCACCACCTGTCTGCAATTTATTGTTCCTTATCCGATCGACGTCTACGAACAGTAGCAATTTACAATAGCTAACAAAAGAATCAGTGAGCAGCTAGGGCAAGCAACCATTGTCCATTGTGAATGTGACGTGTGAATGAATGAATCATAATATATAGAAGAAAATGGATTATTGATTCTCTGCAAGCTCTTGATGCTTTGGCCACATATATGTATGCAGATCCTGGCCGAGATCTTGGGGACCTACTTCCTGATCTTCGCCGGGTGCGCGGCGGTGGCGGTGAACCTTCGCACGGGCGGCACGGTGACGTTCCCGGGGATCTGCATCGTGTGGGGCCTGGCCGTCATGGTGATGGTGTACTCCGTCGGCCACATCTCCGGCGCGCACCTCAACCCGGCCGTCTCCTTCGCCTTCGCCACCTGCGGCCGATTCCCATGGAGGCAGGTGCCGGCATACGCGGCGGCGCAGCTCATGGGGGCCACCGCCGCCAGCCTGACGCTGCGCCTCCTCTTCGGCGGCGCGAAGGAGCACTTCTTTGGGACGGTGCCGGCCGGGTCGGATTTGCAGTCGCTCGTCATCGAGTTCATCATCTCCTTCAACCTCATGTTCGTCGTCTCCGGCGTCGCCACGGACAACAGAGCCGTAAGCACCACCATACCGTGTATATTTATTTCATCACTACAGTACTAGTCATACTGAACGAACTGCAGTATTAAAGCTACTAGAGAGACTAATCTGAACTGGAAATGTTCAACTAAAAATTAATGATGCGATCGACTGTCCGCTGGCTATGTTAACCGTCGCTGTAGTGAGCGTTGATTTCTGGCTGGATTATGGTTGCGTGTCGCTTTAACGAAAACACACACCCCACACAAAATTTCGCTGAAGGCAACATACAGTTGACACTTTGTGACACAGCCTCACAGGAACAGATTAACCGGTCATTATCCCTTCACTTTGCAGATTGGTGAACTCGCTGGCCTCGCTGTTGGAGCTACGGTCCTGCTAAACGTGCTCTTTGCAGGGTAAATGCAATGCAACGAGCATATACAGAATTAATCTGTAATTCTGATAAACTGCCTCTACATACAAAACTAATGGAAACACACGTGTATGTTCTTGGTGGTGCACAGGCCTATATCAGGGGCGTCGATGAACCCGGCGAGGACCCTGGGTCCGGCGATCGTCGTCGGCCGTTACGCCGGCATCTGGGTGTACTTCGCCGGGCCCATCGCGGGGACAGTGGCCGGCGCCTGGGCCTACAACCTCATCCGCTTCACAGACAAGCCGCTGCGAGAGATCACCCAGACTTCCTCCTTCCTGCGTAGCGCAAGGAGGAACTAGCTTTAGCAACTGCATTGCAAAGCCACCAACTCTGAATATAGAAATATAGACACACAGCTACTTAACAGTGATGTTCTTCTGGTGTTTGCATACGGTATATGCAATATGTTTGGAGTGTTAGTTTAACCTCTGCAAGATTGGGTCACCTAACTGAGGTAATTTTTCTTTGCGGTAACCCGTTACTAGTAGGCAAAAAAAAAAGTAGGTGAAAGAAGAAGGAAACATTTACTACTATGCTGTGTATTTGATTTTGTTTCCCCATTTCAAGACACATACGCGCGCCACATGAGGCGCGATTGTGTTCAGACGTCACATCACAGGATTGTATTCCCACATCACATCCTGATTCTTATGGACTTGTAAATATATAGCTGCGCCATTGCATGCATCACCCCAGGATCATTTGGTCAAACCAGAAGGGTGTCATGCATCAACATCTTTGTTTAATTACATGTTCGTTGCACGTCTTGTGAATGTCCGATGATGTGTTACAGCAGGTTGTTTGACGCATGACGCTGTGATATTCTGCATGAAGAAATTGGCATGTTATCTCTATTGTTATTTATTAGGTAAACTATCCGATATTCAATTACGAACTCGCCATGGTCGTAATTTACTTGCAGTGTATGCTGGTGTAGAAAGACTGACCAGACTTTTGAAATTTGATTTTGATTTATATTCTTGCTCCAAACTAATATATATAAATTCCATGCACGAGACAGATCCTTCCACGCTATTGCGCTGAAATTTTACCGTACCAGTTTTGTCATCTGGTTGGCTTCAGAGAGCATACACACATTACAAGAGAAAATTCAGCAATCCACCGAAGCGTTGTGTGCTGACTAGAACTTACCGGAAGTTAAGACAGCGTACATCACTTCGTTAATTTAATGATGTGAAATGGCTAGACGACTCCACCTTTGAGGTCACACACATGCCAAGGATAACGCATTCAATTTTCAAACCATGCGCCCAAAAATTCCATGCTAATTATGAACTTGGCAACAGCTGCGTGCAAGAAAGTTTATCAAGCACGTGATGAAAAAAACTTACCAATACACGAAGAGCAGGAAATGATGATTTCACGATTTTACAACTAGAATCAAGGGATCAAGAATGTTCACTAGTCCGTACAAGAATGATATTTCAGCCAAAAACGATGTGTGACATCGCAATGCGTCAACAGCTGCATCCTTCTTACATCACTTGATATGTCTTACAAGGCAGCACATGTTTTGCAAACCTAGCAATAGATGAACTCGGCGCGACAAAGTTGTCAACATAAAAATCTTAAACAAGGTTGATATCTTCTGTCATTGGAACATCCTGAGGAAGTTATTTGCATATGCCATCGGCTTCACATCAGGGTGTGGCTGAAAGACGCAAGTGTACAAGCAAGCCCTCGGTCAGATATCCATTAAGTAATCAGATCAGTGTTAAAAAATAGTTCTACAGGAGCACAATAAAGGGACATTCAAAATGACAACGAAGGGAAACTGTGCATTTGCGGTGGTACACTACATGACTATGCGTCAGTGTTTGAAATCAGGCGGCTTCCTGCACCAGATGGTGTAAGTTCTTTCTATCATGGGTTGGTTTGATCTCTGAATCATCTGCTCCTAATTGCTGGTAAAATGTGTATATTGAAGTTCCCATACAAGTTCAAACAAGTAAAAGACAAACGGACAGTTTAAAAAAAGCAGGCAGCATCCAGTTTTTGCCCCTGCATAAACCTCAGGGTTCAAAGCACACTTCCCTAACATTTACTTGTCACCCAAAGTTCGCTCCTATAAAATGCATAGAGATACAAAAGAAAAAGTTGTCCCACTCACCACAGCTGAGAAAGTAACAATATCAGGTTTCATTTCTGGAGCTGTGAACCGAATAAATGCACCCTTGTTACCCATCTGCATAACAAATACAACTCACAAGATTAAAACAGTCTGCTTCAATAATACATAAATTGTACAGCATATCCACAAAACTGAACAAAAGAAAAGACTCTCGTTTGGTCTACAGAAAAAATAAACAAAAGGCGTATAAAACAAACATTCCATGACATAACAATGCAAATGGAAGTTAGTCCAAGCAAGCAACACGGTAAAATAAAATTATACCTGGTCACAATAATTAGGCGCAGAGAAGACAGTTATAAGCTTTCCATCATGTTCAATTTCATAGCCTTCATCCTTTACTTCATGAGATCGGACAATAAGATCTGGTAGCTCATCAAGAAAACGAAACATGAAAAGATTTCAAATATGAATTTCTTTCAGTAATAAGAGCCCATAAAACAATGCAAATACTAATTTATTCAAAGGAAAATACTGGATGTAACAACGTCAAGAAATCGAAATGGCAATTAAACCTAATTACATACCTAGGTTATTTTCCTGTAAAAACTTTTTAGTCACATCTGCGCCAAAGGAAAGAGCAACACCACGTTTGCTTGGACCTCTTCCAAGCTGAGGCTGTGGGTCACTCCACAGTAGCTCACACATCAGACCTGCCATAAAAACAATAGTAGCATTGTGTCATGGCCAAATAGCCAGCAGAAAGATGCATATCACAGCTGACTGGGATCATGGTGGGGATCCTTCCCCACCAGGGTTCTTGTCCTAGTCATTGCATCGGTGTGGCTTACCTTTCCACCAGAATGAAATTCAGGTTAGCAAATGGCAGATGCATACGTGGGTTTGTTCACTGATAAAGAACACACAAAATTTTGGCTTGACTAAATGATAGAGAACATGTTTCAACTTTTGGAAATGACTCTGTAGTTCAGCCAATTCCAAGGATAACAGGTATGTACATTGCGAATCAAGGTAATGTTGTACTGCACTAAGTTAACAAATGGAGCTATTATATCATCCTAGTAGGTTAAGAAGATAGCATAAGGAACTCAAACCATGTAATGGATAAGGCATACACACATAATAGCTAAATCAAGTGAGGATAAACTGCTATAGTAGTAAATATTCATGATATTAGTTGGAAATAAGTAGGCATAATCATGCACAAAAGCAAAGAGCAGCCATACCTTCTTCAGGAGGTTCACAGAAACGATCAATGGATCTAATGTCTGAAAGCTTCACTCCATCAACACTAAAGAGCCCTCCATGGACCACAAAAACTTTCTTGTTGATGACATGAGCAAGAGGTAACCAACAAAAGACTTCAGCAAATAGTTCAACAAATTTTTCGCCCAGCTTTGATCTCACTTCACCCTCAAAGCCATATATCTTATTCATACTCTTGCTTTCATGATTTCCTCTTGCAAGATACATTGCTGAAAAATAAAGATTCACCCAATGCGATATTATTACATGTACAGCTTGATGGCTGTGATTATCAATAATTAACACAACACCAGAACTGCTGAGGGAACAAATGGTACAATGTTGTTCAGTTCATGCAATTACTAATATGTGTAGAGAATACCTTTTGGATAGAGGCACTTGAAAGCAAAAAGGGTGAGTATAACTTCAACGGAGAAAGATCCTCTGTCCACAAAATCGCCATTGAAGAGGTAAGGATTTTCTTCAGAGGGAAGCCCGTTGAGTTCAAATATGTTGAGCAAATCAAAGTACTGTACAGGAAAGAAAAAAGATTAACCATACCATACCAATCAGTATAGATTAAAAGAATAGTATGACTATAAATTTCAGCCAGGCCAAGTGAAATAGGTATCTCTATTTCAGTTGTCCAATTCCCCTTGAATACTGCAGAACTTTATTATTACTGTGCACCAAGGGTAATGTTTCCTTTGTTCTTTCAAGTTTCAATCTTTCCTACATCAAGTTTGGTGCATGGCTATATAGGGATTCAGGATGAGACACAAAATGTTACTACCTTATTAGGTGCATGGTCTACACGAGCAGTCTATTTGTTCATTTGTAGGTAGTAACTAATATTAAAAATGAAGTTTAAAAGACAAGTGAATTAAAGAGGTAGCAAGAGGTCATATTGTATTTTTCTCGTAGCAAGTATGCACAAACCTAAAACAAGAAATAAAATAACAGAGCAAATGAAGTCTAAATAATCTTTTCAAATGATGCACCAGTTAAACATAAGTACCTGGCCATGCACATCACCACAAACTGTAAAATGCCCACCATTGGGAACATCCACATCAACAAGTGAAGGCATCGATCTCAACAACTCCAGGGTTTTTAACACAACCTGATATGCATATCTGCATTGACAAACAAGTTAAAGAAGTAAATGACTAAGAGAAAATATTAAAAAAAGATGACGAAGAAACATGTAAGGTATTCCCAGTTCCTACCTTTTATGTATGCACTTCTGTTTCTTAAATTCATCCAACATCGCTTTGACAAAATCTAACGTTATTTCGTCCCCATCAATTCTAGGTCCTGCATACTGTGGTTCGACTTCTGGCAAATGAAAAGAATTGTGAACCTTAACAATGTGAAACATGCAGATAAAAGTTATCCAAATAAGAGAAGCCTCTACCCACTCAAGAAAGGAAAGTCAAGGTGTACATACTATATAGGCATGAAACAGTTACACAAGTAAAGGTTGAATTCACAAAAGCAAGGTTTCAAAAGACACTAGGGGCTAGGCCACTGCTTAACGCCTAAGCGTGGATTAAATGCCCTTAATTGTTTATATTGCTCAAACCATTCAGTGCATGAGTTGCATAAATATGGAAGAATACATGTAAAGGTAGAGGAACACGTCAGCAGCCCACTAGCCCATCTAAACACCATATCTCCCCACATCAATGCCCTACCAACTACGATTCCCACAAACTATCTTTATCCTCACACCGCCGCCTCGCCTCAGAGCCTTTCCCCGCTGTGCACTACCCCCAACAACCCTTTTGCAATCCAAATGTAGTTTTAACCATCAAGTGGTTCATCAGTTTGGCCAGCGTATGGCCTCAACGATGTGCTGGGGTCTGATTTGCAGTCAATGACACCTAGGCGCACATTTATTAACCTTTTTTTCGAACATAGGCACATTGCATAAAAGTAGAACTAGAAAGGCAAGCTGCTGTAGCATGAAAATGCATGGGCACTAAGAAATAAGGAGTAGGGATAACTCTTTAGTAGAAGTAGCCAACGATGACTAGGCAGGCCTATCTCACTTATTAGAGGGTGAAAAGGCAACTTTAGTCACCCATATACATGAGAGATTGCATTTCATTTTTTTAACTGATACAACTAAGAATCCTAGCATTTATTTCTACCTATTCATTCAGTACTCTCCAATCCAATTAGAGCAACATTATTGGCAAATGTAATGTCCTCTACGCTAAGGCTAATACAAGAATTATGAGTAACCAAAATCATATCAAGGTAGTAAAAGACAGACTCGTCAATGTCATGCAGAAACCACACTCAGTGACTTTTTTCATCATTCACGGGTATAAATTCTGAAGAGCAATGCACTTTTTTTAATAAAAACACAGACCCTGTTCGGATCGCTGGCTTGTTACCAGCGCTGGCTGGAGATGGGGCGCTGACGGCTGGGGCCTGGGGGCCCAGCCCAGCCACTCCCAGCGGCCAGCCCAGCCAGAACCGGTGAGCCGAACAGGCTGACAATTGGCATGTACAACTCTCATGTATGATTCAACAAAAGCTAATGCATTTGTGTTAGCACATAACTCAAACAATATACTGTGTCAAAATGATTGTAGTTTGGCCATACTCATCTAATTCCACGGCATAGTAGAACATGGAACAACTGGTGCATAAGTTCCCTACAGAATTCAAACCAGGTATGTACTTACCTACGACATGGTAGTCAATAGAATCTGCCACAGAGCGCCTCTCTGTCACTCCAACGGAAATCGCTTCTTCAAAACGGATTTTTTGGACAGCTTTCTCACACTCTTTCAACTTTCTTGTAGCATCTGGATCATTCGGGCAGATTTTTTTTACCTAGGAAAAAGTTTTACTCATTCAGGTTTAGGAGGAACCAAAAACAACACAACTGACTCTAATAATTATTAAGGTCCAGGAGCAATGGGCAAGATCAGTTTGCTAACCTGCTGAAAATCCTTCAGGGCTTCCTTGAACTTCCCCATGGCAAGATATGCTGCACCACGTCTATAATAACCCTATACAAAAGAAAAAAAAATCATTAAATTGCAGAAACTAAAAAGTCAGCAAAAGGTGGCATTGTCACTTACTTTGGAATATCTAGGATCAATTTCAATAGCTTTTGTAGCATCTTGTACTGCACTTCCATATTCTTCTAACTTTGTATGTGCAAATGCACGGTTTGCCCAGTAAACTGCATTCGAAGTGTTCAGCTCAATGGCTTGGCTGTACAGCTCTATAGCCTGCGAGAATTTGTTTGCTGGAGAAAATGGTAGCAAGTAGTAAGTACTACTAGTTACTGGGAACACTAAAGAAGATATGGGATAACAACAAGATATATTTTGAAACTTTAATGTAAAGGAGCAGCCTCTGTGTGCTTAAGTTTAGCAGATCAATGATAAGCCACTTCTAAATTTAGTGCAGGATTTAACTAAAACCCTAACATGACTCTCAACAGTTTAAACACCACTCCAAATCAAATAGACAACAGGCAGCCATGACAGAATTAGCTCTCCTCAATACAGGACAGTATGCAGAAGTAATTTTATTGTACTATGAAAATATACCCACATCCACATGGAGTGTGAAAGAAAAATGCTAGAGCTCAACAACAAAGTTAGATAAGGCAGGTCAAGTAAGTAATACCCTTGAAGGCCTCATTTGCCTTAAGTTTCAGTTCCTCAGCCTTTTGTACATATGAATTTGCATTAGCATCCATGATGGTTATTATCCTTCAGCTGCCTATGAAAAGGATAACTTCATACGATGACTGGAAGACCACTATCCACACACTGCATTTGCAAAGGAGAAGAGTGAGTGAGGAACTAAGGAAACTCGGGAGTATCGTAGAACTATAACTCACAGATAAATGCTTTACACGTTTCCTAAAAACTTATGATCCATATTTCATGAAGTAGAACGTCTCACAAATCCAGTATTAAAAAAATATGCATCCTGAATTCTAATCCACTCAAGCCACACTATGACACATACATACCAAAAAGTGGAAATAACTCTCCTGAATTAACAGCTTCATATGAGATCATAATGTTCCTAGAGATAGGAATTAGCAGTACTGCTGATACTTATTCAATTAAAGAGCATAATGCAAGAGGGTAGGTAGTAGTTGCATCATGACAAACCAGCAGCAAAGAAGCACAAGAAACCGACCTCACAAGACTCTGCATCATAAAAAAAAAAACCTGTGCCACTGTGTTCCTATTAGAAACATCTACAGTCTGCCTCCTAGACCAACACTAACACAGGCTTTATGCAGTCACACCAAATTCTAACATCTCACCAGATCTACATCCCAAACCGTCAGAACAAACCAAGACTAAATTAAGATATCACAGGCCCAACTCTAAGACCTCCTCCCCTTGATCAACTCATTAAAGGACGACCCGGTCATAATAAATCTCAGGTCAAATACCTTCAGATGGAACAAAGTCAGAAAAAAGCTCCACCCCTGAATTACTCTTGTATAGTTTGCACTCACAATTGGAGTTCTAAACCCAAATCCAACAGGCACCAGCAATTCTCCAAGCAAAGACTCTGTTCTACTTCCCGTTTCTACAACATATACTGTGGTTTATTTCAGGATGTTAGCTTTACTTGGTACGCACTTCCCTACAAATTTAATGCACGTCAGATTCCCATAAAGTTGCAGTACCTTATCGTGCACTCCCGTCCATTCCATATGCTCCAGCAAGAAACTATGACGCAATTAAACATAATGACAGTCCTAAGAGGGTGTCACTGTTGAACAGCACATCCATCGCAAACACAAATCGCACGCAGGGTTTGCTGTGTCGAGTCCCCAGCAGCGCGGTTCGCTCCGCGGAAAGGGGACATCCCCACGCTAATCGCGGCCTACACGTGGCCCGCGAATCATTGCCCCCGCGACACCGAGCCGCGCCAGCACAGCCATGGCAGGGAGATTACGAGGTTTACCGGATCCGGCAGGAGCGTGGATTTTCAATCGAGAGAGAGCGATGCGTACGTACAGCTTGGGATCCGTCCGACGCCGCGGGGAAGAGCGCCCACTGCTGCTCCTGATGCTGCCGCAACAGCTAGGACAGTGACCCCTCCGCGCGAGCACGGTGGTGGTGGGGTAAGCTCGCCGCCTCCGCCTCCGCCTCTGCTGCCGCCGCCGCCGAGGGTTTGGGGCGATGACTTTGCGGCGGTGGTGTGCTAGCGGGACAGAAGAGTAGAGAGAGGGAGGGGACAAGGCAAGGGAAGGAAGGGTCTAGATCGCGGCTGGGCCAGTGGGCCTGGGCCGTCGCGAAAGGGACTAGGTGGAATGGACTGGGTCGTTTTTGCATGCTCACACAAAAAACGGTTTAGATTCTTCTGAAAAAAACACCGGTTTAGATTTTATGTTTAGAAAAAAATCACCGTATCTTTTGTATTTTTTTTCTGAAAATTGCTATATTTCTGTGATCCGATCGATAAATTTTTACAAGGATTATTTATTTATTTGCAACTTCCCAATTCGTCTTGCTTAATTTCCACTTTTGGTCTTTGGATGTAACTCAGCTATCTCACGTTGTTCATTTCTTTATATGTGTTGATTTAGACATCGTTTTTATGCTGGATTTTCTCTTGAATTGTCTTAAAAAGTTGGATTTTATGCTAACTCAAGGCTATCACGATTTGGGTTGTGTTGGAATATTCAATAGACAAGAGAGAGGAAAGTAAGGAATTTTGATTTTTTTTTTTTGCTAAATTCGTGTTTTTTCTTATTCATGAATTTTATGCTCATGTCATTACTAGCTCGTGCAGAGCACTGCTAGTCGATTTCAATATAGATTAGCAGCACGATAAGGGCACATTCAATAGTTACAGGATTGTTGGTATCAATAAAACTGTACTTGTCACTTAAAATACCACAATAGATAACACGTCCATTGGATTGACTATATCACGTTTTTTTTTAAAATAAAAATAAAAACTTATATGGTCCACAAGCCATACAGATATAGTTGCCTGCCTTTCTTTGTGTGTGGCCAAGATAGTTCCTGACATTGTGGAGTAATGTACAAGCAGCGCCAACATCTTTAATTTGTTACGCTGATCGAACCTATCCACTGAGATCAAGCCTTTGAAGGTACAAGAAAACGAAGCATCAGCATCAAATCTTCTGTGCTGGTACTGTCCAGTGTCTAATTAAGCTGTCGGTTATGCATCAGTTTCAGACCTCCATCAGGAAGTCAAAAAAGGCTGCAGTTTCCAGCTCGTTCCATCGTCCAGTACTGTCAGATTGCACCAGCCAAACACGCACACAAACTCAAATCCCGTTACTCGATCTGATCACCACCAATTCACCATGGATCAACGATGTTGGATGCAACGTCAACCTCAACCACCGCCATCCTCACCAGTACTCAGTTACTAGCCAGACTGGTTGAATCACCACCATGGCAATGAAGCTATATACACACATGGGCCATGACAGTATGACCCCACAGGTCAGGGTTCTACTGTCACGGATGCAATTGATGCAGCAGCTGCAGTCTGTTATCTGTTGCCTGTTGGCTCAGCAGCTAGAATGCTAGATCGTCAGGTGCCTGCAGGAACAATCATTCACATGGCGATCGCACGGACACTAGCGGTTCCTCTGGCGCTTCGCTGCTGCGGCGGCCGGGAAGCAGCGGGCGGCGCTGTCCGGTGAGCAGATGTCCGGCACGAAGGCGGTGCTGTCGGTGCCGCCGTGTTGCCAGTGGAGGCCGGAGGCCGTCGGCGGCGAGGGAAGCTCCGGCACCGACCACTGCATCTCCGGCACCTGGCCGAACAGCTCGTTGTTGGCGGCGTCCCTGTCCTCCGATGACGAGCGGTAGTACGGCGAGCTCCCCGCGCTGCCCCCGAGCTTCCCGCTGTCCGCCTGCTGCAGATGATGGGAGGGAAACACGGCGTCAAAGAATGCCAGATTGATTACGAGATCACTAGTCCTGATCAAACAATAAAGATCGCATCTTTGATTGCCAAAAAGAAAAAACAGAGCATGCCGCTGAGCCGCTGACCTTGGAGGTGCCGCTCTCGCCGAAGCTGAAGCCGCCGCCGTTGAAGTCGCTGACGCCGCGGAAGAACTCACCGAGGGGCCAGTCCATGACGCCGCCGGCGACGCGGCCCTGGCCGGCCCCGAACGCCGGCGGCGCACGCGGGCTCCGCTTCGGCGTGGCCCGGCTAGCTGCCTCGGCGTGGCGCGGAGCAGCGGAGCCGCCGAATTGCTCGCTCATGGCGGACCAGTCCGCGAGGGTCCCGGTGACGCCGGCCGCCGCCCAGCTGAAGTTGCCCTCGCCGAAGAGCGGCGGGGCCGGGTCGTCGCTCTTCGCCGGCGGGGGAGGCGACGGCTCCGGCCGCTCCGGGGCGGGGTCCTCCAGCTCCTGGCCCACCTGGACGCCGGTGAGAAGGAAGCGGCGGTGCGCCGAGACGAAGGCATTGGCGGTGTGCACGGCTACGTCGCAGCTCCGGCAGAGCAGCGCGCGGTCCTCGAGGCAGAAAAAGTAGGCGTCGCATTCCTGAAGAACCCGCCGCGGATGCGGAGGCGAAGAAACCATCAAGCCGTGTCCAAGAAACAAGAGTATCGTGAGAAGGCACACTAAGATCGATCCCGCACCTGGCAGATGTCGCACTTGGGCGGCGACACGGCGGCGGCTGCGGCGGCGGTGGCGGCGGTTTGGCTACCGCCGGGAGCGAGGAGAGGCAGGCGCTGGTGCTTGCCGGCCAAGCGGTTGGCGGCGTGGACCTCGCGGTCGCAGCGCGCGCAGAGGGCGGCGTCGTCGGCGCAGCAGAGGACGCTCGCCTCCGCCGCCTCGCAGGCGCTGCACAGCACCTTCATGAACAAATCCCCACGCCGCCGCCGGCACCAGAGCTAGCCCGCTTGGAACGAAGGCGAGGGGAAGGGGAGGAGCGCGTGGGCCGGTCTGGGAATCGAATGCGAAATCCCAATGGCTGTGGCTTTTGCGGGGGCTTGTGTTGTGGTGGGCGAGCGGCGTGAGGAGGGCGGGGGTGGTCGTGCTCGGGGTATTATGGAGGCGCGCGGCGTGGGGAAGGGGGGGAATGGGAATGGAATGGATTCGTGGCGTGGCCGCGTGGGCGCGGTGGAGAGGACGAAGGGGGCGACGTCGCCGCCTCCTGTTCGACGAGGCATCGAGGCCTCGTGGCCGCACAAATACAACCGTCACTTTTTCTTCCATCATGCTTACTCGACGAGTGACCAGTACCACCTTGGAGATGATAGATTGAGGCCACTACTACGGCACAAGTTTGTGACCAATTTCCTGCCATTCGTGAATATGCTGATACATGGAGCAAAATGTGTTTTCTGAAAGCATGTGTCACTACCCTGACTTTTTTTTAATCATTTAACCCCCTTGATTTGTCCCCTTCAAACTATTAAATTGGTTTGATTCGTCACTTCATGAATATCATTTTACACTTTGCTTCTCTTGGGGTGAGTTTTCTTTCCCTTCAAATTATGTGAAAAGGATACATCGTATTTTTCATGCATTTTCATGACTCGAGGGTTAAGTTACCATGAAAATTACCACGAAAGTGCCTAGAATATTTCTGTAACATAGGACATAATACCAAAAATTGCCCATCAAATTTTGAACCCAGGGCATAACTTTTACAAGTAGTAAAAAGAGTGGGCAACACTCAGAGTGATCTGGTTCATTTCGGATAGTTCAGAACGTAAACTGAGACGACATCTTTTATATTGGGTGAAACCATATATATTTAGCCGGAACAAATTGACCTTTTCATTATTCTTTGAAAAAGCTTATTGCATGACAACGGTGATACTGAACTTTGCCTCTCTCTCTTTTTAAAATTGTCATGTGAAGTTCGTTACGTGCAAATTTGCATTGTGCATAAATGATAAACCCTTCACTCTTTTGGGCTGGCAATCGTATTACACAATACACTTTCACCAGATATCTTGGTTCTGACACCCCTAGCCCACTTGGGGGAGAGGAGGTCCATCTTATCTACTCCATATTACTGCTGCTCCATGTGAGACAGCCACAGCAGCTGGCTCGTGGTGCCACATCATCAGGCCAAACAAAGTCGTGGCAAATCTTAATCACAATTCACAAATTACTCCTCTAGCTACTTAGCTAATACGGAGTAATGCTCATAATTTCTTTTGGAAAAAAAAGGAGAGCAGTAACCCATATTTGCCTCGAGATCCCTGTCTTGCTTTCACCGAATATCTTTAGACAGTCGCCTAAAAAATATCTTTACAGCAATATATGGCGCGGTAGGGTGCACTGCGCACATGTAGTGAAAAGGGGTGGTAAAAGGTACGGAGTACAGTGAAAATCACTGCCTGGAGTTAAATTGTGATTTGACATGGTCATGGATCACGGCAACCACATAGCTAGCTAACCATGCTTAGGTCCAGTTGGGTTGGTTCCAACAAGACTTGTGGCGTGACTGGGGACCTAGAGGAAATGGGATGGGTCGAGTTATATCAACATGATGATCATTGTCCCAGCTCATCTTGTTTACATATTTAATCTAAAAATCCATAGCTTATTTATTTTTAAATCAATATGAAACTAGTGTCATTATTTTGTAAAAGTATAAACTATATGTTGGTACACTATTTTAAAGTAATTTACATCTTATTTATTTATATTCCTAGTATTTAAGAAAATAATAAAACAATGACAACATAAACAAATAATACCTAAATAACTTTAAATAGTTTAGCATTATGTAGTTTATATCTTTTTTTTAAAAAAACTTTCGACATCGGTCTCATTTTTATTTAAAATGAAGTAGTTATGAAATTTTTCAGTTTAAACAATATAATTTAAAATTTTGTATAAAGTGGAAAACCACCTTTAAAACCATTCAAAGAGCTAAATTTGTCTAGTTTTGATTGTTGGATAGCCCTCTGTGTCTAATTTTATAGTTACAAGTTAAAAATCAGTTTTCTTAGTCGGAGGGTGTAAACTAGACTTTTCTCTTCTTCTTACTTGCATACATCTCATCTTACATGAACACACATGCACTCTACTTTTTACGGATCTTCAACTTCTATATGGCATGCCTCAACACAGAAGTCTCGTTGTTAATATCACGTTACCTACAACTCAGGGAAAAATTAGCCATATGTTAACTCGCTAACTGGAGTCAAATGCATGGTTCTAGGTTGATCCAATTATATCTTCAAAGATGGTATGATATATATAGCTCTACACAGTCAACAAAGTAGGCACATATATACAACATCAAATGAATTTTATTTCATAGGAAAAACGTTTTTTTAATTGGAAAGGTTTTTCAGGAAAATCAAAATGTGTCTCTATCGTGCATAAAAACAGCACCGCTTGTTTTCCTTAGGATATAGCATTATTCATTTTCAAGTTGAACTGTGACAAGAGGTTATCGACATATTGGATTCATTTGCTTTTTTTGGATGTTTCTCCATCCATAGCGTCCTGCATTTGTTGTTTTTCCAATCCGGATATTCTTTTTTGTGTGTTTTCTATGTGGAAGCTGGATTATGGCAGCCATGCGATCCAGGCCCAAGCTACTTATATCCTATATATTCCTAGTTGGTGCAATCATTGCAACAGAGTGGACCTGATCAAGTATATCCAGTTTCCAAGCTGCGAAGGATGAAAACGACTCCGTCGACTCGAGGGTGGGGTGTGGAGTAGGGCCTTTTCAACCCCTTTGGTAATTCCATCTATATGCAGCGCATTATTAATTAATTAACCCTTATGAAAGCTGGCGGCCACGGCGGCCAGCCAGCTTGGCCACGTGGCCGGCATTTTCTGGCCGGCCGGACGACCCAAATCGTGCTATTTTTGTCAATTTACAAAAGAACCCCTGAAATTTATGGAAATACACCCGTCGTCCATACATTTTACAGAAAAACTCTAAATTTAATGGAAATACAACCCTCCGTCCACTCTCCTCTTTCAGGATTTTTAAAGAAACCCTCGGATTTCCTCGGAATTAACCCGCAGTCAACCCCAAACCGTCCAATCAAATTCTTTTTAAAAAAAATCTCCTAACTTCAATCAACCCGCCGGCATTTTCCCTCTCTCATAAATATTCTTAAAGAACTCTCAAATTTTACTGGAATTACGTAACAACCCATTCTATTAATTATACTTCCCTACAACCAATACTATACGTACAATTCAACCACCAAAACGCGTTCCAACCAAAAAAACCCAACATAAAATTTGTTCTAATTTCAAAACCTACAAGTTTATTATATAAGTCAGCTAGCCTGGCCACGTGGCCGGCATGTCCCGGCCATCCGATCGGCCGGACGGACGGCCCAGATCGTGCCATTTTTCGTCAATGTAAAAAAAAACCCTGAAATTTATGGAAATACACCCCGTCGTCCATACATTTTACAAAAAACCCCTAAATTTAATGGAAATACAACCCGCCGTCCACTCCCCTCTTTTAGGATTTTTTTAAAGAAACCCTCATATTTCCTTGGAATTAACCCGCAGTCCACCCGCAACTGGCCAATCAAAAGTTTTAAAAAAACTCCTAAACTTCCTTAGAATCAACCTGTCGGCCTTTCCCTGTGGCAGAACCGCCCAATTTAAACTGGCTCAAGTGCGTCGAGCCACCTTAACTCAGGATAACTCCGCACGCACTTCAAACAGTTTAAACCCGGTAGTCTGTCGAGTGTCCCCGGGACATCCCGAATCATCCACTGACAACATTTTCTTAACCAAAGCTTAGGATCTTTTACCGAGTTGGAGATAACATAACAGGCATTACCTTTTTACATGCATACGGAAAGGTACGAAATATTACAAACCGAGTTTTGAAATAACCTTAACGACAAACTAAAGTTCTAAGGTCCAAGATACAACTAGATTTATACAAGAGGAGTAAAGTAGAACTAGATACTTCTAACATCTAGAGTCATCCGGGACCTCCGATGCTCTAGGACTTCTGGCCTTCCTCCTCTCCTTCGGCCTGTGGAACTGCCTCTGGAAAAACAGAAAGGGAAGAACCCTGAGTACGAAGGTACTCAGCAAGACTTACCCGTCTTACCAAAGAAAAGACTCTCAAGGAGAATGATTAGGCTTTTGGTGGTTGTTTGGCTGACTTGACCCTTGCGGAAAAGCTTACTAGTAATGAGTCCTTATATAAAGCAGTTTTATTTCCATTTAGTATTAGCTAGTTAACTAAGTGGTAAATGCCTTTTTCACTCAAGTGATACTAGGTTCAACCAGCATTTTGAATCACTCACATATACTAGTTTAACTTGTTTCCTCTACGATGTTTAAAATTTGATCAAGTGCACTCATAACCAAGAGTAGTGTTGATCCGGATCCATATACATCCTGCAGGAGATACCTAGCCACCAGCCACGTACAGCTGCGCCAGCTGTCCGTAACAACCTTTCAATTAGTTGGGCCAAAGACCGGAAATATCCTTACCCGAACCCGGGAACGCATCCCCACGTGGGCCCCACGTCTGGCGACCACCCCGTGAGTTCCAGATGACGATCCCGCCTTTCTCCGACCCAGCAAGCACCGGTAAGCGATATTTCCAATCAACGAGCCAGCTAATCTAGTTGGCTTTACTGGCCCCATTACCCAGTAAGAAACCAGGTAGAATCACTCGATCAATTGCTTAAACAACGGAACGGTCCTTAGTGATTTTATCTAGTAGGCAGAGCTAGAGATCGAGTCTACCTCAATCCGTTCTATCACCCTCTGCCCACTCTCTCTTCAGTATCTCATATATGATTCATCTCTGATTAGTGAGAACCTAGCTCATCATTTTTATAACTAGAACCTGGCAAAGCATAGCTAAGTAGTTGTTCTCTAAACATTTTACTTAATTGCCCTAGCAAAGGTAGTTCTACCAAGGAGTAGTTCATGCATCAAGGGTTTGCATTCAACTCCTAACCTAATGCACACATAAAATCATAACCTTTGGACTCGTGATCTGTTGAAATAAAGTAGGTAAAGATGCATCCGGGGCTTGCCTTGGGTTTCAAAAAGATTAGCGGTCTCGACGGCTTCCTGAGACTCCTGAGCAACCACGAGAATCTCCTCGTACTGAACTGGATCGTCTGAGAAATCCACGTACTCCACTTCCGAAGCTTCAGACTCTATATGCGATGCAAGTTAGTGATGAGAGATGCAAAAGTTTGTAAACATAACACAAAGCTCACTTCTCGATACAGTTGCAAGCCAACAAAGATACCTAGACCTTTCCCAAAGAAAAAGTTATTTTATAAAGTGGGTAAATTAATCCTTATTTATTTTATTGATTTTATTAAGAAGAGTTGCTAAGGATGCTCAAATTATTTTCTACACAAACCTAACCCTTTATTTACCTATAAAAGTGCTTACAAGACCTAAATCCTATTTTAGAATATTTTTAGCATCATTTTAGCCATTTTTAATAATTATTTTCTAAGATGGTGTTATTATTAAATTCTAATTACTACAAACTTAATGGTTTAGCATTTTTATAAAATAAAGGAAAATCTAAGGAAATTATTAAAATTTTTTTCATATTTTTCTGATTTTTCTATAATTTTCTAGAATTAAAACAGTGAATAAACATAATTTAAACCTATTTCTAAAACTTAAATGGTCTTTTTACAAAAACCCCCCCGGCTTTCCTTCTCTTCCCCAGCGAAGCCCTTGCCCACGCGGGACAGAGTCCCCGCGCGGACCGAGCGCCTCGCCGGCGTTGACCTCCACGCGCTCGCCGGCGGTGAGGTCCCCCGGCGAACCTAACTAACCCTAGAGTTTCCCTTCGCACTCGCGCACCCATTCTAGGCGTCAACAGCCCCGGCAAACGCTAACCCTAGTTTCCCCGCGGCTCGGCGGCGGAGCTCCGGTGTCATGCCGTGCTCCGGCGAGCCTACTGCCCCAACTCGCCTCACAGCCGACCCACGAGTACCGCCTAGACCAGAGACACCTCATGCGCCACTCAAGCCAGCTCGTGCAACACCGCACGCCCAAGCGCACCACGCCGGCCATGGCGGGAGCACGCCCGGAGCACGCGGTGGCGAGCTAACCGTGGCTCGAACACAACAAGACTAACCCTAACAGCTACCCTACGAGCACTAGTGAACCCTAACGCACCTAGCGCGCACCCAAGCTCGGCCGGAGGAGGCCCGAGCAACGCTGCAGCCGTGCGGCTGCCATGGCGGAGGAGCGCCATGGCGGCGAACGCGTTCCAGCCCGAACAAACGTCGTGCTCGACTAAACAAACCCTCAACCATTTTTCCAAACCTCTAAGCAGCACCACTAACTTCTCTAGCTCCGATCAACACAACCATAACGGCACAAAGACGAGGAGAACGCTTACCCCGGCGACCGTCGACGGTGAGCTGCAAAACGGCTTGCGCCGAGCGATGGAGTGAGGGAGGAGGAGCACCAGCGGGTGGAAAAGCTCAAGAAGGTGACGGCGAAGCGTTTGGTGGCTAAAAACGGAGCGAAGCGGCTCCAACGGCGGTTGCAGCACTCCGGCTCAACGGCGGCGAGGTCGGTGGGCAGAGGAGAAAAGCGGCAAAGGGGAGAGAGGAGACCGGTGATCGCAGCTATATCAACGGAGCAACGCAGCAACGCACGACACCTCCAGCTGCGACACCGCCAAAGCTGTCCTCGCTCAGAGTCGACGCGTGGCCGGCGATGTGGTCGCGACACCGGCGGCGAGCAGCTTGCTAAGCATGACGTCATCGTTCTTCCCCCAATCGACCTCCATTTACCCGAGATTGCAGCTCCAATTTCTCCCAATTCCATATGGTAACTTCAAAAACTTCCAACATGAAACTTGTAGCTGGATCCTTCAATTTCATTTCTTATTTTGACACTTCCTTCATCCGAGCTCGAATTGGAGTCGAATTTGAACTCCAAAGTCACTGCTGCAACTTCCCCCAATTTTCAGAACCCTAACTGAATTTCACAAATTACTCTCAAAACTTGAATAGAACATGCCTCTGGTGCTGAAGACAAATTTGAAATTCAAATTCAGTAGAACAACTTCCTAATTGGAAGTTTTTGCAGAAAACTTCAAATTCAAACTCAATTTGCACGAATTCGAATCTGCTGTCAATTACACTGAAATTTCTGAAAACATAATCTGACTGATTTTCTTTTGTGTTTTTCTCCTTGATCCAGACCGTTTCTGAGTGTGACCCAAAAACAAAAGTTGTTCTTCATACATTCCTTAACAACTTTGTTTAAGACACCTTGGCCGTAAGAACCTCAGATCTACCATGAACTTAACCTGAAGATCGCTGCTCATTATGAAAACTCAGCCGAAAAACGGACAAGTCCTGAAAACGGACAAGTCCTGTTGTCGGACGGTGAATAGTGCATTTTCTCCATTTTCTTCTCCCATTTAATTGAAGCATTCTTTCTCCAATTTTTCTCACCATGGATGGTCAACTACATTGCTTAGCTTATAAACTCCATTTAGAAATGCTTGGGTTCACAACATTTTCAAATTTGGACCCTTTGTTGACTTCGGTCAACTAATTCTCCTTTCTCTTTTCTTTTTTCTCTTTAAACATTTTCACTTAACCAACCATTCTTACCCAAGTGCATAGATTAAAAAGGGTGGGATGTTACAGCCCTTCCCCCTTAAAAGAATCTCGTCCCGAGATTCCCGTAGTGATAAAGTTCCAGGTTTGACAATGGAAAGGATAATGTGTCATTACCCAAAGTCTTTACTTTCTTCATAAGGCATGGAAATATCAAGTCTATCTTACATATGTACAAAGACTTTCCTTGTCACTTACTTAAACAACTCGGGGTACTGGGAAATTAAATATGACTCTTGTTCCCAAGTAGCCTCTTCGGGAGTATGGTTACCCCATTGTACTTTATAAAACTTGATACTTCTTGCTCTGGTATCCCGGTTCTTTTCATCCAAGATTCGAATTGGCTTCTCTTCATAAGTCATATCGGAACTTAACTCTACTTGAGTATCATGGATAATCTTGTCTGGTACTTGCAGGCATTTCTTAAGCTGGGATATGTGGAATACGTCATGCACCGTCGACAGCTGTGGACTCAAAGCTAGCCTGTAGGCCACGGAACCTTTTCGTTCCAGAATCTCATATGGACCAATATATCTCGGAGCTAATTTTCCTTTTACTCCAAATCTCTGAAGTCCCTTCATAGGAGATACACGTAGATAAACGTAATCTCCCACCTTGAATTGCAATGGCGTTCTTCTTTTATCGGCATAGCTCTTTTGTCTCGATTGAGCAATCCGTAAGTGCTCTCGAATTTGAGCGACTTTCTGCTCGGCTTCTTTAACAAGATCCGGCCCAAAAGTGAATCTTTCCCCAGCTTCAGTCCAATTTAACGGTGTTCTACACCTTCGGCCATACAAAGCTTCAAAAGGTGCCATTTGAATACTGGACTGATAGCTGTTATTGTACGAGAATTCGGCCAGATGTAAGCATTCATCCCATTTCTTAGAGAAAGTCAACACACATGCTCTTAGCATGTCTTCCAAAATTTGGTTAACTCGCTCTGTCTGCCCTCCGGTTTGTGGATGATAGGCAGAACTCCGAATTAAGGTGGTACCCATTACTTGATGTAGTTGTTCCCAAAATCGGGATACAAATTGTGAACCTCTATCTGAAGTAATGGTCTTGGGTACTCCGTGTAGAGCCACAATTCGTTTTAGGAACAATTCTGCATATTTCTTTGCAAGGTATATAGTCTTGACCGGTATGAAATGAGCGGATTTAGTCAACCGATCAACAATAACCCAAATGGAATTGTATCCCTTCGATGTGGTGGGTAATCCCACAATAAAGTCCATGGAGATATCCTCCCATTTCCACACAGGAACACTTAAAGGTTGTAACAACCCTGCAGCCTTCTGGGTGATAGGCTTCACCCGTCGGCAGGTGTCACACCTTGCTACATAGCGGGCAATCTCCCGCTTCATTCGAGTCCACCAGACTCTCTGTTTTAAGTCATGATACATTTTTGTACTCCCGGGATGAATAGAGTACCTGGACAGATGTGCCTCATCCAAGATTTTTCTTCTTAACTCCCAATCCTTTGGTACCACAATTCTATCTCTGAAGTAAAAGATACCATTTTCATCTTGCGTAAAGCATACGGGTTTCCCCTCAGCAATACGTTTCTTTAGGATTTTCATTTTCTTATCCTTTAATTGTGCCCTTTCAATTTGTTCTTTCAAGGTGTCGGGAATCACAATATTCCTGACAGAACCTTGAATAACCATTTCAACCCCCATCTCTTCCATTTCTTGACATAGGGTCTTTGCCCTTCTATGAACGGTTAAACAATGACATTGAGCCTTCCGGCTCAAAGCATCGGCTACCACATTAGCTTTACCCGGATGATAGTGAATATCCAGGTTATAATCCTTAATCAATTCCAACCACCTACGTTGACGCATGTTCAACTCAGATTGTGTAAAGATATACTTCAAACTCTTGTGGTCAGAATAGATACGGCACCCACTTCCCAATAAATAGTGCCGCCATATCTTAAGAGCGTGCACTACGGCAGCCAATTCTAAATCATGTGTAGGATAATTCTCCTCATGCCGCTTTAACTGCCTGGAGGCATAGGCAATGAATC
Organism: Digitaria exilis; assembly: GCA_015342445.1. Classification (NCBI taxonomy): domain Eukaryota; kingdom Viridiplantae; phylum Streptophyta; class Magnoliopsida; order Poales; family Poaceae; genus Digitaria; species Digitaria exilis. The sequence goes on from JACEFO010002303.1 coordinate 924,737, forward strand.
TACCCTCCTGCATCAACACACAGCCCAGACCTTTTCCGGAGGCATCACAATAGATATCGAAAGGCTTCTCAATATCTGGCTGGGCTAGCACTGGGGCTGTAGTCAACAACTCTTTTAACTGTTGAAAAGCTTCTTCACATTGATCACCCCATTCAAACTTATTTTCCTTCTTAAGTAACTCAGTTAAAGGTTTAGCTATCTTGGAGAAATCTGGAATAAACCGTCGATAATAGCCGGCCATCCCCAGAAAACTCCTAACCTGGGTTACTGATTGTGGTGGTTTCCAATTTAACACCTCCTCAACCTTACTCGGGTCCACTTCTACACCATCAGCCGACAAAACATGACCCAAGAAAGGTACCTTTTTCAGCCAGAACTCGCACTTACTCAACTTTGCGTATAGCTTATGATCTCTTAACCTTTGCAAAATAATGCGCAGGTGCTCGGCATGTTCCTCTTCATTTTTAGAGAACACTAAAATATCATCTATGAACACCACTACAAATTTATCCAGTTCAGGCATAAACACGGTGTTCATCAGATACATGAAATGCGCTGGGGCATTCGTCAATCCAAAGGACATCACTAGATATTCATAAAGACCATATCTAGTGGAAAAAGCTGTTTTGGGGATATCCTCCGGCTTAATCCGAATCTGATGATACCCGGACCGGAGATCGATCTTAGAAAAGACCTTTGCTCCAGCCAATTGATCAAACAATAAATCAATCCGGGGTAAAGGATACTTATTCTTGATGGTTACCGCATTCAGAGGACGGTAATCCACACATAACCGTAAGGTGTGATCTTTCTTTTTCACAAAAATTGCCGGACAACCCCATGGTGATGCACTAGGCCGGATAAAACCTTTATCAAGTAGTTCTTGCAATTGTACTTTCAGTTCTGCTAGTTCTTTAGGCGGCATTCTATACGCCCTTCTAGATATAGGAGCTGTCCCCGGTTCAAGTTCAATAGTGAACTCCACCTCTCTTACGGGTGGTAACCCCGGTAAATCTTCCGGAAAGACATCCGGAAACTCATTTACTACAGGGATTGACTCGAGAGTCACTGCCCTTGTCTTTCTGGCCATACAACCTAGAGTTTGATGGGCAGGTAAAGTGATCTTCACCTCCCGACCAAGAGCATTAGTGAAACAGATCTCCCTAGATCCTGTATCAATTAAAACTTTGTTTTGGGTCATCCAATTCATCCCTAAGATTATATCAATCCCTTGATCCTCAAGAACTAAGGGTAAAACATTTATCATGTGACCCTCTAAACTTAAAGCCACATCACTGGCCACAAGATTAGTAGTTTGCTTTGCCCCCGTAGATTCTATCACATACTTATGTCTTAACTCTCGGGTGGCTAATTGATGTTTCTCAACAAAAGCCTTGCTTATAAAGGTATGCGATGCACCAGAATCAAATAAAACAACAGCGGGTTGGTGGTTGAGAGGAAACATACCAGCCATAACGGGTTCTCCTTCCGGTATTTCCTCCACATTCATGTAATGAACTCGGCCAGTCTTGGCATTAAAAATCTTCTTCCTCACAAACCTCTGACCTATGCCTTGCCCTGAAGTTTGGGCCTTGATATTCTGATTACCACCCTGCTTGGGAAGACGACAATCCCGAGCAAAGTGTCCAGCTTGGCCACAATTATAACAGGGCTGCTTGTTGCCTGGCGTTGCCGGATATCGGTTACCTTGAGACTGAGGATTCCCTGGGCGAGGTGCATTATAAGAACTTCTCGCCGCCCATGATGGCTGTGAAACCTGTGGCTGCGGAGCACGGAAAGTAGGACGAGGTGGTCCACGATATACCAGCTTGTATCGTGGCGGAGCACTACTTGAGGCTCCCATGGGAGGGGTCTTTCTCTTCAAAGCTTCCTCCCGCCTGAGAGATTCATCCAATGCTTTCATCTTTGCCTCAGCTGAGATGGCCATACTGACTGCTTCTCCATAATTGTGCAGGGTGCAGGTAACCAGCTTCTCCTGCATCCGGACGTTAAGCCCTCGGAGATAACAGTCCCTCTTCTTCGTCTCACTGTCAACATGTTCCGGAGCATACTGGGCCAAATGTTCAAAATCACGAGTATAATCCAGCACACTCCGGTTACCTTGCTGTAACCTCAGAAACTCCTCCAACTTTAACTTCAAGATACCGTCAGGAATGAAGTGAGCACAGAAAACTGTTTTGAAATCCTCCCAATTCAACACTCCTCCCGTTGGTTGGCGAGACAAGAAACTTGCCCACCAAGTACCAGCGGGGCCTTGCAACTGAAGTCCTGCAAACTCCACCTTCTGGGCTTCCGTACACTGGGGAATAACTCGGAACTTCTGTTCCAAGGTCTGGATCCATTCCCGCGCCTCAAGTGGATGTTCTGCTTGACTGAAGACCGGTGGATGGGTCTCTAAGAACTGAGAGTACGTGACTCCCTGCTGACCAGCTTGTCTCCCAGACGAACGATTGCCCAAGTTCTGAGCAATCAAGTTCAACAGCCGGGTTTGCTCCGTCCCAGAGTTAATGAGATGTGCAAACGCGTCTGTCAAGGTAGGAGGTCCCGGTGGAGTATTGGGGTCCTCCCTCGAGCTCGACTGCTGGTTTCTTTGATTTGCCATACTACAAAAGTTCAGTGCAACAGATCATTAACTTCCATTCAACTGGTGTATCAAGATTTGCACAAGAAAAAGGTAACTCCTTTCGGAAAACCCTTTTGACATAAAAGCACATAACCATCATGTTTCACATATGCATTCATATGACAGCGGTTCAGACATCACATCAGAACATATACACGACTCCCTAGGAGTTAGAGCCTACCATCTCAAGCCATATAAACATACAGAGCTACAACCCTAGAGTTCCAAGTACTAGCATACGGGTTACATGAACATATGCACAAACTCCCAAAAGAACCCTACAACCCACACTCCTCTCACGCTCCACCCTCCATCGGAGCAGACTGATTGACGGAGTTCTCGCTTCCGTCAGACCTGACTGCACTGGAAGCCGACAACGAAGTCGAAGAAGACGAAGAACTGGTGACGGTGGTCATGCCGGACTCCCCCTGGATCTCACTGGGGTCTTCCTCATCACTATCCTCGTCCACCACCACGGGATTGAATTCCAGTGGTCCATGTCCCTCCGGATCGAACCCATCCGCATTTGCATTAGCCCATGCAAACGCGTTTGGATCCTCTGGCAGCGCTTCATTGTTTTCCTCGACCTCGAACTCAAAACCCTCGAATCCTTCCAGTACCTCATCGGCAAACTGCGCATCCTCTGGTGCTGGTGGTGCAGCTAGAGCAGGATCCATACCCACTATGTCCACCTCCTCACCTGCTCCTTCCTGAGCTGGTGGCTGATCCTGAGCTGGAGCTGGTGGTGCTTCAACATGGTGATCGGCAGCTGCTACCAGATGCTCATACTGCTCCAGTGCTGTCCTCAAGGCAACAATCTCATCTTGCAGCATCGAGACGCGAGCCTGCATCTCCTGAGTATTGACTCCCATGGCTTCAGCCCGTGCTGCGGCAGTCTCTGCTCCGACTTCTTGGAGATGATGTATCTCCGCATCCTTCTCATCCATCCTACGAGCCATGTCCCGCATCGATCTCTCCATTTCATGCTCCCTATCCAGCATAGCCTACTGGGCTGCTTCCAGACCAGACTTCATTCCCAGCATTTTCATTTTGAAGTCCGTGTTCTTCTCCCTCTGGCGCTGGTAACTTTTCTGGCAAATCTGTAGAAGGCTGAACATGGACACCATGTAGTCCACTGAAGATGCTGCAACTTCATCATTCTCCACCCTTGACTTGTTCTTCAAAGCCTTGACTCGACGCTTCCAGACCCCATCTTCTGGATCCTGTAGCGGAAAGAACCTGGCAGAGCTTGTACCAATCTCGAACTTATTCTTCTGGCATAGCTCAGTGAGAGCGGTCAAGGCTGCAGTCTGGACCGTATCCTCAAACTCAAAACCCTGGGCTCGAGTCTCGTCCAGCTTCCATGTGGCATGAGCCTCGGACTCTGGAATGTGTACATAGACAGTACACCCCACCTGCTGCAGAGTGTCGAACTGCTTCCAGATGTACAGTGGTGGCTCTTCAAAGCCCTTCTCCTGCAAGATCTGCCACAAAACTCTGGTGAAACCAGGGCGATTATGGTAGCACCCCTGGGTCCAGCCGTCCTGATCCGTGTGCTCCATTGTCTCCATCTGTAGAGACAACCAAAGTCAACAACGGCACACACCAAAACTCCCAAAGAAAAGTTTTGAAAACATGCAATGCACATGATGCAGCGTTTTCCTACGCCCTCACAGACTCATATCTCACCCGTTCTATAAAATGTGGTGGCATCGTATAGCTCTCCCTATATATAAAGTCTACCGTAGCTAACGATGTGCTAACAGTCAGCATCTGCAAAACAACAACCATTAGACTCATGCCACCTAACGACACAACCTTTTTATACTTTAAAATAGGTCCCTGAAATTTTAAAATAGTAACACCTCTTAGTTAACCCAACCTACGGCTCTGATACCAGCTGTGGCAGAACCGCCCAATTTAAACTGGCTCAAGTGCGTCGAGCCACCTTAACTCAGGATAACTCCGCACGCACTTCAAACAGTTTAAACCCGGTAGTCTGTCGAGTGTCCCCGGGACATCCCGAATCATCCACTGACAACATTTTCTTAACCAAAGCTTAGGATCTTTTACCGAGTTGGAGATAACATAACAGGCATTACCTTTTTACATGCATACGGAAAGGTACGAAATATTACAAACCGAGTTTTGAAATAACCTTAACGACAAACTAAAGTTCTAAGGTCCAAGATACAACTAGATTTATACAAGAGGAGTAAAGTAGAACTAGATACTTCTAACATCTAGAGTCATCCGGGACCTCCGATGCTCTAGGACTTCTGGCCTTCCTCCTCTCCTTCGGCCTGTGGAACTGCCTCTGGAAAAACAGAAAGGGAAGAACCCTGAGTACGAAGGTACTCAGCAAGACTTACCCGTCTTACCAAAGAAAAGACTCTCAAGGAGAATGATTAGGCTTTTGGTGGTTGTTTGGCTGACTTGACCCTTGCGGAAAAGCTTACTAGTAATGAGTCCTTATATAAAGCAGTTTTATTTCCATTTAGTATTAGCTAGTTAACTAAGTGGTAAATGCCTTTTTCACTCAAGTGATACTAGGTTCAACCAGCATTTTGAATCACTCACATATACTAGTTTAACTTGTTTCCTCTACGATGTTTAAAATTTGATCAAGTGCACTCATAACCAAGAGTAGTGTTGATCCGGATCCATATACATCCTGCAGGAGATACCTAGCCACCAGCCACGTACAGCTGCGCCAGCTGTCCGTAACAACCTTTCAATTAGTTGGGCCAAAGACCGGAAATATCCTTACCCGAACCCGGGAACGCATCCCCACGTGGGCCCCACGTCTGGCGACCACCCCGTGAGTTCCAGATGACGATCCCGCCTTTCTCCGACCCAGCAAGCACCGGTAAGCGATATTTCCAATCAACGAGCCAGCTAATCTAGTTGGCTTTACTGGCCCCATTACCCAGTAAGAAACCAGGTAGAATCACTCGATCAATTGCTTAAACAACGGAACGGTCCTTAGTGATTTTATCTAGTAGGCAGAGCTAGAGATCGAGTCTACCTCAATCCGTTCTATCACCCTCTGCCCACTCTCTCTTCAGTATCTCATATATGATTCATCTCTGATTAGTGAGAACCTAGCTCATCATTTTTATAACTAGAACCTGGCAAAGCATAGCTAAGTAGTTGTTCTCTAAACATTTTACTTAATTGCCCTAGCAAAGGTAGTTCTACCAAGGAGTAGTTCATGCATCAAGGGTTTGCATTCAACTCCTAACCTAATGCACACATAAAATCATAACCTTTGGACTCGTGATCTGTTGAAATAAAGTAGGTAAAGATGCATCCGGGGCTTGCCTTGGGTTTCAAAAAGATTAGCGGTCTCGACGGCTTCCTGAGACTCCTGAGCAACCACGAGAATCTCCTCGTACTGAACTGGATCGTCTGAGAAATCCACGTACTCCACTTCCGAAGCTTCAGACTCTATATGCGATGCAAGTTAGTGATGAGAGATGCAAAAGTTTGTAAACATAACACAAAGCTCACTTCTCGATACAGTTGCAAGCCAACAAAGATACCTAGACCTTTCCCAAAGAAAAAGTTATTTTATAAAGTGGGTAAATTAATCCTTATTTATTTTATTGATTTTATTAAGAAGAGTTGCTAAGGATGCTCAAATTATTTTCTACACAAACCTAACCCTTTATTTACCTATAAAAGTGCTTACAAGACCTAAATCCTATTTTAGAATATTTTTAGCATCATTTTAGCCATTTTTAATAATTATTTTCTAAGATGGTGTTATTATTAAATTCTAATTACTACAAACTTAATGGTTTAGCATTTTTATAAAATAAAGGAAAATCTAAGGAAATTATTAAAATTTTTTTCATATTTTTCTGATTTTTCTATAATTTTCTAGAATTAAAACAGTGAATAAACATAATTTAAACCTATTTCTAAAACTTAAATGGTCTTTTTACAAAAACCCCCCCGGCTTTCCTTCTCTTCCCCAGCGAAGCCCTTGCCCACGCGGGACAGAGTCCCCGCGCGGACCGAGCGCCTCGCCGGCGTTGACCTCCACGCGCTCGCCGGCGGTGAGGTCCCCCGGCGAACCTAACTAACCCTAGAGTTTCCCTTCGCACTCGCGCACCCATTCTAGGCGTCAACAGCCCCGGCAAACGCTAACCCTAGTTTCCCCGCGGCTCGGCGGCGGAGCTCCGGTGTCATGCCGTGCTCCGGCGAGCCTACTGCCCCAACTCGCCTCACAGCCGACCCACGAGTACCGCCTAGACCAGAGACACCTCATGCGCCACTCAAGCCAGCTCGTGCAACACCGCACGCCCAAGCGCACCACGCCGGCCATGGCGGGAGCACGCCCGGAGCACGCGGTGGCGAGCTAACCGTGGCTCGAACACAACAAGACTAACCCTAACAGCTACCCTACGAGCACTAGTGAACCCTAACGCACCTAGCGCGCACCCAAGCTCGGCCGGAGGAGGCCCGAGCAACGCTGCAGCCGTGCGGCTGCCATGGCGGAGGAGCGCCATGGCGGCGAACGCGTTCCAGCCCGAACAAACGTCGTGCTCGACTAAACAAACCCTCAACCATTTTTCCAAACCTCTAAGCAGCACCACTAACTTCTCTAGCTCCGATCAACACAGCCATAACGGCACAAAGACGAGGAGAACGCTTACCCCGGCGACCGTCGACGGTGAGCTGCAAAACGGCTTGCGCCGAGCGATGGAGTGAGGGAGGAGGAGCACCAGCGGGTGGAAAAGCTCAAGAAGGTGACGGCGAAGCGTTTGGTGGCTAAAAACGGAGCGAAGCGGCTCCAACGGCGGTTGCAGCACTCCGGCTCAACGGCGGCGAGGTCGGTGGGCAGAGGAGAAAAGCGGCAAAGGGGAGAGAGGAGACCGGTGATCGCAGCTATATCAACGGAGCAACGCAGCAACGCACGACACCTCCAGCTGCGACACCGCCAAAGCTGTCCTCGCTCAGAGTCGACGCGTGGCCGGCGAGGTGGTCGCGACACCGGCGGCGAGCAGCTTGCTAAGCATGACGTCATCGTTCTTCCCCCAATCGACCTCCATTTACCCGAGATTGCAGCTCCAATTTCTCCCAATTCCATATGGTAACTTCAAAAACTTCCAACATGAAACTTGTAGCTGGATCCTTCAATTTCATTTCTTATTTTGACACTTCCTTCATCCGAGCTCGAATTGGAGTCGAATTTGAACTCCAAAGTCACTGCTGCAACTTCCCCCAATTTTCAGAACCCTAACTGAATTTCACAAATTACTCTCAAAACTTGAATAGAACATGCCTCTGGTGCTGAAGACAAATTTGAAATTCAACTTCAGTAGAACAACTTCCTAATTGGAAGTTTTTGCAGAAAACTTCAAATTCAAACTCAATTTGCACGAATTCGAATCTGCTGTCAATTACACTGAAATTTCTGAAAACATAATCTGACTGATTTTCTTTTGTGTTTTTCTCCTTGATCCAGACCGTTTCTGAGTGTGACCCAAAAACAAAAGTTGTTCTTCATACATTCCTTAACAACTTTGTTTAAGACACCTTGGCCGTAAGAACCTCAGATCTACCATGAACTTAACCTGAAGATCGCTGCTCATTATGAAAACTCAGCCGAAAAACGGACAAGTCCTGAAAACGGACAAGTCCTGTTGTCGGACGGTGAATAGTGCATTTTCTCCATTTTCTTCTCCCATTTAATTGAAGCATTCTTTCTCCAATTTTTCTCACCATGGATGGTCAACTACATTGCTTAGCTTATAAACTCCATTTAGAAATGCTTGGGTTCACAACATTTTCAAATTTGGACCCTTTGTTGACTTCGGTCAACTAATTCTCCTTTCTCTTTTCTTTTTTCTCTTTAAACATTTTCACTTAACCAACCATTCTTACCCAAGTGCATAGATTAAAAAGGGTGGGATGTTACATTCCCCTCCCTCAAAAATATTCTTAAAACCCTCAAATTTTACTGGAATTACGTAACAACCCATTCTATTAATTACTTCTATACAACCAATACTATACGTACAATTCAACCACCAAAACACGTTCCAACCAAAAAAAACCCAACATAAAATTTGTTCTGATTTCAAAACCTACAACTTTATTACATAACATATTTTTAAACCCAAAAGCACTTTCCACATTCATTCACATAGACATCTATCTACGACCCGTCGTATCTATGATTCAGATACCAAAACGTCCTCAAATTAAAAAGTGTTCAATACAAAAAACAATCAAAATTCAAAAACATAAACCTTCGGACCATACCAAAATTTTAAATTCAAAGTGCCTTAGTAATTAGTTCCTATAAATGATTATATAAGATTCGTAGGTCGATCCTTTATAATATATATTCATTTTCCTCACCTAAACAAAACTATACGTTACTTAATATTGACAATCTTTGGTTTGTAAATAAATTGTGAACAACCAAATAATCTAAGGATTCTCATAACATATAACCCTCTATTAGATTGCTGCATAATAAACACCTTACAACATCTGTATAATAGGAATGTGTTGTATAATAGGAATGTACAATGTATGCACCTACCCTCATAAACAGACTTTAGCTGCCAAGTCAGGCACAAAGAATGCAATTACTGTGTCACACATGGAATTAGTTCTACGAGTTAATTTATGTATTTAAATGATTCCAACTACGATGCTCTTCTACTGTATGATAACATGATATATAATTACTACCAGATATCATGCACTCTGTCATTCAAATGCCGATTGTATATCATCAGTAAAGGCAAATAGGTAATTACTAAGGATCGACTTGGTTTTTGCTCGAGAACAAAAAGCAATTCGAGCAGAGCCTTTTTTACTAATATGTTGCCAAAAGATATGGAATGATGGCCTCTTGATTGTTGGATCTCAACCAAAAAAGTCATCTATTTTATTTTATTTATTTAGTCAAAGATTAAGCCGCGCGCCAGGACGCGCGCAAATCACTAGTGTAACTAATATAGGTCTGGTTTGCATTGTCCTCTGCTTTTCTTTTTGTTTTTAGGGGGGAAATCAATGGTGCCGTCACATGGATTTCCACACCATTGTATAACAGTCAACTCTAACGCTGTAGCATTGCCCATACGGTAAAGAGGTACAACGAAGATGAAAAAGCCTATGCGATCAACTGAATCTGAATGGTCGGATTTCAATTTGCTTCTATTTGAACATATCTATTTTTTGTTTGAAAAAAAAAATCCTTACACACTGGCAATTTAAAGTGAATCATAAAGTTTGGGAGGCTCACACGATTGATCTGCCTCTGTTCAAACATTCCAACCCTTAATGTTCAACCGGTCAACCCTTTGTAATCTCTACTATCCTCAGGCTTGGGGACTCATATATGATGCAATCATGGGCTGTGTTCGGATGTGGGAGAGAAAAAATACTTTTTTTATTGGGATACGTATTATGTGAGTGAGATGAATAAGAAAGGTGAAAGATGAATTTTTTAGAAAGCGTATTATGTGATGAAGATGAATAGGAACTAAAAAGTACTTCCTCCACCGAACACGGGAACGGCAAAGAATCAAATTTAAACGAAAGCGGCCACAGAGGGGTTATTACAGAGCAGCTGCAACCACGGGAGGATCCACTGTACCGGGAGCACGAGAGGGCAGGGAAGCACAAGCGTGGCCGTCCTGGTGTTTAAACACGCGCCGGATCGTTAGTGGGCATGTGTCTTTTTGTAGACAGTCGACGCACTGCTGCGTAACAGCCAACAACTCTCTGTGTTTCCATTTAGGCCCCGTTTAGTTCCCAAAAGATTCTCCAACTTTTTACTATTCATCCAACTTTTCACTATTCATCCCACCTCTTCTACTCACAGAACACTATTCATCTACAGTGTTTTTTGGTGAACAGTGTATTTTCGGGAAATCTTTCCCCAATCTAAATACACCCTTACTTGGACAGAAACAACGGCATCAACGGATCTCTAGCTCTTATATATTCAAACTAGAAAAGGAGTCCTCGAATCGGGTGGGACAGGATCGTCAGTGTCCGTCAACTTCTGCTACAACGTTCTAGCTACTGTTGTGGATTACTTTCTCGGTCATCAAAAGTATTATGGCAAAAGTTGAACTACTGCATTTTTTTGTCAACGATTAGTCAATTTATTTGCAGGTTTGTTCGTATACAAAATAAAAATGCATCAATATATTCAATTTTAATGTAACGTTAAAGCAGGTAACAATATAATATAAGAGACATTACCCGCACTTATAAAAAATAAGAGACATTACCCGCAAACAAATAATAATTGAAGAAACATTAACGTGGATATTTCTTTTAGTGATAGGCTACTGTCATCGAGGCTCTTATATATGGTAATATTTTCAATCTCAGGATTTCCAATCCAGACTTCCGCATGAATATATTCATGGAAGCAAGAGTGTACGCTGTACTATATTTTCATAATACACCCTACCAAGACGGCTAAGTTAGCAAGTTTTTTTTTGAAAGCAACGGCAAAAGCTTTGCCGTAATTTTTATTAGAAGAAAAAAACAAAAAGCAAAATCATACAAACAGACAACCACTCGGGGCGGTGTGGAGAGAGAAATAAACACAACCTTGCAAACTTCTAATGAAAAACTAACTCCACCACCAGCCCCGGACAACTATACAACTGCACAACCCCTCATAAAACCAGCACGATACAACTCCGAAAACAAACAACTAGGTCAACGACTAAGAACATGCCTAAGGTAGCAAGTATAAACATTATATTTTTCAAAAGTCCTCACATAGAAAAAAAAACAAGTTGCTATATTTCCAGTGACCGATCTGCATAGTTGTATATGTATAAGAAATTGAAGCTACAGGAACAGGAGTTCAGCAACTTCGGCTCTGCTCGATAGAGATTTTTGCTGCTGTGCAGCGGCAGCAACAGTAGCAGATCTAGAGAATGAACGGTGGGCCTTGCAGAGGCTGTGCAGCCGCGCTGTGCAGCAAAGCACAACGAACACCTTTGAAGTGTCGTATACTTCTGGACGGAGTGAATGATTGAGGGTTGAGTCTCTGTCATAAACAGTTCGTGACTATATATTGTTTCCATATATAAGAAACTGAAGCTACAGGAGATTGGCGAACTAAATTATGAACTGGAGTATAATATACTTCTGGACGGAAGGAGTGGTTATATATTGAAGGTTTTGTCTTTTTCATAAATAGTACAACTATTTCTTTTTTATACACGCGTCTCGCCCCTGCTCACAAGTGTCAAGGATCTTTCCATGTCATCCATGTCAAGAATTTTCCTTTAATATCATGGATGTGATGACAAGAGTAGTTGTGTGTTAATGTTAAGCTAAAAATTTTAGTTGCATATATATGCTCGAGCTTGACTCGTGTAGTCGTGTATATTCTAGGTGGTGTCGATGTGCGATGGATCCATGTGATGTATCCCATGGCAGAGCTTGTATGGCGCAATTAATCCACGATCAGATGCTCGCCACTTGTTACTTCATTCGATCTCGGTGTCCAACCAACTCCACAACAACCTTGACATTTTTGGCTAAAAAAAACAGCTTTGACATTTTGTTTTTGAGAAAGATATATACCAGAAAGATGTGACGAGAGAGATTAAGGTAGCGCTCGAGACACTTTTGAGTTGGGGGTGGGCCGTCATGTGCACTGCACATACAGAGAGAGGCACGTACAGTGTACAGATATATGCTGGTGCATATACCCAACCCGACTGTGTCAAACTTTTTTGCCGTGACAAGTGGTGCGGCACGGGGACGATCGATGCTGGATGGGATCGGAACTGGCGCCGTCTTATCTCGTCCTTAAATTCGATCCGGCCGGCATGGGCGCATGCCGCTGGTGCATCAAATTCTGATCGATCGTGTGTCAATGGGATGGAGCTTATTATGCGTATCCATGCCATATCCGCGCCCATATGGGCACCGAGAGCGACCCACTGCACGTATATATACACTCTAGTGGTATGTACTAAGGTCAGAAGTAGACGCACGCAGGGACCAACGCAATTCAGAATGCTACACACCACAAACCCCTATATTCCCTGAGTTTGTGGGACCGAGCGCTTTCTTAGATGGCACGACGAGTGAGCTAGGTGTGTTGTCCCGGCCGGCATATTCCGGCCTGGCAAAGACTGATAGCTACTACGTCGCCTTCTCGGCAACGGAAATGTTTTGTTTTTCTTCTTTTGAAGTCCTTATATAATTGTGAGAATGAGCTTTTGATCATGGTCCGGCCCTTTTGAGAGATATTTTAAGATCGTACACGATGAAGATATTTTTGGTACCTTCACTCGTGGAGCTAAAAAATGGAGATCCAGCTGTGCTGCTGGAGTGCTGGGCACACAGGATGGATTGTCTTCTCGCTAATAATTCTTGTTCACGAGGGAGGAACACGATCGAAAGAAAAAATGAAAACCAAATAACATAGATTCTCATTAAAATAAACTTGGTCTGAAATAAAATGACTCGGCAGAAAACATAGAAATTGCCATCAATCTTCACTATGAATCTCTCAGCTAGCGGTACATGCATGCGCGTCGCGACGCAATCAACCTCGCACGGTGGTTCATGGTTGTTTGAGGCGGGTGGCACTTTGGGTCACACTTGACACAGTTTGCCCTGCATTCCTCATCGGTGAAGAAACATTTTTCAGGTTGCACGCAGCAGTAGCAGGCTTCGCCTTTGTAACAATCTTTGAAGTGGCAAAACGAGAAATACACTTTGCGCCCATCAATTAATGTGGAGTTGGCTGCGGCAGTAGTAGTACTGATTCTTCCTCCGACGTCGCGTGGCTGAGAGCGACCTGCATATATATTGCAATGGCATTAGGTTCGTGCATCCCTAGTGTAACGAAACAACAAATATAAAATTGGTGTCGTCGTGGATTCTTACACTGTGTTGTCATAGCGAGGCATCCATAAAAGAGAACGAGAATGAAGATGGTCTTCATAGATCGCCGCCTCTTGCTCGAGCAGTGTCTGAATATATCTCCAGTAAATTAAAGAGATTAGCCAATTAATTAGCCAGGATTGGATCGGAGGAAAATGAAACAAATGATAACAGAGTTATCACTAGCAATCGTAGAAGCAGTAGTATCGGAGTAGCTCTCGCCTCGGCCGCAAGAGAGGTTAATTGCACACATAAAAGCAGTAGCTCTCGACTCGGCCGCAAGAGAGGTTAATTGCACACATAAAAGGAGGAATGTACAGCGATTACATGCAAAACAATGTCTATGTCCGAATTATCACCCAAAATACACCTACTGATGCTAGGATGTCACGAGTCAATTCAAAACGACGCAGAAGCTGAATTACAAGAGGAGACAACAAGTTAATTAATCAGCTAAAGTAACACTGACTAACCATTATTCAAACAAATCGTGGCATCATCATGCGTGAGAACCGAACAAATTGAATAAATAAGTAGTATCCTCGTGCATGTGTTGATTGGTGCACTGTTTGCCAGAAAAAAAAACGACACTCTACAGTTAGGAATTTAACCACACAAGCAACTGCACCTATATACTCCCTCCGTCCCAAATTGTAAGACATTCAAGATTTTTGGAGAGTCAAGATTTTTGGAGAGTCAAACTATTTCTATGTTTGACCAAAATTATAGAGTGAATCATAAAAATTTATGGAACCAAATAGATATAATCTAAAAATATACTTAATGAAGAAGATAATGATACTTATTTGGTATCATAAATCTTAGTACTTCGTTATATAAATTTGGTCAAACTTGAGATAGTTTGACTCTTCAAGAATCTTAAAATGACTTACAATTTAGGTTGGAGGGAGTACTACGGTGCTATCCATCGACCAAAAAGTAAACGAAAGCTAACAAGAATTGAGTTTATTCCTAAAACTCCAGCTTTTCTCAACCACACTAGTAGAAATTAAATAGTAAGGCAGCGACTTTTGTTCCTTTAACCTGGATCGACCGACGCAGGCACGACGCTGCAGTATGCACAAGCTGGGCCTGCTGCTACTGCGCCTGGGCACGCTACTGATCTGAATGAAGATCAAATCAAGTGCATGCCCAGTTCCCGCATGGGCCGAGCTGCTGGTGGCTCGCGTCGAGCTGCTACACCGTGGGCCGCGCGCACCAGCTGCTGATCTGGCCCGAGCACGCGCCGTCCACTGACCAGCAGCGCACGATACTGATCCGCACGGGGGAAAAACGACGAAGAACAGAGGAAGAACAAAACAAGAATGGCCAAACTTCAAATTTGAATTTCTTTTGCACGGCACAACAAATCGAAACAAAACTTTAATCCATAGACGCGCCTCCTCAAGAGCTAACAACTCCATCAAGCAGATTCCAAAACGCTCAAACAAGCATCACGGATTTTGGGATAAGACCAAGAACCATACATGAAGAAAGATGTGAGAAAAAGACACAAATTCACGCGAAATTTGTGAGAGATTGAGGAAGATCATATCAAAGTTGTCCACAAAGGCAATGGCAACAAGAAAACCATAAACTTCATGGGATTTTGAAGCCAAACGCGAGGTGTATACATGGTAGATCTAGAATGGTTTCTCTCTCTCTCTCCTATCTGTAGAGCATGACCAACCAACCAGCTTGATAAAGCCCCTCTCCAACCAGCCATCTCCATAATATATAGTCCCTAGCAGATGATAAAAATGCTCCTATAACTATAACTAATATAACTACTCAGCACAAACAAAAATTATCCATATTTTTATAGACGGGTCGGATGAACATATTGCATCCACAACTTTATTTTGTCTCGATGCAAGTTTCATGATAAAACAATGTTTTGTCATGTACGACCATCCGGCCACACCTGAGCTACGCCCTGGTTTTGGGCCCAACCTGAAAAACCTGCCCGTATGGTTGTTTTGAGCTAGAAACCATCCAAACCGTCAATCTCCACTTGGCCGCATGCAACTTACATGATATGATATTGACGCGTCTAACCACCCGAGTCTTGATGCCTTCAAATAGCTTGTGCTTCCGCTCCTAGGTTGTCTACTTAAATTGTCACCATCTTCCAGCTTTACTAGACTATTGTCGTCTCGCTCTTCATATCCTTGTATTCTTCCTCTTTCATGCACCATGTGGATCGCCAATTCGCCATGACTCCGCATGGACTCCCCGGGTCCATCAGCTCAATCATACTCGTGTTCACCCTTTAACCTTCAGCACCCTTGGTTTATTGACATGGCCTTCACTATATGTCGCCGATCGCCATATCGCATCCTACGCTTGCATACCAAGAGCCAATAGATACATCACACTCATCATCTAAAAGATGACCACCCTTGGTCTAAAAAATACATGTCTATACATATATGCATATGCGTACATCTTCCTGTGAGCTTAATTTTGAGCATGGAGAGGGAGAGAGAGCGTGCGCTGAATACCCTCGATCAGAATCCACCAGCCACATCATAATCGCAAAGGCTACAACTACACGATCAATGATTCTTGTAGTATTATGTATAAGTGCATGCAGGTCCACAAGGCTCTGAATATATTTTAATAGAATACAATTAAAAGAAAAGGTTCAATT
Organism: Digitaria exilis; assembly: GCA_015342445.1. Lineage (NCBI taxonomy): Eukaryota > Viridiplantae > Streptophyta > Magnoliopsida > Poales > Poaceae > Digitaria > Digitaria exilis. The sequence continues at coordinate 940,933 of JACEFO010002303.1, forward strand.
TGATCCCTCGACTATTGTCCTTGTCCACTTAACCCCCAATTATGAAATCAGGCACAATGGACAACCTTACTACTAATACTGTTAAACTTTGGCACTTTTTGCTCGTATTAAACAGTTTTGCACTGACATGGACCGGATTTGACTTGCCATGCTAGCCATGTAGATAGTAGGATTCCTTGCTACTTCTCCCTCTCCCCCCTAGAAAAATTCCAATAGGCAAAGGCCTTGTTTTCAACCTGAGCTCAAAACTATCAATTCTAACAGTTCCAACTCTTAACACCGACTATTTTTTTTCCACCCTTACTGGTTTTGACGATGGTTTTAGGTGACATGCATCATGTGGGCTGTCCTATGTGGCGACATGTCAGCCATGAGGTAGTAAATTGAACCATGAAGTATAGTTTGAGGAGGTAAATTAAATTGTGCCATGTCCCTTGAGTTGTTGGCCCAGTTAAGCCATTTCTTCCCTTTCTTCAACCCCAACCAGCTCATGCAGCCTCAAGATCATTCGCTCCCATGGCAGGAAAATTCAAGGGGGGCTCTACTGACTCGCAGGGTGTAGGGAGGGAGGGCTTGAGCCCCCTGCCCCCCATCACCCCCACTAAATCCATCCATACCCAAATGTTCTCGACGGCTGGAAGCAATATAGGTGGAGCCAGCAACTGCCTGTGCACAGGTGAATCGTTCGGTTTCGGTGCTTTGCATATTGAGCACAATACCTTTGGACCTTTGCATAGGTACGCATTGCCCTTGCCAGTTCTATTGAGGCGTTCCATTGGTCCGGTGACGCGACGACGAACGTCGTCGACACCCGCCTGATGGAGATCCACTTCCTGACTCTGAGAGGATCTTGTAGATGCCTAGGAAGGGGGGGGGGTGAATAGGCGTACCTAACCTGAAAAATCTTTCCAAGCAAAGCTGATAAAATCGGAACTTTCGGTTCCGAGTAGGAAACCGTAAGTTCCGGCTCTGAATAGGAAGTTCCGGTCAGGATGAACTTCCCTACTCGAGATTCAAAATCTAATCACAAATCCACTTGAATAGAAAGGAGCCAGTAGATGTATAAGAGCTTATAACTATGATCTAGCACAAAGGAAACTTGTATATAAGTAGATCGATTCGTTACGAGCAAATATGAGTAAATGAGCTAGTATGAAAACAATAAAGCACACGGAGACAAGGATTTGATCCCGGAGTTCACTCCCAAGGGAGCTACGTCTCTGTTGAGGCTACCCACAAAGGGTGGAGTCTCTTTCAACTCGCTTTCTCCCTCAATCGACCACAAAGATCAAGATTGAGTCACTTACTCAATGGTTCCACACAAGGAATGGGTAATACAAACTTCCAAGGCGCTCCCACAAACTAGGTGCTGCACTTGGCGACGCCTAACCGTCTAGGAGCAAAGCTCCAAGAGTAACAAATGCGAAATCCAAGCTAAGAATGCCTCAAATGCCTTTTGAGATGGAGGAGTGCCTTCTCTCACCAAAGTCAACTCTCTTTTCTCAAATCTCTCAACTCTAACCTTTCCCAAATGTTTTCCTAGAGTTTGGAGGCTTGAGAGGAGAAGAGAAGCCCAAAGGAATGCTAGAGAGTGTGTTTGCTGTTTGAAATGTGCGAGAGAGAATGAGTGAAGGGGTATGAGGGGTATTTATAGGAGGCCCTCAAAATCTAGCCGTTGTGTACTGAAATCGTGCAAACCGGAACTTCCGGCTCCAGATCGGAACTTCCGGTCCATAGAGTATATGCGGGGTCAACTTTCAAACACCGGAAATCACCGAGATAAATTCCGGGAGGAACTTCCGGCTCCCAACCGGAACTTCCGGTCCGCTCATATCCCACAGTTAGAGTGCCACGTGGCCGGAATTTGCTGATGCCAAATCCAGGAATGCTCTGTCCCGCACCGGAACTTCCGGCTCTGGACAGGAACTTCCGGTATGGACAGCATATGTGTTTTTGTGCTTCCCAAACTTAGTGTCTCTCATCTTTCAAGGCATTTTGGCATCGTTTGCTTATAGATCACATCCCCCTTGATAGTACGGTGTTTCCTATACTCAATGGCATATAATAAGATTTAAAACCACCATTGATCTTTACACCATTCATTCTTTTGCTTCCGGGGATACTTTTGTAGAATTTTCATTTTCGTTTCATCCCTTTTTCTTTGCTTTCTACACACATCTCAATAAACATATAAAACCTCCAAATTATGTGTGTCATCAATACCAAAACCAACTAGGGGGCCAAATGCACTTTCAGACTCTAAACGCATACCAAATACCTTGCAGGCACTTTTAGAAGAAGGGGATAGGGCAAGCTCAGAACCCCGTTTGGACAAAACGTGTTGGCGGTAAAGTTTGCATGTAACATTGTTGGGAAAAAGTAACGCAAAGAAATGTTCTCATTGAAGAAACAATTCTATAATGTTCTCAGTGTCAGATGTATGTCAACAGCAAAGCATGTGAGAAGTAAATACTCACCAATCAAAATGAAAAAAACATCACGCATGAAATATGACCTCAGATCTTGAGGTACCAATAAAAAAAGGAAGGCAGCCGCATGCATAGAGCACTAGATGATTGCGCAAGTGGGAGGGGAAATGTAGTTGTCCACGACAAGCAGCAGTCAAAACTTTGGGCCAGGCCGACCAGAACAATTTGAGCAGGCCGAGTTGCAGATGGGTGCGCGAGGGAAGATAATTATCGGGCTATTGGGCCACTAGGCTTGTTTTGGGCCAGGCCAGGCTGGTCTGATTTTTTTCACGGTCGTGCCAACAAAATCAGCGCCACGCCCGGCCCTAAAACCAGGCCGGGCTTAGCCTAGCGGACTCGAGGTAGGTCAACAGGTCGGGTCGGGCCAGGCCAGTTTTGCTTAGGTCTAATCGCGAGGAGTAGTTGTTATAGCATGTTTTTTGTAAAAAAAATAACAAATCTATTTATTTATTTTTTAGTCTAAAATGATTTTTTTAAGATTAAACTTTGGATTGGTGACATAATGCTAGTGTCTGGGCGTGGTGCGACCAAGTGCCACAACCAAATCGGATAGGCTGAAAAGGATTTGCTGCAACAACAACAACGTATCATCAATGCAAAACCCACTAATCAATTAAACTCCCAAGTGAATTCCTTTCATCAACTTCCACCACTAATTCTCGTGTCCTTTCCCATATGTTGCTAAACGCATCATAGATGGTACACAAGGACATCCTCATGCTCTTTTCTCTTTTTTACTGAATAGGAAGAATGAAAAGAGGTGGTGTTCTGGTGAAAGAGAACGTCCCAAAACAACCCACCGTATCCGACAATAAAATAGGAAAGCTAATAGACGCTCGAGTGTTGGAAAAAAGGAGTGTTAACTAGACTGGCCTAATAAAACATACTCCCTCCATCACTAAATAATTGTCTTATCTCACTTTCCGAGAAATAGCTTCGGCCAACTATATATAAAAATATATTAAAATTTATGGTATAATATAAATATATTCAGATAGATACTTTGATCTATTTTTTTAAAAAAATATTTGAAGATTTAATGTTACACATATTTTCTAAAAATTCAACCAAACTCGCGGCACAGACACCAAAATGATACTTATTTAGGGATGGAGGGAGAATAAAATATCTTTGCATTGGCTTCCATCCTCCTACATTGGGAGATTTCCGAACTTTCTTGACACGAATCCGAAGCTAGGTGCAGGGCCAGCTCTACCATTTTAGGGGCCTAGAGTGACATTAAAATTATCCTAAATTTTTCAATAGTGTAAAAAAAATGGACAATAGTACTCGTAACATGTATTTAATTGTTGAAAAGCAGTATGTGCACTACAAACTAAAATATCGACAAAATAAAACTAATAGATGGACACTACCAACGTCCGTGCCTCTATTGGCAATAATGTTTTAATCCTTTGTAAAAAAAACCTTTTTTGTGCATTTGTTGATGCAAAATTGTTTCAGAGCGGTATCAACATCAGTGCTTTCTATTACCAAGAAAAAACGATGGGTGTTTTCTAAGACATCCTTTGCACAGTGCTAATCCTAAATTTTATAGGAAGTAAACATTAGAACTGGAACCCTAGAAATTTAAAATCGTAACTCGCGATCTGAGTAATAGATTAAGTATCGGAGCAGAGCTGGGCTAAGGAGGACTTGGTGGTCCCTGATAGCCTCATCGGAGAGGCAACAGATGAGTTCACAAGGGCTTCACAACGTAGGCTGCAGGCGATTGATTTGTTGACGAACGAGTGGGCGACACGTGCGGCTGCAGGCAGTACACAGTTGATTCGGGGAGGTCGAAAAGCTAATGATCGATCTCCTGTTGTTGATTTGATGGGGGATAATGATCGCATCTCGCCCGGCCACGGACGGACCCGCGATCGGGCCGTACGCCGTCGCGTCGCACTCAAGTGATCGTCCGTCCTCGTCCTTGAGCATACGTACTCCCACAGATCGACGTGATCCGCGTCGTGTGACACGCGTCAGCAGGCGAGCTAGCTAGTACCTACTACTCGTAATCTACTGCGTCTGACAACAATTACGAAGCAGCTGGCTCGGCGCCTCGGCCGGCCCAAACCTCCATAACTTGATGATGGATTGATGTGCGCGTCGTTAGTTGAGAATCGACGGTGCTTGTTTCCTGTGTCTGTATGCTGTGCGTCATCATATCTCGTCTCTGAAACTCTGAAAATTCCTTCAGAAATGTCTTCTTAATTATTAATCACGCTCGCTGTTAATCCAAACTAAAAAAATTAATCACTCACTAAGTGCTACTGCTACTTCATCCGTCCAAAAAGATTATGTAATTCTTGCATTCCAAGAAATCAGTCCATCTCAATTACCTACATTTATGATGAAATATATATCTAGAATACTATTCTTTCCATACTTTTAGTCATACTTTTTCTTGAAAAGAATTTTAGTCAAACGTAAGAAAACTTGACTAGTCTAAACCTAGAGTTGCATTGTTTCTTGAACAAAAGGCTATCCGAAGATTACAAGAAAGTTTCAGAAAGAGGATAAGCTTATGTTTCTATTGAGGGAGGCCATCACCGTACCTGAGCGAGCTGCATATGCATGCTGTGTCCGAGCAATTGGATCGTTCGCGTTTGACCCTACTAGCTGCAACGACCAATCCCATAGAGTAGTTCAGAGGCTGGTCGGTAGGCGACTGTAGTAAATGTATGGGCATGGCTCTGGGCTCTGGCTCAACAAAAGCCGTACGTTGTGGCCTTGCATGCTGCTTGTGTACGTCGTGCTCAGCAAAACAATCAACAAGCCAGCTATGGAGTACGCCGTATACACGCTGCTGATTGCTTGTTTGTCATCTTCATCTTTGACCACAATTCGTTAAGCAGCAATATATATATCCGGCCGTGTACTGATCGAATACGTCGGCTCATTAATTCACCCCAATGCAAGCATCCTTTTATTGTCGAGCTATTTTCAATTAATCTCCTAGAAAAAAGGAAAAAAAAAAGTTTCTTCTGGTGTAGCCCATTATTGCCCCCATCGGACTGAGTATACAGATACGTATGCAGGTCGATCGTAGCGTAGGTGTACTGTATCAGCGCAGCGCAGCAAGCAGTACAAGCAGCAACTAGTCAACCATGCCATCTTCTCAATCGATCCGTCCCTGCAACTAGATGGCACCTCTTCGATTGGACCCCTTGCTAGGTTTGCATTGCCTCCACTCACCACGGAGAACAATCGGCGATGAGCTATTGAGCTCATATATGGTCGAATCTCTAGCCACTACATGCATCTTTAAATGAAAGGTGTGAGGAAGAAGGCATGAATTGAACCGATGGGTAGCCGCCGTAGCTCGCTAGCTCCTTTTTTCTTCTTCTTTCTTTTGGATGGTGGATCCAATGTGGGTGCGCGTACGTATAGCGTGTGATGTTGCTGCTACTGCATGCTCACAAGTCACAAAAGTCTATCCCTATCCATGGTGGCATTGCATTCTCCTGTGAACCAAACCTGTATAGTTGGTGTTGCTTTCATTTATCGTCAGGGGTAGATCGATCGACATGAGTGCTCTGACCATTATGCAATGTTTGCAGGATGAAGTAAGGCGTTGTTTAGATCGTCAACTTTCTGGTCACATCGAGTCACATTTTCTCTCACAGACACGTTTACCAATGCAGTGTTCACACCTCCAACTTTCTCCAACTTCTCCAACTAAACAAGGCCTAAATCTGCTGTGGCTCTGCAAGCAGTTCAAGTGATGTGTATTTTGAGGAAAACATCAAGGGATCGATCGATGTATAAATGGAGGACGATCTCTATGTATATAAGCTCTCTCATTCATTCCTGCCCCCTTCTGAAAGGAGAAACCTTTTCCTCTCTCAACCTTTCCCAACCGTCGACCTCAGGCCTCACTCTCACTTGGTAAAAATTGCACCAAACCATGTCACTACATTCTCTAGACATATAGATAGAGCTCACATACACACCATGACTATACTCGATCTATATCTCCATGTCAAAACTAACTTGAATTGCGAGCTAGCTGCTGCAGCTACCCTTGCATTGCAGCAGGTAGCTCGCTCACTCCTCATTCCTAGCTACTAGCTCGATATGCATGTTTGCATGTGACACCCATGACCCTCTAGAGTGCTGAATCGATCGAATCCCTGACGGTTCCGTTTCACCGACTGGTCCTCACGTGGCACCCTAGCTAGCTCACCGGCCGGCGCCGTGGCATCCACAGCTCATCCGCGCAAGCCACACCCTGACCTCGACGGCTCTATGAACTCCGCAACATAAAGCACGTACACATGGGGTGGCCGGCCGGGTGTGTTCTTCCGGCGACCGTGACGGGGCAGTAATGGACGGATGGGCGGTGTACGTACGTCTGTGTGTGTATGTATGTATGTATGTATGTATGTATGTATGTATGTATGTATGTATGTATGTATGTATGTATGTATGTATGTATGTATGTATGTATGTATGTATGTATGTATGTATGTATGTATGTATGTATGTATGTATGTATGTATGTATGTATGTATGTATGTATGTATGTATGTATGTATGTATGTATGTATGTATGTATGTATGTATGTATGTATGCGAGGATCGGAGCTTGACGTGCGTACCGAAGCAATGCGCGTCGTCGTCACCGGTCATCGTCCTTGCCGGAGCGCGGTGGAATGATACGATCCGATCGGATCGGAGTCGCGCGCGCTGCCCCCACGGCCCCACGCACGAAGGGCACGGCGGTGATATGATGGCGACCGAGCGCTGAGACGGCGAGACCGGAAGGGCCCAGCGGCGGCAGCCGGAAGCTCAAGAGGGTAACCGGCCAGTACGCGTGCTCCCGCGTTCGCATCGATCCATCATCTACGACGACGACGACGACGACGACGCGCGCGCAGGCAAAGACGAGACGAGACAGGGCTTGCGCAGGGGTCACATGGGAAGGAAGAAGGCCCCATACGTGAATGTGCCATGTTCATTTCATGGCCGTCGTCATCACAGGCTAACAACAAAATCATGAACACCTCTACGGCTCTGCAAAAACAATAATAAAAGTGCGTTTGGTTTCACCCACTCCCACCCAAAAAATACTATTCATCCAACTTTTTCCTATTCGTCCCACCTCTCCCACTCACAAAACACTATTCATCTACGGTGTATTTGTGGGTTTATAGTGTTTTTTCAGGAATCTTCCCAATCTAAACACCCCCTAAACCATGCTGGTCCTTGACCAATGTAAATTCATTATGCACTGCGCACAATCTTTAGCATGCATGCATGTCTACGTTTGCCAAAAATGCTGGTGAAAGTGTGTCATCTCTACCTTTGCTAAAAAACCGTTCTACACAACTATTGTTAGTACAACGTCTTCTTGCAGATCTGAAAGGTGAAAGTTGAATCTTGCTGAATTTAAGAGAACACAAGAATGCGGTTACTCTACTAGTAGGATGTAGCAATCAAATATATGTGCTAACAAAATATTCCATGTATTTGTACAGTTCATGCATATTAGTCAGATTACAATTTAATTGCGAAAATTCCGCAGTTTTTGTGCAAATTAAGTTAGAACCAAAATTATTGATGATAGTCTCATGTTTTTTTTCTAAATAGGAATGATACAGCTAAGGCCTACTACATTAAAGTGGGTTGCTGAAGTAACCAAGCCAAGTTCCCCTCTTGTCCTGGTTTCGCCCTGCTCTCAAGTATCTACTAGTTTCCAAAACCTTAGGCAAGCTGCAAGAGGAAACCATGAAACAACTCAGAAATTTCCCCAATGGTTTGCAGCTCTCAATCAAGCAAATTTCAAGTTCAATGTTAGTACCTGCAACAAATTTAAAATCAAAGAAATAAAGGAAAAAGTACAAATCTCCTAATATTATATTCTAAAGTTTAATTTATTAGTAAATATCTCAGCCTACCAAAGCAATGATAAAACAATATGTGTTGTATTTTTCCATCATGGGTTTTTATGTCTACTATCATCTTGCCAAATTTATTATATCTAATACCACACTTGTGTATGGTGAAATAAATAAGATAAATTGTGTTAAAGGGTAAATCAAACCGAATGACATAGTTCAAGGGGTAAAATAAACAAAAAAAAGTTAAATATTTATATATGTGGACTTTGTCTATCCTTGAGCGAGTAATTTGGATTTTTTAAGCAAATAATACGGTTAATTATTCCCTAGAACCCTGTAAAATTATTCTCTCCTTCCAAACAGTCCTAATTTATTACCTAAAAGCGTGCAAGTCATGAAATTAAAAATATCAAAGGATAAGCATGGAAATGCTAGTACAGAGATATAAAGGAGGGAGGTAGAGGGGAATATGGAACAAAGAGAGTCCAGGAGAAGAGAAACCAAGGGCCATAGAGGCTGCCCAGAGCTACCACCACACTGACCATTCCATCTCCTTCTCTCTGCACCTTTCTCGCTCCTTCAACACAATCCTCTTTCTCCTCTCCTGCTAGAAAAAGAGGGAGTGGGAGCATGCATATCCAAGAAGTGCAGTCTGAACCATCCACTGAAATCATGGTACGTAATTGCCTCTTGACCCAAGTTTTTTTTTTCTTCTGGTGTTGTTCTTCATTTCTTTCTCTGCAGATCCATCTTATACGAACTAACACAACCCATATGTGTGTGTATCTGCAATTCTTGATTTACCAGTGGGGTTTCTCTGCTGGACTACAGTCTACCTTGATGACTTTGCCGGGGCCCAAGCTGAAGCAGCCGGCGGTGCCGTCTTCTTGCTCAGGCGGCTCGGCCGAGGCTGCTGGTTCAGAGAAGAACGGGAGAGGGAAGAAGATTGAGATCAAGCGCATCGAGAACACGACCAACCGTCAGGTCACCTTCTGCAAGCGCCGTAACGGCCTCCTCAAGAAGGCGTACGAGCTCTCCGTGCTCTGCGACGCCGAGGTCGCGCTCATCGTCTTCTCCAGCCGTGGCCGCCTCTACGAGTACTCCAACAACAGGTGTCTTGTTCTTCCCAATCTCGTGCACCTTTGCAGTAGCTTCGCAAATGCACACATGCTGACATGAGTTCATGCCTAGCCAGTCATCCAAGGAAAGGGATGCATGAGTCTGTATGTTAGATTAGACACATGGTGTTTCCCCTGATGAATTCTTGTCCGAATTGGAGCAAGTAAGTTAGCTCTCAGCTTTCTTGCTGCAAAGAGGAAAAGATGCATCTTTTTTGCAACGCTGCTGCTCATTAACTGTCTTGTTTATTTCTATGCTACTGGAGGGAGGCCAGTAGCCAGGGTGAAAGGAATTGCAACGGTTTCTTCAATTTGTTGTGTGCTCCATCATCATCCGTGGTGATGGTTTGCGGCTCCCTTTTTCCGGTTTCTTTTGTGTTCCTGTGAGGTGAGCTAGATGTCTAGATAGATTCAGCGCAGGGTATGCTTTCTGAAGCATGTACATGCCTGCCTGTGAGCTTTTCTTTTCGTGTGTGCAATGGGTGCCTGCGTTTGCTTTGGCTTGGTGGTCCTCTTCTTTTCTTGCTCCATTTACTTTCTTTCCCTTCCCTTCCAGAGAGAAAGAGAGAGAGAGGAGAATAGGAGATCATACCTCATGATATATGACAAGCATATTCACACAAAAATTGGTAATCTTTTTCCCTCTTTGTCCATGTTTCCTTTTTGTTGCTTTGGTCATGCTAGAGCAGATCTAGCAATTCTTTCTCTAGCTATGGGTTATTGGGTGTGAGACCGTGGCACCGTGCAGTGAAGTAACTCGGTAACTGTATGAGAGAGAGAACTTGCCCTGACTATTTTGCTGCCATTGAGATGATGTTAGGGTTAGGGTTTCTCCCCATGGGCTCCCATCACCATCTCTCTCTCTCTCTCTCTCTCCCCCTCCCTCTCTCTCTCTCATACGGAGTGCCTGCGTGTGGTGGTTCTTGTCTCCTCATCAGAGCCAACCACTATGCATGTTAAAGCGATGCCATCACGAGAGCTCTGGCGTCTGGCACCTCTGGCAGCAGCTAGCACTGTAGTTCTTCTGCCAAGACAGAAGGCAGTAGTGCAGAAGAAAATGGCAACATAAACTGAAAAGAATTGAAGCTAGCAACCTCATACGGTAACTTGGAAGAAACAAATGTTTACATGACTTTCCACCCCAGGCATTTTTTGTTATGTTGCACATACTCATAAATAGTATGAACGAGTAGATTCATCATAGTATTGGTAGATTGGATTTATTCTCTATCTGATTGCAATACAAAAACACCAATAATTGTTATATGTCTTCACTGATTTTTTTTCCTTTGAATTTTTAGTACATGATGATGGCATGCTCATATCTTGGACTGGAATATTTATCACTTACAGTAACAATATTGTTCACTGACCTACAAACATGAAGAAAGCATTTATTTATCACTTACAATATTGTTCACTAACTTAGGCCTTGTTTAGTTGGAGAAGTCGGGGAAAGCTGGAGGTGTGAATAGTGCATTGGTAAGCGTGTCTGTGAGAGAAGATGTGACTCGATGTGACTGGAAAGTTGGTGAAAGTTGGCGAACTAAACAAGGCCTTAGAGGCATTGCATGCATTCATTAGCTAGTTAAAACGATAGTTACAAAGGACTGTATAGAATTTACTTAATATATAAATTAAGATATAAAAGTGTACTCATTGTGTCAATTCTTGTAGAAGGTTATGAGCATAATTTCCTATGTCAGACGTAGAGAAAAATGCAAGCTAAAACTGAAATGTTTGCTTTATTATTGCTTATAACTTGTTTAAAAAACTTCTAATTTCCCTACGAGCATATATGTGAAGTACATGTTTCATATTTGTGACCATATTGGAGGCGACTGAAATGGACAAAACAGCAAGTTTCTCTGCCTTTCATTTAATTTTGTGTGTTTGTGTGTGATGAATGCTATGTGTACGGCACCTATATGTAGTGTTGCATCGGGTGACTACAAGGGAAGAAAGCTGGCACAAGCTGGTCAGAGCGGTTAACGCCTGCCTCTAGGGTAGGACTGGCCGGCTAGATAAATGGCTGCTTCTCTATCCGCTCACCCCCTGTGACCAATGGGTACTAGATGTCCACTGGCCACTGCTTGCAGGCAATAATGCTTTGGGCAACGCCTGGCTCTTGATAAGCATGCTCGAGAATGCTAAGGTTTTATTCTTCAGAATAAAAAACGAACACATGGAGATTTGTAGTAAATCTTGTGTGTGTGAGATTTATTCTCTTCTCCCTCACTCCCGTGATTCAGGGAATGCCTGCTTCAAGAAATCAAGCATTTGCTTAAATGTTTGGCCATTGGGAGGGAAGGTGAGTGATACAATAGTCACCGGTTAATTTTTGTATGGGGATTGTCAAGATGCTGGTTGTTAATTCTTCTTAGCTGATTATTGTCCCTCTAATTTATTATCAAGACCTAAACTAACACTTGCACATTCATATATGTTTGTTAAAAAAACATTGATATGCCTGATGAAAACCTTTTCACAAATCTTCAGTTTCTGTAGCCTTTAATAGTTTACTGTTGTCCTCATTATAAAAAAACATTAATCCTCTGAAGACTCAGTTGAGCTCTCTTTTCCTTATATTCCCTCCTTTTAACAACTACATTTTTTTATCTCACCAGGTTATTTAGCATAAATATGGCTATTGACCCAAAGCTCAGAGACAGAGAGTGGTGTTTGTCTGTCAGATTGTATTGCGCATGTGTAGTGTGCCAAAAAAAAAAGGGAATGTTGCAAATATAACTGTGTCATCTGTCAACCATAACGTTTCCTTCTTGCTTGGTGTCTTACCCCTACAATATTCAGTAAATAATGGCAACATTTTGCTCAGTTTGATAATTATGAACAAATAGTTTTATTTTTCTGCCAAGGATGTATCACTAATTTTCTAGCAAAAAAGGATATGTATCACTGCATACACAAGTTAGTGATCTTCCTTCCTTTGTTCAAAGGGCTGAAATATGGTTTGTCTGGAAGAGGATCATTATTTTCCCAGGAATTTCAGCTGAAGTTCATATTTTGAATTAAACCCTGATAATCTGGATCTAAGTTCACTTATTCCAAACAAGCTCTTAAAAGTTTGGTTTTTTTGCTAGTTTCATTTTTTACTTCAAAAACTCAATTCAATTTAAGATCAGATGTAGCATTACAAGAATAATCAGTCAATTTCCAGTCATACTTTACCAATTTTTTCTGTAATATAATGATAATTCAGTGGTATCAATTGATAGTTAAATATTCTGACAAGAACAAAGGTAGAGAATCCACTAGTGCATGCATTGTTGTATATATGTTTAAGCTTAAAAAAAACGTGATAAAATCATCATTTGATCAATTAGAGCACTCCTTTGCAAGCATTATTGATATAAACTGACCACTGAGTTCTGTTCTGAACTAGTATTTGAAAAAAAAAACAGTACCACTCTAACTTCTTATGAAAGTTCATGCTAATTGTCTGGATCAAGACCTTTTTTCTTTTCACAGAATAATGGCCCGACACCTTAACTTCCATATGAAGAATATTTTGCAGCTGAAGTAATCTTATATTCAGATTTTTGTAACTTTGAAAATTGTGGTGCTTCCATGTAGGTAATTGACTTTTATGCATTGAATACGTTTGTGTGCAGTGGTAAAATGAAATGAACATGATTTATCCTTTGATGTAAAATGAGTCAGATTCACTGTTCAAATTTGTTATGTTCTTGGGGAGTTGGGGTTGACTGGATTGTTTTTTCTTATCTGACTGGAAGAAATTTTTGTTGAGACGAACTTGTTGGAAGAGCTTCCCTCATTAATGGTTTGATAAACATACCACATATGCTGTCCAATAATTTTCAAATAACAGCAGGAAATGAGACTTCTATATATGTATATATACATTGTTTTTTAAATTAATACATACATAAATTCTAAAAGTAGAAACATGCTGCCAATATCTCAATTAACAAAAAAAAATTTTCTAATAATATATGTATATGTTGTCTCTTACAGTGGGTCAGTGAAAAAACTAAATATGAAGTGGTACAATTTTGATATTGTATTTCGGGAGTTAGTCACGTCATTGGCACATCCTCCACTTATTTTTCGTAGCAGCAATTGTTTTATTGGGAACCTTCCTTCTTGTCTTACCAAAGTAGCATATAGCCATATACAGATATCTGCTATTACATCCCAGGTCAGCACTCAGCACAAATGATGTAGATGTAAGGTTATATATTCAATTAATGTGTACTGTTGCACATGGTAATTTGTAGTAAAACTGCACTTACATGACCAATACAAATCTCACTGCGAGCAAATGAAAGATGATCAATAGTAGCATATCATGCTAGCAGTAAGGTGTCTATTATTAAAAATTATATTTGGTATAGGGTCAAAATAGGTAGGTCGAACATGTAATAGCATAAAGAGTAAATTGCACCCATCATACAATAACTTTTCAGGTGGGTGCAGATTGGTCCAACAAGTTACAAAACGCTCAATTTAGTGCGACAACTTAGCATGTGGGTACATATTTGTCCAACAACTTGTAAAAAAGCTTAAGTTAGTGCAATAACTTGGCAAATTGGTGCATATACAGTCTAAATCTTACAATGACGATGTATTTGGCTATGGATAGAGGGGTATGAGAGTATAAGGAATGTATTGGGTCATTTTTTGATTCAGTTTCTTAATAACATCAGCAAAATTAATTATGATTTTCATCATGTCTTTCTAATTTGATGCTCCAATATTTTTCTTTATAATTTTCTTATAAATCAAGTGTAAGCTTGATTTATGCCTATTTATATAGTATTTTTTTCTTCATATAAAATTATTTTCTTCTAATTCTGTTAGACAATTTCTATAAAATAGTATAAGCTTGATTTAGGCCTATTTATGTGCTTAAAGTTTACATAAAGATTTGTCCTTTAATTTGAACCATAATCTTTAATAAATAAAAGTCATTAGTTAATTCACTAAGGCTATATTTATATCATGTACATTATAAGTAGGTTTGTATGAAGCATTTGGTATTTTATTAATCTTTAAAAAAGAATTTAATTCCATTGTGGTAAGATAAAAATACAAAAAAATGGTAGTATGAAAATTATAAGAAAATATTGGAGCATCAAATTAAAAATACATGATGAAAATCATAATTAATTTTGGTCATGTTGTTAAGAAACAGAATCCAAAAACAACCCAATACATGCATATACTCTCATATCCCTTTATTCATAGCCAAATACATCGTCATTGTAAGATTTAGACTGTATATGCACCAATTTGCCAAGTTATTGTACTAACTTAAGCTTTTTATAAGTTGTTGGACCAATATGCACCCACATGCCAAGTTGTCACACTAAATTGAGCGTTTTGTAACTTGTTGCACCAATCTGCACCCACCTGACAAGTTGTTGTATGGTGTGTGCAATTTACTCTAGCATAAAATACAAAAGTTCCATTCAGACATGAAACAAAGAGACGGTAAAGAGCAAAATCACTGTAGCTGTGCCATCCCGGAAGACTTTGTGGAGTTGTGACAGCACACCTCTTGAACCTATATGACAATTGATGTTCCTTGTTTCAGATGGTTATTACAAGGCCTCTTCCACATCTTTACCTAGACCTTTGAGGTTCCACCCATGTTTGTTCTGCAAGTTCATACAGAAACAATTGCTGCAAGTTCATGCAAGGCCTATTAGGTTCATTTGGGCTGTTGACAACTATTGTTTTGGGATGGCGGACTATTGGTCTGATTATGCTGATCTTGCCAATTTTGGCCTATGTTAAATGTAGATTGTATTAGATTTGTGCACAAGTATATCTGATGACCTTAAATCCTTAATTCATACAGTTTTTGGAAAAATATGCCTTATTCATTTGTGAGGGTAAGGCTGTGCGCATACATCCCTTCCCCAGACCCCGCGCAGTGCGGGAGCCTACGGCACTGGGTACGCCCTTTTATTCATTTGTGAGGGTAATAGTATTTATATGTTAAGATGGAGCAATGACAGAAGAATAGGGCCTAGTAAACAAAACATGCATAGAACTTTTAGGATTACTTACATTTGAAGAATAGTGAAGATAATATAACGATTTATGGCTGGAACGAGAGGTAATATAGCAGATAACTGCGTAGGAAGATCATCACATTTATTAGTTGCATCTTCTGGAACACAAATATCTTTTATTGCTATAAAGAGATAAATTTCTATTACATTTTTGTCATTGCTTTTTTCCTGGAAAGAGTTGGGCAATCTTATATAAACATTCTTTTAGCAATTTTTCATCCATCGATCACATACTGTTTCATTGGAAAACCATCTGCTTCATGCATGTACTAGCACAGTATAAATGTGTACTAACTCCGGTAGCCTACTGTGTGTGTACATGACTGCAGCGTGAAGGCAACCATTGAGAGGTACAAGAAGGCAACCAGTGACAACTCCAGCGCAGCTGGTACTGTTGCAGAGGTCACTATCCAGGTAACATCGTGTCGATCAGTCAACATGATATGTTCAGTTTCTGACCCGAGTGTCATAGGCAATGCCTGCAGAGGTTCCCTGCAGAGTTGCAGTCTACTTCTGAACCTACTAGTGCAGCATTCCTTGTAACTGTGCTCTACAGTACAGCCAAAATATTTCTGCCCAAAATCTTCAGACTGGACATACATCCTGTAGTTATGGTTATTACACGATAGAAATTCCAGTGATATATACACAAATCCACAGGAGAACATACTTGGACCAGCAGACCATGAGCATATGGTTGTGCTCTGGGCAATTCTGATCATTCTGCGCTTGAAATGGTAGATAGCATGAACATTTTTGGACAAAAGGGGGAAGGAACTGTTCAGATTGGTAGAGACGGCTATCAAACTATTAATATGTTTTTAGGCAGGATTATTTAGCACTTTCACTGGTTTAAATCCTTTGAATGTTAGATTTAGTATAGTACATGCACTTTTTGCAGCTGAACTAATTTATGTTGTATTTCTGTAGACTCAGGAAATCATGTGTTAGGCAGTCTGCTTTATACTTGCTAGCTAGCTTGCCACAAAACTGTTGTGGATGGGATCAGTAGTTAAAGACAGAGAAAACTGAATACTATATTTCTTTGTGTCTTTTAAGTCTGTATTGTATGAATCGTTCATTTTTTTTTTCCTGAATAGCTTTATTACGAAGTAACAAGATCAGGATAGAATACTTTGCCTTTGTATAAAATGAGTTTACATGCTTCAGAACTGCTTTATGAGCCGTAGCTTTACATATGGCAGTTTTTTCTCTCTCAAACCGACAGATCGTTACATATATGACAACTAATGTGATGAAGTGGAATGTTCGTGTTGCAGGAAATAATTTCTTTTTCCTGCAAACAGCTTTCCACTAAACTTAGTTGTTGTAGGATATTTTGCAATTGATAAATGACGATTACATCCTTCAGCGTTAAATTTATGCGGTTGCACTAGTCTGGCCTGTATGTCAAAGGATCTCCGATCCCTTTAACATTCGAATGAACATTATTATGAAATATTACCAAATAATGAACTCAAATTTCAAACTTGCAGCACTACAAGCAGGAATCTGCTAGGCTGAGGCAGCAGATCACCAACTTGCAGAACTCCAACAGGTATGGTATTTAGACAGAACTATCATGTGCCACATTGTCAATTAATATCCTAACTAAAAGGTATTCCCTTATTTGGTGAATATATAAGCTTATCCATCAACGCTGTTCAGGACCCTGATAGGTGATTCTATCACAACCATGAGCCACAAGGATCTCAAGCAGCTCGAGGCTAGGTTGGACAAAGGCCTGGTAAAGATTAGAGCAAGAAAGGTACAATAATGTGATAATCATATATGGTGCATTGTGAGGAAAATAATACTTGATTTGTTCATCCGATTCATGAGCATCTCATTACTCTGCAGAACGAGGTTCTCTGCTCTGAACTGGAGTACATGCAGCGAAGGGTAAGAGCAAATATATTTTTTCCCCTTGACCACATAATTTATTGATTTTCTCAACATTGAACAAATTACAACAAAACAAGAAATTTATCTTTTCAGGAAATGGAGTTGCAGAATGACAACTTGTACTTAAGGAGCAGGGTAAGTAGCCTGTCAGTCCTTACAAAGAAGGTTATCATTCCAAGAGGCAAACCTTTGATCTGTAGATACTGAAAATGCTAAGTTCTATTTTACATTTGAAGGAAAAAGAATCCCTTACAAAAGTCAATCATGACACAAATGCAGGTCGAGGAGAATGAGAGGGCACAGCAGACAGTGAACATGATGGGTACACCATCGACGAGTGAGTACCAGCAAGGTTTCATGCCTTATGACCCAATAAGAAGCTTCCTGCAGTTCAACATCATGCAGCAGCAGCCTCAGTTTTACTCCCAGGAGGACCGGAAAGACTTCAACGTAGGTAAGATTTCAGTCATCTATAATATTTATTTATATAGACGCATTCAAATGCACACCAATCAAAATTTTGAGAATACCATGACCAATAAATGGCATGTCAATTGATCATACAAGATAAAATATGAAGGAAAAGAGAGAGGTTCCGAAATAATCTTTTAATAATGTATTAAGGCCCGTAATCCTTAGCACCAGAAACAAAAACAAAAAAACCTACAGTGAGTTTAAAATAAAGTGCTTGATCCTTGCATTCAGTTATGCGAAATTTCCTTAAGAGAACATCTAATTGTAGCTTTGCCTCTTCTCTCTCTGTCTTTATAATGTTTTCAGGTGGAAGATAAATGGACCGACCCATATCATATGGAGCTTCAGTTATCTGTGTGACGTGCCTGGAGCCAGGAAGTGGAGCTATATATTACTGTGGAATCATATATAAAAACAAGTACTACTGCTGATGAACACGCATGCATGCACAATTTCATCCCACTATATATTAAGGCTGAGCATCACCTATGTGTGATGGATGTGTAACTAATCTTTGTTTGCAACTCGATCTGGATTCTTCATCGTTCATGCATGTTTCTTTATGTAGTAGCAGTATTGGTGATGTTGTCTTACTAATTTCCGCCGCCAGTCATGCATATCCAAATTACCATTTAAGGTTCCATTGTCTGCTGGTTAGTATTTTTTCTAATCTTTTAGTGACAATTTTTTATTTTTCCAATTTCAAATCCAAATATTTGCTTCAAGACCACCTGATTTCACGTTAGGTTCCCGGCTCAACTACGTTGATGGGCCAAAGATCTGGCCCAGGCAAACATGAAACTGATGATCTGGCCCAGGCAAACATGAAACTGATGTCGGAATTCCTATACATCTTCCAGTAGATTTGGGCTTTTCTACTTTCCAGTGTTCCCCTCTCTCTCCGACTGTTCTCTCTCTGCCCTGCGCTGCCGCTAGCCCGCCGCGGCGTCGCCGCACGCGCACCGTCGCTGCACCGCCCGGGAGCCGCCGCTTGCGAGCTGTGTCGCCGCCGTTGCCGCTTGCTGCTACTGCGCCGCCGCGCGCCATGCCCCACGCCGGAGAAGAAGCTCGTTGTCCCACAACAAGCCATGTCATCGCCGCCACCGCCTGTTGCTGCTGCTACGCCGCCGTGCAGCTTGCACCGCTGCACCGTGCGCTAGATAAGAGGTTCGCACAGCCCTCGCATCGCCGCCGGAGAAGAAGCCCAGCTTGCCGAGCTTCAACTTTTCATTTATATTATTTCAACATTATATGTTTACGGTATCAACATGCCATTTTTGTTATTTCAATATTTTTAATATAAAATGTTGAAACCGGTGATTGAGCACACATTTTAATATAATCCATCAACTTTTGAGCACACATGTTGAAAAAATACTTATAGTATCAATTGATGATTGAGCACACATTTTAATATAATCCATCAACTTTTTTTTTAATTTTTTGAGAATTGAGGCATACTACTTGAAAACAGAGCATTTGTGGATGATGTTCGTACCGATGAAAGTTACACCCGGGTCTAAATTTTGAAGACTCTTGAGGTTTAGCACCGGGTTAAAACATCACCAGGTACTTTAGCTCGATTGTAGTGACAGTTCAACTGAACCAGCAATTAAAAGATGCTACCTTTCTTTATTGAGCCGAAAGAAAAATAGTATGCACACAGCATATATACACGCATTAAATTAAAATACCCCTCTCAAAGAAAAAAATACTCCAAACCGAACTAAATCCGTGAGAGAGACAAAAGTGCACGCTTGCACGACTAGGGACAACTTAACAACCTATAGCACGCATAATAAATAATAAAGATTTATAATGCGCGTAAAGACTAAAGACCAGGCAGCAGATCGATCATCACGCGAAGAAGCGGGGCTGGCAGCTGAGCGTCCTCTCCATCGTCTTGGAGCCGCGGAGCTCGTCGTGGCACGTCGTCGCCGACGACGACGCCGACGCCCGGCGGTTGAAGCTCCTCCGCGCGATGTCCCTCATGGATCCGGCGAGCGAGAGCTTCGGGTTCAGCCTGGTTGTGGCGTTGAAGTCCCTGCACACTGCCGTGTGCCACCGCAGCGCCGCCTCCACGCCGGCGGTTGGCTCCCGGCGCCGCCGCTCGCCGACGGCCTCCGCGCAGAGGCCGCACACCCAGCTCCCGCAGTGCGCCGCCCGGACGCGCCGAATGTAAGCAGCCGTGCATTCCTCCGGCACGCTGCAGCACGCGCACCTCACCGTCTCCGCCGCGTCCGAGCATCCTCCACCGCCACCGCCGCCGGGAATGAATTGGTTCGTGTTGATGTGGTTGGAGCACTCCGAGAACGACCGCCGCAGCTCTTGATCCCTTTGCTGAAAGATCTGAACAATAATGATACATCACTTACATAAGTACTATTGGAACAAGTTCAGAAAAGCTGTAGTGGTTACATTGTTCACTTTGAGAATGTAGTAAAACAGAACATAATCACATATGTTTGACAAAAATGTGGTTTTTAATGTACATTATTTTATCATTTACCTTGGGTCCTAGTAGTAATAGGCCATTATTGCCGGTTTGCAGTATCATGGTCTCCTGCACATCTGCCATCTTGCTTCACTGAATTGAGCTACAGTGAACTGTTTGTTGATTGGTTCCCACTTCCCAGTGTTCTGGATTATTAGCAATCTGGATGATCTATTTATAGGCACAAATCTTCTTTGTACTATAAGCTGACGTATGTTTCGTGCTAGTTAGGAAAAAAAGTAGGCGACTTGGATGTGCCTTTGCAACAGAAAAGAAAGTGAGGTGATCAATCAGGCTAGCTGCTATTGGGCATGCATCAACTTGTTTATACGAAAGAGAAACATGTATCTTTCGGACAGTTAGAGAGATCTATGTAGTATCTCATATAGCTACAGCCTACTGCAGGTAGCTATGGTTCTTGTGACAGTTACAAGAAGTTATATGTCTTGTTCCATAAGGAGCCTTTTTGGTGCACATATAATCATTGCTGTCACCTCTGAACTGGCACTGTCGTCGCAAGTTGAACAATGAAGAGTATGCGGGTGGTTACATGTTATAATTAATCAATCTATCTCCAAAGAGCTCCGAGGAGCAAGCTAGATTGTTATACCATAAATGGGCTAATGGCTAGGATAGTGACTATAGTAAGTTACTAAAAACAGAGATATTTTTATATTAAAGAATAGATCCATCTCATGCAGAACTTTTGTTGGATGCGAATCAAATAATATGCAACTAGGCAATAATTCAATTTTCAATCTTCAAACTGTAGGCATGGATATATCAATGGCAACGGTGGTGGGTAAACCCCAGAACTTGGACAGAGAGAATGGTAAGTGGTGCAGGTCCCTAAGTACTACTGGAGATAATAAGGAGTAGTTCCTATCGATGATGAAGTCATGGCATGAATCATTCACCTGAATGAAATCGCCTTATGAGGACCACCTAGTTGTGGATGGCAATAGATAAGAAAAGTGTGTACGTGTTGAGAAAGATACACAAACCTAACCAGAAAGGAAGCCACATATGCAGCAACTTGCAACAAAAATAATCAGTGTGTACAACTACAAATTATAGAAGTGCAGTGGCAGTATGATGGAAATTATGGTGTCCTCATACATACATATTGAGTTTACGCTACAAGTAGGTCTTAAGCATAGCACAAACGGCCTTAACACATGGGCGGATGTGCAGCTAAACCTTAAACAATCTAGTCTGAGGATGGACATTATTTTCCGGCTACCTTCACTATATGACCACTAAATAAAAGTGTGTATTCGAATTACATGCATTTGCAATGGAGCAATGAGAAGCAAAATTCACAATAAAACTTGAATTACACTAGGAGAAAAACAGAGTTAGCTTATCGCCGAGATGAACTTAACTTGCTACGAGTATTATTATTTTTCAAAGGAATAATATAATATATGCATGGTATCAGCAGGGCCGGCTCAGGACCTAGGCCACAGAGGCGACGGCCGGGGCCCAAGCCAAAGAGGGGCCTATTTTTTTTTTAAAGTTCAAGGGACCCATAATTTTATACGTGTAGTAAGTATGTAGTTATATGGCATTTGAAGGCTAGCAGACCTGCTACCACACATTACACATACACATACGCTGGTGCTAAGCCGCTCCTTCAAAGTGAAACCCAAGCGTTCGTCATTTGTCAAGAATCAATCATCGATGCTGCACTGTGCACTTGTCCGTGTGCTGCATCTTCGGCAGGAATCGGCAAGTCTTCCTCAGCCATTTTTGCTGTGATCGGCAATTAGGAGTTAAACTAGTACTCACGAGTTAAGGTTTTAGATTTTTAAGGTTTAAAACTTCTAATTCCAAATAATGTCTCTATGCCTCGGATGAAAGAAGTATCTGCATTGCTTTAAGAATTAAAAATATATTATTAGTATTTTTATTATTGTCATCGTCTATTTTTATAGTATAAAAAAAATTTAGGCTAAAAGTCTGTTTAGATGATGAATTTTTACTAAAAAATTCACAGAGAAGCATGACCTCTCTCACATGTCATGTTTCTTAGTGTGAAAAATTATTCACCAAATTTCACTATCGAAATAGCCAGGGCCCGGAGGCCAAGTTTTAAGTTCGCACTAGGGCCTCGCAGATGATAGAGCCGGCCCAGGGTATCAGTTATGTGATTCGATTGTAACACAAAGAACCCGTGCAAGCAAAAGTTTCACGACGGTGACTTCATAAGGGACCATCCTAGCCAGAAGTAGGAGCCTAGGACGTAAAAAGGTGACGCAATTAAAAAGTGGTTTAAAAGTGGACGTATATATAGTTCACCTTTCTTTTAAACCACAAAGTGGACAGGCAGGGCTATAGTGATCACTGATGGATCCTCCATGTGATCAACTGTAGAGAGGTGCAAAAGGGGAAGGGATTTCTAATAAATACGACACAGCTATAATTATAATTATTTGTTTTGTTTTCACTTGGAGGGCTAGATATTTTTTACATTCACGGAGTGGGGGTGGATCTTAGCAGAAAGAAAAACACTGCTACAATCAGGGCCTGTAATAACGGGCAAAATTGCACTGTAATAACGGGCATCCCGCCCGTTATTAAGTTTCCGTCATTGTAGGCTCGACCTTGCAGTAACGGTTGTCGTGTCCGTTATTAGAAATAGGCACTGCAATGACGGGTGGATGACGTCACCACGCCCGTTATTACAAATAGACACTGCAATAACGGATGGATGACGTCATCATGCCTGTTATTACAAATAGCAAAAAAACGTCTCGAAAAATAGCAAAAAAATTTTTTTATGGGAGGAGGTCCCCACTGGGCAGCCACCCATCTAAGCTATCAAGGTATCTAATTTTTTTCAAGAAACCTATCCTTGCCAGATTCGAACTCGCGTCCTCCCGCTCACATACAACCTTCTCTACCACTACACTACACCATCACTTGTGTCCATACTTAGTTTTCTTTCTTCACATATTATACTTCACCGAGTAAAAATTGCTTGTTTGAGACCCTAAATGAATTCAAATAAAAAAATTATCAACTACAAAGTTTCTTATCTTTTTTAGTTCTACAACTTTCATTCAGGTAGTTTCTCCATCCGAGGTCATTTAGGAAATTTGAATTTCAAATTTAAGAAACTTAAAATTAGTTTTCATTGATAATGTGATCTCAAAATAAAAAAAATTATCAACTACAAAGTTTATTTTTGGTTTGTCAACTACAAATTTTATTAAGGTAGTTTCTCCATCTGAGATCATTTGAAAAACAATCAAATTTCAAATCGTTTGCAATAACAGACGCATGATATCATCATTCCTTGGTACATTTTTAGTAACGGACGGATAATGTCACCTCTATTTTTAGTAACGAACGGTGATGACATCAGCAGCGACCATTATTAAAGATGGTATTTGTAATAACGGTCAATGATGATGTCAGTATTTGTACATTTTTAGTAACGGACAGTAATGACATCAGCGGTTGCCGTTATTAAAGATGGTATTTGTGATAAAGGTCATTGGTGATGTCAGCAGTCGCACCGTTATTAAAGATGGTATTTGTAATAACGGGCGTCCATGATGTCAGCATCATTCGTTATTACAGTGAACCATCTATTTCTAATGACGGCTGCAATGATGACGTCGTGGATGCCCGTTATTGTAGTGGTCACAGCAATGACGCCCCCTCTGATGACATCAGCAACGATGCACTACAACGACGTTGTCTTGGATGCCCGTTATTACTGGAAAAAGAAAATAGTTATTACAAATGATTTGTGTAGCAATGACAAAAACCAGCATAAGCAACAAAACACTACAGCGTTAGCCTGCAATCTAAACAGGACTACGTGAAACAACTCTGCTCGACAAACTTTCCTTGTTGTGCTTCACATTAATTTTATAGAATTATGTTTTCCATTTTTTTTTGTTGACACACTTAGTTTTAGAGTATTTATGTGTTGGTTCATGGGATGGTTGGAATATGGAGCCATCTCAATATCCCTTTCCATTTTTTTTTAGTGTGTTTGGTTCACATAATAGTATGGCTAATAGCCACACCCGCTGCACGGTGAGGGGCAGACTGTGTTGTTAGGACCTACTAATAATTAATGCAATACTACTCACTAGACCAATAGGCAGAGCATCAGCTCCTTCTCACCAGCAGAAGCGGACGTGTGGTCAGGCGCCCGCACACCGTTGGACTAGACGAAAAGCCCTCGTAACTCGTTAGCTCGCTTGGCTCGACATCTGGCTCGGCTCGTTCTGGTTTTCTAACGAGCCGAGCTCATGTTTTGGCTCGTTAAAATTTCGAGCGAGTTCGAGCAGCTCGTGAGCCAAACGGCTGATGGAGCCTAGTGGCCAGCAGGCCACGACCCAGCAAATGCACGGCCCAAGGAAGCCCAATGGAAAACCCTAACCAGGTAAATCCTAACCATCCACTTCCTCAGTCGCCCAAACTCCCCTTCCCCTCTCCTCAGCGCCGCCACAGACCCCATCAGCGTTGCTGAATCCGTCAATCGATCTACAGCTTCCTCATCGGTGCGTGCGGCCGCCGCAGCGCAGCAACTCCTTGCATGCATTCGGCCGTCGTCCCCACTCCCCATCCTCTTTGTTCACCGAGAACAACCAGGCACCGGCCGACTCAAGACTTGGATGAGGCAATAGCAATTCGTGTACACGGCAAGGCAGTGCTTCCTCGAGCAAGCGTTTAGCGCCCTCATGGACGACGCACGGAGGCTCAGCAAGTTAGCAGCAAGCATCTCCCTCTGTGTTTTGCTTTCTTGATTTTTTTGTTTCTTCTTGGTTTAATTTGGAGAAATTGTATTGAATACGAGAGTTTGGTCGATTCTTGATAAGGATTTGGCTTTAATCTGCAAAACTACACATTGGATTTTAAAGATGATAAGCATTTGTTAAATTGCCTATGCGTCGGATTTGATCCGTCCTTAACTCCTCGTCTGTTGCTGCCTGGCTCGCGAGCTGCTCGACCTCGCTCGCGAGCAGGACCGAGCCGAGCCGAGCTGAAGATTTCGCTCGTATAGTTAACGAGCTGCGCCGAGCCGAGCTCGGCTCGCTCGTTATCCACCCCTAGCCGTTCCTCTCTCCTTCTGGTTGGACTTCGCCCCCTTTTCGGTGCTTACTGTACTTGCTCTAATGGGGGATGTGACTATGGGAGCATCCTATGGTGACATAAATATCCAGGATTTCTATTACAAACGGGACGCCGACGGTCTAACAAGTGAGCCTTTTTTCCTTCTGAATATCGCAAAAACTACCAACTTAAAAATACAACTATTACAAAAGCTTATTATGTGTCTTCCTTTATTTTTAAACAAATTTCTCCAACCCTACAATCCGACCATGATTACCAATGTTGCCTTGCAGCTTGGTGGTAGAACTGTGGCAAGACATATTTCTATGGAACCTGTTCTCTTTCTGTGGTTGGCTAGCTGGCAAAATTACAAGCCACAAGTGGGAACCGAACCTAACATATGCACTCATCAGTCGATTGCTCCACATCAGATTCAAACAAGCAAAGCCTATCTCTTTCTGTGGTCCAATGGCAAACGAATGGCCGCCCAATGGAGGGTGCACCACAGCGTTCTCCAGGCCAGGGTGGGGGCGGTTCTGACATCGAACTTGCATGCGATGCGAACAGCCCAACAGGTGTATAGAGGCTGCCGACAGAGCCAGACATACAGGGGGAGGAGGCGCACCGAAAGCTGAGAAGTACAACGGCACATTATATCCTGGATTTGTAAGATAGACTGGATGGTCTAACTAGGTAGGCTTTTTTTTCTTCTTCTGAATATCGTTAACCCAAAACTACAAATTTAAAATATACAAATACAAAATTTAATAAGGTGCCTTTTAACACAAATTTTGTCAATCCTACATTCCCTCCATGACTATACCAATGTGCAAGGTACCAAAACAAGTTGCCAATGGCTGAAACTAGTGAATTACTGTACCTTGCAGCTTGGTGCTAGAGCTGTGCCAAGACATTTTTTCTACGGAACCTTTTCTCTTTCTGGCGTTTGGATTCTTGCTCTTGCTCATATTGGTTAGCTTTAGCTAGCTGGCAAAATTATATGCTGCACAAGTGGGAACCGAACATATGCAACTCCATCACTCCAGTCGATTGCGCCACGTCAGATTCGGACAAGCAAGGCCTCTCTTTTCCATGGCCCCGGCCAGTGGCAAGCGAATCGCCAATGGAGCATGCACTGCAGCCCACTCGTTGCGCACAAAGCGCCACTGGGTGGCAGGGCCCACAAGGAAACAAGCATCAGGAGGAGCCCAACAACTGAACAACATTCTAGTCGCTTTCCTTTACAAACCACGAAAGAGAGAGAAGCAAGCAAGCAATGCAACAATCTGACAGACTAGGGATGTGAGCAACACTATGCAGCATCAATATTATAATAATGAGTTTGACTAGAGAAAAGCACCAATCATTAGGGGACAATTCAGCTATAGGCGACCGAACAATTATTGATCGATGATGGCTCCTGGAGCTTTCAAGCGGCGGCGATGGCGTCTCCTCCTGCAGCTGGAGCACCGCCGGCGGCGGCGGCGGCGGAGGTAACTTTTTCAGCCTCCTCGATCCGCGCGGCGACGCCCTTGACGCCGGCGTCGAGGTAGCTTCGGAGGCCGTCGAGGCTCCACCCTTGGACGGGGTCGCACTCGAACGCCCACACCAGCCTGCACCCCTCCTCGTCCTCCTCGTCGGCAACGACGGTCATGGTGGCGACGTAGCGGCCGAATCCCATGCTGCTGGCGACGACGGCGTAGGCGAGGTGGCGCGCGCCATGGTCGATCTCCAGCAGCTCCTCGCGCGCCCAGCTGGCGACCTCCCGCTCCTCGTCTTCCCCGGCGCCGGCGGGCTGCAGGGAGGCCACGTAGCGGACGCAGCCGGGGCGGCCGTCCTCCCCCGCCGCGAGCTCGCACACCTCGATGCCCGGGAGGTACCGGTGGAGCGCGCAGAAGGCGGCGATGTGGGCCCACGCCGCCGATGCAGGCGTCGACGGCAGAGTGGCCTCCGCCGCGCCCCGCCACTGGTCTTCCTGCTGCTGTTGCTGCTCGCCCGCCGCCGCCGCCGCCGCCTTCTCCATCGATCGTCGCGTTGCGTACTCGCGGTCTCGGCCTCTCGGGTGGGGGTGAGTGATGTCGTGGAGCGTGCAGCGAAGCAGCGTGCGGAGGTTGGTGGTGCGCGCGTCGTCTGGTGACTGAAGAAGGGACAAGGACGTGTCGCACGTGCGTGGCTCGGGCCTGCAGCTTGGACGGTTTGTCCTCTTCTGACTCCTGGCTCCGTCCGTAGTTGGCGCGCACTGCAGGTCTTGTGTGACTTGCCCACTGTCATTTTAGTACTAATCTCTTTTTTGGACGCATCACTCAAAAGCTGTGACAAAAATTGGCTGGCGGCTATCCAATTTAATTTACTAGAATTTAAATATTAACAAGAGCTGTGACAAAATGTGGTGTTGGTATTAGTAGCAGTGTAGCATTGAGAAATTAATAAGTAGATCAAATTAACATTTTGTTTCAGAAATTCATGGATGCAGAAAGTGAAAATTAGCTGTGATAGTGAGAGATTATTCTCATAATAATTATATTACCAGCTTGCATTGTTGAACACCAAGGTCACGTACGTGGCCCAGGTTACCCTGGGTGTCAGAAAATACTTTGAACGTTGCATTTTGGTACCTGGCCCATCGACCAGAGGGCGCCGATCACTCAAAGAACAAATGAACTGCACAAGAAGAAGAATAATCAGAGAAATGATTTATAGATTTTCAGACACTAGACGTGTAGCTTTGGGGTTAAGTTAACCCACATGTAGATATAATGTAATTAACCGATGATTGGGGGATCCAATAAATACAGGGTCTTAAAGAAATCACAAAGCATTGGGACCATTTGTTTTGGGTCTACACATGATTGTGTTATTTAATTCATTTTCTCTAGAACTTAGAGTCGTAAACTACTCAAATGTACTTTCGCAAAAAAAAAAACTACTCAAATATACTCGGAGTCTCGGATATATATGCAAGATCCATGAGAATTCTTTTCCTTGGTGACTAACAGCAGATCCAATGACTTTTGGGCCGGGCTTGTGTAGATTCGTGCTTGGCAGCCAGCAGGCCCCCGCAATGCGCACGCACTGTTTTCTTTTGTTGCTGAAAAGCCTTTTTAGCCTGGCCCAATTAGTGCAATGACCCCGTCCATCATCATCTTCCTGTCTCGGAAAAAGTCCTATTTACCCCCTTCAACTATAGGCAGAGTTCACGTTTCCACCTTGAATTCCAAAACCGGGTAAATCACACCCTCAACTTTTAAAACCGTGCGTTTTACCTCCCTGGTCAGCTTAAAAGAGGTTTTGATGGCGGTTTTTGTATTTTTCTTTTTTATTTATTTTGGCTGAAGCTTTAAAAATTCATAGTAAATCATAAAAAAAATCATAAAATAGAAAATTTATTTTTGTTGGACTCCGCATGAGTACGTAAACATAACAAATATATAATATGGTATACTTTAGTACAAAATTTTAACTATAAATTTAGATCTATTCATTTTTATGATTATTCAGAATAATTTATAACGGTTGTTTCTATGATCCAATTATGGTGAAATTTTTTTGGAGGTCTTATTATTGTATGATTCAACTATAGTAAAACATTTATAATCATTGGATTAGGTATAAATTAGTTATAGAAAGTAAGTTATAGTGACATAAATAAATATATAACTAAGTTATACATGATCAAATGAGTATAATTTTTTTAGTACAATTCCATCATAAAATAATTAGGCCACTATAAAAATTTAGCCACAATTGAACATAAAAACTGGAGTTATGAATTATTTATTTTAATTACAGAAATGAATAGATCTAAACCTACAATAAAAATATTATGCTAAAATATATTATATTATATATTTACTGTGTATATATAATTATGTGGAGTCCAACAAAAATGAGTTTTCTATTTTATGAATTTTCTATAATTTACTATGAATTTTTAAACTTCAGCCAAAATAAATAAAAAAGAAAAAACACAAAACCACTATGAAAACCGCTTTTAACCCGACCAGGGAGGTAAAACGCACGGTTTTAAAAGTTGAGGGTGTGATTTACCCGGTTTTAGAGTTTAAGGTGGAAACGTGAACTCTGTCTATAGTTGAAGGGGGTAAATAGGAGTTTTTCCTCCTGTCTCGCTCGAAAGCATTTTAGCCTTTTAGGTCCGTTTGGTCTCCTTGCTAGACACTACATATGCATTTTCTTCAATAAAATATCACTTAACCACCTAGGTGACGTTTGTTTGTTGGAGATAAAAGAACCTTCGCGTCGCAATATGGTATTGGTAATGCAGCATATATATCATATATAATAAACAAATAAACTAGGCTCATTGCCTAGAACTACAATAACGTAGAGGTAATGAGATCGACCATGTTCATGAACTGGGGAATCAAATATTTGTAATTCAATCTCCAAGCATTACGATGGTCATTACCAAGAAACATGTCAAACATACAACAAACATGGAATTCAAATTCGAAGTTCAGATTTCTTCACAGAAATAACGGGTATGGTCAGTTGGTGTCAGTTTATCTTGCATTTGCTTAATTAGAAGTAGGTTTTATTCAAGAATAAATCGTGCAATAGTTGTGACACGCATCAAAAGACAGAGATATGGTGCAAACATATATATGTTGCCTTTTTGTGGAAAACAAACGTACGACTTTATTGATGGTGAGATTATATTGAAAAATGAAACATGAGCTAATAATAAAGATCATCACAAAGCTTGGCACCAATATATCCTGAATATATTGGGAGTCAGGAACTCAGGATCCTTGCTTTATTGGGGAACAAACTAAAAGATGTGGTAAATGTTTGCAGTAGTCTTCTGGCTGGTTTGGAATGCATCTACATGTTTGGATGAAGCTCATGTCCTGATGCCTGCATAAAGTACAAAGCAAAGTATGGTCATGCTAGCTCCTTAACTTTATTAAGAAACCTCAACATGCATAATATATTTAGATTTCCGAAATATTTTTAATATGGTATTGATTTTACAGCATGCATATATGTGCCAAGTGAAATTAATAATCAAATTATACTTTTACAGAGGTTGTAAATCATATTAGTACACATCAAACAAATTAAAAACAAATTGAGTGCAAGTGAAGCTTATAGATAAACGGTTATATACATAGAATGAATAATGTGAAGATATGCAAAGCCCATGGATTTTTCTAGTAAACCGCTAGCGCATGTTAGTTGGATCCAAGCTAGCTAGGAACTTCATATTTGGCGACAATGTGGTGGAAGTCAGAAAAAAATGATGTTAACAATAGGCACCTAATAATCAATACTAATTTCAACTTACCCCAACGAAGGGCATGGGGGTGTAATATGCATACACCTTGTACTGTGTAGTCCCATCATTTCTCGTCAGGTTGCGGCGGACAATGCCGCGTGCCATTGTAAGGTTGCCAGTCCCTCCAAGAATTGCCCACTCAGCGTCTGTCGGTGTGTTAAGCCCTCCTATTTGAAGTGTAGACCCATTGAACCTATGTGTATTAGCATGCAACATTTAAAAGGAGTTAATAAAGTATATTCAACTGAAAAAAGATATATCTGATTTAATTTTGCAGAAATTTTGACAAAACGGAGTAGAGCTCAGCAACTATATTTTTTTAGTTCTGGTCGGTGAGGTTAGAGCGAGATTTATAAATGCATCAGAAATACACATCTGCAGAGTCGCCTCAGCTGTGCTTAACTGCTATTACCTGCTTCCATTCTTGAACAAGAAGATCATGTACGTGTACCAGGTATTCTCGGTCTCAGCAGTTACTTTGAAGCCTACATCCATCACACGGCCGACAACGCTTGCGTTGGAACCTGGCCCATCGGCCAGAGGCGCATCACGCGTGTGGATTGAACCGAACCATGTCGGACCGCCGGTGCTCACCGTTGATACGTCGGCCCGCTTTTGTCGTGCAATGTCCCCTGTGTAGAGGGTCATCTCAGCATACCTTTCATAAGCTAACACGCTTCTCTCCAAAGAGAAGGAGAGGAGGATGCAGAGAAGAGCTGTTGCTACTGCATTGGAGACTGCCATGGCTAGAGCTAACGAGCTGAAGGTGAAAGTGTGTGATGCTATTGATGCTAGTATTTGAAGAGGCCATGCTTAATTGCAGCATATTACCTATATATAGGCCAGCGCCCAGGGGAGCAGCAATGGTTTTTCGTGAGTTGGAATTATTGTGCACAAACATCTAGTAGTCGAGAGTCTTTTACTTTAGTTTCACACATGTGCAGTGCTGCCACATATACACAAGGCTCGAAAACATGTGATAGCTTCTCGATGATCGATATAGCCGCTAGCTAGAGTGTTTTTCACTTCATCATCCCAAAAGATTATGGTGATATGGACAAGGACCAGCTAGCTGGAAACTATTTCCTTGCTCCATGCTTTAATTTATTTTTATATAGATTGTAGAGCATGCATGTATACTAATCAGACAATCACTCCTAGTTGGTGACCAAGATTTGGAGATTACTTATTGGATATGTATAAACAGATAAATTGTGCATGAGACGTTGCCATCGGGTTACGTTAGCTCACATGTCGATATAATCAGATTAATTGATGATTGGGAGATCCAATAAATACAGGGTTGTAAAGAAATCACAAAAAAAATACAGGGATTTATTATAAATCTTTTGGTTTAGAACTACACATGATTAAATTATTTAATTTATTTTTTCTAGATCGAATAGTCGTAAACTACTCAGATTATATGCAAGTTCCAAGATGTTTTTTTTTAGCGTGAGCAAGATCCAAGATGTGCCTAGGAGTAGCTACACCATGGGACTTTTTTCAGTGACTAAAAGCAGCAAATCCAATAACTCTTGGGCCTGGCCCAACTAGTGCAATGACCCCATGTTTCCCCTCCAGCGCCGTCTACACCTTAGCGATCGGTCGACGTTGTGGCCCGGCCCGCGAATCGATCGAACCGGACCGTTGTTGCGTACTTTTTAGTTTAAAATAATTGCGAAATAATTTTTACTCTAAAAAAATACTCCCTCTCCACAGAATATTTCCCTTTATTAATTATCTTGTATAATTTTTCATATTAATTGGAATTCTGGAAAATCATTGAATAATCAATATAAAACTAATACAGTCGTAGATGTACGGCAGGAAGTTACTGTTGCACTGTTCCACTGTTTATCCGGTTGTGTTGCGCTATTCACATGCAGCCACGTCGTCCGATTTCCATCGACCAGTGATTCCAGATTCCATGCGATCCTAGAAATAATCTTTTGCAGCGTGTAGACTCTGAAGGTTTTTTCTTTTTTGATACTTTGTAGACTCTGAAGGTTCGAGAAGCTCACCACGTCACCGCTCTCCAACTCCATCTTCTTCAATTCGATCTGCAGGCAGCGCCGATGTGGAACTCTTAGGCGGTGTTTAGTTGGGAGGAAAAAATATTTTTTCTAGATGAATAGTGTGTTGGGAAGTGTGTTTTATAAGGAGAATGAGTAGGATGAATGGAACTCAACAGGACTAAAGAGTCCCATCCTCCACGGCTCCTTGCCTGGCAGCGCCTACTGTCTCCGCCCTCCTTGCCGCCAAGCGCGCTCTCTTCTCCTCCAGCGCCGCCTACACCTCCCTCCGCGGCATGCCGCGACACCCATATGATGAAGCAGTCGACCAATCGTGTCCACCATTTGCGGTGTCAATGGCGCAGCGCTCGCATACCACACGGACGGAATTCAGGCGCGTTGGATTTCTGCCGTTCATGCATGCGGATGCAGGCAGGCAACAAGCCAGCCTCAAGTTCACATGGTACCTTCGTGCCACTGGCCTGCAAGGGAGTTGACAAATTTGTCCGATCCTGCCGCGGCGAAGCGCGGAGCACAATCTAGTTTAAGAACAATTTCAACTACGTAGATAATTGTGCAAGCAACTGTAACATGAGTAACATCTAAACTATTGCAAAACTTAGAAGTCAGGGTATAGACACTATTTTCGGTTCTTGAAAACCAGTAAAAAAGAAATACCCATGTCACTCATAAAAAAATCGAGGTTTGTTTGTTGGCAACAAAAGAAAACCTTCTTCATAGTGACAACAGCGAGTAACCTGATATTCATCACAAA
This sequence comes from Digitaria exilis, assembly GCA_015342445.1. Classification (NCBI taxonomy): domain Eukaryota; kingdom Viridiplantae; phylum Streptophyta; class Magnoliopsida; order Poales; family Poaceae; genus Digitaria; species Digitaria exilis. The sequence goes on from JACEFO010002303.1 coordinate 974,486, forward strand.
AAAGAAAAGAGCATATGCTTTGTGGTGTGAGGGGATATATAGATGTTGCCCCTCTTCATCAACCTTGTGCTATATACAAAAAAAACAACTATCAAGTAGCGGGACGCATATTTTTTCCTGGTTGGATGCTGCTCAAGGACTTAGTTTTGGTGAACAAACCCACATAACACACTAAGTGCCTCTACACATTGGAATTGGAGGACATGAGTATAATGATAAGAGTTTTGCTCCGGTGAACCCTTTTCTAAAAATTGGCACGAATCTTAAAGCAATCTGAAATTATTTAATTATTTTTTCCAGCCATGTACTGTTTGGGCCCGGCCCTACCTGTGCCCAGCCCATGCCTGATTCCAGGCCAGAATTTAATGTCCGATGTGCCGTCGTCCTCCCTTCGTCCTGTTCTTCGTTTCTCAGCAGTCAGCACCGGCGGACGGACGGCGGCTGCCTCGCGCGTCACTGCCGAGGCCGTGGACGATCTGTCGACCCAATAACAGTCGCATCTCAACCAGTGATCCGCTTCTTCCTCCATTCGCTCGTCATTTTCTTGTTGTGTTCCTCAGTCCGCCGGCAGATTGACGACAAAATCTTCCTCGCGCGTGACCGCTGATGTAGTGGTCGATTCGTCGGGCCAAAAGCAGTCGCAACCAGAGATCCTCCTCATTCCTTTTTATGTGTGTTTGTAGCCAGAATTATAGGTGTGTTTGTAGCCAAAAGCCGTGGCCGATTAGGTGTGTTTGTAGCCAAAATTATAGAACCAACGCATATAACTTTTTATGTGGTTGCGGCTGCTATATATTGGATCGACGAATCGGCCACGGCCTCGGCGGTCTCGTGCGAGGAAGCCGTCGTCATCGGTCTGCCGGAGGGCTGATGTCCTGAGGAACGATAAGAACACAGCAGGAAAACGACGAGCAAATGGAGGACCAAGAGGATCTCTGGTTGCGGCTGCTATTGGATCGACGGATCGGCCACGACCTCGGCAGTGACGGCTGAGGAAGATGCCATTCGTCCGCCGGCGCTGAGAAACAAAGAACAGAACAGGAAAATGACGAGCGAATGGAGAAGATGGCGCATCGGAGGCTAACATTAACTTCTGGGCTGGATTAGTTATGGGCTAGGCACTGGTAGGGCTGGACCCAAACAAGGGTAGAAAAATAATTAAATTAATATTAGATTGCTTTAAGATTCGTGCAACTTTTAGAAAAGAGATCACTGAAGCAAAACTCGCCCTCCTAATCCAGCCTCTTCACTTCCCAAGGAGTCCCTACTGAACCGAACAATAATCCCACTCTGGTTGAATGCATAACCTATATATGGTGATTTAGGCCTGAATAAGGCTGAAGGCATGTATACATCAAGCAAAGCCATCATCCGTGTACCAAATCCAGCGTTTCACTTTACCAATGCAAAACACCAACGGGCCGGATAAAGCGTCCTCCGTCCAACTAAGCTCACTCACTATAGCCAGGGCTCTCATCAGCTTTTTTCTGCTCTCTTTTTCCAAAGCTATCTCTCGCCACCTTTGGTGCTTTTTTCCATTGGCGCGCTCAGATCATTAGGCCCCCAGCTGCGTCTCTCCTTCCTCCCCAGCTCCATCCCGTCCCTTTCTAACGACCACCAGCAGCCACAGATGGCAGAGAGCTCCATGGCCATGGCGCCGTCTAGTCCTTATCCTCGTGACCTAGCTAGCTTGCTCGCTCGGCAGCAGCTTTCTTTCCTTTTCCTGCCACGGGTGAATCCCCATCGATCGACCCTCTACAGAGTCCAGACATGAGCCCATGACAGCCAAGTGTCACCCAGATTCAGGCCCTTTTTTCTTGAACATTATTGGGCGCTTCTGATTGGTGCATGCAGAAATGGGCAGCTTGGTGCTTGTATCTTTTCGCCTAATGTTCCACTGTCACTCGCCAGTGGGAGGTAGTAAGCACGCGCCATCATATCCTCTTCTCTTCTTCCCCTTGCTCTTTAGTTTCATGGAATTATGAGTGATGAATGGTAGCTTGACACGTACTTATTAGTGGATGCTCGTCGTCAACAACTGTAGGAAAACTGATAAATATCTTGAAATGAGGAGTCTTTTTCCATGCATGGCATAATATGAATGGACCTGAGCTATATGCTGCTTATATATCGAGAGCGGTTGAGTCAGGGGGATCCCTTGTATAATTATTCGGTCATGTCACATGACATTTTGCAACACTAATATGGCTCGTTTGTCTAGAAGAATAATTCTAATAAGCTTTCTGAATATTAAAAAAACAACAAGTGAAACTTTGTTTATTATATTCTCTAATAATAGTGGCTTAATTTTTTTCTAAAACAATGAACTGCTTTAAACACCTAAGCGCAGTCACGCTACTAGAGCCAGAAAGATACAGGGATGGATTCGGCCTAGTCCTCAGAAAGAAGGCACAAAACATATCAGGGGGCTCAATCCTTTCCCTGTTCAAGCCTCCTCCACGTATTTGCCTGCTCCTTTTGCCATTTAATCTCCTTTTTGGGCCAGACTGCATACCACATTATCATTAAAAGACAATGTTTGTGGACCAATTCAGTTGTGTACGTATGATGGACCAAATGCCTCTATCTTTGTAGTGCACAATGACGATGACGCAAAAAAAAAATGCATTATACAGGTAAAGAATGTAACGTAGTTGGATAAAAAACGACATGATAAGGTCGTTAACCACTGTTAAAAATGCAAATTAAATGATGTTGTTTACTCTTGTTTTACTTTTGTGCTCGTACCAGTTAAGTAATGCATGTCAGTATGTGCAGTGGATCTAGAAAATTAGAACTGTCAAAAGTATAATCTGTAACGACCCTTTCAGTTTTTGTACAATGTAAAAACAATTACTATACTAATGTACCTATAATTAAGTACTAATTCGAAGTGCATGTGTATATTCACGTATCAGTAGTGCGCTTTCTTTTTGCCAAGAAAGAAGAAACTGTTAAAAGAAGCTAAAAGGACACATGATCTATGTGTGTATGAATTAAAGATGGCAGCCTTTCTCTTCCACTTTCACTAGTTGGAGACCCGAGCGCTAGAGAGCCCAATGTATTATAGATCTCTTTGGAGGCACTTGGCTGGTTAGAGCAATTGCCAATGTCCCATTACCTGAGGAGTTCCATCTTGTGTGGCCTTACTGATTCTCTTCGTAGCTTTTGTTCCCACTATATGACATATGCAAACCCGGCCCAGAGAGATAACATTTTTATTTGTTCTGCTAATGGCAACAAAACTTGCATATGATGAAAAGGCAAGGCCAACCAAACCCACATCAGGAGAGAGCAAGGCTTTAGTGGGGGTAATTTAGTCTCAAATAGAGAAAAGCAGGACAGAAAGCAGAGTGCACCAGAATATACTTGCATAAAGAGCAAAGGTCGCCTAGTTATTTTAATGTCAAATTTTGAGCAAAGTGCAGGCCTATGGATAAGCTCAATCCAACACCTAAACAGAGCACGACATTCTTATCTTTACTGTATATTATTGTGTGAGTGAGCTTTGGAGGAACAGTGTTATGTTGAATCATACGACCACCGGAAAATAACATTGACAACTTATTCAGTTGGTGTAGTATCTGTCAGCTGCATACTTGATAGTTGATCCCAAAAGATCTTCTCTTTTTATCAATATATATATCATCGGCACAAATATTCCAACCTTAATTTGGATCTTGGAAAACAAATAAATCAGTGCCCTAACTGTATCATCCTACATATCTTGGTGCAAGTCGGAATTTATTTTCACAGCCACGAAAAAGTTTAATTAGCTTGATTAGCAAACTAACCAAGAAGAAGCTCTGTCATCCTTGAGAAATATTTCAGATACCTATGTCTTCGGGCAATCATTTAGCTTGAACTTAACAGAAAGAAATTCCCAATCATGTAAAGAAAAATCGCGTGATACAAACATGTTGACTAGAGCTGAACACACCATATTCTCTGTTCAACCTGTGGTTGAACAGATCACACAAACTGCGGTTGAACACCCCCTAACATTATTTACCATTTTACACAAATCGGAATGCAGTACCGGTAAATGGAATAGTGCTAACTGCTAAGCAGTGTGCTAGCTAAACATGGGGTGGAAAGCAAAGGCGTCTGGTTTGGCAAAAGTTCACAAATCTATAGTTTGTGGAGTGCCTTTTGTTTGTGTGTTGCCTTTTTTTACTCTAATTTTTACCACCATCCGAGGGGACACCATGTTTGGGGTCTTGGGGAGCACCAGCCCACTTGCGCACCAGAGTACCAGACCCATTTCGTGTTCCAGCATATATAATCTTAAAGTTTCCAATGGATCAAATATATTAATCATAATCAAAATCTGGATGAAATCTGATGTGACAGATCGATTTGGTTGTATTGCTTTGTGGTACACGTTCTGCATAACATATATTATGTTCATAGCACACTGCAATGTAAGTATATTTTCTAAAGTCAATTTATATTGATATACGAAACATGAATTATTTCGGGTAGAGGAGACATCTCAGTTCATCGTGCAACCTATATACTTTTACATTTACAATTCAGTAGGGATATTATTAGTTGGCGTTGGGCTTTAAACATTTTCGTGATGACTATTATGATAATATGGACGGAGTAATAACAGACTAGTGATGATGGCATTTTTTTTTCTTGAACCTATATAAATGTTATCCTGACATTATCCGAGACTGGATATTCCCGAGTATAAAAAATAAGCATCAAAATCTGGATGTATTAGTCAGATTTCTCACCGGATGATTTAATTTCTCAGTTTTGCCCATTCTGTATCTGCCCCTTTTCAAGCTTCATTTTAAATCTTCCTTTGATTTTTTTTCATCTACCGACGTTTCTATGAAATTTTGTTATAGAAAAAAAGAAAACATATTTTCAACTCTGCTTTAATATGTAACGGGAGTTCTCCAAATACCTGCAGAATTCATTCCACAATTGTACTTTACCGATTTAACTTGATATTCACATTGGCATCATATATATCTACGAGATTGAAGGTTATACACTTAAGTTTCTAATAACCTTTAATTAATTTGTCTAAATGGGTCCAGAATGTCATGATGACAGGAATTAAGAATATATAACAAAAATAAAGTACTTCAAAGGAGCATCATAGGTCATTTTTTTTAAAAAAATACCCAGCAAGTTAATTTTCATTCGAAACTCATACAATTTCTAGATTGACCATCCTATATAGAAACATCCTAGTGATTCCAATTATGATGCTGTTCAAAAGAGACAGAGATTAACAAAAGATTAAGGCGTCTGCTTCAAGTTTGTCTCGGATCCTGTTAGCTAGCATGACCAGTATGTACACAGCCATATTATTCCCTCTACCAAAAGTGACCTCCATCAACATTGCCTGCAGAAAAGGCTTCGTCTTTGAGTCTTGAGCTCCGAGCTGAATCGATGACCAACTTTAGCCACAGCCAAGAACACAAGCACAATAATCAAGCAGGAAAAGAAACTAAATTAAAGAGAAATTCCTCACTTGCTCACTAAGGAATAAGCTTAGCTTTTTGTGAGCACCAGAGCACGAAACAGGCGTCTTGTATCTGTCTTTTTGACCAGTTGTGTACTGCATTTGATCTTACCGAAGGTATAATGGAATGGTTGCTGATCTTAATTGGTTTTCTCGGGTAAGCAACAATGTGTCTCCTCAATTGAGTATGCCAATAACACGGGTTTTTCTTCAGTTTTCTAGCCATAAAATTGTCTTTAATTCTTTAGACCAGGTTAAGAAGAGTTATGAGGAAATCCATATTTTTGGTAAAAGCAAATGCATGATGCTCTTTGTCTGTATCCTACTTCAGTAAAGCACAGATATACATACTTGCATTATTATTATTATTATTATTATTATTATTATTATTATTATTATTATTATTATTATTATTGTTATGTAGTTGTCTGCTGTCGTGTACCAAGTACCTATAGATTCAAGCAATATGCAGCTTATTTAAAAAAATGCTAAACGGATATATAACCTAGCCAATGTCAATTAGCAAATCATTATTAAAGAGATTTTTTTCCTATTTGTGAAACAACACAAAAATCCTACAACATTGGATGACTGTAAAAACCCTTCAGTAAAAACATATACGTAAAAAAAATATGTCTCTTCTTTTATTGACATATTCTGTCTTAATTTGATTTCGCCGCCATTTCCTGCAAAATTCCAGTAACTTGGTTGAGGACATATATATTCTCTAAAGTGATGCTTTTGAGACTTGACTTGAGAGGCTTTGGAAAATGACATCTCCACCCACCGACTTACGCAAATATTTCTTGTGTCAACTTCACACACCACCAAATTGAAGGAGAAACTTTTATTTAGCTGTTCATACTTCATACCCCTGCAGCAACTAGCTTCTACCAATTCAAACCACGAAACCAACCCACCAATCAACACAAAAGTTAACTGCAATATACTAGTCATTGCATTATTACACACCACTATTCGATTGTTGACAACTCAAATGGGAACTAGTCAAAGCAGTGTTAATAGTAACAGTAGTGGCTAATCCAAGCAGAAAAAAAAACTCATTATGGCACTAACCCCTCCTTCCAAATTAAGCTGTGTGTGTTTTCGTGGGGCCATTGCCAACCTTTCCTTCCCTTAAATACCTCCCCCTCTCCTCCCCCATGCTACTCATTCCATTCCATCAGCCCAGCTCATTTCACTAAATCAAATCCTGAGGCTCAAGTCTCCAAGAAATCAATCACCATCTAGTTCTCACTGATCTCTTTAATTCCCGTAGCTTGCATTGGCATGTTGCGAGGTTGATCTCTCCAATTGTGAAAACAGCCACATCGTACGTCGACGGTTATATTACCAGTAGTAATGGATCTGGCGACGACGCCGGCGCGGCGGCCCATGGAGCCCGGGCTGGCGCGGCGGCTATGGCACGTGGTGCTCGCCGTGTGCCACATGCTCCGGCGAGGCCTCTCCCGCAAGCGCATCATGATGGACGTCCACCTCCTCCTCGGCCGCGGCAAGCTCGCCGGCAAGGCGCTGCGTGGCCTCCTCCCCCACCACCCGTCCGCCCACGGCCACCGCCACCACCTCACATCCTACGGCGGCGCGTCGTCGTCTTCCTCGCTGGCGTCCTTCTACGGCCACCCTCGGGAGGTGGAGTTCAGCTGCACCACCACGCCCTACGGGATCTTCCCCTTCAAGGGCGGCCGCGGCCGTGGCGCGCGCGGCGAGTACGGCGGCCTCGACGCGGCGGCCGTGGCGAGGGCGTTCGAGATGCTGAGCGCCGAGGTGGAGGCCACGCCGGCGACGGCGGGCACGCCGGTGGCGACCGCTACGCCGTCTCCGATGGTGGCGTGGATCCTGGGGCGTAGCCCCGCCGGAGTCCGGCCGCTGCGCGTCACCGACTCGCCGTTCCCCGCCGTGCCGGAGGACGGATGCGGCGGGAACGAGCGCGTCGACGCCGAGGCCGACGACTTCATCCGCAAGTTCTACGAGCAGCTCAGGCTCCAGCCATCCGCCGCCACGCCGGACTACCACCACCACCACCTGCGCCGCCGCGGCTAGGCACGAAGCAAGGCCAGCTTGATCAAATGATCTCTGGCTCTCTGCCTCTCGTGTTGTCCATGGCCGTATGCACATGCATGGCCGATCGATGGCGACGCGCCCCGCGATGACGACGACGACGGCCGTATCACGATTGTTTCGTTTAGTTTGATCGCATCATCCATTTGAGGTAAATTTATTGTAGAATCTGATGAGTGTCCATGGCGAAGACGACCGACCGATGGATGTTGCACATTGTTCATCATCACCAATTCACTTTCGTCACCAACTTGTTCATGAAATTGTTCACGCATGGTTCTGTTGTTTCTCATTTCTTCTCTTTCCAAGTAAACCAAGAATTCAGCAAAGGTTTGTAATTTGGAAGAAAACGACGACAACGTACCTAAGATCCACTACTAACTAGCTCTCGTGTATGACATGCAAACATGATCTATTTCTTGGACTTGAGTAAAACGGTGACGTGCAGTTGGCTGCAGGATTCGAATGTTCGTTTATTCCTTGATTGACCCTGCACCCTGGATCCAGTAGAAGCGACCACCGACGCGGAGACTGGGTCACTGTATGCATGATGCCAGCCGTATGATTCTTATCTTAGTCCATGGACAAGGATGGGTTTCAGGTTCATACCCTGCCAAGAAAGCAGGAGAGGAGGGATCTCATGAATTTTTCTGTCTCCGGTGCTAAGCAAACGCTGGCTTTAGCTCCCGACAACCTGGGGCAAACCAATCAATTATTCGACCTAGATGATCAAGTCTCTCCCATATGTTTCTAGATCCTCCCTCACTTTGCGTGCCTTGCTGTATAGCTTCTGCTTGACTGTCAGGTAGGTAGGTACTACATTTGAAACCAGCAGAAAACACTGAATTATTGCTCCGCCATCACGTGTTTGTATTTTTTTTTCTTGCTGGCCGTTAGTATTCGAGTTCTGATTCTGTGCCGGAATTGTGAGTTACTTATCTACTTACAGTATAAATAGCATCTTCTTTAAATTCGATCCTTCACTTCGTTTCATTCGGAGAAAATATAGAGAATCAAGATAGCTTCAACTTTCAAGGTTGAAATGAAGGTTTTTTTTTTCAGATATCTTGAACGTACACAGAACAAATGAAACTGAAATGTTAAAATGCCTCTAAAGTTCAAAATATAATCCTGGAAGTATAAGATACTGCAAGCTTCGAATCTTGAAAATTAAAGTCAAGAGAGTTTCCGTACAATATTTATGAACTATATATATTTCATAACTAAAAATATGAAGAAAAAACAATAGTTTGGTTTCAGAATTAAGGTACTACATGCTTCAAATATTGAAAAAGATTTAATTTTTTTTTGTTCCAGAATGGTAAATAAATATAGAAAACCCAATAGTTTAGTAAATTTTGTTTTTTCACCATTGGTTTGGGTTGTTCCAAAGCTTTGAAATCCTTTTCAGCTTTGGTGGTGGCAAGTTCAGAACTCAACTAACAAAAGCCATGGACGACAAAAAGCACGCCCCCCACTACCATATTATCTCTTGCTATTATACGTTAACTTTGGCGGCTTTTGGAAAATCCACCTTTGGCTTTTGTTTTTTGTTTTTTCCACCCCAAGCAACGCAAAGCCAAATGAGCAGCAGACCCTGGGTAGACACGTGATCGAACCTGCAGTGCGGTATGATTGATAGTACGTACCAAGAAAACATATACCACAGCTGATCTATAATAACTCAAGTAATGCAGCTCGTAAAAAAAATATATACTGCGCCTTTCAGAAATTAAAATTTCGGCGTAACAGAAAAGAAGAAGAAGAGATTGCAGAGGAACAATCATGCAGTTCTATCTGCTCTGGGCATTTTGATCTTTTACCCGGCATGCAAATTCCCTCGTAAAAGATTTTTACTCGCAATCGACCTCTACATGTCGACAATGGCTGTTGCCTGGCTTTGGTACGTGCAAACATACACGGACGCGTACAGCCATAGAATGTACACCTAAAAAGACAGATCTGCAGAGTGCGTGACAGCGGTCGTCGTTTTTTTTTTCATGACATCATCATCAGCTCATCACGCGCTGCTCGGACTATCGAAGGTGGCGCCGTGCACGAGCTCATCACTCACTCAGGGAGTGTGGCGTGTCGTGTGTGCTCTGATGCTGAGCACTGTGGTGAGGCATGAGAAAGGCCGCCCCACTCACGGCTGAATCGGCTTGCTTTCGCCTTTTGAAGCTGAGCTTTTTGGTTAGGCGCCTGCTTCTCTGAAAGGAGTCTAATTTGCATTCAGTGTAAAATCCAACTGGCTTCATGAGAGGTTTTCTTGTGTGAATCATCACAGTAATTGATGTACGCAAATGCGCAATCAGTTGCAATTAGGCGAGAACGGTAACTTGTGACTTACTGGGTCTGTAAATCCGCTGGGGTACCTTTTGGAGTCAACCCGGTTGTTGTAAGCTTTTTCCAACTGAAATCAGAAACGAGGGACCCCAAAAAAAATTCAAATTTTCAGAGAATCTCTACCACGAACATAAAGCTCGCGGCTTTGATCTTTCAACAGATGAAAAGAAGTACCCAAAAGACCTTTTTTTCTCTCTGAACATGTCTTTCCTGGCAGTTGGTTGCATTCTAGCGTTACAATTTCAAAGATTCCTCAGCAGTTTTTACTCGGTCCAGCTCGTGTTAAGTCGTCAGTCAGGAGTTCCCATGACGAAGTCCAATTTGCGCGGCAATAATCAAAAGCATGGCCCAGCAAGTTAAGTTGTTTACTCTCTTTGCTTTTGAATTAAAAAAGAACCGGATTGCCGACAACAACAATTGGGCATGCATCTTCAGATATATTCACCGAATTTTATTTCACGGAGGGTCAAAAGGGCATCAGTAATCCAGCAAAAGGACAGTTCTTCAGAACAGCAATCAAAGCTTTGGGTATCGAGTTCTCAATCGGACTCGTGATTTAACAATGTGTGCTACAGTGATTTATTTTGAGAAAGGATACGCAGAGAGTAAAGTGTTTTTTTTTTCAGCAGCAAAAGTGATGGTGTGTAGCTTGTTTGATCTTTTTGGAATACTGGACGTGGACTTGGAAAAAAAAAAAGATGAAATGTTCAAATCAGCTTACATCAGGGCTGAATATAGATATGGGGTTATGACTTCGGACAGATTTAATTTTTTCTGTTGTGTGGGTAAAAAACACTACTGGCGCAAAGAGGTTTTTTTTTTTTTCATGATAACCAAATGAAAAAAAAAAGCACAGAGCCAGAGCCATGCACACAAGCACATTACATTAATGGTCCGGCTTCGCCATCTAGCCATTTAAAAGAGGCCTAGAGACAAATCGTTCTGCGACGCCCAGCCATCGTCGTCCAAGCTCATCATCCATTCTGTGATTCATACAGAAGCCCTATGGCATCAAACGCCGAAACCGCCAAGCTCATAGCACTTCACTTCTTGATTCATATTTGAAGTAAATGCACAAAAACATGATCAACGACCTCTTTCTTTACTATCAATGCAAAACTAGACATGTCGGTCCCAGGGATGCTAGATACAGCGATGGTTTATACAAGATTTGAATAGAAGGGTGGAGGGACTCACCCACCCGGTATTGCTATCACGTTTTCTTCCTTCTACCACCAACCTAACTGACTACAAAGTTATGCCATGGCAGGGTGTTTCTATTGCAATCGTTAACTCAAAGCCGAAGAAGCCCTAAGAAAACTAAGCCCAGGTAGAGGTAGTCTCAGCCCACCAAATCGACTTGAGCTTGTTGGGTTAGGTGTGTTCATGCTAGCCTGATTAGACGATGCCATGACATGTGATGATCCTTCCCTGTTTGTAGAACATGTTCGGCTGCCCTTCTGGTCCTGCAAATGCCAATCAGGGGGTCAGGCCTGATTAAAATCAAAGCAGGGGCAGAAATCGTCAGCCTAACAAATACTTCAACCAAACCAAACCTGCAATGCCTCTGCTCTAGAAGATTCAGCTGCAGGTGAAACCTTGGGTGACTCTGCTCTAGGCGATTCAGCAACAAGAGAGATGTCCTCCAGAGCTAGGCGTGGAGCAGAACGAGGCAAACAAGTAGCCTGTTGTACATGCAAAAAAAGCCTACTCAACAAATGATTAAGCAAAGTTCAAACAATGGCAACAAAACCTGGAACATATCTCAAGTCCCTACCCTCACAATTCGCTCTGAAGAAGATCCGATGCTTGGGGGCATGGATGATGACACCTGACATCCAAAACAATTTTCAGAACGAATGGTGCAAACATGCCATAAAAGAGTAACACAGGCTATGCGACTTGCCTGGCGAACATTGCCATTCTGGACAGGTTCCATTTTTTGGGTGAACTCACACAAGTGATTTATTCCGTCTACCATTTGATCCTGGCATGATATAAGTAGATAACATTAGTTACATGTAAAATCTGTTTACGGAATACAATACAAATTACAGTGCCATGACTTCTTACCTGAGAGGATTCAAGGCGCCCCAACTTTGACTCCTGCATAAGATATAAATTGCATGAGTGAATCACTGCATAATAATAATAATCAACAAGATAAAATTGAACGTATCCCACTGCAAGGTGTATACCAGAGTTTGAACAACAAGATTAACTGATTGTAAATCCTCCTGAAAAGTACTTAGATCCACATGTATGACTGCAACCTACAAGTCATTAAGCTCCATATTGTTATCCAACTTCAAAATGCATCAAACCCAGATAGACAGATTTTGTTGATTGCTTAATGCTTGTTGCGAAGCCTCCTACTAGTTGTCGGTTTGGTCGAAAAGACTTGTGTAGTATTTGCCCATTACTAGCTCTTGGTCTGGACAAAAGGACTTTTGTAGTATTAGGTAGTTGTTGCTGTAAGTATTGGGTGGTACTAGGTTGTTGGTGCTATGGTTGTTTTCACTGGTGATATGTTGTTGCGATAGTTGTCTTCATGCTGCTACTTTCGGTGAGCAGTTTCGTTGTTTTTATTGCATATTGTAGTTTGTAAGTTGTTTTTTCTTTGTTAGTAATTATACGTCCCCCGTGCGATGTATTGTCGTGAAGCCCCAACTACCTACGGTTTCGGCCGAAAAAACTCATGGTAGTTGTTGCTGTAAGAATTTGGTGCTACCGAGTTGTTGGTGGTTTTCATTGGTGATGTATTCGACTTTTACGTGAGTGATTTATTATTTTTATTGCATATATATTGTCATTTTGTAAGTTGTTTTCTCTCAATTAATAATCTTACGTCCCTCGTGAGATGCATTATCGTGAAGCCCTCACTACCTATCCTTTCGGTCGAAAAAACTTGTCCAATATTTGTTGTTGTTGTTGATGTAAGCATTGCTGGTGGTGTTTTGGCGGTTTCATTGGCTATATGTTACCGTGGTGCCTGTCTTGTTGCCGAACTTTCGCGTGATTTTTTTGTTATTTTGTTGCACATTATCACTTTATAAGTTGTTTTTTTCTCTATTAATACATTTACATGCTGATGTTAGCAACTATGTGGCATCGCTACAAACATACCCGAACACCCCACATGGTACCCTTTATTTTTAAAAAGCGTCAATGTGTTTTCTATATATTTAGTAAAAATTTCTAAAACTATTTATCCTAGAAAAACCATAACCGTATTATTTTAAGTCGAGAATAATTTTTCTCTAGAACAAGGCTATCTGTTGGTTCCTAATTTGAAATTATTTGGTTCTTCTATAGAGCTTTCTTGGTGTTTATTTCTGCTTTAGCTTGGAGTTGGCGTTGTGATGCCTGTTCACATGCTGCATGAAGCTGCAGTTACGCTCGTGTGTGCCCTGGTGAATCATCATGCAGCTAAAAACATGCCGCGGTAAAAAAAAAATTATGACATTGCTGATTTGAAAGCAAAAACCATAGATCAATATACGATTAATCGCGTTTCATGGACACAAGGGTGACGGCGGCCGACACGGCGTTCTCCTCCTCCTCGTTCACCTCCTCCTTCTCTTCCTCTGTGAGGACGGAAGAAGAAGGGAGAGCTGCAAGCTGTCGTCCTTGAAGACGATGACGGTAGCCAGCGGAGGACGACATCGCCGGCGGCGCCATTATCTCAGCCTCCTCCTCCTTGGTGTAGTGAAGTAGCACAACTCCAAGCCCATCACCCCACGCCGGCGACCGGAAGCCCAGACCTCGACGACGTCGCCGACGTGGGCGTCGTGGTCCTGCCGCACGCCGGGGTTCCGGAGGAACCGTCCCCACCCGGCGCGGAGGCGGTAGGTCTTCTTGAGGCGGACGAGCACCATGCTGTAGCTGACGCCGCGGCGGTCCAGCGCGCGCAGCGGCAGCCCGCCGGGGCATCGCACGCCGTCGTGCTCGTCGCCGGTGAGCATCCCCGGGCGGCGGAATCCCCGGTCGTACTCGGCCTGGGTGATGCCGAGGTAGTTCTGCTGCCGGTTCAGGTAGGACCTCACGAGGGGGTTGCGGAGGACCAGCGCCGCCCGGCACACTTGCAGCCTCTGCACCAGCGTGAAGAGCAGCCCGTCGCGGCCGCTGGTGTCGCCGCCGCCGTCGTCGACGACGGCATCATTCATCTCCTCGTCGTTGTCTTCCTCGATCCTCTTTGATGAGGAATAGGCTTGGATCTCCTCCATTGTTCTCTCTCTTGTAGGAGCAGGAGGCAGGGCCGGGCCGGCATAAATTGAGGCCCTGTGCAAAATTTTAATCTGGGGCCTATCGTAGCAACTCTTGAGGCAGCTTTTTCCTACGCTACATTCGGTGTCAGTCCATCTGGCGTCCATCACGCTCATGCGATCATGCCAATCCATTCAAAATTCACATGTCACACAAGTCACAACGGCGCAACGCCAGCTTAGCACTTCAGGAGGCAAAGTGTACGCGGGTTCCACTACAGCCTTGGCCCTTGACTGTTCGTCTCAAGCAAAATCAGAGAACCATAGGATCCGAGGAAGGGAGCATGAATATTGTGAGCCACAAATCCAATGGAGAGACGCTCGTGGGTTGCGAGGGCCCAGAAGAACGACTCATAGGATGTCGGCAGGGAAGAAGCTTGAGAACTACCACGTACTGCACTTCGGGTGTGTCTATTTGCACTCAAAATTATATAATCTTGATTATATAAATTGTTAACCTGTTAAAGACAATTAAAAATTTAAATTATTTTTTAGATTGCATAATCTATACCTTTTATAGCCTATACCAACCATTTACTCCATCAATAATCTAGGCAAATAAACAACTCAACCGAGATTATATAATCTAGTTCTAATCATCTTAATTATATAATTTAGCACCAATAAGTTAGATTATATAATTATTATCCTTAAGCATCTTTTTGACATAGCTATCCCTAACCATTAAAAAAGGCTTTTAAACTTAAGTCATATAAATAAAATATGGGGCCCTCTAAATTGGGGGCCCTGGGCGATCGCCCAGGTTGCCCCCCTACCTGGCTCGGCCCTGGCAGGAGGTTGCGAATTCGACCGAGGTCCCCTTGCCGGCGTCATTGTGTAGGTGCTGGTGCTCGTGCTTCCTGCTTCACATCCCCAAGAGATTGGTCGAATCGATCCTAGTTGACCAGACTGATGTGTCTTCAATCTCCGTTCCTTCAAATTCGAAGATACAGTCCCTGTATCTCTAAATTCGAAAGCCAAATAATTACAGACAAGATACAGTCCATGTATCTTTAAATTCGAAGATTGCCTTAAAAAGATTGATGGTGGAGGAGATATATCCAAGCTTACCGATTCCTAATTCTTTCATTCTCACCGATGTTCTGGCCCATCCTACGAATATCCAAGCTTGGGCCATTCTCTCCGTGTGAATCCTCCTCTGGCCCCCTCGATCGTACGCATCTCCAACTCGGCCCAAATTTGGCCCAAGCGCTGCCTACTCCTCCCACATTTGGCCCAAGCTCCGTGTGGTATAAGAACATAGGAAGTGTTTGGTTCAGAAATGGGTAACGCAAACGTAAATGTAATCCAATTACAGAGGAATCATCATTGGAATGGACAATTACAGTCTTTGTTTGGTTCGTCAGTCAGGTAACGGTATCGCTCAGGAGATACGCTTCTAGTCACGAACTGACACAGAGCGGTGTTGTTCTTGTGGATTGCAAAATTGAACTCTACCTACCTCCAAATCGAGATGCTGCCCATAAAAATCGAGCTCTTGTACTTCGGATTGGTCTTGCGAGGCTGCAATCTTCCACGGGCAGGCTGGTATGCGCCCGCAATCGCATGTGCATCTGCCAGCGCGCGGAGACATCGTCGCTCCTCGCCCTGACGGCGGCAAACCCGGTGCTGCACAGCAGCCAGCGAGAAGGGGACAACGGTGCGGCTCTCCCTCGACGACGGTCCCCGCCGCAGCGCCCTTCATCCTCGTCGGGCCCCGGATGGCTACGCATCTGCTTCACCCCATCGCCGCCCTTCTTGTTACCCAACCCATGGTCGGCCCCCTCCGCCGTCGGTTCGGCGGCGATGCCGCGCTGTTTGCGCCTGGCCGCGGCCGCAGCTGCAGAGCAGATGAGGTCGTCAATGTTGTCCGAGCTCCCGCAAGCGCAGGAACGCCGCGCCGCCTTGCCGAATGGGAGAGAGGCAGAAAGCAGAGAATCGTGCGTTGATGGGAAACAGAGCTGTGCGAGGAGGGAACGATGCGATTACAGAGTAGCACGAGCGGAATCGGATTTGAATAGCCCGGTATCCGATTACATGATAACAGATTACGGACCAAGTTGAAACAAACGACCGTAACGCTATCGTTTACAGCTCTGTAACGTGTTTACGTTACATTTGGTGAACCAAACACTTCCATAGTACTTTTTTTATAGATAGACTATGCCTGGCCCAAAAAAAGTCTGTTCTTTATACCACCAATGCAATCAGCGCAATGCAATGAGCAGAGACATGGAGCAAGTAGCAACAGACCAATCATTTCAGCCAAGAAAATTCAAAATTTCTGGTCCATGCTATACCATACTAGTATCATAGTTCAGGAAATTTTAGGCATTGCAAGTTGCAACAACGTTCTGGAATCAAAACAATACATACAGCTTTCATCAAAGCAGAAGCTCGATCTATCTAGCAGGAGTACCACCTATTAATTTACTTATTACATGGTACAGGCATGGCTTTAGGTGAACTGATCTGTCATGTAAGCAGATCCAAGTCCAGCACATAGAAAGAAAGGGTGCAGAGTCGAAGCATCCATTTAGGATCCTGCATTGGAGGAGTTTCCGGCATCCTTCTTCTTCATCTCCTCAAACTTATCAATCGCGACCTGCAGCTCGTCTGTGCCTCCCACCGCTCTCATGGTGTAGTAGTAGACCCCCAGGACGAAAGCAGACAGTCCCCCAGCAACCACCAGGTTTCTGGTCTTGGGTGCAAGGCTTCCAAATCCCGCCATCAGTAGTTCACTAGTTCTGTACTGCAGGACATGAAGGCACAAACTGTTACTATGTGTCATGGTAATATCATTCAGCCAGATGTACTGGTTTACGGCATGGTATATGTAACTGGACATCAGGTGTAAGGATGTATGCTAGATAGATATGACACTAAGATTTAATCCACGGTATCCTTCTCAAACAGACTCCACTGGCAGCTAAACGGTTTGCATTAACTGACAATAGCACCAAAGCAAAGGTAAAATTCCACAGTGGGTTCAGCATATAATACAAAAGAGATCATTGTCTGCAAATACAAAATGGAGCATGGTGACAATCATATAGCGTTCTGTGCATAATAAACCAATAAAACAAAAGCGAGTGAGTGACTGAGGCAGCTCTGAACAATATACAAGGAGCTGTACTGCAGCATAACTGATCTTGCCTAAGGTGATTTTAGGCAATCATCTAGTAATTCAACAGATAAAATCACCAGCAGAGATCTAGAGTTGCAGTCTTAGCCTTGTATATATATATATATATATATATATATATTCAGTGAAATAAATCCACACAAGCTCTATCTCCAGGAGGCAGTTTTAAACCAAAACGATATAATAAACAGAACTCGTCCATAATGATTGAAGTTTGCTAGGGAAATTTTAATGAATCAAGCCGACGATTCCCAGCACTGACAGTAATTATCAGCGAAAGTAGCAATCAGTGTATCAAGGATATTATTCCAGTTCTAGCCTGCATACACATCTTGGCCATGCTGGACAGAGCAAAGCAGAGAAGCAGCAGCAGCAGGCGTCAGAAAACCAATTGCTTTCCCACAGCAGTGCTGCGACCGGTAGAGACGCGATAGGCCTCATCTAATCGCTCTAACACACCGACACAAAGCGTCATCGCGTCATCATCATCATCTTATCCGAACAAGAAAGGAAAGGAAGGAACGACGAGGCGGAGAGCGAGCGACGGAGAACGCAGGGCGGGGAAGGAAAGGACTTACTCCCCCGGAGCCGACGGCTATGATCAGGTCCACTCCGCCGTGTCGCCGCCGTCCTAGAGCACGATCGCCTCGGTCGCCCGCCGCCGCCGCCGCCGCCGCTATCCAGTAGGTTTTAGGTGGAGGAGCCGATCTGGCTTGTCTGGTGCCACCGGTGAACAATGGGCCAGGTTTGGGCTGGGCTGAGCTGTATGCATTCAGCATGGACGACATGGGCTGATTGTTGTTGATACATCGGCCCAAATAACTACTCACTCGACTTTCGTCTTCCACAGCCCACCACAGTTTTCTTTTTTTGAATGTAGCCCACCACAGTTGATGAAGGGATGGTAGATGCTGCTGTAGAAGAGGACAAGAGGGAAGTAGACGAAAACTGTATGCTGTATGCTGCTGTAGCCCACCACAGCAATGGAGGCATGGAAAGTAGACGAATATACACAATATAGCTGAGTACAATGAATCAACTAGGAAGGGGAAGCAACAAGCAAGAGAAAGGAGCACAAGAAAAGCAGAAACCCTGGACCCTGTGCTGAAACCCTGGATGGAGTGGCCATTGCCTTGCTGGTCTTTTTCTTGGCCATTGCAAAAAGAAGTCCAGCAAATGCATAGCTTTGTGGTCCCTTTATTCGAATTAGAAATGACAAAAAAAAATACCGCGAGCAAAGCATTGCGTATGGCCGTATGGGTGGACACGGACGGGAGGAGATGGAGATGGAGATGGAGTGGTAGTGTAAAAGCGCTTCCCGCCAAAACGGCTGCGTCCATCAGAGAATCCCAAGCGAGCCTGTCTGTCGGTGTTCATCCGTACACTTTGGGCTGCCAAGCTACATGCACGACAGCTCTTCTCTTTGCGTTCATAGAGAAAAACAGAGTACCTCCTCTGAGGGGAAAATAGTTTTATGCCAAGTTAAATTATATGTATGTTGAATATCTTATAGTTAAGCAGTTGATTGATGTTCAAAACACTTAAGATTATGCTGATTTTGTACTTCGTTTTCCCGTGGCATGAGACGTTGGCGGAGCTAGAATTTTTGCATGGGAAATGCCAAACCAAAACATCTATATGTAGAGTAGAAACTTTATTTAGCAATTCAGTAAAGTTTCGTAAAAATTATCTAACAATTCGGTACACAACTACTAAATGACATAATACTATTTAAATTGCAATCCGGATAGTTCAAAAACATCACACTAATAGTCCCAATTTCTACAATCCGGACTAAAGATCTATGCAAAACCAAAAAAATTACTCCGCACTAGGGATTAAACCTGAAAGGTCTATGTAAAATAAAAAAAAATACTCCATCTTAGGGTGCTATCATCCTTTTTTGCACAAAGTAAATGTATGTTTAATTAGGCTGGTTTTAGTGTATGCCACATTATACCCGTGCTACGTACTAATCCGCCCGTGGCTTGAGAGTTGAGACTAGATACTAGTATTTCTCGTGCAAATTGCCTTAACTTTACCATGTTAACCAGGATGACCAGCAAGGCAGTACCATCAATACATCGCCGAAAAGAAAAGCCTGTGTTTTTAGGCTTTCAAAAAATACTTTGCCGGTCAAACATAACCATTAACCATCATTTTCTAAAGGTCGCATACTTTAGCAATGTGCAAATGTACATAACTCAAGTATTCCTGAATCAAAAAATATAATCTTCGCAGTGGCGAACTATATTTTTTTTTTGGGAAAATCAATCGTTAAAGATACATGTAGTACGTGACTTGGAAGAGAATTTTATTATGTTTTGCACCACAATGTGATCTTTATTTGATTATTTCTGTCCTCCACACAGCCGCCCACTTGACCGGAGAAAATAATTAAAATATATTATAGCCTAGGAAAGCAGGCCAGTTAAGGCGAAAAAACGGGGAAAGGAGATTTCAACCCGGTAAAAAGGATGTTGTTGGTGAGTAAAAAAGGGGCATCGAATTTCGAAAAAAAGGACCCCATGCCTCGGCCATTCACACGACCCGTGTGCGGGTGTGGCTGGCTTGTTGCTGTGCCTGTGTCCTCTTCCTCACTTCTCTCTCCCGCTCCCCGAGACAAAACCCAGAGCAAGCGGCAGAGCCCCCTGCCCTGTCCTCCACCACCACCACCACCATCTCCGTCTTCAAGACCGCGTCTGCCTGCCTGCGTGCTGCGTGCACACACAGCCACACGCACCACGCCAAACCATTTCACTGCCTGCTCCCGCTGTTTGCTTTGCTTGCCCACGGCCGCCGCCCCACCAAGTAAACCAAGAAACCCCCTTTTCTCCCTCCAATCACCACTCACCCGCCGCCGGCGGAGGCGCGCGGCCGGATCGCGGTAGTGCGCAATGCCGCCGCCTCGCGCATACCTCCTCCTCTCCCTGCTGCTGCTCCTCGCCTCTGCCATCTGCTCTACCGCCCAAACCACCGAGCCGCTCCCGCCTCCGCCGCCGCCGGGGGCGCCGCGCCCTCCCCATCGCCACCGCCACGTCGCGCCTCCTGGCTCTCCTCTCACCCCGCCGCCGGCTGGCCTCCCCCCTCCTCCTCCACCTCCGCCGCGCCGCAGGCACGCGCCGGCGACGCCCACCCCTGTCGCCGTGCAGCCGGCGCAGGCGCCGCCACCCACTCCCACGCCGACGCCCGCGCCGCCGGTCGTCACCTCGCCGACGCCCAAGTACCCGTCCTCCTCCGCGAACCCCTCCACCGATCCCTACCCCTTCACTAACAACCCCTTCTTCCCGACCGTCACGCCGCCGCCGCCGCCTCCCGCTGCCGAAACCCAGCCCTCCTCGTCCGGCGACGGCGGCGTCCCGACGTTCCCCGCCAACATCTCCACCCTCGTCGCCCCGACCCGCGCCTCCGGCTCCCACCGCTTCCCCGTGCTCCAGGCGCTGCTCCTCTCCCTGCTCTCGCTATGCCTCCTCCTCCTCTCCGCGCTCCTCTCCATCCACCTCGTCCGCCGCCTTCGCCACCACGGCCGCTCCAGGGCCGCCGCCTCCACCGCGGCCGCGGGGAACCGCCGCGCTGCCAGTAGCGTCGCCGACGACGATGATGGGGACGAGGAGGGCCGCCGCCTCAAGCCGCCGCCAATGCCCACCTCCTCGTCCAACCCAAGCACCGAGTTCCTCTACCTCGGCACCCTCGCAAACCCGCCGCAGGCTCCGGGGACGAGTTCCAGTCTCCGCCCTGGTTCGCCGGAGCTCCGTCCCCTGCCGCCGCTCCCGCGCGTCGGTCCGCCCTCCGGCGAGTTCGCCTCCCGCAGCTCCGCCTCCGATCCCAGCACCGTGCCCCACGCCGCCGCCGCCGACGCGTCGTCCTCGTCGCTCTCTCCCTCGTCGCCGTCGGCCTCCTCACCCACGCTCGGCTCCAGCCCCGTCCATATCCGTCCGCCCACCATTCCTCAGCCGCGTGGCCGAGCCCCGAATCCGTCGCCTCCAAAGCGGAGGCCATCGCCGCCCAAGGGTGCTGCGGAGCCCGTGGCGGCGCACGCGTGGAACCCCTTCGTGCCAGTGCCGCCTCGTGCAGCAGTTGCTTCATCGGATGATGGTGACTCCGATGACAAGGACGTGCGCAAGTCGAGGCCTTTGCACTCGGACAAGCTGAATCCCAGCTCTTTGCAGTAGGATCAAATCTTCACTTTCCCTCTTCAACTTTCAGATTGCATTTCATTTCTCACAAACTGCCTGCCCTGAATTTATACAGTATGAAGGATGAGGTGATCCAGCTATACCTCAACAACTCGGCGGCAGTTGCAGCACCGAGGGAGGTGTGTTTGCTCGGTGCTGCAAGGTGCCATGGCATTGGGATGGTTGTGGGGGCATTGGGAGTTTCCAGGGAGCAACTGAGGGACGCCCTCTTGGAAGGTGCATATAGCCCTATCAGGCAAAACCAGTTTGAGTTTTCTCCTAGTAATGCTGCCAAAGTTGTAATCTTTCATGGATGAAAGTACTCTTTAGGTGTTTATACTTGTGGGGGCCTTCAGATTGGTGGTACCAATGCATGTTTGCAGCACAGCATCACATGGTGCCTTGTTGATTATGAGTTACATGAATGATTGTCTTTATAAACATATGGGCCCTTACCAACGGCTACATGGCATGCCTTTCTACTGTCATACTGTCATACATTTTGAAAACCGATTTACACAGCCTGCTGTCATTTTAGGTGGATTGTCTATTTCCTAGAAATAGATTGATCTAGGGTATCAATGGAACATTTTTTTTTTTTGCTATTGAATTTCTTCATGGGCAGTTCTATATTTGATTTTCAGAAAAAAAGTTGTCTGTTTAAGATGGACCACTCTTTGGTTTATGTCATAGAAAAATTGTGGTTCCTGAAATCAATCAGTTACACCTTTCTTTGATCTTCCATGCTATTTTTAAATTTAGTAGTCAGTAATTTGGTATGATTATTTTCTACACGTTTATTTAGTAGTCTGTAATTCAGCATGTCTCCTTTGCTGGGTACAGGCAATGCACATGGTTTGGGAGTAGAAGCACTGCGGATGCTCACTCAGATGGTCCTCAGCAATGAAGAAGAGCTTAAGCTGAAATATTTCAAGGATGATTCGTTGACCAGACTTTGCCCAGTTGAGGCTTTTGTGAAGGCAATGCTGGATGTGCCATTTGCATTCAAAAGAGTGGATGCCATGCTTTACATTGCCAGTTTCTATTTGGAGGTCAATCAGCTGAGGCTGTCATATGCTACTGTTGAGGTAATAGTACAAGCTCTTTAGGAAATATAGCATGATTATGCTGGCTAGAGATTTGCCTTTGGTTTGTATACTGCTTGTATAAATTCTGTTGCATGGGCAGATATCCCACACATGGGGATTATATGGTGCACAAATGACATTACTTAGTGATTTTTCCTCCTTTCGGCTATTATGTATTAATGTCTGAATGGCATTGTATTCCTCCAGGGGGCTTGCCAGGAGATGAGAAGCAGCAGGCTGTTCCACAAAGTTGTTGAGGCTGTTATGAATTTCGGTAACTTCATGAGCATCAATGCAGGCTCTCCAAGTTCACATTGCTTGGAGCCAAACACTGTTCTGAAGATTGTTGATGTGAAAGGTGCTGATGGGAAGGCTGCACTTGTGCAGTTTGTTGTCCAGGAAATTTTGAAGCCTGAAGGACATGATGC
Source organism: Digitaria exilis (assembly GCA_015342445.1). Lineage (NCBI taxonomy): Eukaryota > Viridiplantae > Streptophyta > Magnoliopsida > Poales > Poaceae > Digitaria > Digitaria exilis. Next base: position 997,500 of record JACEFO010002303.1, read on the forward strand.
AAAATGCAGCATGGTGCAGGGCGATGCTGGATGCAGGAAGCATGGTCTGGAGGTTGTCTCCAAACTAGCAGCTGAGCTGAGCAACACGAAGAAAGCTGCATCCATTGACATAGTGATGCTCAGCAGAAGTGTGTCGGATCTTGGAATGGGGCTTGGGAAGGTCCATGACGTGATGAGGCTGAACAGCATGGTTACATCAGCTGATAGCGCCCGGCGTTTCCACAACAGCATGAGCACGTTCCTGAAGCAAGCTGAGGAGGAGATCTTGAAGCTCCAGTCCCAGGAGAGCCTCTGCTTGTCTTCGGTGAAGGAGATGGCGGAGTACTTCCACGGTGATTCAGTCAAAGACGAAGCTCGCATGTTGAGAGTTTTTGCTGGAGTGAGGGAGTTCCTTGCTATGCTGGATCGGATCTGCAAGGAGGCTGGAGAGATCAGTGACAACAGTTGGGTAGGCTCGACAACCGCAAGCTGGACCGCTGCACCCATGGGGATGACGCCTTAGCTGTAGAAGCTTTAGGGAAAAATCCGCAGCTGCCCTCTTTTTGTAGAATATCATATCAAGCTATTTGGACAATTATCGTTCCTAGTGCTAGAAGTAGATGAACAATGCACAATGCTATGCTATGTTATGTCGTCCCATATATATAATGTATGTTGAACACGCTGTCTTGTATAAAGTTTACTGGTGATGTTATGTCGTCTCTGAATGTCTGTTGCTGTCCTGCCAAAGTGCCAAGGAAGCTGGCACATGGTCTGAATTCTGATGGTTTTGCGTTCAGCCTCGATTTTTCTTCAGAATTCAGTGTGATCTGTTTGGTTTGGGTAACAGATGAGCATTTTTCTCATCATGTATATGGATGCAGCAACTCGGCATGATGTTTTTGTGATGTTTTGGAGTTGGAAAGCTAGTATGCATTTTGCAGGGCAGTCAGTCTGGAGTCGTCTTCCTCGTTGGCCTTCGACTCCAAGCAAGCAGAGCAGTTTGACTGACTAGTAGCCATGGCACTCCGCTTCCTCTAAACCTAACCCCAATTCTGATGGGATCCCAGCCGGCGGCCTCCCGCGCGGCCCTCGGGCCCCTTGCCACGCTCGACCCCGCGGCGCTCGCCGGCCTCCCCGTCTCCTCCCCTCTCACAGTTCGCGCCGCCGCCCTCTCCGCCCACCTGCTCTACATCGGCACAGGCGGCGGCAAGCTGCTCCTCTTCTCCCTCCAGGATCCCTCCACCCCCGAGTTCCTCCGCCTCCTCCCCATCGGCGCCACCCTCCCCGTCTCCGCCATCCTCCCGCTCCCCACCGTCGCTCGCCTCCTCGTCCTCGCCGACGGCCTCCTCCTCCTCGCCGACCCGCTCCTCTCCCGCCCCGTCCGCCGCCTCGGCTCCCTGCGCGACGTCGCCGCCGTCGCCGCCCGCCGCGGTTGTTCCGCCGACCCGGGCTCACCTTCATGTTCCATCGCCGTCTCCGTCGGGAAGAAGCTGCTCCGCGTGGACCTCACGCTGCAGGATGGCGACGAGCTGGATGTGCAGACGCGCGAGATCGCCGCCGTCGAGGGGGTCAAGGCTCTCGCTTGGGTCGACGACTCCGTCTTCGTTGCCACCGCGACTGGCTACTCGCTCTTCTCTAGCTCCGACGGCGAGGGTGTGGACATATTCACGCTACCAGAATCCTCGGGGCACCCCAGGGTGAGGCCACTCTCCGGCGGTGACGAGGTGATGCTCCTGGTGGACAATGTCGGCGTGGTTGTCGACAAATTTGGCCAGCCGGCTGGGAGCAGCCTGGTGTTCAACACCACACCGGACTGTATAGCAGAGGTGTTCCCCTATGTGATTGTTGCTGGGGACTCCAAGGTGGATGTTTATAGGAGGAGAAACGGGGCGCATCTACAGACAATTCCTGTTGCCAGGACTAGCCAAGGTGTTTTGATTGTGGCTAGCGATGATGATGGGATCGGCACAGAGCTAGTTGTGGTTGCTACAGCTTATAAGGTAACGTAGGTACGTTAACTCATCCATTTTTCATTAAACTTATGTATGAAAAAGTTCTCTGTTATTTGTTTGAACTTCTGTATCTAAATTCCTATAGTGTTATGTGGTACCACAACTGATAAATATAGCTTTGCATTACATGCATCCTAAGTAGATGCAGTCAACCAAGCACAGAGGACTAGATGAGCACGAAGGGCTACCTATATGAATTTTGCATGGGTTGATAGCTAAACGGTTCATACAACTGTGGCCGGCCTTTAGTTTTAGAAAGCACGGCAGCTTAACTTACAACCATAATGTTCTGTGTATATATACTAGTTATAAGTGCATAATTAGAGTTGGCTTTTACCCTTCTTATACGAATTCTAGCAGGCTAGCACCATATGTAGTTATCTAAGATTCTAATGTGAAGGGAAAACTTTTGCTAGTGTTTCCTTCGTTGATGTGAAAAATGAATTTGTGAGTGTAAATTTGAGAATTTTAAGCCTGGATCAGATTACTCATGTTAAAGTACTGAAATGGGAATCAATTGACCTATCCAGGTTTTTTGCTACCATAAAGTATCTGCAGTGGAGCAGATTAAGGCATCCTTACGAAGAAAGAACTACAAGGAAGCTATTTCTCTGCTAGAAGAGTTTGAGTCAGATGGTGAAATCTCAAAGGATATGATCTCCTTTGTCCATGCGCAACTTGGATTCTTGTTGTTTTTCGACATGCGCTTTGAGGACGCTGTAAATCATTTCTTACTCTCGGAGACTATGCAGCCATCAGAAATATTTCCGTTCATCATGCGGGATCCTAACAGATGGTCAGATCTGGTATGCTACACTGCTACTTGGTAGCTGGGATATTGTAGTTCCACTAGTACTGCCTTATCAAGCTGTCTTAAGTCTTAACGTATTTCTACTCTAAAAAAAGTCTTAACCTATTTTTGTGCCTGCTTAAAATTCACATTTAATGCTTTTATTGAGCACTTATAATTATCCAATAAATCTGAATCAACCCATAGTTTCTCTATATGGACCAACTTGATCACATTTTGGCACAGTATTTATAGATAAGAACTTCTTGAGCCGTAGACAGCAAGGCTATTTATGTTTTCTCAACTTGTTCTTTCAGTTTATGTTTAGTTTACAATTTTTCCTTTAGGGCACTATTGGTACTTAACACTGAAATTAAGCTGTTCATACACTTACCGGTCTTCCTAAGTATTGTAGTACCCTAGAAACCAAACAGTCATCATTAATACCTACCACCTTCTACGTTTAACCATTTATTTGTAGTGGTAACCATTAACAATGATATACTGTATACATTAGGTGCCAAGAAAGCGTTATTGGGGTTTGCATCCTCCCCCTAAGCCCCTCGAGGAAGTTATCGATGACGGACTGGTAACGGTTCAACAGGCATTGTTTCTGAAAAAGGCAGGTGTGGATACAGTTGTGGATGAAGATATCCTTTCAAACCCACAAAGTAGAGCTGATCTTTTGGAACTAGCGATCAGAAATATTATCAGGTATGTATATGTACTGCTATATGCATGGTGATCACCAGGAAGCCATATCTAACCTCCGAGATGCTGAATGAAACTAGGTACCTCTGTTCGTCACGGATGAAGAATCTGTCTTCTCAGGAGATGGAAGGAGTTGATACTTTTCTTATGTATCTTTATAGAGCACTTGATCTTGTTAATGACATGGAGAAGCTTGCATCATCTCAGAATAGCTGTGTCGTGGTATGCACATGGTCTTTAGACATCTGCATTAGTGTGCTTACCTGCGTTGAATTATTGAATTGACAGCATGGTTTGGTGTCATCCTAACCATCACATGAGTGAACACTAAGAAAACGGCACGCTTTGTTTTGCAGGATGAACTAGAATCCCTTTTGGATGACTCTGGACATTTGCGGACACTTGCTTTCTTATATGGCAGTAAAGGAATGTGCTCCAAAGCGCTTGCTATATGGCGTGTATTAGCAAGGAATTATAGTGCAGGTTTGTGGAAAGATCTGTCGGAAAATGGTTCTTGTGGAACTTCAGTTGAGAAAAGGTCTGGAGAGGAAATTGCCGCTACAGAAGCAGCCAAGATCCTAAAAGCATCATCTGATGAGGATCTTGTCCTGGAACATCTTGGATGGGTATGCATTCAGGCAAAGGACTTAGTTTATCTTATAGCGAGTATGTTATTACTGAATGTTTACTTGCAGGTGGCAGACATTGATCAAGAACTGGCGATTGCAGTTTTAACGTCAGACATGAGAGAAAATCAACTCTCACCAGGTGATTGCTCTGTTCCAGATAAACCAATGCATCAGTGTGATTTTACAGAATAATCATGTACAAACACTTTTTCCAGTTTCTGAGCATGTGTCAAAGAATGGTGATAGGAACAGACTCAACAGAGGGGTTGACTGTTTTAGAATAAATTGTTTCGTGTTTATAGCTGATCATATGACATTCCAGAATATGGTTTATTTTAGTAATTGAGGTCTAGGAATCCTTAAAATGTTTATTCTGTGTAATTGAGGGCTAGGGATCCTTCGTTATCATTTATTTGAATAATGCTATTGTGCAGAAAAGGTTGTTGCTGCTATTGATACGGAGAAGGTTGCAATCCATCAAAGGTATAGATGATCGTCCCTGAACTTTTCAACTAGTTTAAAAATCTATTAATTCCACAATCCAAACATAATCCTTTAACTTCACATTATACTCCAAATGTTTCATGTGAAGAAAGTAGTATGGTCACTTTATGGGCATTTGTATAGTAGCTTGTGAGTTTTGTTTTGCAACCTCCAGTAAAGAACCTTAAGTAGGCAACATCCTTCTACTTTTTGTCGCCAACAGTTTGACTGGACTAATTTTGCCCTGTGCTCTCAGTGACTTAATTTCCGATACAATCATTATGCAATCAGTGTTATTCCTGACATGGTCTTTATAAGTTGTTTATCTACCTCTTCCCCTTTGTTTTTGTTCTCTAGTACTACGTTCATCATTTATCATTCATCAGCAGGGAATGCTCTTATCTATCCCTTCTGTTATAAAAAAGTCTGAACCAGGTAAATTATACAGATATTTGCAGTGGTTGATTGAGGATCAGGGTTGCGACGACCCTCACTATCATACGTCATATGCTCTTTCGCTGGCCAAATCCGCGATTGAAGCAGTTCATATGGAGTCTAAATATAGAGGGAAAGATGATAAAGAAATTGATTCTGATGCACAGTTCATTTATTTGTTAAGAGAGAAGCTGCAGTTATTTCTTCAAGCTTCAGATCTGTATGATCCAGAAGATGTGCTCGATGTGATAGCAGAATCTGAGCTATGGCTGGAAAAGGTGATGTTATGGTTTATCTTCTTCCTTGCAGATCCATGTTTGCCTGGTTAAATATCTTTCCATTGAATTCACATGCTTGCCTGATTGTGCTGTCATCATTAATAATACTGATACTTGAGACTTCTTCCTTTGTCAGGCAATATTGTATAGGAAGATGGGCCAAGAGAATATTGTACTTCAAATACTAGCACTGTAAGATGCTATGCTGTTGTGTTTATTTTACTATATGCTGCTTTTCATATGTACTGGTTTGTTGTAGCTGCAAATTGCACCATTGACTGTGTGCTGCTTGTTATCTTATCAAGGAAACTAGAGGATAGTGAAGCTGCCGAGCAGTATTGTGCAGAGATTGGTCGAGATGATGCCTATATTCAGTATGCTCTTTTTTCACATCAATATTTCCATAGCGTTTCTCTTTGTTTTTTAGATCACAATATGAAAGGTCAACATTTCTTGCTGTCTACCTTTTTTCTTAGGCTTTTGAGTTTGTATTTGGACCCTCAAAATGGGAAAGAGCCGATGTTTACAGCAGCTGTACGGCTTCTTCACAACCATGGGAAATCTTTGGATCCCATGCAAGTATTGGAGGTACCACTTTATTATCACATCAATACTGGCAAATTCTTTGAGAATCTTGTTGCATGTATGCTAGTTTGCAAGAGCCACTATTCTGGCCTTTAGTATTCTAGGATGACAGCAGTCACGTTAGAGCGCAGAATAAATATCATAAAGGTAGTTGAGAAGTGAGTGATTACATTAAAATAGGTCACAGATTGCTCCCTCTTCACAATAGGATTCAACCATTGATATCTGAATAATTTGATTTACCTCTTTTGGTGCCCAAGTCTTGCAGTCAGAAATTCCTGTGTAATGACCACGATCCTTTAAACAGGGTGTTATATGTTATCATTGAAGCAAACTTGCCATCTACTAGGCGATTAGATAAAGGTTCATAAGATGAGCTATAATCTCCAAGTACTGGTATTGTAAAAGAACATATATGCAAAACTGATATCCAACCCCTTTTCTTGTATTGCTGTTCCACATGAGCCTTGGAAATGTGATAAGTCCCAAAAAGATTACTGTTTCATACTTAAGTACAAGTTACTCAATGCATGTTATTGCTGCGCTGCTGCCATCTGCATTCTTGCCATTATGTGACATGATTGCACTAGTTTCTTTGGAAAAATAATCTGAACCATAATGTTGTTCCAGAGATTATCTCCTGATATGCCTCTTCAGCTGGCATCAGATACAATTTTACGAATGCTGAGAGCCCGAGTGCATCATCATCGTCAAGGACAGGTGAACATAATTATTTTCCTTGTATTGCCCATTTGAGAAACCATCTGCTTTAGCTTTGGCCTATTTTAACTGATTTTCATTCTGGCTATAATCTCACAGGGATAGGTCTAACCAGTTTAATTTCTTTGATTTTGCTCTCCTTTGCGTGCTTCAGATTGTTCACAATTTATCCCGTGCAACAAACCTTGATGCGCGGTTGACAAGATTGGAGGAGAGATCAAGGCATGTACAGCTAACCGACGAGAGTATTTGCGATTCATGTCGAGCTCGCCTGGGCACCAAGCTATTTGTGATGTACCCAGATGACTCAGTTGTTTGCTACAGGGTACGTCTGTCTACTACTTGAGGTGCTTTGAGTTTGTAACTCATTTGCATATGGAGGTTTCAGCCTTCTGTGCAACTCTATTTTTGCAGTGCTATCGAAACCAGCAAGGTGATTCTTCGTCAGGGCGTGGTCGTGGCTTGAGGAAAGATGTTATATTTAAGCAGAGCTGGCTTGTCAGCAGATAGACGGCGATGGATGAAGATTGCTGACTGGTGTGTGCATAACTAGAGTCTAGAGAATGAGGCTAGCATTCGGCGGTAATTGCTCAGGATGATTTTCACATCTTGGGAGGGCGAGGTCTGAACATGGAAAAAGCACGCGCATTCCACACAACCACACAGGCCTTGAGAACACAGCATATATGTTTGTCCATAGCGTTGTTTCTGTTTTCTTTTCTTTTTTCTGGAGGTTGAATGAATACGATAGAGTTGTAGTCTGCTTTAGTACACTTTTTGATAGAGACAAATAATGTACTGCTACGAGATATGGTAAATGGAAATTGCTGCCGAGGAACTCAAAATCGAGATGTGCATGATTATGTGTCAACCATGCATTACAATATGGCCCGAAATTTACACCGAATTCATTTGGAAAAGAGAAGAAATCCCGTTTTCAGTACCGACCAGGACACAGCCTGGTTGGTTTGATTTCAAAATTTTTGGCCAAAGTCAGAGCAAGAATGAGCCAAGACCTATAGCAGAGCAAGAATACCCTTGCTAGAACGAGTGTCATTCAAGTTCGGCGCTAAACAGTCGGCATATTCTTGGTGATGATCTTGACAACCTGTCGACAAAGCTGATGAGTCTAACATCACATAGCCTTTGTGACTCCCTTTTTTTATTTCCTTTGTGTTTTTGGGTAGAGCAACACAAATTTTACCGCATTCATATTTACCAGCTCTAGTCTTGATGTCCTCAAATCACACAAACCTTGTAATGCATCCAGCAAATCTATTTTGCTAAATTTCAAACATTTCTTGCAGAAGCTTCTAACAAAACCGTCCTGCTTTGTCATTAACTAACCTTCTAGTAATCCACGAACTGACAAACTGATGATTAAGGAACAGCTGGGGCAACTAGGAGGTAGATGTGAGCGATCGAGAAGGCTTTGTGGGTCGCCCCTGCGCTAGCACGACCGCGAGGGCAGCCGTCAGCCGTTCCACCACCAGAGCCGCCGCCGGCGGCGGCGGCCAGGAAGCGGCGCACGGCCGCGGCGAACGTCTCGATCGTAGCGCGCGCCGCGTCCGCGACGACAGCCTGCCTCAGCAGCGCGTCCACGAGCGCCTCCTCATTGCCCTTCATCACCGCCGCCGCCGCGCCGCGCCTGAGCCTGCCAGCGACCCTACCCATGCCCTCCACCGCGCGCGCGGCGGCGTCCTCCACCTGGGCGGCGACGGCCATCTCCTCGGGCGCCGTGACGTAGCCTTCCTGATCCACCGACGAGTCCGTACGGCTGGCCAGCTTCCCTAAGAAGCCCGCCATGGCCGGGGAGACGAGGTGCTCCTTGGCAGCCAGCCTCCTCATCTCCTTCTCCTGCAGCCGGCGCGCGCGGTGAGCAGCCGCTCCGCGTCGGCGCGCCGGGAGTCGGTGAGCGCCGCCTGCTTCCGCAGCGCCTCGGCGAACGCCGCCTCGCCTGGCCTGAGAGACGCAAGCGCCGCCGCGGCCTGCCGGATTTCGTCGGCCTGTTCCCTCATCGGCGTCGTCAACGATAAGGCCAGGGCCTCCGTCTTCTCCACCCACTCCCACTTCTCGGGAGTTAGCCCTTCTTCGTCCTCCAGATCCGCCGCCATGGACAGCAAGGCCCTAAAATCCTCCTCCAGAGCGGCCTCGGCCTCGGCGTCGTCGTCTTCCTCCACCAGTTCTCTTAGTTCCATTAGCTTCTTCTCGTCTAGGCAGTACGCCGCCGCCTCTGGTGTAATACCCGCCATGGATGGATTCAGTGGATATGATCGATGGAACACATGCATGTACTGGAGACAGCACAGATCCGAGTATGAATAATCTACGTTCTCGATCGTGTATCTTTGATTGAAAATTTGAAATAGAATCCGAGTCTGTCACGGATCAAGCAAGCTTTTGTTCGTACGTTCATGTCCAAATGATCAACAAACCAAGTTTCAATCCATTCTTGTTTCCTAGGACTGGTTGTTGGAATCCGATCGGTTTAAAAACCCGCAAGCAAAAGCTTCCGCAGAAACCCATTGGTTGTTTTTATCCGAGGGCGCCTATAACAATGTTTTGATTGTTTTCTTATATCGAATAAAGTTCACTGCACTACCACCATTTTCAAACACTAATCATATTTTAAAAACAAGTAAAAATAGAACTCTGATTAAACTAAGTTTTTTTTTTTACAAAATCCCAAGAAACTTCATCACACCAGTACGTTAAAAGCTACTGGAGTACGTGACAAAGTACCGTACCGTGACACAAACTTTAGCCCTGGAAAATGGCTCATTGTTGCAGCCTTGCAGGTGCTAGTGTTTGTATATCTGTTTTTGTTTTACTTTGCAGAATAAACTAGAAACAATATACTGGTTAACTAACAATTTATACTAGTCAAACAAAATTAACGAAGATGTTCAACATAAATTGCATAAACCATACATGTTTGAGACTCGCAAAAAGAACAAGACAAGGATGAATGAAGTACATAATTTGTCAAAATACTTTTTTGTGGCATATATGACATGCATGGCTAGCCAGTGAATGATCAAATGATATAAGGCCTAAACCATAACTAGTTAGCACTAAATTATTGCTGTGTTAAACTGCTGTGGCGATTATTAATGCATCAGTTTAGTCTATTAATGTGTTGATTTGCACTAATTCAAATATGTGATATTTACGGGATAAAAAAAAAACATGCTTTTTTCCTTATCAAAATTATAAAACCTAAAGGTGCATGAAAGGCCAACTGCCCATCAACATCTCTCGTTCTCGTCTATACATCAACGGAAAGGCCAATGTGGGGTCAACAACAGGAGATCGAGCGGCATGCGAGGATCCACTCATACATCATGACGCTATCCATCTCATATTGCGGTAGGCTAGATAATTTTTTCGATATGATACATCTCATCATACATCAAGGAGAGTACTAATGCCGATCCATGTCACACAAGTTAGGTTACACTCCCCAATAACCCTCCTCCTAGCCCAGGTTGTCATAGCGATCGAGCATGCATGAAATATCTGATCGATGAGCAATGCAATTATGCAAATCGTGCGTCTAGTGTGCATCGATCAATCCCAAGTGACAGTCACTGGCAATGCTCATCATGTCATCTTCTCACGCGAGGTTCGGTGGTGCATGCAGTGGATACTGGATTCACAAATCACAATGTGCAGTGCAGGTCCGCATCCCTGTCCTCCACTGCCCTGCGCTTTTGCAATGTTTAATCCCAGTTGCTCCTGGCCTTTGCTAGTGCAGGTGCTCCCAACTTGCACTTTTGCAAGCCTATAAATGTGCATGCATGCCATTGCCATGCTCTCCATCGCAGCCTAGCAACACAAAGCCATCACACACGATCACAAGCAGCGACATCGACAAAGGATCGAGCTAGATGATCGATCGATCAACCATGGCAAGCTCGAAGCAATCGTCGCAGGTGCTAGCCTTTCTGCTGCTGCTCATCTCGTGCCTCGTCAGCACCGCCACGTCGGCGTCGACGATGCAGTGCCACGACGAGGACCAGGCGGCGCTGCTAGCCATCAGCGACGCGATGGGCAACAGCCCCTACCACTTCGCCTCATGGACGCCCGACACCTTCTGCTGCGACTGGTCCGACGTGGACTGCGACGCGGCGACGGGCCGCGTCGTGGGCCTCTCCGTCTCCGGCGACGGCAACCTCACGTCGGCGTCGATCCCCGACGCCATCGCCAACCTCACGAGCCTCCGCAACCTCACCCTCCGCCACCTCCCGGGGCTCACCGGCGACATCCCGAACTCCCTCTCCCGCCTCGCCGACCTCGCCTTCCTCACCATCTCCTACACCGGCGTCTCCGGCCCCGTCCCGTCCTTCCTCTCCGAGCTCGCCAACCTCGTCTCCCTCGACCTCTCCTTCAACTCCCTCACCGGCGCAATCCCGGCGTCCCTCGCCGACCTCACTTCCCTCTCCACCATCGACCTCAGCCGCAACAAGCTCGACGGACCCATCCCGGCGACGCTCCTCAGCAAGTGCTCCGGCGGCGAGGTCGTCGAGCTCTACCTCTCGAAGAACAACTTCTCCGGCGGCATCCCGGCCGAGTTCGCCGGCGTCAACTTCACCCGCCTCGACCTGTCGAGGAACTCGCTCACCGGCGACGCGTCGGCCGTGTTGGGGAAAGGGAAGCCGCTGCAGTATCTTGACCTGTCGCGGAACGACCTCCACTTCAGCCTCACCGGCGTCGAGTTGCCGGAGGAGGTGAGCTTCGTGGACCTCAGCCACAACGCCATACGAGGCCGCGTCCCGGCGCAGGTGGCGAGCTTGAGCAACCTGCAGCTCTTCAACGTCAGCTATAACCGCCTCTGTGGCGTGGTGCCCACCGGTGGGGTCATGGCGAGGTTCGACGCCTATAGTTACCAGCACAACAAGTGCCTCTGTGGCACTCCGCTCCCGGCCTGCCACCGTTACGGCCTCTTCTGATTCGGGAACGTCCCACTGCATGCACCATAATTCACAGCCCTCACAAGGGGATGGATCATATCGACGAAGAAGAGGAAGAAGCTAATAACCTCATTAAGCCAAGAATTCCAATTACGACTCACACATCACATATAAGAAGAGTGAAGTGGTTACTATTAAACGAAACGGTCGAGGTACCAAAACAAATAAAATATATGCATGCATGTTATGTAGTCATCCTGGAATCAACAACATCAGGATAGAGAGTGGTAAGTTGGTAGTACAAGATAAAAAAAAGTACTATATATGTAGTATTGAACGGTTGTGTCTTGTGAGTTTTGGGTTTGTATTACCCAGGTAGAGAGACAAGCTCAATGCAGAATGTGTATGTGTATCCTCCTTAATTTGAAATACCAATATGTATATTGTTGCTTCACAATACTTGAAAAACGATTGCAACTGCCAAAGTTCAAATTAATCTCAATTCTAGCAAATAACTTTGAATGGGAGCACCGATATACATGTACAAATCACTTAGATGGGAGCACAAGATTCGACAACTAAAAGCACTTAGATGGTGATAAATGTACCAAGTCGGCAACATTTTATATGGGTACACACCCAGATCAACAACGCTTCTAGGTATATATATTTTCCCTTCGCATCGGGGAAAGAAAAATCTAGGCGTTGTAAGCCTAGTCCTGTGTCGCACCACGTCGACGGTGAGTTACATCATGTCCCATCTTGTCAATTGTAAATGCTTTCTTGATTTCTCATGGTACACCTTCCACCTGTTGATTGATGTGTTCGTTCACGAAAACATCCCGTGTTCATTTCAATCATGTCCCTTCATCTTATCTCGTGCTCCATGCGATATTTTCTCTTCTATAGTATTCCTCCCGTATTTTGATAAATTTTTTTCCACGATCGTAGCCTAACGCATCGTGGTGTTGTGGCTGACATAAAGGTTCATTCACGCTCTTTTTTACTACCACCGCACCGTGTGTGCGCTGCCCAACTGTCACTGACCGTAATTGTACACTCCATACTATCAATGTCCTTCGGTATACGCCCGGTTATATATGTACCAAAGGACAGGACCCATCTGTCCCCATCAAGTGCATAGATGAATTTATATTTGTTGGTGCCCAAAGTTTAGACTATACCGTGTACGTACTTCTACTCACTTGCTGAGGCCTGAGAGGTAAGTAATGAAGGATTTTTTTTTTTTTTTGCTTTCTCTAAAATTGCTAGCATCCCGAATGTAATCGATGCTGATTTGTCCAATGCTGCGACATGACACGGGATATAGCATGAGTGGTGAGTTGATATTTTAGGCATGGATATTACTACACGTTGTGACTGCCTCACAATGCTAAATATTCTTGTCATGGAGTTTTCTTTTATCCCTATATCATATCATTTAACGGGCAGTGCCAGATTGTTGAGGTTGACACATTTTTTCCATACTTTAAATCCGAAAGAAATACAAATGTACCTAATAGAAGTATTAATAATAAACGAAAACGACCAAGCTGCATCTTCGAAGCACAAAAACGTCGACTTCCTATGACTCCAAGATTATGATCAGAGCACGGTTCTTTTTTTCTTCTTCTAAACTAGCAAAAGCGCACGTGCGACACGCACGTGATACAAAGATATAGCTGATCCACAATCAAAAGTCTATATATATCAGCTAATGTTTAGATTTTCTCAAAAGAAGCTAATGTTTAGAAACAGCTAGAATAATTCCAAAGTTTCAGTAGCACAGTTGGTAGTGTGTTATTATTTGAACAAAGAAGCTTGAAATTGTACGGGATATAAAATACTTCTATGATTTAGGTTGCATATTGGGTTCGAAATCGAACGCTGCACCCGGTCGGGTATATACCATGTTAAAGTACAGATCGAGCGATGGACGATTAGTGTGCGAGGGTGAAGTACGTGTCCAAGACGAAGGTGTACGTGGAGCTAAGGAGCCTGCTTTTTATTTATTGTTTGGCTTTGATAAGGAAAATTCTTTACACCGTACCATGCAAGTGTGCCATCCAAATGAGCAGCCATATGTTTGATGGTATTTTACGAGGCATATTTTATGATACTTCATGAGACGTGTCATTGTCTCGTGTGTAAGTATCTACCAGTGATCTCTTTGGTTTCGCATCAAATGAAAATGATGAATTTACCTCTATCTCTCCGCACACAAGCTGACAAGCAGTGACAAGCACATCCTTCTCTCTCCCTCGGTGCGGAGAAGCACAGGCAGCCCAGTGGAGTAGAGCCGAGAGCGGAGGCGGAGCTGGCAGGCTGGGCCGCGGTCAGCGAGGAGTGGACCTGCGCGAGCGTTGGGGACGCAAAGTTGTGGAGGCACGGGCACCGCAAGGGATTCGCTGCCTTCGTGTCGTCTCACCTGCGCCCTGGCTGCGTGTCGTGTTCGTGTCGTGGATGAGCGGGACATCGGCGATAACCACGAGTTGTGGGTAACGGAACGTGGGTGAAAAAATAATTATGTATTTGACAGAAATATTTTTTAAATATCAGTTTCGTGGTTTTGACCTCCTTGCCACCTTGACCTTCACATGTGGATCCAACGTGAGAGATAAGGTGGGCCCAAATTAGGTGACAAACGTTTTCAACTGTACTCGTTCTTTTATAGATAGGTGCGGAAGATAATACCTATTCACATGCATATAAAATCCGTTGACCCAGAATAATCAATATTCCATATTTCCAACCTACGAACGGGAATAGCAGTTTTGACCAAGATAATGGAGGATAGCCGCTGACAAACGAACCATTTGAAGTTTGAACTCAGTCAACCCACGGAGAAAGGACCTTCTTACCCCGTTGCTCTGCTGTCTGGTCGTCTTATCCATTTGAGTCAGCGTGTAGCTTGACATGTTTGACCAATCTCCATCCCTCTGACAGTGCATCGCTGCCAAACGCGGCGGCCGCCGCCGCTTCTCATCTTCGCTGCACTCGCCGGTCCGCTGCCAGCTACCTCCCCACCCCACTATATAACCCACCTCCAGCTGCAGCAACCATGGCCGGAGTCCCAAGCTGTGCATATCACCAAGATGAAGACGGCGATGAAGACGCTTACCTTCCTCGTCCTCCTCATCGCCGCCTCAACCGCCGCCGCCGCGGCCGGCAGCAAGGATCGCTGCCACTCCGGCGACAAGGCGGCGCTCCTCGCCATCAAGGCGGCGCTCGGCAACCCTTACCACTTCGCCTCATGGACGCCCGACAACCCCTGCTGCGACTGGTACGACGTCGACTGCGACCCCACCACGGGCCGCGTCGTCGGCCTCTCCGTCTTCCAAGACGCCAACCTCACCGGCGCAATCCCGGACGCCATCGCCGGGCTCGTCCACCTCCAGAACCTCATGTTCCACCACCTCCCGGGCATCTCGGGCCCCATCCCTCCCGCCATCGCCAAGCTCTCCAACCTCTCCCAGCTCACCATCTCCAACACCGCCGTCTCCGGCCCCGTCCCGTCATTCCTCGCCGCGCTCACCAAGCTCACCTTGCTCGACCTCTCCTTCAATTCGCTCACCGGCGCAATCCCGGCGTCGCTCGGTGCCATCCCTAACCTCTCCGGCATCGACCTCAGCCGCAACCGCCTCACCGGCGGCATCCCTGCTGGATTCCTCAGCAAGTCCGCCGACCAGATCTACCTCTGGCTGTCGCACAACAACCTCACCGGCAGCATCCCGGCCGAGTTCGCCGGAGCTAATTTCGCTCACCTCGATCTGTCCCGCAACGCCCTCGCCGGCGACGCGTCGGGTCTCTTCGGCCGGGGAAAGGAGCTGCAGTACCTGGACCTGTCGCGCAACGCCTTCAGCTTCGACCTCACCGGCGTCGAGCTGCCGGAGCAGCTCGACGTCTTGGACGTCAGCCACAACGCCATCTACGGCGGCATCCCGGCGCAGGTGGCGAACCTGACCAACCTGCAGCTCTTCAACGTCAGCTACAACCGGCTGTTCGGTCCGGTGCCCACCGGCGGCAACATGGGGAGGTTCAATGCCTATAGCTACCAGCACAACAAGTGCTTGTGTGGAGCTCCACTTGCCAATGCGTGCAAGTGACTATTGATCCATTCGTCAGCAGATTTCAATTGTAATCTTCATCCATTTCTCAAGGAATAAGATATCTCTATTATCGAATACTTGCACGATAGTAATAAAAGACCCCGCGCGTGAAAAGACACGCAGTGATTTATGTAATCTCCATTTCGAGTTAAAAATTACTTCTACTCTCTCCGTCGCTATATAAGCGATGTTTTGAGTGTTCATGTCAAAATTTTGACTAACAGAGGATACACGCAATACTTAGCAACGTCATCTATGAGAACCCAATTCCTCTGAGAACTATGAAAACTCAAATCTGGGCCATATGATCTTTATCTAATAGGAGTACGTAGGGAGAGGTAGAAGGGGATTTGCAAAAGTATAATTATTTGAACTCTTATGGTGTTAGAGCAGTCTCAACCTAGACTCTGTAGCAGAGCCGGCTCTTGGACTATGCAACCGAGGCAACCGCCGGGGGCCATGGCCAAAAGGGGCCCAACATCACGTATGCAAAGCCAGGCCCCCTACGCAAGTCGCAGCCCAAATTCCCAACCGTTACCCATCGCATACATTAACACGCACGAGCAACGGAACGAGGGAGTCGAGGAGACAGCCGCCGCCGTGCCTGTCGCCGAGAAGCCGAGTGCCCGAGTCGCCCTTGGCCCCTTGCCAGACCCAGACCACCAGCCGCCGCCGACGGTGGACGGACGAAGGCGTTGTTTTGCTTCGCCGCCGCCGATCTCACTCCTTGCTGCTGCAGACTGCAGTGCCGGGCGCCCCTTGGCCCTTGCTGCTGCTGTTTTCTTCTGATCTTGATTTCGTGATCAGATATTCGGTGAGCATCTATTTAACATGTCAAATATTCCATTCTAAGTGTTAAATCTCAATGACTATTATTTACTTTGCTACATAATTCAGCAGCTCTTGAATCTTGATGTTGCCAAAGAAGCATCTCTCAGGTGCTCAGGAAAAAAAAGAAAACGAGATGACCAATTGGTTGAATCGCAAAGGGGTACTTTGCTCAGGTTTTTAGGAGCTTCAAATAATGCCGGACATGGCGAGGAGGAACCTTAGTTATCACTTGAGGTAATCATACTAGTTCTATTGTTTTGCTCGCTTAGTTTGTACTATTAACATTGCTGTTCATGAATTAAATATATCATTAGTATTATTATATTTTTATTTAAGAAAAAATGTTTAGTCTAAAGGGCCCATAACACTAGTTCGCTCGGGGGCCCTTGAAATCATAGAGCCGGCCCTGCTCTATAGTAGAGTCTATCTTTATTAATTGCATTATCATATAAGCATTTTGCTGATGTGGCAAGTAATTTCATAAGGAGATAGAGACAAAAATATAGAAACTAGATATAAGTTAGAAACCAAGTCTATGCGTAAAACGAGAGAAATCTGATTGAATGATTGGAGAGCACTATGATTGAATGATTAGATAGACTCTAAAATACAAAATCTGCATTGGATACTATGATTTCTTGTGATAGTCTCAAACATATAGACTATATGAGTAGAGTCTAGGTTAGGATTGCTCTTAGAGACATAACAATGCAGTGAGGAAAAAGCTCAAGAATCCTGTCACTTTAACCTTGAAATGCTATCTCCATATCAGAAAGGGGACTCCACATATAAACCAAGTCAAACTTTTGACTAAGCTAGTAAGCTTATCCTATAGAAACTAGACTTTATGAAAATTATGAAAACTCTACCTAGATCATCTTATGACCGGAAAAAGAGGTGAAATAGTTTACGGATTCAGTACAACTGCAATGCCTTTAGCCTTTGCACGTTACGCACAAGCGGGCTAATAGCATTTTCATTGCTTCTCCTATTCACCCCGGACAGACACTCTCCAACTAGCAACAAAAGGACTGTAACAAATCCCTTCTACTGCTCTCCCCTGTGCTCCCCCAAATTCAAAAAAGAAAAAACAGACCAAATCCACTCGTGATTACTCCTTCCGTCCATATAAGAATGTAATTTTAGCCATTCAGAGGGGTGTTTAGTTGGGAGGAAAAAGTACTTTTCCTAGATGAATAGTGTGTTGGGAAGCGTGTTTTGCGAGAAGGATGAATATGATGAATAGTGAAAAAAAAGTACTTTTGGATGAATTTAACACGGCAAGATGAGGGGGTAAAGTTGGTGAAAGTTGGCGAAATATCACATCCATCCTTTTGAGACTAATTAGGAGTACTAAATATAGACTAATTATAAAACTAATTATAGAGATGGACTCTACGCAAGACGAATCTATTAAGCCTAATATGTGCCGTCATTAGCGTATTTTTAATGATGGGTTACTGTAGCATGACGGTGTCTAGTGACGAATTAATTAGGTTTAATCGATTCGTCTCACAATGTGGAGTCTATCTATATAATTAGTTTTTTTACACCTATATTTAATACTTCTAATTAGTGTCAAACATTCAATGTGACAAGTTGGCAAAATAAGTTGGCGAAAATTGATGATCTAGGCCTAAATTCATAGCATCTCTAATAAATCTATACACTCAATAGATACCTTATAAATCTGAATAAAAAAAACATGGGTAGGATTGCATGCTTTTGGACGGAGCGAGTACCTCCAAAGGCCTGCTGCTGCTCCTCAACGACCACCAGCCGTGAGCTCTCCGTGCTGTGCTCGAGGCTGCTAGCTGTGCGTATCTGCACGGCGAGCTGCAGTCACCAACCATCGACCTGCAGCGTTCCTCTTCGTATGCGCGCTCCGGCAGGGGTGTTTAGCTGGGAGTAAAAAGTAATTTTTCTAGATAAATAGTGTGTTAGGAAGTGTGTTTTGTGAGAAGATGAATAGTGAAAAAAAGTATGACGAAGCCCCTGAGCGTCTCTAGGGACCCGCCGCTGTGGCCTCCTCCCGTTGCCGCGTGCTTCTCTCTCCGCGCCGCCACCACATAGACACACGTCGCCTCTGCTAGGCTGCTGCCTGCGGAGCGGCTCACTGCCTGACGCCTACGGGCCCCTTCAGGAACGAGATCCTCTGAAGTTCTCCTCTCTACCTCATAGGGACGTTGAGCAATCAACGATGACAAAGGAAAGGCACTCACAACAAGCATGCAGCCCAATAAAACAAACATAGTACATGGCCCATCCAACGCAAAAGAAGGCTATCAATCAATTCAGAATGTCAATTTGTTCTTAAAAAATCAGAATTCTAATTAGAGAATGTGAAGATACTGATAGAAATAATTACAAAACTAATTACACAGATATAATTTAATTCGTGAGTCAAATCTATTAAGCCTAATTATATCATGATTTGAAAAGTTGTGCTACAGTAAACATGTGCTTATCATAGATTAATTCGGGTTAATAAATTCATCTCATCAATTACACTCTATCTATGTAATTATTTTTGTAAAGCTATATTTAACACATCTAATCATGTGTCGTTTTACAATCGGTCTCGCGTGTCGTTTTACAGTCTGCCTCGCGCGACGCGAGACCGATTGTAAAACGACACATGATTAGATGTAACAAATATAGCTTAGTTATAAAAAATAATTACACGTATAGAGTGTAATTAGTGAGAAGAATTTATTAATCCTAATTTAATCTATGATAAGCATATGTTTACTGTAGTACAACATTGTCAAATCTTGATCTAATTAGTCTTAATAGATTTGGCTCGCGAATTACACTATGTCTGTGTAATTAGTTTAATAATTAGTTTATGTTTAATATTTGTAATTAGTTTAATAATTAGTTTATGTTTAATATTTCTAATTAGTGTTCAAACATCCAACCGTGGGAGCTACATAGGCAGACACAAGTTTAGACATTGTCCAAGCAGCATCAGAACACCGGTAAATACTGTTTTCTCTAGATTAACATTTCGAATTGATAGTCTTTTTGCTGCAATTACGATTAGCATTCTGATTTTTTAAGAATAAATTGGCATTCTGATTTGATTGATAGCATTCTCTTGCGTTGGATGGGTCGTGCACTGTGTTTGTTTTATTAGGCTGTATCGCTTGTTGTGAGTACGTTTCTTTTCTCATCGTTGATTGCACGATGAATGATCCAGGGAGCTCAACGTCCCTCTAAGGTAGAGAGGAGAACTTCAGAGGATCTCGTTCCCCCCTTCAACGCCTCTCCGCTTGGTGCTGTCACGCCAACCACCTCCATGGCCATCGCCCAGGACGGCTGACACCATGAAGAGGATTTGGAAAAAATAGGC
The DNA here is from genome assembly GCA_015342445.1 of Digitaria exilis. Classification (NCBI taxonomy): domain Eukaryota; kingdom Viridiplantae; phylum Streptophyta; class Magnoliopsida; order Poales; family Poaceae; genus Digitaria; species Digitaria exilis. The sequence goes on from JACEFO010002303.1 coordinate 1,017,333, forward strand.
AGTATTGTTTGTCTCTTGGTACACATTTATACTATATACTACTAAACTGACATAGTTCTTGGGCTCTAAGCCCAAGCATTATACATACAGTTCAACAGTAAGTGAAATGAAAATTCATTCTAGGCCAACAGCAATTATTCATTGACAGATAGGAACGTACTAATCTGCATGCTAAAACTCAAAACCAGTGAGGTGTACCAACACTCCACAATGCAGAAGGGCATCAAATTACTCTATATTCCAGGACAATAAATAAATGAGATTAGTATTCAGTTATGGACAGCAACTTGCAAGGCTCAGTTCCTGTTCACAGTTGAAAAGGCAGCAATAGTCTGAAAGAAGCCCTTGGTATCTGCAGTGACAAACGCTGTCCTCTAGAGTTCTCTCAAATTTCAGCTGTGGCAATTGTCAGAAACTTCAATTCTAAAATACTTGCCCCTCCTCAAACATAGCTCTTTGAAAAATCTCAAAGAGGCCTTCGAATGTTCCACTTATTATGATGTCCATCTCCGTAGGTGAATAATTGTTCAAACGTCATAGGCTTGATACTGTACTTCAACACATGCTGAATTACATTGCGGATGAAATGCAAAAGCCCCTCAGCGTCTTGTTTGTATTTCGTTGGTAGCCCTGTATCTGGGTTCACATGATCAAGCACCATGCTGAGAAAATAATTGCCTCGTGCCTTATCCTTCCAATCTTGCGCACACTCATGCAGAGTGACAAAGTTGTGGATTCTCTGGTAGCTCATTGTATCCCGTTTCCTTAGAAGCTTGTAATTTGCATACATCAAGTTGAATTTAGCAATTCTGTCTACAGATCTCAGTAGAGCAACAATTGAGCAAATAAGATCTTCATTTCGTGATGGATTGTCACGCAGTACTTCCAGAAGCTCACAAATAGAAGCTGGTAGCTCAGTTCCAACAGCCAGATCTAACCAGAAAATACCATTTTCGATCAAATGTGCAGCTTGTAGGTAATCCAAGTCAGACCCCTCAGGACTTAACGGGCATCTGCAGTTCTCATCCATCTTAAGCATCTTTACCACCCCTTCTTCTGTCAGACAGAAATCATCAAGAGAGAATTTCCCACAAAAGCAGCAGCTTTTACCATGATATTTCCTTAAAGCCTTAATCATCCCTCTGATAACATTGTCAGCTTGCTCGGTGGAGAACAGTTTCAATTTCGTGCCCCCAGGAAAACTGTCTGCTTCTTCATTAACGTACAAGGAAATGGTTTTCACAGTTTCAGCTTCAAACGGGCAAAGAAATATGTTGTGGTATTTCCATGTCAATGACTGCCTGAGAAAAGAGCAGGAACAAATTTATTTAACCCTGACTACCTACTTTGATCCTTCCAGCGCAGAGGGGAAGAAAATATATATATATAAAAAAGGAAAGTAGACTCCCATTGAAAAAACATTGAACAGAATGGAATTGAACATTAATTGCAATCTCAGTTTGATGTTCAGCTAAATACTGAATAAAAAAATGAAGTCATAGCTACGGAGTAGTTACCAAATAAACTTGGTGGATGGGTACAAACAATATACATGTGATGGAACAAAAAGAAACGGCGAGTTCAGAGTACTTACCCTGATATGGATGGGAGATCTTCAGAATCCCGAGAAGTATTGTAGCATCCTGAATGTGGACTAAAAACTGCATTCCTAAAGAAAAAGGAGCAACAATTGATTATCCAAGAACCCTAAAGAACAGAAAAGGAAGAAGAGCAACAAATCTCACAAATTAAAATCATGCAAGAACTATAAAATGCCCAAAAGACATGAGCTTTCTTCAAGTGACGCTGAACATAATTTTCCCATAAACTTTTTTGCACACTGTATACAGATGTAAAATTGCAACAAATATACAATAAAAAATACTAGTGAACGGAGTCCCAGAAATGAAATAGGAGAAAAGCCATCCAAACTCAAAATTTCAATTAAACACTTCTTTTTCCTGATCATTAGTTTGCAACTTTTTTTTCCAAATTTGTCCATCGATACAGAAAAGCCATCGTAGCTAAGGTACCAAATGCATCTACTGCAGTTTTCCTGATCATTAGTTTGCAACTTTTTTTCCAAATTTATCCATAACTAACTACTTAGTGGTACGCACGCTAACTGTTAGTCCAAAATACCATCAATCACTTTTCAAGGACACAATGAATAATAGGAAATGTAAATAAACATACAAAGAATAATGTAAACAAAGAATAAATTACCCACTTGTTCATTTCTGTATCTTGGGAGCTGATATCCTGGTTATCACCGGTGGCATCCAAATAACACCAGGAAATAGGGATCTTGCTAGTGGATGGAGAACTAGGTTTGTGGATGCAGATGACAGATAGGGTGTCAGGATGAGTTAATTGTGAGAAATATGCAATCCAGGCTGCATGGTCAATGTTTGAGAATAAAAGAGTACAAATGACTAGATGATGTTGAGACACTAGATCCAGAGTGCCCAGTGCTGGATTTTACTGGATAAATCAATGCAACAACCGAAGGACAGCATTAAAGAAATACCCCATGAACGCGTCACAAAGAAAAATCTGTAAAATTGGGAAAAAACAGAGGAGTATGTACCTTAGCTCTGTAAGAACGGCAAGAATTAGTGCACGGGAAACAGAAACTATGCACTAATAATCCTTGTTGGACAAAACTGGTGAGTCATGACGCGATCTTTCCGTATCTGGAACTTCTTTTGCGCGAATTATCCAATCGAATCTGGTAAAGAAACCCGGGGGGGGGGGGGGGGGGGCGGTGAAGAAACCTCCTGGCCTTTTTCGAAGGAGAACCGGGGAACCTTAGCCCACGGCACGCCGGATTGTCCTCCCCGCCGATTCCGCCATCGAAAGCCGCCATCAACTCCTTTCTCTTGGCCGGAGAAGGGGAAGCGGCCAGCCCCTTCACGGCGGGCGAAGAAGAGGGCGTATGGACCTCTGCTGGGGTCAGAGGCGATACGAGATCCTGGAGCTGCGCCTCCTCGCCGCCGCCGTCGCAGCCGCCGGACATTCCTATCGCCATTCGCGGCGCCGGCGCCGCCGCCGCCGTTGCTCTCTTCTTTCTTTCCTTTTTTCACCCCTTGTGCCCGCAACAGCCCGTTTCGTTTTGGTGGCCAACGGGCGAAGCGGAAATTTGAAGCGTAGCGTAGGAGCCGAGCCCGGAAACAGGTCTCGTGTCGATTTGGTTGGGCCGACGTCCGTGTTCCTGCTTCTCGTTTTGGGCCGAGCTATGCGGACCACGACTGTGGAGGAACTAGGTTGGAATTATGAAAGTGTACGGTGGGCCTACTATCTATCTATTCTTTGCTCCTCTCAAAAAAAAATCTATCTATTCTATGCTATGTTCTAAAACAAATCTATTCTATGATATAGTTCCTGAAAAAACTATTCTATCTATGCTGTAAAGACCGAGCAAATTGAAAATCTTTTTCACCTGTGAAAAAACGCCCACCCTTATAGAGACCCCACTTTCTAGTTCTGTGCTTTAATAGCGAGCAAATTGAAAATATTTTTAAATTGCGAAAAAACACCCACTATGAGGCCCCATTTTCTAGGTTAAAAACCGCACGAAGAGACTATGCAGACTGAAAAAATCTTGTTTTTTTTCTCACCGTGCCTTACGCTACGCCATACCCACCATAGGGCCCAAGGCTAGACGAAATGCTCGACGCTCGATAGCTCGTTTGGCTAGGCTACGCTAACGAGTTGAGAAGGCGTTTTGGCTTGTTAAAAATAACTTGGGTCGCGAGCCTAACGAGCCGTGCATATTTTGTCCCAACTCCTAGAAAGCCTAATATTCTAAGCAGTCCAGCCTAATAGCAGCCTACCGACCACCTCTCTATTAACCCTAACCCCTAGTATCTGATACCCCTTCGCACACCACCGTCCCTCCCATCAGCATCCCCGATGTGACTCGTGCGGCGCGCCTCCCTCCGACGCAACCTTCTTTGCCTCTCTCCGCCACGTCTCCCTCCGCCCCTCTCCATAGCGCCTTCCACCGAGCCTCTCTCTGCCACGCCGCCCTCCACCGTGTCTTCCTCCATCGTCCACCGCGCCACCCTCCACATCGCCTCTCGCTGCCATCCACCGCGCCGGTCTCCACCACGCCTCCCTCCGCCGTTCGCGCGCCGCCCTCCACCGTGCCTCCCTCTATTGCGCCTCCCTTCGTTGTTTCTCCACTGGCTCGCGAGCTGCTCGAGCTAGCTCGTGAGCTGGACCGAGCCGAGCCGAGCCGAGCTAGTTTTTCTACTCGTCCTAGGCTCGTTAAAATAACGAGCTGAATTGAGCCGGTCGAGCTCGGCTCGGTTTGCTCGTTATCCACCCCTAACATAGCCCACTAAGCCGCCTTTAGCTTGAAAAGAATGCCTAGTTTGTCCATGTGATCTCATGCTTAATTTTAGTGCTCTGCCCACTAAAAAACTGGACCCGCATAAGGGTGGGGTTGGGGGGGAGGGGGGGGGGGTTAAGACAACCTTCGAGTTTTGTGCTAAGAAGAAAATATTTTCATGTAGGTCTAGAAAATCTCCGAACCTCTACCCAACCTTACACAGTGGTACTGTAGTGCTTTGTGAGACTTAGGCGGGGCATAAACCTGTGCTTTGAGTATGGGACAGACGAGATTTTATTTACAACGCGCACCTAAACTGCGCCACCTCCTGCCAACGATTCTCCCCTCCCGAGAATCGAAATGGAAGGGTGCCGAGCGCACCGCTAGACCAACTGGACTAGCGGACGGTTGGCTGCTCTGCCCACTAAGCTGTTACTAAATGTAAGTCTAATAATACACATGCATACTCCCAATAATTGTATAGGCTAGATTAAGGTTTCTGAGGCTATTTCCAACCCAAGACATTAGTTATAATGTCCATAAGAACTACATCAGCAACAAACTAGCACTAGACACTAACTTTCCAATGCAAACACCACCAATCAATACTTGAATTTAATGCTGCCCACCTCTCGTTATGTCTTAGATGGTGTGTAGAAACCATGTCTCATGCAAGACCCGGTTTCCTCCTCTTTCTTCATTTATTTCTTTGCCACATCATCTTATCCTATATAGCAGCTCATTTAATTCTATGGACACCATCCTAGTCATTTGGTTGGGAATAGCCTGATGTATTTCAGATAACTTGAACCTGCGTAATAAATACTTTTGTAATTAACTAGTACCTACAATTAATATTGCAGCTATATCTTCCAATCTCGGATCCATTTTGCTCTAGCCGCCATTGGTTGCTGGATTGCTTGCTTCTCTTCCTTGCAGCTCTGAATGGGTGACTGTTCTTCTGCAGAGCGCCTAGAAAAGCGGGAGTTCTTTCAGGTACTGCAGTCCCTCTGTCGTTGAACCAGAACAGCCTCATGGCCTGCGAGAAGATGTTGTCCATTGCTTCCCTTCATTGCTCCACCTTCATCAATCGTGACTGGTGAGTTACCGAGTTGCTTGCTTTGATATCAGCTTGCTATGAAGTGCTCGCTCGCTTCTGCTTGAATAATGTATTCAAATCAAATTTCATCTTGCGTCGGAGCACTGGATCGATGTGCTTGCAATGTTAGTGAGTAATTGTACGTATCACCCTCTCCCAATAGTTGCATAGTCTAGATTCAGTTAATTGTATAATTGAAGGCGATGAACCATGAGCACTTCAGGGCCCAATAGTTGTCCGTGCTTTTTCCCCAATCGTCTTCACAGCTGTGATTGTTCGTGGCCCTTCATTTTTTTGGGTCTATAGTGAGCTTATTAGAATTGATTTGTTTTTATTTTTAGGACTAGCTGGTAATTGATTAGTCTCTCTTCTGCCTTTACATTTTCAGGACCTCCAAGACCTCATCACAAGTGCACTTCTAGCAAACCTTGAAGAATAGAAATATGTCAGTCTACTTTTTTTTTTATTTGGTAAGCTTACAAAACCTAATGTTATCTCGGCATATATTGTATCCATGTTTTTCTTTACCTCATCATTTTTCCTTTACTTAGGTTGATTTCTAGGCAATATAACAAATGAGTTTGCTAATTCTTAAAAATTGCTTACATTTGTTTGCAAAAAAAATTAGTTGAGCTGCCTTCATTGACCTATTTCCTGCCTTCTTCCTATTTGATACGCAATTTATTACATTACTGGAGTTTTCAATAGGATTGCCAGTTTAGAATTGCAAATAATTCTTAGGTCACGACTTCACGTACATCATGCTTGCTAGGGCAGGCCAGTCATGCTAAATTTGAGCTTCAGAAGGTACCAACTGTTTCCATGATCAATCACTTATTTTCCCTAGCTTTAATGTCTAAAACAGTAGGTCATGAATGGGCTGGAGAGGCAAATTCATGTTTGAATCATGCTATCTTTGGCTACTGTTCAGTTTAGCTATTTTTCTTGAATTGAAGACATAATTATGCTTTGGATATTGATTCTTCTCATAAAAAGTGCAGAACATAGGCACTGTTTGTTTTGAATTCGCATTTACTTTATTAGTTAAAACACGTGATTGTGGCATGTGCGTCTCTACTAGCTAGTGCTCTAAAAAAAAAGTTAGACCAGGGTTTCGATTCTAAAAAAAAGTTAGACTAGGGTACCGATTCTAAAAAAAAAAGTTAGTACAGGGTATTGTAGTTTCAATGTCAATCCATTGATTTTTGTAAATTATGTGCAACTAACTTGTCCAGGCTCCTTTTGTGGTAGAAATTGCCCACCCAGATTGCGTCCTCAACTAACACGATTTTTCTAATTTTATTATACGAATTAATCGAAGGGGCTTGCTGACTTAGTCAATATCAAGATATGCATGTACAAAAAAAAAATCAAGATATGCCAGTTCTATCTCTCGAATGTGCTCGCAGGTCGAGAAGTATGTGCCTATGTATATGAATATCATCCATATCTGTACGGCGCAAAAAAAACGTCCATCAAATTTCATTTAAATCATCACAACTCCCTTGTCTAATATATGCATTCAATTTTATTTGCACCATTAGATTTTTACAATCATATCTGCCGAACAAGGCTGACCTTAAATATGTTTAAAGGTTATTTTATTTGTTCTAAACTGATATTAAACAAGGCCCATGCCCCTTGGAGTTGGAGCAGCCAAACTCCTTGGGGAAAAAAATATTTGCTATGATCCATCCGTAAAATGGATACTAACACAAAATTTATACTATTGTGGATTTCTAAAAAAAAAATATGGTGGCACTCTGAAGACCAACAAGGAAAGAAAAATCTTCGAATGGGAAAAATTTAATACTAAGGGTTGCATAAAAAAAATTACAATACTAAGGATGATTTGTTCTCGGCCGGATAGTCGGACTCGGAGAAAATCCCGTGTCGGTTCAGGATACGCCCGGTACTATAAGGGCCCCGCCCCGCCCGCTGCTCTGATCTCTCGGACCGGACGGACGCAGAGAGAGATGCCGAAGCGGCACAGGTCGTCGGATGGCGAGAGCGTGGATCACCGGTCATGCCGCCGGAGCTTGCCGCTGCGGCGGCACCTCTGCGTCGTACTGGACGACTGGTCCAAAGGCTACAGCATCTACAAGCTCGACGTGGACGGCTTCAACCCCGACGACAAGCAGGCAGATGATGATCTGGATCTGAACGCCGCCGATCGCCTCCCGGAACCACCGGTTTTCCGGCTGGAGATCCCCGAAGACGAGCGCGGCCGTTTCGCGCGCTTCGCCGCCGTGGGCAGCAGGATCTTTGCGATGCATTACAGCGACGAGGACAGGGACGCTCCGGTGCTCGTCTACGACCTGGCGACGGGAGGCTTGGCCGTCGGCCCTGGCACCCCGCTGGAGCTGCAGAACCGTCCCAAGCTCGTGGCCGCCGGAGACAGGCTGTACGCGGTAGACAGGATCAGGGACGGCCGCCGGGAGGACCACAGCTTCAAGGTGCTCGCCCCGCACGGCAGGAGGGGATGGGTCTGGAGCAGCCTCCGCGCTGCCCCCTTGGACCTGATGGTAGCCGCCTGCCACGCCGCGCACCCTGACGGGCGCACCGTCCTCTTCTCCGCGCACGGCAAGGGCACCTTCTCCGTGGACACCGAGACGGAGGAGTGGGCGTGGCTCGGGCAATGGATGCTGCCCTTCCGGGGTCAGGCCTACTACGACGGTGAGCTGGACGCGTGGGTGGGGCTCCGCAGCGGGGGCGTCGCTGAAGGGGCCGTCTGCTCCTGCCAAGTCGTCGTCGTTGCTGATCATCACGGGCCGGAGGAGGAGCCGGCCTGGAAGGTGGTTGCCCCCCAAGTGATCAAGACCGACGACGAGAGGACCATGGCCGTGGAGCTTGCGCACATGGGCGACGGCAGCTTCTGCCTCGTCGAGTGCCGCCAGCAGATCGAAGACGACGACGGGCGCTGGCTGTTGCGCACGGCCACGTTTGGCCTCCGGTATGACAAGGACGGCGCACTGCGACCCACGGCGAGCCGTACGCGCTGTTACGCGGTCCATAAGAAATCGAATACGTTCCAGTGGCGTGCATTTGGAATCTGACATCATCAATATTATGAAGAATCACGCCTCCGCTTATATATTACGCGTCTCGATCTCGCTGCTTGCCATCGTGTATTTGGCGATTCCACTTGATTCTGCTCCTCCTCCTCGCCAACAGAATATAGCCTGCATGCGTCCCTCTTACTGTTAATCGTCTACTGAAACAAGTCCTCGTATTGTTCGGCTCTCTAGCAAGGGGATTCACAAAACAGAATATAGCCTGCACCACTTATTAATACGCACTAAGGCAACACACTAACATTTGAGACATATGATTTCAGGTAGCACGTTCAGATAACATCAGTGTCCACTCTGAGTGAAAGGGCATATCCAGGGCGGGCGATCGACTCTTTGGGGGGGGGGGGGGGGGGGGCTAAGGTTCTAATTTCCCACCTACTACTGTCCAAATCGACCAATCGTGATAATCAGCGTCAGGTGAAGTGAAGTGCAGCGGCCGGCGGGTTGTGCGCTCGCGCGACGTGATTTGCAGGCGCACTAGCAGCGAGCTCGAGGCCCGCCGGACATTGCAATTTCGTATTGCAGTTCAGCGCTCTTTCCGTTCTAAATTATAGTTATTTTAGCTTTTTACTAGATTTATTAAATATGCTATAAATTTAGACAAGTATATGCCTAGGTTCATAAAAGATGCCATAAATTTAGACACTCAAAATGACACCTGAGATGCACTACTACACAAATAATTTGTAATAACCCTTCTCTTTTTCCAGTAATAACGGGCACCCAAGACAACGTCATTGTAGTGCATCGTTGCTGATGTCATCAGAGGAGGCGTCATTGCTGTGACCACTACAATAACGGGCATCCATGACGTCATCATTGCAGCCGTCATTAGAAATAGATGGTTCACTGTAATAACGGATGATGCTGACATCATCGACGCCCGTTATTACAAATACCATCTTTAATAACGGCGCGACTGCTGACATCACCAATGACGTTATTAGAAATACCATCTTTAATAACGGCAACCGCTGATGTCATTACTATCTGTTACGAAAAATGTACAAATGCTGACATCATCATTGACCGTTATTACAAATACCATCTTTAATAATGGTCGCTGCTGATGTCATCACCGTCCGTTACTAAAAATAGAGGTGACGTCATCCGTCCGTTGCTAAAAATGTACCAAGGAATGATGATGTCATCCGTCTGTTATTGCAAACGATTTGATATTTGATTTTTTTTTCAAATGATCTCAGATGGAAAAACTACCTTAATAAAATTTGTAGTTGACAAACCAAAAATAAACTTTGTAGTTGACAATTTTTATTTTGAGATCATATTATCAATGAAAAAATAATTTTAAGTTTCTTAAATTTGAAATTCAAATTTCCTAAATGACCTCGGATGGAGAAACTACCTGAATGAAAGTTGTAGAACTAAAAAGTTAAGAAACTTTGTAGTTGACAGTTTTTTTATTTTAATTCATTTATGGCCTCAAACAAGCAATTTTTACTCGGTGAAGTATAATATGTGGAGAAAGAAAACTAAGTTTGGACACAAGTGATGGTGTAGTGTAGTGGTAGAGAAGGTTGTACGTGAGTGGGAGGTCGCGAGTTCGAATCGGTTAGATTTCTTGAAAAAAATTAGATACCTTGATAGCTTGGATGGGTGGCTGCCCAGTGGGGACCTCCCTCCCGTAAAAAAAATTTTTGCTATTTTTTCGAGACGTCATCCGTCTGTTATTGCAGTGTCTATTTGTAATAACGGGCGTGGTGACGTCATCCGCCCGTCATTGCAGTTCCTATTTCTAATAACGGACACGACATCCGTTACTGCAAGGTCAAGCCTACAATGACGGAAACTTAATAACGGGCGGGATGCCCGTTATTACAGTGCAATTTTGCCCGTTATTACAGGCCCTGATTGTAGCAGTGATGACTAATAATTTGGATGACTAAGGGTAAGAATTGGTGTTGTCTAATAGGCGGTCTCAAGCACTGCTATGTCACCTTGAGATGACATAACAAGTAACTCATACAATGAGTTGTCTTATATGTTGTCTCATAATAAATACATAATCCTTAATTTATACATAGAGAAAAAAAGAAATATTGTGAGTTGCATGACAACAACAACTCATACAATTATGAGAAAGTCGTCTCGTAGCCCTAAATTTTAGCCTATGAGGTGGTTGTCTCGCGAAACAACTACCTGCTTCTCTCTCCTCTCTCTCTCTCCGCCACCTCATCAAAAATCCTACGTGGACTTGCATAAGACGACTTATGACATATAACAATATACTTGCCCTAATAATTTAGAACGGAGGAAGTAGCATATTTGGCCCACCGTAACATGAGAGGCTAGATCCGCCGCATATCCTTAACATTAAGTTTTTCCATTTGCACGACCACATCTCTTCTATACAGGTCGAGGGCATTACCCTAGTGGCAGAAGCGGATAAAACAGATGCCGTGTTAAACTATTTTAATAATATTCTTTGTACCGAACGTGACAAAGTTCGATCTTGGACAATTAGACTTTAAGGCACTCGGGCACGTTCACAAAAGGAGGGGATTTGGGAGGTTATTAAGGACCTCCCACTTGACAAGGCCAGACCACATGTCATTTTTATTGGTTGCCTTGGTCAATTATAAGGGGGATATTATCGAGTGATTTCACATGTAGTTTTTATTGGTTGACTTAGTCAATTATCAAGGGGATATTATAAGAGCTTTTGACGTCCTCTCGATGGAGACTGCATAAGTTTCCATCATCCCAATGATGTCTTGCTTATCTTACTCCCAAATAAGCCGGACCGCTTGACGCTCGGGAAGTATGGCCCATTAGCCTTATCCATAACATTGGGAAGATTTTCTCCGAAGCTCTGGCCAACAATTTTGTCCTCTTCTACATCCCCCATCTCTCCAAATCAGGGTGCTTTCATCAAAGGCAACCCTGCACAGGACAACTTTTTGTCAGTCCTTGGAATGGTAAAAGTGTTAGCTTCCAAAAAAGATTCAAGAGCCATACTAAAAAATTGATCTAGCTAAGGCCTTTGACTCGGTAGGTTAGGTCTCTCTTTTTACTGGACCTCCTCTCGGCTATCGGCTGCTCGAGAAGATGATATGTATGGTCACAGGCTTAGATAGGGGACCCTCTCTCCCCGATGTTATCCGTTGCTGTTATGGAAGGCTTCAATGCGACGATTGCTTCGAGTGAGGACATGGGTCTACTACAACCTTTGAGGAGAGCTACCATCAAATACATGCATGTTCCAATCAAGTAAACAAGCTTGTATGATCCATTACTTCAGCTTGAACAGCCGGAAAACATTATCTTTATTAACATCAAGCAAGCAAAAACATAACGGTTATCTGAAATATTAAAATATAGTATTCCCGTTTCTAAAAAATCAAGCAAGAACATGGCTGCATGCGGAATGAGCATGACCAAGAGGAGGAGAATGCTGGTGATCACCCGATGGCCCCCAGAGCAAGCAGTGACCTTTCAGCTTGAGGAGGCTATCCGGCAAGACGGTCCTCAACTCGGTCCGGGTACACAGATTCAAGATGCACTGCATGTCCATGTCGGGCACCTTCTTCACGGAATTGCAGCAGCAGGTGGTGTAGTTTGGGGTGACGCCCCCACGGAGCCATGGATTCAGCAGGTATAGCCTGCAGTTCCTGAGGATCTCCTTCTTCTGCTGGATGGTGCAAACTCCATCTGCTTGGTGGCTGCAGACGGTCACACACACCACTACCAGCACTACTGCCATGGCTTTCCCAGTAGACATCCTGCCGCTGGTGATTGGTCTCCTTTTTATAAGGATTTGCCTTCCCAGAACCATATTTATTTGATGCTTAAAATCGTATCTTGTACAATGAAAAAGTGCAGGATGGATACTCCAAGACAGTTCAGAGTTAAGAGTAATGCTAGTGCATCTGTGTTTGGGGAAGGAAGGGAGATAGATATGCTCTCATTTATGGAGGATATGTAACTATCTTTCTTTTAGGTTAAGGATATGTAGTATCACCATCTATGTAGCGGCTACGAATATATGTATCGGCATTGGAAGGATATGTCAATTTCTTAAAAAAAACTCGATACAGATATGTTTACTATTTAAAAAGTTAATAAAAATAATGTCTGAATTTAAATATGAAAAAGTGAAGGATGGATACTCCAAGACAGTTCACAGTTAAGAGTAATGCTAGTGCTTCTGTGTTTGGGGAAGGGAGGGAGATAGATAGATATGCTCTCATTTATGGAGGATATGTAACTATCTTTTTTTTAGGTTAAGGATATGTAGCTATCACCATCTACGTAGCGGATACGGATATATGTACCAGTATTGGAAGGATATAGATATGCAGATATGCCAATTTCTTAAAAAAAATCTCAATACAGATATGTTTACTATTTAAAAAGTTAATAAAAATAATATGTCTGAATTTAAATATGATAACAATAAAATATCGCAATGAACTACTAGTATACTATATTAGTTTATTTCTGCGAAAGAAGTTGTACCCAAGAGGTATCATTGTCCATTGTCCTTAAACCAATACCCAAGAAGCTAGTAATACATTCAGCTTATGCATGCCAGAGCTAACTGCAACATATAGGGCATGTTTGGTTGATGACCACAACATGCCTAGCCACAAGTTACGTGTGTCGTAGTTTCTTGGTCATATGTTTGGTTCATGCCATACTTTCTTAGCCATACGTCCCACATGTCATAGAGTTATTTTCTTGCCAAACTTTACACGATTAGTTGAAATCTAATGGGATGAAACTCTTTAAGCCCCAATGATAGTTTCAATAGGTTTCATATTCTTGAGAACAGACATAGACAGTTTCATCCTAATGAAACCCATATATCATGTTTCACCATAAATATCATGTTGTGGCAGCATTTTTGTCTATGTGGCATTTTATTAATGTGCATAGAACCCTTATGAAACCTCCACTGAAAATGACCTTGTAAAAATAAAAATGCCACTGCAGAGAGGCAAAGACCCTTATGCATGTGTGCCGATCACATCCATGATGACGCCCCAGCTAGTACCAGTTGTCAAAGCATGGTATGGACAGAAATTTGCAAACGAAAAGCAATGTGTCGTGACTAAAACGAATTTGGCAACAATCCATCTTCAAGCATGCTAATCTATTCCAAGTAGATGAAGTGTAGTAGTAGCCCCTAGAAAGGATCAGATCATGATTGCGGTAACAAATCAATTGTCACTCTAAATTTTTGTGCTCACTGAAAATTTGGCATGGCTTATAGCCGCCGGCAGGCAAGAACCCACTAACAGACGGTGATCATTCCTACATGGTGCTGAATTACCATTGTAAATAGAGGCCGTCGCAACTCACAAGTATAACAGTATGACGGACATGGATGATACTATAACACTACATGTCTTTTCACTCTTCTTATCCATCCAAGCCAACTCGGCGACGCCAAGCAAGACGAAGATGACGACAAAGACTTGCGGCGCCTTGGAGCTCCAGGTGCCTGTGCGGTGCTCCGCTTGCCAACCCCCCTGCAACTAACTGAATCGATCGTTCATGTATCCAGAGGAATATCCATCAGCAGAATGATTTCAATTGTAATCTCAATCTTCAATTCCAGAGGAAATAATAAAGCATGCATGCATCTTTATTATCATCAAATCAAACAAGTAACAAGCTTGTCTGATCCATTACATTAGCTTCACCAGGCGGAAAGCATTATCTTTATTACCATCAAGCAAGCAAGAACATAACGGTTACATACATTGGTCGATGCTGAAATATTAAAATATATTTTTGTTTTTCTAAAAAAAATCAAGCAAGAACATGGCTGCATGCGGAATGAGCATGACCAGGAGGAGGAGGAGAATGGTGGTGATCATCCGGCGGCCCCCAGAGCGAGCAGTGGCCTTTCAGCTTGAGGAGGCTATCCGGCAAGACAGTCCTCAAGTCGGTCTAGGTACACAGATTCAAGATACACTGAATGTCCATGCCGGGCACCTTCTTCACGGAATTACAGCAACAGGTGGTGTAGTTTGGGGTGACGCCCACACGGAGCCATGGATTCACCAGGTATAGCCTGCAGTGCCTGAGGATCTCCTGCTTCTGCTGGACGGTGCACGCTCCATCTGCTTGGTGGCTGTAGACGGTCACACACACCACTAATACCAGCGCTACTGCTATGGCTTTGCCAGTAGACATCCTGCCACTGGTCAATCACCTGGTGTGCAAGCTGATGTTGACATTGGTGGTGATTGGTCTCCTTTTTATAGGAACTTGCCTTCCCATAACCACATTTATTTGATGCTCAAAATCATATCTTGTACAATGAAAAAGTGCAGGATGGATAGTCCAGACAGTTCAGAGTAGAGAGTAATGCTAGTGCACCTGTACTTGCATTGGGGCAGGGAGGGAGATAGATGTGCTCTCATTTATGGAGAATATGTAACTGTCGCCATCTATGTAGCACAGATACAGATATTTGTATCGGTATTGGAAGGATATGGATATGCAGATATGGCAGTTTTCTAAAAAAATGATACACGGATATGTTTACTATTTTTTTAGTAAGATATGTTTACTATTTAAAAAATTAATAAAATGCATGTCTGAATTTAAATATGATAACAATAAAATGCCCCAATGAACTACTTAAGTGTACTATTATTACTGCACAAGAAGTTTTACCAAGAGGTATCATTGTCTTTAAAACAATATCGAAGAAGCTGGTAATACATTCCACTTATGCATGTCAGAGCTAACTGCAACACGGCATGTTTGGTTTTTGTTTATAGAACCACGGCATGTTTGGTTGATGACCACAACATGCCTAGCCATAAGCTTAGGCGTGTCGTAGTTTCTTAGTCGTGTGTTTGGTTCATGCCATAATTACGGCGTGTCACACTTTCTTAGCCATGTGTCCCACATGCCATATAGTCATTTTCTTGCCAAAGCCAAACTTTACCGAAAGTGTGGCTCTAGTTGTGACAATGTGTGGTCATGGTTCGATAAACAGTTGGATAGGCACATGATTAGTTGAAATTTGATGGGATGAAACTCTTTAGGCCCTAATGACAGTTTTAATAGGTTTTATAGTCTTGATAACAGTGCATACACAGTCTCATGCTAATGAAACCCATATATAGTGTTTCATCATAAATGTCATAATGTTGTGGCAGCATTTTTTTTTTGTCTACGTGGCACTTCATTAATATACATAAAACTCTTATGAAACCTCCCACTGAAATGACCTTGTAAAAATAAAAATGCCACTGTAGAGAGGCAGAGACCCTTATGCATGTGCACCGATCGCATCCATGACAGTGCCCAGCTAGTACCATTTGTCAAAGCATAGTCTGGACAGAAATTTGCAAACGAAAAGCAATGAGTCACGACTAAAACGAATTTGGCAACAATCCATCTTCAAGCATGCTAATCTATTCTAAGTAGATGAAGTGTAGTACCCGTAGGAAGGATCATATCATGATTATGGTAACAAATCAATTGCCACTCTAATCTTTGTGCTCACTGAAAATTTGGCATAGCTTAGCCGCCGGCAGGCAAGAACCCACTAAAAACAGACGACGACCGTTCCTACATGGTGTGCTGAATTACCATTGTAAATAGAGACCGTCACAACTCACAAGTATAACACGGTGACACTGCCCTCAGTCTCTTCTTATCCATCCAAGCCGACTCGGCGACGCCAAGCAAGATGAAGATGACGACGAAGACAAGCGGCGCCTTCCAGTTCCAGCACGTCGTAGTCTTCCTGCTCGCCGTGACGTCCCTCCTCCTCACCACCACCACCACCGCCGCCGGCGAGAAGCGCTGCCACTCCGACGACAAGGCCGCACTGCAAGGCATCAGCGCGGCGCTCGGCAACTACTTGGCGTCCGAGATGGACATCCCCTGCTGCGAGTGGTTCAGCGTCGATTGCGACCCATCCACCGGCCGCGTCGTCAGCTTCTCCATCATGGATGACGCCAACCTCACCGGCACCATCCCGGACGCCATTGCCGGACTCGCCCACCTCCAGGAGTGAAACGAACCGGACTTTTATTGGCAAAGTCCGACTCCCTGTACCATTGCGATAGTCCCAGGAACAGTGCTACCGCGTACAGAACTCATCTCAGAAGTATATCACAGGCATCCGTTCGAATTACATCACATGTCATAAATATAGTAACCAGTACATGTCTCTGGAATAAGTACATAAGCCTCGTGGGCTGAATGCAACATAAAGGAAATGTAGCGCGGCAGAAACTATCGAGCGTCCTCCAAGTGGTCTCCTCTCCACAGGCAATCTCCTGAGCGTAGCTGCAGCCTAGTCGTACCACCCATCATGGTTGAACTCGTGCTCGGACTCGTACCCTGCGAACTCACAGACTGTTCCCAAGGAGTGGAACAGGTTCACGTCACCATCTGTATGCAAGCTTTAGGTGGCCTAATTCTAAGGGGAAAGAAAATGCAATGGAAAGGGTATAGGTTTCCTAAGCAGCAGCGGTAAATAGTATCATCATTCCCATATCCCTCTTTTACCACAACTCGGGCCGTCCTGGCTCACCAGGTCCTGTCTCGACACAACACCTCCATCTCTCGGGCGATGCGCAGGCTCCCATCCCCGGCATCTCAAGAGGTACGGACGAATCACAAGGGAGACGGAGCTCAACGACCTCACACACTCTCCTATAGGGGAAGAGAAAGCATATCCCAAAACAATGGACGACCGAGACATTAACACTGCGCTTTCCGAGACCGAGGTCACGGCTATAAGTATAGATCATAAGACTCTGCAGAGCTTGTACGCCTGTACCCAACTCGGGCTGCAAACCAGGGTTCAACCAGTTGAGACACAACCCACAACTAGTAACTCCTAACCGGAAATGGCATCCTCCTGCATCCCTCGGGTCTGAACGCCTCGGCACGCTAACCTTGGCCCCAAGAGCTGTGAAGACGTTCCCTGTGGGCCGGACGGGGAATAGCTCGCCGATCAGGGGTGTAAGGACGCATCCAGCCCCCCTGACACAAATACCACACTGTAGTCGCCAACAGTCCGGATGCCGCTCCGAGAAAGGCTAGCTGGTACTCCTCCCACAAAAGCAAGCTGGTGCGTACGGTACAGTGATCACGAGGTCGGTCAACAAGGTTTAATGTGCCGGTACGGGTGTCATCGTCCCAAAAGCTATCCACCGCAGTGGTCCGCAACCGTTACCATCTCAGGTAACCGCCATACTCCTAGCTCCCAATCACAATCACAAGTCACAACCGTGCCCGCCACAGGCACAACACAGGGCTTACTCAGAAGCTTGCCCCTGGCTCCCCGAAAGCCTAAGTCGGGTTGTTATAAATACCCGCACCGACAAGGACCTACTAAGGTCAAAATCACCATACTCCTTCCCAGTTTTCCCCACACACCCCACACAGAGAATATCTACCAATCCCACACATAGCATGCACAGCAATAGCAACATCTCAAGTATATAGTAAGTGGTAGGTCATCAAGGGGTAAAGGCAATAAAGGGCTATGCATGGCTAATCATCATATAATCATCTCGTGCAAGCACTAGCAGACTAACAGCATATGCCTAATGGGCATTCAAAAGATGGGATAGGCGTGAACCTAGAGAGAGCGGGTAGTTGTCGAAGTCCTCGGCCGGATCCTCAATCAGCTGCTCTCTGTCGTCGTCTCCTGAACACGGAAGGTACGGTAAATCCTACGGCAAATGACAAGAAATCCAAAGAACAACAATATAGAAGATCCAAATAACTCCAAATACCCTCCCAAACTGTTATTCATATTTTTAGAAAATTATAGAAACTGGTTTCATAATTTTCCGACTTAATTTGAATTAGTTATGAATTTTCTAAGTTTAAATCATTTTCTGAAAAAGATAAACGAATTCCCGAAAAGATTAAATCCGGAAAAACCAGAGCGCGACATGTGGCAGCGCCAGAGCGCGCCACGCGGCCCTGCTGACATCAGCATGACGTAAGCCTGACGTCAGCCGAGGGGGTCCGGAATTGATGACGTCAGCGTGGGCCCGGCTGACGTCATCACGACCAACTCAACCTGACAGGTGGGCCCACTGGGCGGTGGGCCCCGCCTGTCAGCGACTCAGCTCGACGTGCCTGCGCGCGCGGGCGCAGTCCACCGTGAGCCGTGAGTGCGGCTCACGTGGACCGCGTCCACCGGATCCGGTGCGGCTGCGCGCCGATCCGGTGCGGCTGCACCAGTGTGGCCAAATGTGTGTGCGGCCAGATTCGAAATTGGATGGGGAAAAGTTCACGTGCGCGTCGTGTTCGACGAAATGCCGCAACGGCGTTCGCGACGCGCACGACGCGACGGCTCAGCGTGCGTGCGCGTTCGCTCGCCAGCGCGCGTGCGCGAACTCGTGCGTCGTTCGGGCGTGAGCGGTGGAGCCAGACGTGCCCGTGCATGCGCGTGCGCGCTCGCGAATGTGCCAGTGTGGCTCGTCGCGGCGGCGGCGCGCGCGGAGGCCGCGGCGAGCTCGCCGGCCGTGCGAGGCTGCGCCTCGTGGCCGGGGTCGCGCGTGTGCGTGCTCGTGCGTGTGTTGTGCGCGTGCTTCAACAAGTGTGTGTGTGTGTGTGAGTGCATGCGGGCGCGCGCGCGCCATGGCTGCGCCATGGCCGCGGCGTGGCCTAGCAGCTCGCGGGTGTCCGGCAACCCGGTTCCACGGCTGCAAGCGTGTGTGCGCGTGCGCGAGGTGTCCTTGAGGTCCGTGCAGAGAAGAGCGGCACGAAGGCCGGGCAAAAGGGTGGGGAACACCTAGCGGCGGCGCTAAGTTCGGCGAGAACTCCGGCGAGCGTTGTCGAGGGGAATCATGGCGGGGCTCGGTGGAGATAGCTCACCTACGGGCTTGAGAAGAGAGAGGCGATGCAGGGAGACGTCGGTGCAGTGGCGTGGCGAGGCGGTGCCGGCTCGGTGCAGTGGCGTCGTCGACGTCGGTGTTCGCGGCGGCGTTCACGGTGGCGCGCGGCTCGGCGTCGTTGAGGTACGGCTCGGCTCCGCCTCCGGGTTCCCTTGGCAGCTGCGGAGCTCCTCCTCGCGACGGTGCTCCTCCTCCTCCTTCTTCCTCCTTCTCCCCCTCCTCTTCCTCTTCCCCCCTATTCTCCTCTGTTTTGCGTTCACGGTGGTGGCGAGAAGGGGATGAACCCCGTGAGAGTGTATGGGTTCGAACTGGGGGCCCAGGCTGCTACTTGTAGGCGAAGGCATAGGCGAGGTGGCTTGGGTGAGGGGTAAGGCGGTTACCGGGGCGTAGACGTCAGCGGGTCACGCGAACTGCGTGACCCCGGCGCGACGATGGCGGGCGCGTGCGCGCGTTCTGCGGCATGGAGGCGTGGCCGCCAAGGCTTCTAGAGGCTTCCTAGGGGCTTGGCTTGGGCGAGGGGTAGGTCTAGCGGGCGCGGCGTGATCCCGGGCGTGAGCGCGCGCCAGCTTGGCGCGGGACGCGCGAATCGCGTGACCGCGGCGACGGAAGCGTGAGGAGGAAGATGAACTGTGCGGTGTGTGGCTGACAGGTGGGTCCGGCCTGTCAGCGCCGCGCGAAGAAGAAGAGGCGCGTTGCTGGGTTGGGCCGGCGCGCGAGCGAGCGAGCGGACGAGTGGGCCGAGCGCGCGCGGGAGAAGAAGAAGAAAGAAGGCGGCCCAGCGCGGGAAGAGGAAGAGAGAAAGAGAGAGAGAATTGGGCCGGGTTTTTAGGTGTCGGCCCAATAGCGGTTTTAGCCCATAGGTTTGAATTTGAATTTATAATTCAAATTCAAAAGTATACTTATATTTCAAATAAAATCAAAACAAATCCAAACAAAATCCAAATGACACTCTAGATATATTATCCTTAAATAAAATATTATTTTGCTAGGATTTAGATGGGAAGAAAACTTGACCTTAGACAAATTTAAATTGTTGCATATTTCATTCAAAATTTTTAAATCCACATTTTTTAAACATGTAAATTTTTAGGAATGTTACAAGGAGCTCGTGGTTCACAAACTCCCGGCCATCTCGGGACCCATCCCTCCCGCCATCGGCAAGCTCTCCAACCTCTCGCTGCTCATCATCTCCTGGACGGCCGTCTCGGGCCTCATCCCGTCCTTCCTCGGCGAGCTCACCCAGCTCACCTTCCTCGACCTCTCCTTCAACTCCCTGACGGGATCCATCCCGGCATCGCTCGCCGCCATCCCCAACCTCTCCGGCATCAACCTCAGCCGCAACCGCCTCACCGGCGCCATCCCGCCGCTGCTCTTCAGCGAGTCGCCGCGAGAGGCCTACCTCTGGCTGTCGCACAACAACCTCACCGGCGACATCCCGCCGGAGTTCGCCGCCGTGGGGTTCTCCGAGATCGACCTGTCGCGGAACGCCCTCACCGGCGACGCGTCGGCGTTGTTCGGTCAGGGAAAACCGGTGCACCAGATAGACATGGACCTGTCGCGGAACGGCTTCAGCTTCAACCTCTCCGGTGTCGAGCCGCCGGCGCAACTCTCCGGCATGGATTTGAGCCACAACGCCATCTATGGCGGCATCCCGGCTCAGGTGGCCAACCTGAGCAACCTTGTGCTCTTCAATGTCAGCTACAACCGGCTGTGCGGCGAGGTGCCCACCGGCGGCAATATGGGGAGGTTTGATGCCTACAGCTACCAGCACAACAAGTGCCTGTGTGGAGCTCCGCTCGCTAATCCGTGCCAGTGATCATCGAGTCTCTATTGTCAAGAAATAAAATTATGCTTAGTTGCGTTTTAGTTTGGTGCTAAATAAATTACAAAATTAGTAAATAGAGTTATAGAGGATGCTGGACGCCTGGACTTCGGCAAGACTTCTCTTTTAAAGTGATTTGATAGAATCAAAAGTTAAGCTGATGAAGTAAAGAGAGCTCATGTCTTGAAGGTGCACACTTTGAACTAAGAAAACAAGGTTGTAATTCTCAGCTCAAAAGTCCTCGTTTTACAGTTGGACCATGGAGGTATATATGCTATCCATATTGATCTCCACCGGTGCCTCTTGTATGCAGACTACAGAGTAGCTTGGATTGCAGCTTCCAATCCACTGGAAATCTCCTTTTCTTTTATTTTTTTTAAGGAAAGATCCACTGCACCAGTAAAACCCCACAACTGCGATTTTCCATTTGTGCGTTGTGCCAAACATTGCAACTTGCCCAGCCTGTGTATAATGCACATGTGCAATGCACATGTGCGCACAAGGCAAGGATTCGGTGCGCCTGCGCCACGCTCAAACGGTCACACGACGACGAGCTAGTAAACTAATTAAGAACAAAACGACGTTGATTTCTTGTTAACTTGTTACAGGCTAGCTGCTGTCTCTGAGAGAAATCTAAAAAGGCACCGTTACGAAAACAGAAAAAGAAACACGGAAAAGAAAAACACACACAGCTAGCTGCGGCGGATGGTTGATGAAGCATGCGTCAGCTACCGGTGACGGAGGAGGAGCCGTTGAGGCAGAGGGGATGCTCCGAGACGGGAATACCTCCCCTCACGACGGGGCACAGTCACTAGAGCGTCGTGTCGCCGCCCTCTTGTGCGGCGGCGTCCAGGAACCTGCGCTAGCGACTGCAGCACGGCCCTCCACGCACTCCTGGTGAGGTACTGCCGGCAGCTGCCAATGCTGTCCAGGGCATCCACGAAGGTGATTAGTAGCACTCTATTCTGTAGTTGTTAACAGGTGTGCCATGGCCATGCGGCCTTACCCTGCGCTGGCCAACATTTGGTTAACTCCAAGATCTCACGCATTGTTGTGTTTTCTGGCCATTTCATGTAAAAGAGATAGAGGTATACAGCAAGCTGGCTCTCATCACATAACTATATATAAATGTTAGTTGAGATATGTGCGTTCCTAGTCATGCAACAAATAAAGCATCAATTATCAATGCATGGTTGCAGGTGCGTCATGCAAAATTAAAGGCACCAAATTAGTTAGCCTACACTAAAGTTGTGACTCGTGGGAAATCCATTTCACTAAACAGATAAGAGAGCTTTCAATTTAAATTACCGGTAAACCACAAGTGATTTTCTAGAATGCCACTTCTTGCCCAAGAGGTCAAAGATAATTTACTCAGTACCACCTTGGCTACGGTGTCTACGAGATAGTCACCAGTATACAAATTCAAATATAGAAGAGTGAACACGTACTGCGTGCACTGAATTTGACAACGATGTGATAAAATCTGCACTTCAGCCCTCAGGCATTTTGACAGCAATGGGTTTTTTTTCTCCAAGGCATAAACAGAGTGATTTAGGGTGGGTTTAGATCACCCAACTTCTCCCAAAAAAACACTATTCATCTAACTTCTCCCTATTCATTCCATCCCTCCCACTCACAGAACACGTTTCCCAGCGCGACCTACAGTGTTTTTTTTAATCTACAATGTTTTTTTCCCTAAAGTAAACTCACCCTTACCCTGATGCCTCTGATTGTACAGGGAGCTTCTGGCGTGCCTCGCTGGCCGTCAGTAGAGGTGGTGTGAGTATTTGACGAATTGGGGCCTATTTTTGACGATGCACATGCAACTAGTACACTACTACAAGCATCTATATTTCGATTGGGCCCTATTTTTGTTATACATAAAAAGAAAAAGTCACGGACACCATCGGTCACTGCAGGTACTTGGAGAATTCAGAGGGTATATGAACGGCTCGTGGCGGTAGAGGTTGCAGGAGACTGTGTTGTAGCTAGGAGTACTTGACGACGAGAGGTTCCCTGTCATCATATGGGGAAGGCACCCAACAATCGTCTTGCTAACCATGTCGACGGCGATGAGGAAATTCGCCGGCGGCTTTCCTCCATCACGGCCTCTCCATGGATACTCTCGCATCAGGAAGTAGATGGTCCGGTGGTCCCTGGCGTCCACGAGGGGGAACTCCGGCCGGACGATCGGGAGGCGCGCCTCCTTGATGAGGAGGGCGTAGAAGGCGTCGTCGTCCACTGTGCCGGCCTCAGCCCACGAGCGGCGGTCGGCGGACAGCGTCCACGTGGTGATGGTGTTCCGACGAGGAGCCACGAAGGGGTGCTCCGGCGCGCCGGCGAACCAGATGTCGTTGGGAGACACGTCGACGAACTTGAGCGTCGTCGCCGCCGTGGTGACGGCGGAGACGTTCCGGAACGCAGCCAGGTGCCCTCTTCCGCCACCGCCGAGGGCCCACGGGTCTGGATGCTCGGCCCCGTCGCTGTAAGGCTTGATGGGCAGCGAGAGGTACCGGAGCTCCACTGGGTCGCCGTCGCCGGAGACGTCGCAGAGCAGGATGCCCCTCAGGTAGTCCACCCAGCAGATGCAGTCGTCGCCCAGGGCGACGACGGCGTCGGTCCGCCACAGGTCCAGGTGGTGGCGCTCGCCCTCGCCGTGGCGGACCGGCAGCCGCATGGTGCGCCACCCTCGCTGCTGGTGGTCGTGGCGGAGGATGCAGAGGTCGGCTGTCGCCGGCGCCGGCGAGGACGAGGAGGAGGAGTCCTTGTCCCTGTAGGGCCCGAATTGGGGCTCTCGTGGCGGAGTCACTTCAAGGTGCGCCAGGACGAACCGGCCGTCGTCCTCAGGGCCGGCGAGGATGCCCATGGTGGAGGCGGATTCGGAGCTGATAAAGTTGTGCCCGCACGAGGGGAGCCTCGTGAGGCTGGTCCAAGCTGCGGCGTCTCCTCCGCTGCCATCGCGGCGGCGGCGGTGGGCCTGGTAGACGAACCAGTGAACCACTCCCCGACCGCCGGTGCTTCCTCTCCCTCGTCTTGCTAGATGGTCCTTCTTCTTCCTTGGGGTACCAGTCGAAGTGGAGGCGGGAGGTCCCGGGCGGAGCAGCGGCGCACAAGTCCACGGCGATACAGTCGCCGGTGGAGGCGAACGTGGCGGCGGTCAGGGCCGAGGGGACGTCGTCGAGGCGCGACCACCGCATGTGGCAATCCAGCATCACCCAGTCCGGCGGCGGGTCGGCCGCGGGTTGACGATTTCGCTTTCGGCCAGGGCGACGATACGGGATCTGATGCCCGGCGGCCGGCGCATCGGAATCCATGGTGATTGGTGAGGCGGCGGGACAGGAACTTGATCAAGGCGGCGCCGCGGCGGAGAGCGACAAATAACACACGCCGTGAAAAATAATCATCACTAAATTGTTTTTTTTTTAATTTCGAGTTTTTATGGTTTATTATCGTGAATTTTCTCTCGTGGACGAGATTCTGAATCCTTTTAGCATCTCCTGCTACCTACAAATCAATTAGTGAAGAAACAATTCCATGCGACATTCACATCTGGGAACTATTATAACTAAACTTTCCGACGTGAACTAGATTTTGAATCTTTCAAAATTTCTTGGAGTAAGATCGATATCTCCTGCTACCTACAAATGGAATTAGTGAATAATTCTTTGTTACTAATTGATGCAGATTGTCAGGTAGAGATTATTGTCAATGAAATTAGCAAAATCTGAAGCAGAGTGTTGAGTAAAGATTATTGTTAATGAAATTACTCATTGACAGTGAAATTTGTAAGATGCCACATTCAGGGATGATATTGTGATATCATGCTGGATAATTGACAAAGTACGATCAATTTAACAATTAGTCATCAGATGTACAAAACTCCAAACATATGCAATGTGAATCAGGTATTAAAATAACGGTT
This sequence comes from Digitaria exilis, assembly GCA_015342445.1. Classification (NCBI taxonomy): domain Eukaryota; kingdom Viridiplantae; phylum Streptophyta; class Magnoliopsida; order Poales; family Poaceae; genus Digitaria; species Digitaria exilis. Next base: position 1,042,442 of record JACEFO010002303.1, read on the forward strand.
CACAAAGGTGAAAAGAACACGTCGCCGCATAATTTCATGATGACTACTGATTTAGCCCAAAGCCCTGCAATCTTTGGTACTCCCTCCGTTCCAAATTATAAGTCATTCCAAGATTCTTGGAGAGTCAAACTATCTCAAGTTTGACCAAATTTATATAACAAAATACTAAGATTTATGATACCAAATAAGTACCACTAGGTTCTTTATTAAGTATATTTTTAGATTATATCTATTTAGTTCCATAAATTTTTGTGATCCACTCTATAATTTTAGTCAAACCTAAAAAGAGTTTGACTCTCCAAGAATCTTGGAATGACTTACAGTTTGGGACGGAGGAAGTATTGGAATGACTTACGATTTGGGACGGAGGAAGTATACGCAAAGCGCCTGTCACTGTCCAGCACTGAGGCAGACATCACACACTGGAGGGTGATACAGCTCTGGACACAAGCGATAGCGGGCAATTTTCTTCATTGTTCCACATTGGGGTTTTACCGCAGTTAACTGTGTCGCTACGCAAAACCAACAAGCATTACAAATATTTCAACTAGAAGGAGAATTCTATCCAAAATCAAACATACGTCTCAGGCCCCTCCACCATCTACTAGCATTGTCATCATGACTCCTTTCCTTAAGATCTCCTTTAACAAGAACAAAAATTGCATTTTTGCCACCAACTGAACAAACATCATAAATCGCATCAAGTTATCCACCATGATGCCACGCGACCGAAATTACAGGACTTGAGCAGCAGTGTTCAGCTTCTCGGCTATGCTGATTTGTGTCCTTGTGATGCTTGACAGGTATACCAGAGCAAGGTTATCCTGTGGCGTTAGTTAACTCGTCAGCACACAAAGCACGGTGGCATCTTGAACTAGCCGAGGCATAAAAGGTGAGTATTGTTTACCTGAATCTTGTCATTGAAAAGCTTATCAAAAGCAGCTGGAGACAACTTCGGCATTGAAGCCACAGATTCCGAGATGAACCTCCCAATTTTGTTGTCTGGTGCCACACGTCCCTCCTGCAGTGCAGTGTCATACATGGAGATAATCCAAACCGAAATCCATATCGAACTGGCAAAATTCAGCATAAGAGATTCATACCACAACATCGTCGACATATTTGTAGATCTCATCGATAAGAATGTAAAGCTTTTCCATTGAAGACTCCATTCCTTCCAGATCATTGGGAAGCTTCTCCACCATTGTAGATTTCAGAATCTCAACTGTTGTAAAAATAAGAGCGATGAAACTCAAAAGGGCTGACAAATTTGGATGCAACTATTTATGAGAATAAACAAAATCATGTAAAGACCATATAACACAACCATAAAATGAAGTTTATACTGAGAGGAGGTAAATGCTCCATTAGTTTGTTATTCTCCAATAACTAGGACAGTACAAAACATTTGAATTTCTGTCAACCAATACACATTTATGAGAAATTTAACAAAGTAATGAACAGATCAACCAATACAACCGCAGATGAATTTCCCTCAAATAAGTACCATCCATAATATAGCTATTCTATACTAATTAGGTCAGTACGCAATACAAAAGATCACCTCAAAGTCACTGACAATTACTCAATGTAGTCTGTTATTCTAAGCAATGTATAGCTAAGAGTTTTAGTTCTACAAAATTCACTTCCAGCAAACCAAAACACTTTATATATAGCATGCTATGAATTAGAAATCAGAAAAATGACACATACATCCAGCTTTTTCTGCCTCAATCATCCTTAGATCCAAAGGGATTTCCTGAAATTGTGCAGCAAGGTGCCTATCTCCAAGGGATAGGTTCAATGAGATGTAGGCTTTGATGGAAGCCTCTCCCCTAGTGAAGCCGGTGTCAACTGTAAGATGGATGGGGTTTTGTACTTCCCTTGAGTAGAAGTCATGAATAAGTGTACTTCCCCCTGAAACACCAAATCCAGTTGAGAACCTGCACACAGAAAGGTATCAAACAGGGTTGAAAAGTTTAGTAAGGATACTTGGAAAACTAATTCATAGACTCTGTAAAGCAACTTTTTTCTAGTACCTATAATGTGCTTTCTATTCTACCAAACCAAACAGTCACTGAAAATAGCCCCAGAATTTATTTATATTTGAAACATGGAGCCACAATTGTAGAAAGGTTTTGCCTCAAACGCAATAGAACAGGCAATAGGTGTGGCAGCTAGCAGGCATGGTATGAAAACAAAACCATAGCAACAAAGATGCAAGGGTACGAAGGTAGAACCATAGCAACAAGGATGTAAGGTGCATTTTGTATGATAATTTGACTAGGTCATTCGATCAAACTAATTTACTATGCATTAGGGGTAAACAGAATCCAGCTGTTGTGAATAAGGGGAACTTGCAGAAAAACAAGAATAGGGTGTTCACCATCCGACGATAACTTCCTTGGGGTTGACCTTCTGGTGCGAGGCGTACATGTTATGGTGGTATTCGATGTCGATCGCGACCTGCATCGTCACCCAGCATCAGCAAGCGCCGAATGGAAAGATCAGAGAGAGCTCGAGACGCGATGAGCAACCTGGTCGGCGGACTCGCTGTGCGGGACGACATAGGAGTTGCGGACGTGGACGGTGCCGTCGGGGAGGAGGGAGCCGAGGAGGGTGCCGATGACGCGGTCCGCCTGGTCGGGGCGGCGCACGTAGCTGTCGCAGATGTTGAAGAGCACCACCGCCTCCACCCGCGCCGAGGACGGCGAGGCAGACGAAGAGGTCGAGGGGAAGAGAAGAGCCGGGGAGGTCGCCATGGCCTCGATGTAGAGCGAGCGAGTCGGAGGAGGAAGCGGCGGCGGCGGCGCGACGGAGAGAGGAGAGCACTCCGTTGGGGGTTGTGCTGGGCTAGGGTTTCCTTTCGTCTTGTCTCCTCTCTTTCTTTTTCTCTCTTGTCGCGCTGCTGCTGAGGGCTGCTGGGCCTGCAGTTGATTTCTGACGGTGCGGCCCACTCAATTTGAGCAAGGCCCATGACGACTCAGGGCGGCCCGTCTGTAAATAATGGGCCCGGCGATATGGTAAGGTTTTTTTATACACGACGACATAATTAATGAACTGCCTGTTCTTAAAAAAACTGCCGAATGTATTGAAGCATAAAGTTCTAAAGGATCATCCGTTCATCATCATCATCAATCAATCTGAAGGGAAAAAGATAGAGAAGGAAAATAAGGTGTGCATTTCAGGAACAGAATGTGATCCGGCATTCAATCATAGTCGAAGTCTGAACTGAACCAAGCCGGGGCTAAGTAAAGAAATGATGACAGAATGAAAAGAGTTAGTGTTACAAATTTCTAATAACCACCAATGTTTATGTACATTTGCTTCCAATCGGGCAATGTTTGCAGTTACCACTGAACTTGCCCAACAATCAACGAATCGATTAATCTAATCTCAACGTAACATACACGGACAAATGAAATGTTAAAACGATCATCATCAGCAATTCAGCATCGTCAGCAAGCATCTAACAGTTCAGCCTGTAGGCCCAGCAGTGCTCTTTCAGGTAGGCCTGCACTGCTTCCTTGATGGCCAGGTTTGGAACCAGCTGGTGCTCCTTCAGAGGTTCTCGTGTCACCGGGTCAAAATTGCCAACCTGAAAACACCAGGAGAATGGAAGGTTAAATGGTTGCGAAGATTTATCTTTCTTGTGCAGAAACTGAATCTAATAGACATCCAACTGTACTGTAGGCAAAGTGAATAATGCTTAAGTTTTTTTTTACATTATAATTCATATCAGAAAAGAGATAATAGTCTTCTCATATGTCTCGCGGAGACAAGATTTGATATAGGGGAACATTGATGTTATATGTATATACGAAGTGAACTAGTCCTAGAAGAAGGAATTGTACAAGCAGCAATATTTTCAATACAAAGATACATATATATACACATCACACTGCTAAAGTTCAGTACGAACAGTAAGCGGATTTTTAAAAAAGGATGCAAAGTCAAGTAAAAAAAATGGGCACCTTGTCGAGATGTTCAAGAAGTACAGCCCTCTCATATGTTACACCACTCGGTGTGATCACTGGATCTCTAAATATCTCGAAAGTTATCTGACAGCAAAGGTAATCGGGAACCTAGGTTTTCACCATGGCATCAGCAGCTTTAATATCACAGATACTAGATAGAGAGGTAAAAAGGTATAACAAAGATGAAGTTGATTATAAGTACTGTTTTTACATCTACTGGTGTATCGGCAAGTGTCGCTTTGCTGAAGACATCTGATAGCAATTTAATTTGTTCTGAATACTCATTGCTTGATCCTTCCACAAGGGTGCCACTAAGAAAGTGATGCTCCTGCAGAGCACTTTCACAAGCTTCCCTGCATATCCAAGCGATAAAATTCTGTTACAAGACTTTCTTGAACAGCCAAAGAGGTAAATTGAGCATCCATGTCAAAGATGAGCAATGTGCTAAAAGCAAAATGGTAGTGCTATGATATTTAGGTTTAATACATTACATACTTCAAACTTTGTATCTTCCAAACTCGTTCAATGGAATGTTTTTCCCAATCTAGGTATTTCGCCTTTGCAAGGACCTGCCAAATGTCCTCGGCCATTTTATCCTCTGATTTCGTGGACTTCAAGAGATTCATAGCCTGTTTCCAAGATAATATGGAGTGATGGACAAGAGCTTAGTATTATATATATACTAGTAGGTTGTTACAGCTCGTAAATCAGAGCAATCCACAGGGAGAGGTGCCCAAGGGGATGTTACTTTGTAAACACTTACATAGCTGTACTACTTCTCAAAAGTTCAGAAGGCAGGATGATCAGCAAGGTGCAGTTAAAAGGTTAATAAGAAGTCATCATTTTCATGCAATGATGGTCACGAATAAGTTATATAACAAAAGATATGGAAATCCCGTGCAAAAAAAGCCGCATATTTGTACAGGTACAGAAATGTTATGGTAGTTATTTGTCAGAGCCATCTTTGTTATGGTAGTAAATGGGTATTTTATTTATCATAAATGGAAGTAATTGCATGTAGTCTCAAGGGCAAGATGTAATCATGGAAAGCTCCATAAAAACACCTTAATACGTCATGTGTGCATTCAATATAGCTTGGGCACATGCAATTTCACCATAATAAGGCCAGTCACAAGGAACCAAATGAATACAAAAAAGAACTTGTTGGAAATCGGCATCAAGCAGGGGACAAAAGACAAACCTTTTCAAATTCCTTGATAGCAAGAGAAAATTCCTCCTTTTCGAGCAATGAACATCCCAATAGGTAATGCCCCTACATCACCAGAGCAATTAGACATGTCAGTTTCGAACAGTTGTTGGAGTTGGCACATTGGAACAAGAAGAAACAAGGAAGTTGCCACCTTGACTAGAGTGTTATCAAGTGCAAGAGCCCTCCTGCTATCCTCTTCGACCTTGGCCCAGTCCCTGTGAAGAGTGCTCCAGATTTTCATTTTCCTTGCCAAGATGGTCCAAGAGGGGGTGGAGGGGGAAGAGGTAGAACGAGTAAACTCACTTGCGCCTGAAATGGCATAGTGCCCGATTGATCCAGTAGACGGGAACATCGGGGCAGAGCACGATTGCCTATCAAGGATTCATCGCTCAGAAAACGTTCTGAATTTGATGCCACAGCCAAGGAAGTCGCATCCAATCTATTTGCTTTGTATAGCCAAGGGGGAATGAAACTGGGGCGAGGCGATGGGAAGTGGGGTATGCTTGCCTCGGTGTAGCAGTCGATGGCGGCGCCGAGGCGGGCCTTCTTGAAGCAGGCGTTGCCCTCGATCCGCCGGAGCTCCGCCTGCTGAGCCACGCCGTACCCGCCGGCCGCCATGCCTTTGCTTGGTTGGGCCGCTTGGGCGGACACGGCAGGAACTTTGGAGGACGACAGAGACGCCAAGTCCAACTATCCAAGTACGTATTCACCTGTAGGAAAGCGGCTGAAGTAAAAGGCGCCACCAAAAACTGGTTTGGTGAATGTGAATGGGAGCCGTAGCGATGAACCTTTTTCGAAGATTTTTGCTCAGATAAAAATAAGCCATCAGAATGAGGCGTGTGGCCAATTGGTCCATGTTGAGTATAGCAGAGTTTTTTTTTCATATGTTTCAATCATTTAATACCCCCTTTGTGGACAAGCTAGTTCTAATTTGTTTATCTTATACACGTCATATATTCAAGAACGGAGTGAGTATAACTATGTAAACGATGCATTCTTCTCCTCCTTATATGAATGAGTAGTGCTCTGTTACATTTTTATTAAAAAAAAAGGTAAAAGGCATAACTCAAATTGTGACAAAAGAACCAAAAGGCTGGAACAATGTCGTAATTGATAAAAAAAATATTTAAGGAAAGCTGTCTCAAGATTTGCAAAATTTGCAGTTAAAAATTAAGATAGGCTTTCTAAAAAAACATTAGTTTTTTTTAAAAGAAAGTGTTAGCTTCGTATGGAAAACAATAGTTTCGGCCGTTGGGTCCTCCATGCCATCAAATAAATAGCTCTCATTTTCCTTTCAGCCCCTGATGCCTTATGTTAGATTCGCAATGCCTCTTGGATACCCTTTCGTTCAAAAAAAAACAATGCCTCTAGGATACTATAATAATGCATCATCACTTAGGCTATCTCCAACAATCTAACCCAAATCGGAGACCTATTCTGTGAATTGGGTCACACGCACAGTAGATAGGTCACTACCCATTGATTCTTATCTCCAACAGCTACCGCAAAAAGCTGACCCATTCCCCAACGCCATCAAGGAGAGAGACGGAGCGAGAGCTCCACCGGCAGCCGCACGAGCTCCTCTGCTGAGGTGCACTGCTCGTCGTTCCTCTGCCGCTTCCGCTCTCCTCCAGCTGCCGCTGCTTCCGCTCTCCTCCAGCAGCAGGGGAAGAAGCTGGGGTGGGGACGGTGCCTCGTCACACGGAGGCTGCAAGCACTGCGCCACCAGCTCACTCTCCGCCACCTGCTCACACAGCTCGACGACGGCAGCAACGGCGCCGCGGCCCGAGACGCGGTGTCGGAGCACGTCGGTGTAACACCCTAATTTTGTTCATCATATAAAAACCAATATAGGCAACTATTTTCTTAGTTTTTTATTGTTTTAGGAAATACTAATTTGCAAATTAAATCTTGGCTCTTAAATATTTAAACAACATTTAAATTAGAGTCAATAAAGTTTTTGTTGCATTCATGCTGATTTGCATATATTTTGAATGGTGATTTGAATTTGAAAAGAGTTTGCAAAAGTTTAAATTAAATTTCAAAAACCTTTCTCTTCTCCCTCTTTCTTTTTCTAGCCAGCCCAGTTTTCTTTCTTGGCCCGGTTTCCCTTTCCCCGGCTCAGTCCGCGCGCCGCAGCCGGCCCAGTTCGCGGCCCAGCTCGCGCGCCGCCGCGGCCCAGCCGAACTCCCTCTCCCTCTCTCTTTCTTTCTCTGACGCGTGGGCCCCGCTTGTCGGCGCCTTCTTCTTCCTCTCGCCGTATGCGAGCAGGACTCCGACGAGTCCCGGCCGCGCCCGCCTCCGCCTCCGCCTCGCTTTCCCCTTGCGCAAGGCGCGTTTCTCGGCCTTTATAAGCCGCCGCCCGAGCCCCATCGATCCCCAACCCAAGCCTGTCGGGTACCTACAATAGGGGTACCCCAATCTAAGCCCAAAACTACTTGGCATCAAGGCCCACAACGACGTTAACCTGGCTCCACGGCCCAGCAAAGGCCCGCCATCGCTACGGGTTCTCGGCACCCATCCAGCTCGAGGGAAACAACCACCCTCGAGCGGGTGGTTTCCGTCTCGTTCGAGGCTCGGCGGCCTCGAGGGCGACCCCCACCCTCGAGCGGATGGTTTCCGTCTCGTTCGAGGGTTGGTAAGCTCGAGCTTGCGATCCAAGCTCGAGCCGGCCTCGCCGGGAACAACGCCCAACGCTCTGCAACCCATCAGAGTCATCATGACGCGGTCAAAAAGCAGGGATCACTGCTCCACGCCATCTCCCACTCCCCGGAGAAGACATCGGTCAAATCCAATCGCAACAATGAACTCTGAGCGCCATGCTGCACGCCAGACCTAACCCTGCCAGCAGCACTATGCCAACCACTCCTTTGACTTTACCCCCGCCGGACGCGCAGCCACCCTCGAAGGCAGCCTCGAAGGAGACCATGGAAAACCGTGCGCAAGACACCACCCTCGACGCCGTGAACTGTCACGAGAAGGAAGGACGATACGTCAGCCCCTGCCATGTCGTCAGCGGAGTTGGAAGGCGCGATTCCCGCTCGCGTACTGCGCGGCATGGACGAACAGTGCATACAACGACAAACACATGTACTCGCACCCCGCCCCCTTGGTCTATAAAAGGGGAGGGAAAGCCCATGCAAAGGGCAGGCGGTCAGAACAACAAACGAGAAGAGCACGAAACCACGCAAAGAGCATAAGTCTCACAAACACTCGCAAACACCATAGCCAGGGACTTAGGAGCTCACCTCCTTCTCCCACCTTGCTTGTAAACCCCTACCACGAGCAACACGCAACCCGGTGCATCGCACCACTGCTGGACGTACGGCCCAGAGGCCGGAACCAGGATAAAACTCCGTCTCTCACTCTCGCCATCAGGGAAACGAGTGGTTAGCACCGCAATCACTCGTCGGTGCCGGTGCGACCAAATCAGGCACCGACAGTTGGCGCGCCAGGTAGGGGACCAGCGCTGCGCTACTCCCATTCCCGATGGCGAACTCCGGCGAAGGACGGCCTCCGCTGGGCGAGAGCAATCTGCTCCCAGCGGGGCAGGAGATCCGGTTCGGGAGCCTGCGGTTCCAAACATGTGGCGACGATTACCACATGCGCATCCTCCAGGAGGATCCCAGCGACCAACCGGAGCCTCATCACCAGCCTCCGGCGGCACCGCGACGGCGGAGTCGTCCCGGACCTCGCGCACGACGAGCACGCACCGCAAGGCGTGCCGCCGACGTCAGTAACCCCCATCCCACAAGGGAAGGGGACGTTTTGCGGTGAGGAGCATAGGAGAGGGCTGCTCCCTTCCTCCCAGGGCCCATGTCCGCACCACGCGCTACGACGGTGCATTCCTATCCCTACGGGCTACGCAACTCCACGGATGCGTACGCCTCCTCCATCCGCGCTACCATGAGCGCGTATGACAACCAGCCTGATTGCCACCCAGTTTCCGAGCGAGATTTCGCCGATCCGTTGCCCGGTGATCCCCGCACGGAGTCCGATGATAGACACGCATTTACGCGTACACACCTTGGTTGGGACTACTCGGGTCTCCGCGACCCAGAGGCCTTTATTGCCTTTCAAACAGCGGCGGATTACTGCTTCGGGTATTCCGATGATGAGTATGACCCAACCAAGGAGTGTTTCGTCATCCACGACGGACAACTCAGCGAGGGATCGACGTCCGACGACGACGGCGGAGGTGACGGCCAGGGGGACAACGATGGCGTAGATCTGACAGGCGCGCAGCCGTCGGACCCATCGGATCACTCTCCTTCCGAGGACGAGCGGGATCCGCGCCATCGGCCACGAGCTAGTGGTGACGTTTCGCCACCAGCGCGCTCCGACCGCGAACCAGCCAAGCAAGACGACGAACGCGGCACGGACGCCCGACACGCGGGACGAGTGGCTCAGGCCCGCATCCTCGCTGAGGGCAAAGACGACGATCTCGCCCCCAAGACGAGCCAGAAGCTCATCGCGGCGGCCGCGCTGCTCCGAGCCATGCCGGAGGCAGCCACCCCCGAAGGGCGAAAACTGCACCTCGAGGCTCAAAAGTTGGTCGAGCATGCTGCCCGACAGCATGCCGAGAGCTCGGCCTCCCGCCTTCGACGCTCCTCAGCCTCGAAGGGCGAACGAGGAGGGGAAACGTCGGTACGCTCACCCCGACCCAACGGCAGGGCGCGAGCACAATCCCGGGGCAACTCCCGCCGCGACACGGCGCGACGCCACGCCAGCGAACCACGTGCGCTCGAAACACGAACGTTTCCAGCAAGGGAACCCGCGAGGTCACGCCTCCGGGACACCCGTGGCACGGACGATGATGGCGACGCCCGCAATACCCTGAACGAAATCAGGCGGCGAGATCGAGCCCGGACCCACCAGGGCGGGCGCACCGACGTAGGGCGGAACCGGGATGCGGCCCCAGAGCCAGCAGGCACGTGGGTGTTCAGCTACAACATCCGCACTGCCCCGATTCCCCCCCGTTTCCGACAGCCTACAACCATCACCAAGTACTCTGGGGAAACGGACCCCAGGGTATGGCTCAATGACTACCGCCTAGCGTGCCAGCTCGGCGGCGCCACAGACGACGCCATGATCATCCGAAATCTGCCACTCCACCTGGCAGATTCCGCGCGGACATGGCTCGAGCACCTGCCCCCGAACCGGATCCGCGACTGGGACGACCTGGTCGAGACCTTCGTGGGAAATTTCCAGGGCACCTACGTGCGCCCCGGAAACACGTGGGACCTTCGGGGGTGCAGGCAAAAACCTGGCGAGTCGTTGAGGGATTTCATCCGGCGCTTCTCCAAGCGCTGCACCGAGCTCCCCAACATCTCCGACCACCAAATCATCCACTCTTTCCTCGAAAGCACCACCTGCTATAGCTTGGTGTGCAAGTTGGGGAGGAGTCCACCCCCCGACGCGAACCGGCTATTCGAGATAGCCTCGAAGTACGCCTCGGGGGAAGAGGCGGCCAACGCCATCTTCAACGACAAAAAGGGGAAACGCCCCGAGGAAGCGTCCGCGGAGGACGATAAGGCGAAGGGCCCCTCGAAAAAACGAAAACACGGCAAGAAGGGAAAGAAGCCCCGGGCCCCCCGCGGGACGGGCGACGTCGAGGACGAGGCCCTCGCGGTCGACCCTAACCACAAGGGACCTCGAGGTCCCCCGCGTGGTGGGGGTGTTTTCGACGACCTCCTCAAGAAGCCGTGCCCTTACCACAAGACCGCGGTCGCTCACACCCTCGAGCAGTGTGAGATGCTGCGGAAGTTCTACAACTGCATCCCTCGAAAGGATGGCGGTCCGCCCAAGGATGGTGGAGCCAAGGATGACGACGGATACCCCGAGGTGGAACACGTGTTCTTCATCACGGGAGGTCCCACGGCTAACTTGAAGCCTCGACAGCGGAGGAGGGAACGTAGGGAAGTCATGCTGGTCCGCCCAGCGACCCCCTCGTACCTCGACTGGTCATCGGAGACCATCTCGTTCGGTCGCGAAGACCATCCCGACCATATCCCGAACCCCGGGCAGTATCCTCTCGTCGTCGACCCCGTCATCGGCAACACGCGCTTCTCCAAGGTGCTCATGGATGGCGGCAGCAGCCTCAACATCCTGTACGCTCCAACTTTGGAGCTTATGGGGATCAGCACCAACGAGCTACGGCCCAACAAGTCCTCCTTCCATGGGGTCGCGCCCGGAAAGCGCGTCCAAACCCTCGGGCAGATCGACCTGCCTGTCTGCTTTGGAACTCCGGGAAACTTCCGCAAGGAAGTACTCACCTTCGAGGTAGTGGGCTTCAAGGGAGCCTACCACGCCATCTTGGGAAGGCCATGCTACGCCAAGTTCATGGCCATCCCCAACTACACCTACCTCAAGATGAAGATGCCAGGGCCTCACGGAGTCATCACGGTCGGTCCGACGGTCGAGCACGCCTACGTGTGCGACATCGAGAGCATCGAGCTCGCAGAGGCTCTTGCCCTCGATGAGACCCTCGTGGCAGATCTCGAAGCAATCGTCAACACGCTCCCTGATGCCAACGAACGGCAGCAGGGGAGCTTCGCGCCCGCCGAGGATACCAAGACCGTTCCCCTCGACCCCGATAGCCCCGACGGCAGGGTGCTGAGGATCAGCTCTTCCCTCAGCGACAAATAGGAAGTGGTGCTCGTCGACTGTCTCCGCGCTCACGCAGACATCTTCGCGTGGAGCCCCTCGGACATGCGAGGCATTCCGAGGGAGGTCGCGGAGCACTCTCTTGATATCCGCCCCCGCTCCAAGCCGGTCAAGCAACGTCTCCGCCGTTTCGACGAAGTGAAACGGCGGGCGATCGGTGAGGAGGTACGCAAGCTGTTGGAGGCCGGATTCATCAAGGAAGTGTTTTACCCCGAGTGGCTAGCAAATCCTGTGCTAGTAAAAAAGAAAAGTGGGAAGTGGAGAATGTGTGTAGACTACACCAGCTTGAATAAAGCGTGCCCAAAAGTCCCATTTCCTTTACCACGTATAGACCAAATTGTGGATTCCACGACGGGATGCGAACTTTTATGTTTCCTTGATGCGTATTTCGGTTACCATCAGATCAAGATGAAGGAGTCCGACCAGCTCGCGACTTCCTTCATCACTCCTTTCGGCATGTACTGCTACGTTACGATGCCCTTCGGCCTTCGAAACGCCGGGGCCACGTATCAACGCTGTATGCTCCACGTCTTCGGGGATCATATAGGTCGTATCGTAGAAGCATATGTCGACGACATTGTCATAAAAACCAGGAAGGCGAACGACCTGGTGCGCGACCTCGAGGTCGTCTTTGGCTGCCTCAGGGCGCACGGAGTAAGACTCAACCCCGAGAAGTGCGTCTTCGGTGTGCCTCGAGGCATGCTCCTGGGTTTCATTATCTCCGAACGAGGCATCGAGCCCAACCCCGAGAAGGTCACGGCCATCCAACAGATGGAACCGATCCGTGACCTGAAGGGCGTACAGAGGGTGATGGGGTGCCTAGCGTCCCTAAGCCGCTTCATCTCTCGTCTCGGAGAGAAGGGGTTGCCTCTGTATCGACTTTTGAGGAAGTCAGAGCACTTCACCTGGACTGCGGAGGCTCAGGAAGCTCTTGACCGACTCAAAACTGCGTTAACAAACACGCCGATCCTTACCTCACCGAAAGAGGGCGAACCTCTCCTCCTCTATGTCGCAGCAACGACTCAAGTCGTCAGCGCGGTCATAGTAGTAGAAAGGAACGAGGAAGGACACTCTCTGCCAGTCCAGCGACCGGTGTACTACATTAGCGAGGTCCTATCTGAGACCAAAACGAGGTATCCCCACATCCAGAAGCTGGTCTACGCCATCGTGCTGGCTCGACGCAAGCTGCGACACTATTTCGAGGCCCACCCGGTGACCGTCGTGTCGTCCTTTCCGCTGGGCGAAATCATCCAGAACCGCGAGGTCTCTGGGCGAATCTCGAAATGGTCGACGGAGCTGATGGGGGAGACCCTCGCTTACGCACCGAGGAAAGCCATCAAGTCCCAGACTTTGGCTGACTTCGTGGCCGAGTGGACCGACACCCAGCTCCCTCTCTCGAAGTCCAGCCTCGACTGCTGAGAAATGTACTTCGATGGGTCGGTGATGAAGACCGGCGTCGACGCTGGCCTACTCTTCATCTCACCCCGCGGGGAGCACGCTCGATACGTTGTGCGGCTCAACTTCCCTGCGTCCAACAACATGGCGGAATATGAAGCGCTTCTTGCTGGCTTGAAAATCGCACTCGAGCTCGGCATTAAGCGCCTCGACCCTCGAGGCCTCCTCACCCCTCGTAGAGTCGACGGGCTCTACTTGTGGGACTTCCGCTTCCGCCCCACGGGCCGGGGCCTCCTCGACGGCGCTCGGCCGCTCGGGGACCTCGCCTCCACCCCGAGGTTCCTCGAGGGCAGCCGGTGCTGCCCCCGATGGACCCTCAGAGGAAGGCCCCGCGGTCGACGGAGGGGCCTCATCTTGGCCCTGGGTTCCCTCGGGAACAGCCGTGGCCACCCCCGATGGACGCTCGACGGAAGGCACCGCGGTCGACGGCGGTGTCCCGAGGTCGATGACCTCCTCACCACCGCCCCCAGACGCCGCAGCGGGGGCGGGCCCACCGATGGGAAGCTCGAACGGAGATGGGCTCCTCGTCCCGCCGTCTTCGTCAGATCCATCACGGTCGGTGGAGGATTCTGGCGCGGGAAGCGGTGAGAGCCCCCGCCTCGCCCGCTCGCGGTTCTCTGCCTCGAGCTTCTTCCTCTTCCGCTCCTTCCGCTGCGACCGAGCCTCCCTCCGAGCCTTGGCCTCCTTCGCCTTCTCGGCGAGGGCGCGGTTGACAGCCTTGTCCTCGGGGACAGGGGGCTTGGAGTAATGGCCGCGCGATACGCCCTGCGAGGCACCATTTGCAAGGTCAGAAACACGAAAACAAAACCAAAAAAGCAAAAGCAAAAATCGAGGGTCACTCACGAGGCTCACATAGCCATCCTCGGGCCGCATCGGCACCGTCCACGGGTCGTCCGGCAGCTTGTCGACGGCACGCCGCGCCCGCTGAACCGCGGTGGCGACGGGCAATGGCTCCGCCGCCATCACCGTGCCGGTCAGGTCGGCGTCGGGGGTCATCTGGTGCAGCGCGAGCCTCCTCCGCATAAGGGGAAGAATCCGCCGCCGGTGGAAGTTGGCGATGACTCCGCCAGCGGTGAGGCCGAGCCTCGAAAGCCGCTGGAGCGCCTCGACCAGCGGGTCGAGCCTCTTCTTCCGCGACGGCGGCGACACTCCGAAGTGCCAGTCGGCCTGCTTCTCCGTCAGTAGCAGGCCGGTGTAGGGCGGCAGATGTTCTCCGTCGTTGCGGAGATAGAACCATCCCTTAGCCCAGTCCTGGTTGTTGGAGACCATGGAGCTCGGGATATAGAGGTCTTTGCGCCCCTTCCGAACTTGGAGCACCAGGCCGCCGGCGCGAGCAGGGCGACGAACCCCCTTGGAGACGTACTCCAAGAAAAGCTCGCCGACGAAGAGGTGGCACCAAAGGTCCCAATGGGCCTCGATGCCGAGATAACCCTCGCAGACGGCGACGAAGACCGCCGCCTGCGAGATCGCGTTCGGCGAGAAGTTGTGCAGCTCCACCTTGTAGTGGAAGCACAACGCTCGCATGAACCTCCCCACCGGAACTCCAAAACCCCGCTCATGGAAACGAGCGAAGCTGACGACGTAGCCCCTCGGCGGATCGGGCTCCGTAGCGGCCCCCGGCGAGATCCAGACGGGCGGCTCGCCGTCGACATTGGGTGGCAGCACCCCGACCTCCACAAGGCTGTCCAAGCAATGCTTGGTGGCGTTGGACGGCTTCCATGGCGCGGGATCGGCGAACTGGGCCATGACGGAGGAGGGAGAGCTCGGACGAAGGAAGAAGACGAAGGCGAAAGCTTGGGTAAAGGGAACTGAAGGCTAAGGCGAAAACGCAAAGGGAAGCGTACCCTTGGCATGGGCACTGTCGTGCTATTTATACTTCCCCCGCGGAGCTAAGCACGGCAGGACTCCAGCCTTGACGCGACAGTCCCTAGACTGACAGCCAGGCCTGCCCCGGGAGACGTAACGGCACGGGCCGCGTCAACCGCGCAATCGAGTAACTGCGCCATAAATATCGAGGAGTCTGGCGCGACAGATCGTGCGGTCGTGTCAAACTGCGCCCGCACGCCTCGCCCGAGAAAGCGCGCCCACTTCTCCCACGATCGCACGAAACCGCGACGCTGCGGGTCATCATGACTCGCGCAGAACGAGGGCGCATTCAAAACGACCACCCTCGAAGGAGGGACCTCGAAGCTCGAAGGCTCGAGGATGCCCCCTCGAGGGAAAGAGGTCTCGAAAGCCTCGAAAACCCGCGCGGAGCGGAACCATGAAATCACGCTCGAAGCTTCCTCCCCGAACTGAAGGAACCATCGCGCTACTGATCAGGGGTTCGAACCTTGGGCCTACGAAGGGTTTCGACAAGGGCCTCAGATCAACCGAGTCAGGGATAATCGACGGTACCCTCGAAGCTCGAACGCTCGAGGGAGCCAGCCGATTATGTTCGAGGCCGGGCAAAGTGCCTAGATCGAGGGACCCCTCGAGGGGGAGCATCGAGCCCTCGACCTCTATCGAATGAGGTCGAGTCCCATCTAGCATACTTTGCGAAAGGCTTCTACGGGCGTGTCCTGTGACCACGAGCTTACCCCTATCGAATGGGGTATGGACGTCCGCTCGAACAACCCGTTAACAGCTCAACCAGGCACCCGTGGCTCGATCCCACCGAGGGAAGCATGGGTCGCCTCCTCCTCAGCACCCTCGAACGGGGAGCTCGAGGCACGTAGAAAGCTCGAAAATCCCCCTACCTCGGGCACGGTGGACGAACCCACGACTGAGGAAGCCGCGGGTGCTCTTCACCTGAGGTGATGAGACCTTGGGAGAGTAACAACCACTCTCCCAAGGCCTCGGGGGCTACACCCGCGGGTGCGCTAGCGCGCCCCCACGGATTCTCGGAACCCACGAAGACATGAAGGCCTCGAAAGCCTCGGCGAACTCCAGCCTTCGCCGGATGAAAACCTCATAGCTGCGAAGGCTCGGGGGCTACTGTCGGGTACCTACAATAGGGGTACCCCAATCTAAGCCCAAAACTACTTGGCATCAAGGCCCACAACGACGTTAACCTGGCTCCACGGCCCAGCAAAGGCCCGCCATCGCTACGGGTTCTCGGCACCCATCCAGCTCGAGGGAAACAACCACCCTCGAGCGGGTGGTTTCCGTCTCGTTCGAGTCTCGGCGGCCTCGAGGGCGACCCCCACCCTCGAGCGGATGGTTTCCGTCTCGTTCGAGGGTTGGTAAGCTCGAGCTTGCGATCCAAGCTCGAGCCGGCCTCGCCGGGAACAACGCCCAACGCTCTGCAACCCATCAGAGTCATCATGACGCGGTCAAAAAGCAGGGATCACTGCTCCACGCCATCTCCCACTCCCCGGAGAAGACATCGGTCAAATCCAATCGCAACAATGAACTCTGAGCGCCATGCTGCACGCCAGACCTAACCCTGCCAGCAGCACTATGCCAACCACTCCTTTGACTTTACCCCCGCCGGACGCGCAGCCACCCTCGAAGGCAGCCTCGAAGGAGACCATGGAAAACCGTGCGCAAGACACCACCCTCGACGCCGTGAACTGTCACGAGAAGGAAGGACGATACGTCAGCCCCTGCCATGTCGTCAGCGGAGTTGGAAGGCGCGATTCCCGCTCGCGTACTGCGCGGCATGGACGAACAGTGCATACAACGACAAACACATGTACTCGCACCCCGCCCCCTTGGTCTATAAAAGGGGAGGGAAAGCCCATGCAAAGGGCAGGCGGTCAGAACAACAAACGAGAAGAGCACGAAACCACGCAAAGAGCATAAGTCTCACAAACACTCGCAAACACCATAGCCAGGGACTTAGGAGCTCACCTCCTTCTCCCACCTTGCTTGTAAACCCCTACCACGAGCAACACGCAACCCGGTGCATCGCACCACTGCTGGACGTACGGCCCAGAGGCCGGAACCAGGATAAAACTCCGTCTCTCACTCTCGCCATCAGGGAAACGAGTGGTTAGCACCGCAATCACTCGTCGGTGCCGGTGCGACCAAATCAGGCACCGACAAAGCCGCAGCCTCCGACGCCGCGAATCGAGCTTTCGCCACCCAAACCCTAACCTAGAGCCGCCGCTTCGATTCCGAGCTCGCGCCGCCTTCTCGTCGCTCCTAGTTCGTTGTCGAGTTTCGCGTGGAGGTAAGGAAGCCGCAGAGCCTCTTTTCCCTCTCTCTCTCGCTCTCTTGAGCTTGCGTCGCGTCGCCGCCATGGCCGAGCCGCCATAGCTCGATGCGAGCTCTCTCCATTGAGCAATGCTCGTTTAGAACCCCCAAAATCGACTGCCCACATCCCCAGCTTTCTCCCGTGCCTTGAATCGTGGAAAACCGAGCTCTCTAGCCCTAGTTACGCCCAACTCCGACGAAGATCCGGCGAAGCGCCGCCATCTCCGACCGCCAGCGCCGCCGCGGTTGAACCAAGCCGTCCAGAACCGTTAGATCGAGATCCAACAGCTGAGATCGCGCCCGACTCAGAGTCAAACTGAGTCGCACCGGTCAGCCATGCCGTTTTTTCAGAAAAGCCCCTCGGTTTTATAGAAATCAACCCGCGGTCCTGTCCAGTTCAAAAATAATTAGATCTAAGTCCTTTTCTTTTTGTTTTAGCCCCTGATCTTTCTAAAATTCAAACCCACCGTCCTTTAAGGTAGTTTTTCTCTTAAGTCCTTCTGTTTTTATATAAAATTAGGTTTTAGGTCCCTGGTTTCTTCTGTTTAAGCTCTTGGAGAGTTAGATTTAGTTCAAAGAAATCCCTAAATCTTGTTTTAGCCATATCTTAACCGTTTTAAGTCCGTTTTGAGTGATCTTTGCGCTCACGCGATCGTCTCTTCATCAAGAATAATTTTAGACACGTCTTTGCGTCTTTAAAAGTTGTATGGTGTATTGTTTTACTTTTATTGATTGAATGCTTGTGCGAACCGTGTACAGAACGGTCCGTTCGAGGGAGATCAAGACCAAGTCTACGAGGAGGAGCCACCGCAGTACTTTGAGGAAGGCTAGTGGATTTCCCCCTCAGCACACTCTTTTGAATCCATACACATTGCATGACAATAAAGTTTATATTCATGTTTGCGATGCATTAATTTGATGGGTCCTATGTAAGGATGACTAGTCTTTTACACCTAAGCCTTGATACACCGGGTTTACTTTTATGTTGGGTAGCTATGCTAGATGCTTAACCTTGGTTCATGATGGGTTCTATCCAACATTGATGAATATCCTTATTATTTATATCTTGTTATGTTAATACAAGATCACCATGTTAATCGGAACATGGAGAACCACCCAGGATTAACCGTACAACCACAATACTACATGGCTCTGGTCTTGGCTAATTAATTAGAAACCTTGGTTAGGAATGATCTGACCGAAAGGGCATGGGGGGTGGCAGTTGACGGTGTATAGCCCGGTTCTCTCGGGAAGTGGGCTTAGCTAAGACACTATATCCGTTAGGGAGGGTTATGCCTGCTTACGATCCGGAAACCTTAGCGGATTGTTTCTAACTAGGGAATCTTTGTAAAGGCCTCATAGCGTCCCTATGCAGTTACACCTTGGTAGTGTGGTACGTGCCTGATCAGCACAGCGTGGTTGGGTCTAAAGTTCTTTGGAGCTTTTACGCGAATTATGGTGAAAGTGTACAACCTCTACAGAGTGTAAAACTGTTATAACAGTCGTGTTCGCGGTCATGAACGTCCTGGACCCTCACTGTAGCGATCTTACCCGAGAAATGGGCCCACTTAAGTATATTTCACCTTCCATTGGTGCTAATACACGAAAATGTTCCCAAGTGCGGATACGACCGTCGAGTCGAGCTCGACTAACTGCAACTGAAGATCGTCCGTCCATACGCTCACTCGAAGGTGAGTTCCAAAGATCACATCATTCCACAATTCAAATTACAACAAGTCTCAGAGCTATTACAACCAAATTGAAATGATAAATAAAATAGTTCGAGTTCATGCAGCGGAAAGTAAACGAGATACTAGCGACGATCCGCAGTATCGTCACGATGAAGTCAACTGTGACGCTACTCCTCACGATCCTCGGGAGAGGTCGGCTCCCACTCGATGCTGTAACCAGGAGGAAACTGGGAGGCCCAAGCCATAGAGGCAGCTACCTCCTGAGGGGACGGTCCTGAAAATTTAGCCACAAGCAAGGCTGAGTATACTAGTTATACTCAACAAGACTTACCCGACTGGTGATCACTACATCACCGACTCCTAAAATGAGAGGCTATTTGGCTAGTGGGGTTCTTTTGCCAAAAGCGACTAAGTCGGTCTCTAGCTTATCCACCTTGATTTTAATTCCCTTTAGCCTATCCATTCTAGGTGAGCCTAACTAGACAACCAAGTTTGCAATACAATTATTCCATACAAAGATTTCATCCTTCCAAGTTCACTTCATAATATGTCATACATCGGTCAAGCAGTCTCATTAACCGCGAGAAGCGGACAGTTCGAACCGAATTTACTACCTGGCCAGGGAAAACCCATACATACGGAATGGTTGGAAATGCCAACACACCCCAATCCTTTCTCCTTTCTCTGCGAGTGGCTCCCGAGTCCCAAAGCCTCAGGGTAAAGGTTTACCACTACTGGGACTCACGCAATTACCCTCATGTGCCCATGGGATAACGTTGTTAAGACAGAGAGCTGTCGGACCTGCTCGCATCAATCGGATACCGGGACTTACCGGTCCCATAGTCCGTGCATATGTGTGGTACGTTCAAACGCTTGACACAAAAGTACCACATGTTTCCAATTAAACCATCGATAGACGGGTATCTATAATCATCCGTCCATCATCTCTAGTATTTTTGATATGAGTAAGCATGCAACTCCTATATCTCGCGAGTGTCGGAAAACACTCGACTTCTATCGGTCCTAAGCATAGCGACTATCGAACCCACGTACTAGTGTTCAATCAACGGAACTATGATCATGCAATCTAGGGTTTCATACAACTCCTTGAAACTTAAATGCACAAACATATAATCAAATAAATCGCGTAAGTAAAGTTAGGTTATGCTCCGGGGCTTGCCATCCGGCTCGAAGCGGTACTCCTGCTCGGGGCTCGGATCCACGTGCACCACGTTCACCTCGGACTCCTGGGCAATCTCCTCGGCAGCGGGGACTAGCTCGTAGACTCCGTCGGCGAGACCCGAATCTACACGAGATGCATGAAGTGTTTAAAATATCGAGACTTACTATAGTTAGGGTTTGCTTAATTCTTGGTTAATGAATTGGAAAGGATAAACATTAATTATAAGTGAATATACCCTTTTCATTTTGAACCTTTAATTTGATTTTAGATATTTAGGTTTTTCTCTTTTCTTTTTCTTTTTCTTCTCTTTTCCACCATTTAAGTCATTTTTCCATTATTCAAAAGGTGAACTTAGGAATATTATTTTCATATGCCATTTGGCCAGAGGCTTGCTCATGCCAAGGCAGGAGCCTAGCCCGAAACTTGGCTCAAGGTGATTTTTCTATAATTTATTAAAAATGTTCTTATCTTTTTGCCTAAAAACAAACTAAATTCCTACAAAAATAACTGCAAGGTTTCTGTCCACGCCACTTGGCACAGTGACTTAGGTCACCAAGAGTGACCTCTCTGCAAGGTTACATGTGGTATTGATTTATGGTTATTTTTGTGGAATTTCACCATGTTTAAACTACCAAAAATCATTTAGCCATTTTCCAGTGTCCAAAAATTACCATTTTCATTTTTCTAAGGTTTCTAATGTCTTGATTTAGTTTCTGTGTGAAGGAGGTGATTTTTCAGTGAGTAAATTATTTTCTGCGATTTATTTGCCAAAACAGCAAGGTATATGTTTGGAAATTCATAACTCTAAATCCACTGGGAATTTTTGTGCACAACTTGGGCAGAGATCCTATGTCACCCATGAGTCAAACATATCCAAATCTTAGCCCTATTGCATGAGTGGATTTCAAGCTATGAAGAATGGTGCTCAAACTTTGTAAATTTTTAAACTGTAAACTAAGCCTCAACTGAGTGAGGTGCAAAGGAAGAAGTTGGACTTCTAGATTCATTGGTCACTACAAAATTTGTTTGGCATTTTTCTGATTTTTCTACGATTTTCTACGAATTTTTGAAGATTGCAGTGAATAGTGCTCAAAGGATAGAATCTATTTACGCCGTTAACCCTAGAAGTTTTGAATCCTCACAAAAGGGTCCCTGGAATCTTACAGTCGGCCCCCTAGAAAAAGGAAGAAGATACAAGGAGGTCCTCGAGCTCGCCGGCGTGCGTACGCCGGCCAAACGGCGGCGAGTCCGGGCCGGGGAAGTGGGGGGAAACGGAGAGGGGCTCACCGCGGTCCTTTTAAGCTAGAAGTCGACGGCGGGGATGGCCGGGAACGTGCTCGGTGACGACAGTGGCGGCTCGGCAACTCCGGCGAGCGGCGACCAGCGACGTCGGGGTCGGAGAAGGTCGGGGAAGGGGTCTATGAGCACCAGTGCGGCACGGCGAAGCTGTTGGTGCCCTCGGTTCAGCCGGAGGAGGAGCGGAGCGAGCTGTCCACGTGCGCGGGCGGCGGCGGAAAGCTCGAGCTTCTCCGGCGAGCTGCGCCGGCGGCTGTGGTGGCGGAAATGAGTTGGGGTGTGGTTGGGGAGTGGCAGTGGGTGATGGGGAAGCTATTGCGCGCCTCGGTTTGGCCGGAGGAGCAACGGAGAGGGCTGGCCACGAGAGCGAGCTCGGCGGCGGCTCTGCGAGCTCCGACGAGTGTTTTCCGGCGCGGAGAGGGAGGGAACTGTTTGGGGGTTTAAGTAGGAGGTAGAGGGGAGGAAAAGGGTGCTCGGGCAGCACGAGGTGGGGGCTGGGGCAGCTCGGTGAGCTGTCGCGGCGGCAGGCGGCGTGCGCGGCCGTTGGCGCCTTTTCCCGGCGTCAACGCGCGCGCAGGCGAGCGGCAGGCGGCAGGCGCGCGTGGGCGAGGAGAGAAGACAGGGCAGAGGGGAAAAGCGACGCGCGTGGGCGCAAAAGTCGCGCGACGGACCGGTGGGCAACGGCGGCGGCGCTATTGTCCGACGGCTCGCGGCGGCGACGCGACGGCGAGGCTCGGGTCAGCGCTACAGTGCGCCATTGGTCACGCGACCTTGCCAGGAGCGTGCTCCGTGAGCGGGGACACGCAGCCGTGCCGTTGGCCGGCTCAGGCGAGGACGGCAGGCGTCGGGACGCTGCCGGCGGCGAGCTCGGGCACGCGCGAGCGCGGCGTGGGCAACCCGTGAGCGCGCCTTACCCGGTGCAAAGTCAACTTGATTGACATGGCTCAAACTCCAAAAATTTGAACATGGCTCGGAAATCTTCCAACATGAAAGTTGTTTAGAATTTCATAAGACACGTCCCTGCACTGGAGATGATGAGAAAAAGATGAAAATTTGGTCGTGGTTCAAAAGGGGGTAAAACCCTGTTCTGAACTGAATTTTTAAAATTCGAGGGGCTAGATGGCAAAATTGGCCAAAGTGCCAATGGAGGCAAAGTTCAGAAATGTGAATATGTACAACTTTGCTTTTTGGAGATTTTGATGTTCAGTGGTAAAATCTTGAGTTTTGACTAAGATTCCATTTCAGCCTTGAATTTGAATTGGAAAATTCAAATTCCAAGATTAGGGTTTGAATTTTGAGATGCTCCAAGCATTTTTAGGCTATGGTTTGAAAAGGGAAGTTTCTTGGTTTGACTTACACTCCAACTTTCCCATTTGCACTTTTTCAAGTTCTTAGGAAGTTTTCAAAGTTTTCTTTATTGCTTCATTTGAATGGTTTTTGACTCAATTTGGATAACTTTTCCTCATTTTCTTTAATTTCACTTTTGAATTATCCCTAGTTTAACTTAATTACCATTTTAGTGTTAATTAACACCAGGGGTGTTACACTCACGTGATTAATCTATCGGAATATGAAATCAAATCATTGCATGCATATATTACTGGTTAGTTTATGTTTATTTTATGCTAATATGGGTTGGTATATACTTATATCTTAGTAAATAGTTGCTTGTTAATAAAACTTGATCAACTAAAATGCTGACCGCTATAAACCAAGCCTCTCCTTGATAGCTTGCATATTTCCCCCCACTTGCTGAGTACCAACCATAAGTGTACTCATCCTTACTTATATTGGATCAGAAGGTAATAATGGAGCGGAGTACCTCAGCGATCTTGATGAGTTCTAGGCGTGTGTTCCACCAATCAGATGCCTGTGGAGTGCTTATGGAGTTATCGTCCTTAGTTATCGTATGAACCAGTTTAAATTGGCCTTTGTGCCTTAGTCGTGAGTGTAATAAATACTTTATTTATTAAATATTCGTTTGAGTATTGTTTCTGTTATTCACTCACGGTCTATCATATGTGTGTAATTTAATCCTGGCGCACATATGAGATGTACTCGGTTTTCTTTCTAAAACCGGGTACGACAGTCGGACTCGACAACTTGCTCTCGCTAGGGTGCCTCGCCGGTTTCCATGAGGTGCACGGTCGGTGCAGCCTGCTCGCGAGCGACGTGCGGCGGTGGGTGAGCTCGCCGCGGCGGCAGTGGACACGGCGACTGCTTTTGGGTCTGGAGGAGAGAGACGGACTGAAGGACGTATCTTTGGGTCTTCAGTGGAGGACGACGCAAAATGGGTCATCCGTTTGCCTATTCTGTTGGAGAAGGATTTTGCTACCTAAAACACTGTATAGGACCTATTTTTAGGTTTGGGTCACCATATGGCTACTCTGTTGGAGACAGTCTTAGGGTGCGTTTAGATTCACCAACTTCACTATTCATCTAACTTTTCCCTATTCATCACATCCCTCCCACTCACAAAATATTATTCATCTACAGTGTATTTTTAGATCTACAGTGTTTTTTCGGGAAATCTTTTCCAATCTAAACACCGCTTTAGTCAGCGTCCTCACCAGTCGAATCATCCCGCACACAAACCGCTTCCACCATAGCCAATCTTCCTCTCCGACAGCCCGACCTTAATCCCTGATACCTCAAAGGCACAGTATAGCTAATTCCATTTTTTTTTAGGCAACAGTATAGCTAATTCGACCAGGCATGGAAGCGCACATATCCATTTTACTACCAACACTAGCGGCTCAAATGACAATGCCATGCACATAATATGGCAGGCCACAGAATTACATTTTCGCAACTCTAGTGACAGTTAGGCTGACAGTTCTACTTCTGCACTGATCTCCAAATAATTTTAGAGACGACTAGCTGTCTGACTGATTTCTCGACTGCACAAATATGTGAATGTCTAATATCAGTTGCAGCTGTAATCACGGGCGTCTACTGGTAGCAACAGTTTGGCGCCAACCGCTCGATTCAAAACCTTGTTTTCTCTGACAAGGGGAGCTCAACAAACGGACAGCTCCTGGACTTAATCAACTGTAGAGAGGAAGAGATCAAATCAGGTGCAATACTACATTGTCACTCTATTTGTTGCTACCAATTCCCAGGTGAGTTAATCATACCAGCAAGTCCGACTGCAAAGTTCGCTTGAATGTCAGCATCTGAGTTGAATTTCTGTGTAACAAACAAATATGAGTAACAGTGGTTTGAAGAGTTAATTGCCAGCAAGTCCTGGGGACACCTTCCGACCGATTCCAGTGCAAAAATGAGATGCTTCGAACCAGCAAGATATGTGCCTACCATGCCTACAGATCAAATGTGGAGTCCTACTCAAGAGGTATTTCAGAGAGCAAACTATTTTGTCTTGACTGCTAAATCAAACTACAAAAGTCTTGAGTGTCTATAAAATTGTCAACCTAAAAGCTTTCATGCTATACAGATTAACAAAATATACTGGAATAGATATTTTAACAAGCACTTGGCATCGAGACAATCGGAAGTAACAACATTGTAGGTCATTTGTCAATTCCTTCCATTTTGAATAGTCAATAACTAATGTTATTCTAATGTACATGAAATAGTTATTATGCAAACATATCAGGTTATGCCAACTATTTATAGAGAAATAATAACTACTCCCTCCAGTCAGTAAAGCTGGCGTTTCAGGCAGCCAATATGAGCTGCATGCAAGCCAATAAAACATCAAGTTTGTTTGAATGGAGGTAATATTATACATGATTGGTCAAGAAAATTTGAACGACAAAGCACATATGCATGTTATTTCTGGGCTACATCATTAAAAACATAATAATAGAACGCATGTGGTACACCATAAAGCTGAAAGATAAACATGAACAAGGTAATAAAGACAAGGTAAATGTGAGACCTACCCTCAAAACATGGTCGATTTGAAATGTAAGAAACTCTCCCTTGAGTTTCTTAGCTTCCTTGCACAAGACAGCCATATTATCACTCTTACACCGCCAGAGATCTTGAACCTGCTCCAGAAATCCCGACATGTTACTTTTCTTAAGAAAGAGTTGGATGTTGCTAGAGCCACTAGCAGGTAGACAAGCCATTCCAAGTGCTAAGCACCTAGGTTATCCGCATTTTCTATGCCACAGAAATGAAGGCACATTTAGTCAATGAGACCTGATCCTATCATTATGACATGCACTTTGGGCCATGTATTTTTAGTGATTGGAC
The DNA here is from genome assembly GCA_015342445.1 of Digitaria exilis. Classification (NCBI taxonomy): domain Eukaryota; kingdom Viridiplantae; phylum Streptophyta; class Magnoliopsida; order Poales; family Poaceae; genus Digitaria; species Digitaria exilis. The sequence continues at coordinate 1,068,320 of JACEFO010002303.1, forward strand.
AAAACAAGTCCTTTTCATAGAGAAACTGAAGAATTAAGACAGTCAAATCAAAGTACATGAGGAATATAGAGGAGAAATGAAAAGATCGTTTTAATTTCCCATCCCTCCACAAAGATAGTGCTTTTTGGTGAATTTGATGAGTCAGGATGAACTGCACGCCACTCATTATCTACTATTCTACTGGCAGTTCAACATCAAACACAAAAATAGCAAAGAACGACAGCTCACCTGGTTACAGACAAGCTTAGAATCACCTTTAACACGAATATGCTTGAACCCCTTCTTGGCAGCATAATCCAGCCCCAGAATCAATGCACATATTCAGCAGCATTGTTTGTTGTAATACCCAAACCCTCACGCAGTAGAGCAATCTTCAAGAGAAGTGAGGAGTGCTATAACCAGCTAGGCCTGATGAGTTAAGTTAATAAAACATGCAAGCTTAGCTAAGAGTTGGTCTCCATACCACAGATCCATCTAACCGCCGAACTATGACTCCAGCACCTGATTTCCCAAGATTTCCTTTACAAGCGCCATCACATTCAAGAATACAAGATAGCTGTAGAAAACATAGAGTGCTGGTGACAGAAGTTCAAATTTCAAAAATAATGAAGTTAAGTCGCAAATATACATGCTAACATCTAACTATAGCTACACAAGTAAAGGTGCATATAGTTAACATTTAGCACATTGCATATTCATTCATACTCACATCACTATCGGAGAAAAGTTCCAGTTCAGTAACTTTTTTATGCTTTGACGGTCCAGTGTCCTTCAGAAAATGATTATCAGTGTAAGTAAAGAAGATACATAGCAAACTCTACAAATATTGTAGAGAATACTTTTCAAGAGACCATATTCACACTTATGAAGGAAAAATAATTACCATCTCCTCTGACCTTTTCAATGTAGATTGTGCAGATCCATCAGGTTGCTGAAATCAAACATCCATAAGTGAGAACTCTACAAGAAATGTTACGGAAAAAAAATGCAAAATCAAGTAGTAATGTGTACCACCTGAAGGTGAACCTTAAAAAGATCAGCTTAATGCTCAAGGTATGACCCTTGGAACGGTGTGAGATAAAGTAAGGCCCTGGAATCAGGGGCTTTTGCCAACCGACATTAGGTGTATAGTACAAACTGAAACTATTTTTGTCATGAAAATGTGTAGATTTATGTTACTATGAATGGACACTATGTCTAAAAATGACCAGAACCGGTTCAGTAAATAGAGTAGATCACAGGAATCAGAATAATTGGTAGTGTAAAACACTGGCAAGTGATGGAAATAAGAAGCATAGAGCATTGCATTATTTACCTGAAAAGGGCAGGGAACCAGATCATCAAACAATTCATCTCTTACATCCGCGGCGTCAATGGAATAGATAGCGTTTCTTAACCCACGCGCAGCAAGATATTCCTCAGTTTCTTTGCGCAGAGAATAACCTTTGTAGACAGTCACAGAAGGGTCACATACCTGGTAGCAGGGAATTATCAACAAATGTCATCTCTGCACATGGAAAGGGAAGGGAAGTATTATGAATTATGATGTGTTTGTGTACCCTTACCGAATTGCCAACTTGCGCTTGGCAGTCGCTGAGGGTTTTATAGATGGCAATGACGCCCCCTTTACGGATGACATAGAAGGGCTCCATGTCAGTCTCTGTCGGTGCCTTTGTGGCAGATCTCTTGGTGGATCGTCGAGAAGAGGAAGAGAAGAAATGGGTGGGCAGCAATGAAGGAGGCCTGGAACTGGGAGACAAGAGTGGGTAATGCTTCCTCCATACGGATCTCGTGAATCCACGTAGGCAAGAAGAGCAAGTCCAAATCATCATTACAGGAGGACGGGATGGAGGGTCTGCAGTTTTTGGGCTTTGCCACAAACAACACTGACCTAGGATTCTTGAGCATTGATGTGCAGAGTTAACAAAACATGGATCAGTAAAAAAAAGATTCACAGCAGGAAAATAAAAGCACAAATATTTCACAGCACAAGAGCGAATATCCATCTACTTTGGATTCGTATATAAAACATATAATACTCCGGTAAATTAGAAAATAAGTAAGAAGAATTACCATATGTTTAGTTATAATGGGGCTTCATCTTTTTGAAAAGAAGACATATAGCTTCATAACTAACCCCCATGCCATGCCATCTCTTATTCTACTGATTGAGCTCCACCTCACCATATAATTCTAAATGGTTTGCAATGCCATTCATAAAACATGGATTTATCAGCAAGTGCTCTGACTTCTGACTGCTTGCAAATGTATCAAAAAATCGATTTAGGTATCGATTTATGAGACCATTATGATTTTCCAGATGTACTCATTTGGATTGGTATGAGAAAGAATAATTTTAGAGAAATCAAATAGACATTGAGCTAGGATTGCTCGAAGAGACATTGAGCTAGGATTCCTCTCTCCTCCTAGCACAGGGTTGAATTCAAAGGCTATGCCGCGGCACGCGGAAAGCGAGAATTCCCCAAGAAGATAAGTAAGGCTATATATAGTGACAAGAAAAGCAGAAAGATTGATGCTTCCTACGGATAACGGAGACACAGGGCAAATAATTTCATATCTCCGTTGGCAAACAGTTCGCAACTCCAAGATAGAATACATAATGGCACAGTTACCTCGCTGCGCGGACGGAGACGAGAACAAATAGCAAGTGCAAAGCAAGCTGGCTGCGGGCACTGGACCGGCGGAGGTGGAGGCGGAGCGGCGCGCCGACACCTGCCTGTAGCCCTGTCGGCGACGGGGGAGGGAGGCGAAAGCCGCGGAGGCGAGTTGCGGAGTCCTCCAGCCAGCGGAAGGGGGGTGTGGCTGACTTACTGGGCTCCGGGCTGCTCGCCGCTGCTTTAGGCCCACATCCTCATAGGAACAGTCTAGCCCAGGTCTACAGATTTTCTAAAAAAAAAAACAGGTCTACAAGATTGAAATTCGAATGTACTCCGTAGAAGATTTGGAAAAATGCAGGATTACATCATCATAAATTTTGGCTCCTCTGTATCCTGTGACTCAAGCCATAATTTTCAGAATCTTGATTCCACCAAATGATTGATTTTTACGATTTTATCTGTAATCAATTCGATTTCGAACTCATTTTACTTGGCCAATGAAATCGTAACCGACTCTGATTAGATTAGCATGTATTTGCATTGCTATTTGTTTCAAATCTACTAGAAATAGAATTTGCGAATTTAATAATCTTGTTTGCAGCTACCCAGATTAAATGGAAATGCATCTTTTTGTATATGAACAGACAAAAAATTGAATGCAGTAAAAGATATATGCACACAACTTCCGTAGGTTAAGAAAGAATAACCTGAGTTCAATACAACATGAGAGAGAGCGAACGCATACGCCGGGCGTGACAAACTTCAGATACGGCGTCTAGCCAATGCGCTCAATCACAGCAGGCATTGCTTGCTGCTGTTATTACTTTACATATATTTGATATTTCCATGAACAATGCTACTACTACTACATGGCACTAAAGGCAAACAATAGATGGATTGCGGCCTAGAACGGTGACAGGAATGGAGGCAATCGACCAACCGCTAGCCTGCTCCATCAGTTACCATTCGTCTGACCCCGGGCATCGCATCCCAGGACCAACTCCTTGAACCGAGTTATGCATCCCATTGCGCGCTCAAATTCGCCACTCTCCAGCGCAAAGCTGAACCGGCAGTAGTCGGGTATCCCGGTCCAGGAGCTGCTGTTTATGCACAGCCCTGTGGCTCTGAGGATGGCTTCCCTAATGTTGTTTGCATCCAGCTTGCCGTCAAAACTACCAGCTTTGAAGGACTTCCCGATGTAGGCAGTTGGTTTCGCCAGCATCGAGATGCCACCGCAACCGCTGGCAACGTCCCAGCCACAGCTTTGCAGCGTCTGTTCATTTTACAGTGGCAAATGACACAGAATGTCAATATGGCTACAACATAGAAACTACAGCAAAATGTTCAGAGTAATACCGCAGACTAACCTTAATTAAGTGGTTGGAACGATTCTTCAGAAGTTCCTTCTGCTCCACCATTAGGTTGGAGAAATGCTGATCCTTCTGGTTCTTCAGGCCAAGTAGCTTTTTGAAAGTGTACTTCAATGTGCTGTGCGGCCGACTCAAGCTCGGGAAACTATGAAATGTGTCAACCAAGGATGGGTCATTCAAAATCACAAACCCAAAGTCATGTCCTGATGCGATCAGCTCAAAGGACAGCTCTCCTAGAAGGACTACAGAGAATGATGGCTTTGAACATTTCAATGAAGAAAGAAATCCTTCCAGATTCCACTGACTCCAGCCATCTGTTTGGTACTCCAGGCCAGAGAAGGAGGTATCTATCACTACCCTAGCTCCATATTCAGCGCAGACAGAGAGCAGCTCTTGAATATCACTGTCACTGTACAGAAAACCAGTAGGGTTGATAGTGGGGCCACATATATAAACCCATGGCCGAGACACGTTCTTAAGAGTTTCAGCTAGAACCTTTGGCTCAATCTTGAATCCTGAACCAAAAGTTGTTGGTATAGTCAAGGTGCTTGCGTTCACAAACTTTGCTGCAGAGATGTAATGGCCATTGGTGCCCAAGGGGAAAAGCAAGGTGCCCTGTTCTTGCATGCAACAAAGAACAAGCTTGTTGAAGAGTGCAAGAGAGGTATTGCCATAGATAATTTCAGAACAACCATCTTCCGATAAACCATAGCTATCTTTCACCAGTTGTTGGATGCTGGAATGGACATCGGTCTCAGAATCAGTGATGTTTTGCCTGACAAAACTTTCAAAAACAGAGGCATTCACTGCAGAAGGTACTGGCAGAAAGCTGCGATCTAAATCCATATGAATGACACTGGATTCATTTGAATCAGGAATGAAAAATTCAGCTGCCTTTAGGATAGACATAGCTGGATCAGAAAATCCTATCATCTGCTGAGGTATCACTTCTGCTGGTTGTCTCTGAAAAAGAGCAAGAGATAGATAAGACAACAAATAAAGGAGATTATTAAGGTCACAAAATATCCTTGGGCTTCTGGATGCATTATTATTTTTTCTCGCAATTAGACAAAATTACTGAGAAAAGATCATCCTACTATACAATACTAGGTACTAACCAACTAGGTGAACATTTAAGAGACCATCTGATTTATGCTAAGGGGGGTATTAATTAATCATTACTCCACGAAGAGAAATCGTTGAACATACGAATGGGTTATGTATGAGACAGAGTTGGACCAAACCATTTTTACCTCTTGCTGTGGATGCCGGTCAGCAATTTGAAATGCCAGAAGCTCATGGAAAAGGCAACCATAATAGTGTTGACTGATCAGAGAAGTGTGACCTTCCAATAGCTCAATAGTTTGTGACAATGCTTTATAGACAGCTGCATCTTCAGATATTGCAAAAGCAACCTCCAGATCAGAATAAACCTACAAGTTTAATCCAGAATCAGAAAGCAATTTTCAAATGAAAATTTCAGGTTAATTGATAACAGCATGGCAGTCCAGTGCACCAATGCAATTCAATGCTGTGTTAAAGTTATAGGCACCTGGTTCTTTACTAAGCCACACAGTATAGCTGCATGGGAAGGTAGGGTCTTCCCGGCAAGATATTTCAATACACCATTAGAGCTTGGCAGGCTAGACAACTCTAAATGCTCCGAAATATCCAGGAATAACCGGGAACCAACATCTTTTGTTGTGCTTAGTAAGTTCTCAAAGGCAGCACTAGTGATAGCCTCAAATTGAGCCATCCCGGTAACAACAACCTGAGGCTTCAGCTTCCTGATCAGCTCAATCAGCAAATCTGACTGGCGTGGTGCCTCAATCACAGTGACTGTACCTTCACCACGGTTACAATCTGCTCTTCCCTGAAATTTCACAAAAGGATGCAAGTGTTGGGAAACAACCAGACCCATGACCACAAACAAAGATATAGAAGAATGCAAGTTACCTCAATTGCTAAAGATGTTAACCATTGCTTAGGCAAGTGTCTAGTCAAATGTTCATCAACAATTGCAAGTGCCGGTGAGAACAGTTGAAGAGCATTTTCTATTGCCACAGCACGAGAAGGGAACACAACAACATTCTAGTGACCAGGAGAAAAATTAGCATCAGGTCATAGGTCAGAAGCATAATCAGTAGAATTTAAGACAATCTAGACAAGTCTTACATCAGGAGTTAGAGGAATGTGGTGGTAGCTCTTCATAAACCCTGCGACAAGTTTCCGGAAATTTAGACATCCAGCTGGTGGCTCACAGGGATTGGACTTATTCTCTTTCAAAAAACTAGCTAGGTAAGCTAGGAAGGGAATTTTTTCGTCAGCAACAGAGTCATCATCAAAGGATAAATCAAGGGAACTGCTGACTTCATGAAATCCATCTTTAAGAAACTCAAATATTTTCTTCACCTGAAAAGTTCTCTAGTTAATACTATTTCAATTGTCATATTACTGCTTTTAGAAATCATTACAGAACAGAAAGTAACCTGGTTGGGCTGGCGAAGTTTACAGCTATACACAGACAAAGCATGTGAAATGCGCCCACCAGATTTCATATATGCCCAGGCAGTGCGAGCACAGATAGGCTGATCCCCAACAAGATCCATGAAGAACTCAAAGCGATGTCTGCTATTTTTCTCAATTTCAACTAAAGCTGAAATATCTGTGTCAGCAGCCTACAAACAAGGCAATCGATTGGTAATGATGCTAAAAAAAAGATAGCACTCCAATATAGAGCATCAAGAAACAGACGAAGCTATAGGCCCTAGCTGATGAAACCATAATATATTGCAGACATGGGTGACATATTTCTAGTGCCTGACAGGCTGGGCATATATCTAGTACCTGCATAATTTTGGTTTGCCAGAGCTTTGTGATGCGAAATCCCCGGCGTTCAAATAAATGTTCACAGACCCCTTGTCCTGGTCGACCTCCCATGTTGAATACCATAATACCTGAAGGCTTTATGACCGATATCCCTTCTTCAACTGCCCGAGCAATCAACCCAAGGCCAAACTGATCCTCAACAAAACCCTGGACACAGAAAGCTGTTAAGCATTTATAAATATAAGTTTATTTTATTTGGGGGAGAGGGGGGGGGTAAGAATCCTTAAAATAGGCAGTCAGAATAGTCCTTGTAGACTTGTAGTCTTTTAAGTAATATTGACATTTATTTTAACTGAGTCCAAACCAAGAAAAGACGTGAATATAAATGCATGCGACTGTATTTTTATTAAGTGATGAAATATGTAAGACATCCTTAACCAACCTGAAGTGCACAGTAGTTACTCAAGGAGTACAAAAATTCCTCACTTGAATTTTCAGTTATAATCTTTGACATCGCCTCTGGATTAGGGTTAAGAATCTGAAACAAAGATATATTGGGAGTAGGTATTATTTTTTCTTCTTTACTTCATTCACCAAACATGGGGACATTGCCTGCACCTGTGGTATGCATCCAACAATGCGATCAAGCTCTATCTTGTTGTCTCTACAGTAAGAAAGAAGATCAGATTCATGAAATTCAACTCTATCAAGCAATGTTTTCCCCTCCCCGTCATAGATTGGGAGACCATCATCATCTAATGCATTCAAATACAGGTTTATCCATGCAATCTTCACAGCTCTTGGGTTTATATCCAGACCATAGACCTTCAAAAATAAAGGATCAAATGTTAGATTAGATTCCAACAAAAATAAACAGACCAGGCAATTGGTTAAAATTTCAGGGCCATGTCAAGCTAAACGCAAAGAAAATTTCGATGCAGTGGTGTGGTTCTTTGGGTGCACTAAACAAGTTACAAAGACATGTTACATCTTGTAACATGACTATACCAAGTGCTGCCAGATTAGTTTATGCACCAATGAGGAATTTCTTTTTCCCTCGAACAACGCAGAAGCCATGTGTCATTTCATCAAGATTAGCTTATGCACCAATGAGGAATTAAGCATGCGATAAAATGTCCACAGGAAAAAGAAAAGAGGCAACCTTCGAAGGAGACCACTTTTCTGCAAGAGCAATGGATATCCAACCATTGCCACATCCCAGCTCTGTTACAGTCTTATCCCTGAATATGGAATCTGGATGCCGATTGAGGCCCTCATAAAAAGTGAAGGACCAATCTTCAGGAATGAAGATGCTAGGTATCTCCATCATCGTCAGCTTCTTCCTTTGTTGGAAACCTAGAAGCAGTTTATAAATTTGTTATGACAAAAACAAGGTGCCAGATCCTTGATAGAATTCATGCACTAGTTTACTGGAAGCTCTTGTTGATGGGCCAAAGCCAATGAGAGAGCAGTTTATACAACCAAAAGACAACAGGAGGACCCATGTCTGGTCAGAAGCTCATGATAGTGTAAGGATCTGGAAAGTTATGGTTGTTCAAATCCAATGACAACCTTCCTCGATACAATGCAAGTAAACTAGGTCAAGGCATGGTGAATGTATGTCATGTTTCTTCTTTAGGATGATAACTAGACATTGATGCATTGATGGGCAGTCCAGTCCATGCTTGTATTTTTTTTTCTTATAATAAGTAGGCCATGATCCAAGTCCAACTATTATCCCAAAAAATGAGCTTATACAACAGGAGTGCCTAGAGGCACTCAGCTTGGTACGAGGAAAGTGAACTAGAAGAGATCAAACATTTATAATTCAAGGTGTTCTGAGTGAGACATCCTTGCAACATGCTTTGCACGAGGAGGCATATTTTATACTAGGACATTCTGAAGCAAGGTTGATGTCACAAAATAAACAATTTACGAAAAGAAAAAGATCTGGCAGACAGATGAAGGAAAGCAGCTGCATTTTGCCATTTTCTCCCTATGAAAGACAGACAAGGAGTCTAACTTATTCAACAACCAAGGCACATTGCCCCCTGGATTGTGCACATGGGAAAACTTTCCAGAAGTATATTGTATACACATAAATCCTCTTGGAAATACAATATGCTAACGACAGCATTACTGCATTGCGTATGGCCACATGGTTGGTACCAGGGCACAATCAGAGGCTATCCTGATTCCAGAAGATGCTGGGAAGCCAGAAGCAGCAAGGTCATCGTCACACTTTTTCTCTAAAAACAATAATAAGATTATCTTCATGAAAACACATTGGGGATCTGGTTTGTAATACCACTCTCACCGTGACTTAGTACTAATTACTAGAAGCTAGCTACTGGAACTAAGACAAACAAATAAACATTTTTTTTCCTTTTGAGCAATCAACTATTACGAGATTTTACAACCAGAATACCGGTGAGTCGATGACAGGCTGTGAAATTATACATGACAAGGCCACATTGGCCCGAGATTCGACCAAAAGCAGATAGCGGAGTCCCGATTTTACCAAGATTTATCAACACGAGATAAACCCTGAGACGAGACTAGAGATCGGTGGCGCAGTGGGGTGTCGATAGATGGTGGATGCAAAGGAGGCAGGACCTTGTACGTGCGGGTCGAGGATGACGTCGTGGATGCGGAAGTGGAAGGTCCGGAAGCAGTCCTCCCCGTCGGCGGCGAATCGCCGGCGGACGGCGCCGAGCAGGCGGCGCGCCGCGGGGCGGGTGGCGGGGGCGTGGAGGCGCTCGAGCACGGCCTTGGCGGCGCCGTACGCGGCGTCTCCCGAGGGCGCGCACTCCGCCAGGAAGGCGTCGACGTCCCTGTCCTCGACCGCCGGCGCCGCCATTCGGCCTCCCTCGGCCTGGATTGGTTGGTGGTGGGCTAGGTCTGGGAACCAATCGAGGATAGGGAGATGGATGGCACGAGACGCGGGTGGAAGGATGGAGAAGGAGAAGAAAATGGCGGGGAGGGAAGGTGCTCTAGCTTTTATAGAAGGTGGCGGGCCGGGCCGACGAGGCGACGCCGCCGTGGACGACGGGGGAACACCGGGGAAGGCAGGAGGGAGACAGCCACACAGGGGTAAACACGTAAATTGTTGCAGATTCTGCTACCTTCTTTAATTCATGGAGTATAATATAATAATTACTGCGGGTTAACCAGCCCAGCCAGGGCCAACATGTCAGTCACAGTTCATCAAATGCAGATATGATTTTTTTTTTAACGAGTGCAAAAATTTCATACCAAAAATGTTCTTAGCCTTGTACACATTTTACAATTGAATAATTCAGACTTACAGTTGCATATAGATATTTTTTTTCTTTTGCAAGGATCGAATTGCACCTTTTGCGATGAAACATCATTGCTTTTGTTGGCGCCTCAAAAATTCAAGGCTTTGTGCTCCACAATCCGGAAAAGAAGGGGAAAAGGGACAGATAATCTCAGGGCGTACGTGGGTTAGGTGAGTTATTACCAAAGTCGACGAAGGGTAACCATCTTTCTTTTTCATTGTGGTCCATATGGCCATATCTATCTTTGTATAGTTAAATAAAAAGAAAGCTCTCTCTTCTTGCTCCAACACTTCTTCTGAATTCCCGTGGATCACAAGGGCAACTAGAAAGCTAGTGCCCAAATCAGTTCAACTCCATCTCCCCCTCTCCTTTTTTCTAGTGGTAATGCACTATTTTTTCAGCTAACACTATTTGATGAAATGATTTAGTATGTTCGAATATCGACTCACTCTGTCTTCAACCATGCTCCATCTACTATCCTCGAGGACTTTGTAAGTCGTCGTGTTCGTCTTAATATTGATAGATCATATTCACTGGTATACAAAATGGTGTTTGTCCTTCATTTGTTATTCAATGGTATACACATGAAGGACGTGTAATTAGTAATGAGGTTTTGTAGAAGGTAGAGAATCCGAGTGATCATGGTCGTGGGAAAAGAAGGCCCCGTTGGACACTTGGACTTAATTGTAATTTTTTCTTATTGAATACTTTCTCTGTCAAAAAAAAAGTAGTTTGAGAACTGTATTACGAACATGGTTCCCAAACTACTTTTTTCTGAGACAGTGGGAGTAGTTTTTTTTTCCTGCAAGGGAAAGCTATTCATCATCTTTGTAGTCCGACTACTTTGAGCACTTGCCATCTATAATTGATGGTGAAAGTGTTGCTCCGATGTGCTGTGGCCACACCACACAAGCACGTGAGGCACCCTTGTTCATCGATCGATCAACTTGTCGTAATCAAAAGAGAATAAGGCGTCGTACTAGCACCGACGCAGGCAACCAAACAAAAGTGCGAATGCGATGCACCAAGTGAGGAGACACACCCGAAATTCGCGTGGCATATAATGGAAGGCTAGCAGTGGTTAAATCTTTTCAGTGGTAACTGGTAAAGCCATGCGAATATATATATTGATTGCTCACTTGGTGCATCGAATTGCTAGTTGACTCTGACTGATATGATCCCGGGCGGTGGAAAGGATCATCGATGGTGACTGAATTTTCTTCGGTCATCACATCGTGGTCTCTCCCTGGCCTCTCATCCATCTCTGCTGTAGATGGCGATAACCAGCATGTGTGATCCATGTGTGTGTATTGTATGGATGCAGCCAGGTGTCTCTGTCGTTTACAGGACACACCGCTAGCTTTCTTTCCTTCCTTTTCTTCTTGCGTGTTGATTGATATAGCTCGTGGGCCTGGCAGCTGATTTGATCGATTTTTCCTAATGTCTACAGGGAGTGTACTTGCACTGTATTAAATTAGTCAGATAGAGCAACCAGTAATAATCTGTCTATATGCTCTATATAGCGTCGTGCAAGGTTTGTTTACTTTTGATGACATTGACATCTGACAGCTTAGTTTGCATTGCGTCCTCTTCCAAAAAGAAGAAGGCAGTTTCTTAGCTTGTGCAGAGAGGGAAAGAAAAAATGTGTGCTCTGGGCTTGAATGGATTTGTAGCCAATCAGCAAATTATGGGACGTTAGCAGAGTGGTTGGTTCCAGTGGGAGTTCTGACTAATGGCAATTTGCAGCGTGTGAGTGTGATACTATGAAGTAAATTGGAGTATGGCGTCAGGAGCTAGTAAGAAGCTACTTAGTAGTTTCTCCTGATCCATCTCTCTTCGAAGATATTTATTATTCTAGAACATCATTTGATTATCCTTCTTCAGCAGTTCAGTTGCAGGTTGAAATTAAATAAATTAAACTGACGATCGGCAGAGCACGGGCAACTGATCAATTGGCTAATGACGATAGTGGTGGTCGTATACTGCTAGTGCGAATGATCGATTAGCAAGCATCAACAATTACCTGGAGACGACATGGAGAGGAAGGCGTCGGCGGGGTTGTGGTGTAGGAGCAGCTCCTGGATGCGGAAGCCGAACCGCTGGAAGAAGTCGCCGCCGGCGGCGTCTTCCGACGACGACGACGACTGGCGGCGGCGGAGGTCGGCGAGGAAGACACGCGCGGCGCGCCTGGTGGTGGGGTCGTGGAGGCGGGCGAGCAGGGCCCTGAGCTCGGCGTAAGCGGCGTCGCCGGAGGGCGCGCACCGCTCGAGGAAGGCCTCCACGGCGACCTTGCCGCCGGCGTCCTCCTCCACGCCAACGCTGCCCATCTCGAAGAGGATGCCGGCTTGTGATGCGTCGGAGAGAAGCCGGTGGCCTGCACTGCGGTGGGGTTGCTTGCTGTTGGTGTTGCTGCAGCTCCGGCTGCTGCTTCCAATATATAGCAGAGGAGGAGGATGCAACGCCCGGCATGTCTGGGCAGTTGGCATCCACAAACCTCATGGCGATCGACTTGCTCTTTATTATTTATGTATTTCATATAAACATGGAAGTGATTGATTTTTAATTATTTCTGTCTCTGTTGGCTCTATTTTTGTCGACCATTTAATAACGATATGATGTAATACAGATTCCCTGCTATATATATGCATATGTTATTGTGCTATATAGTAATAGATCAACTTGTTGTTGGCGGCGCCATCATATATGGTCTCCTCCACTATTCACCTAACGTAAGCTTTAAGCTACATACTTATAGCACGGGTGAACACATTTTAGTGTTATTTTAAACAGTCAACCACCTGTTATTTATCTCTCTATTAGGGTTGGGCAATCATTTGAGCTGGTTAATTAGTCACTAAATAGGCTAAACTGCTGATTAATCGGACATAGCTAGCGATCGTACCTAGCACGTGGTATGGGCGTTTATCAACAGGGGCGAGTTTGTAAACTCAATGCACATACCTCCAAATTAACGATTGAAAAATAGATACTGAAAGAAAGTTCGTCTTCAACAGTAGCTAGTTTCAAGACGTTAATGTTCTCTATTTTTGTATGTGCTTAATACGATAACTAATTATGTCGAAAGCAATGGCTTACTGTTGATCATGTCCCTGTCTGAAATGAAAAATATTTGGAGAAGAGAGAGAGAGAGAGAGATCTCCATCTGGCCACACCCCGATCATGTCCCTCGCTCTGTGTCGATCCGTCGTGACCGCAGATATTTATTTTGTGAGATGAGGAACGAATATCAAATCCGTGCGTCTATGTGTAAAATATGCGGTCGATGCATGCAGCTGCTTCAGTCACCAATAATATATCAAACGTACGTGATGCTTATTACAAAAAAAAAAAAAAACCGCATCATCTCTGCAATTCTATTCGGCCTACATACCAAACCAACCAAATTTTTAAGCACGCGGCTGGTGACCCTAACCAAGGGCCATAATCTTATCTACTTCCACGGTACAAAATTAAGCCTATATGTCTCCTCTATCTTATCTTAGTAATAATAAGTTATGACAGTGACATATGTGCATATACACTCTACCCTTTTCGTCGATCAATGCCTTTGTCTTGAGCTTTGACAATGACATATACGCACACACTCTACCCCTTCCGTCCACCGATGCTGGCTGGTGCACCATACAACTAGTATCTGGTGCATTTTTATTAGAAGATGAAAATATTTTCCGCTTCTGCATTCTTGTGCATGGTGGGCTGGTGGCCAGTATCTTAATTTCTTGTCGGTAGCTGGGGGATCAGGGGTGCCGTATCAAGAATATACTGTATATATGCATGGTGATATGTGTATGTAGAGTGAAGATATCTCTGCTACACGACATGTATTATTGCACATAATTCCTCCGTTTCATAAATGTTTGTTTGATTTGTATATACACCTGGATGACATAATACAATATTATCAGTAATTAGAATAATATTTATGTTATCCTAACTTCGATAGGTCAAGACTCAAGAGTAGTGATCCGGAGTTTCATAGTTATTGAGACTCTAGAGGTAAGTCCACTAACAAAACCTGTACGTACGTAGTAGGGCACGGCCGACATGTCACTGGAGCATCTCCTCACATGTATGCACGTGATTACCAATTTCTGGGCATCGGACTAGTAGTACCGGGACACTTGTCGCACGCAGCCTGGTTCAGTTAATTTATTTGCAGTGTACATGTATGGTGTGTGTGTGTGTGTGTTTAACTGCTGGTGCATTATCTATTATTTGTGCAAAACATGCTAAATGTGACTACAAGTCCCTTTTTTTTTTGTCATGGCCAATATCCACTCCCCGTCGTGCATAGCTAGACCAAATTAATATAACTCTTCTTAGGATGTTCACAAGTCTCTTTCATGAAAGTTTACATACCAAGAACACTATCAATCCGTCTTCGTGATGCTAATAACAGAGAGTGACAATAAACACATTTAACCCAGCACAAGGAAAAGAAAAGGGTTGGATGGACACTCGCTATACTCTCCAGTCTGCAAGCTGATGATGGAGTCGCTCATCTTGTAAGCACGATGGTTGTTTTCTAGAATTTGTATTTGTCCCTAATAAAGCAGCTAGTTTTTTTAAAAAAAAATAGTTTTCATCGGTTGGCATCCGGACGGCCGTGGAGCTGATGTGATGTTCGCAGTTTTTCATGGGTTAAGATCGAGAGTCGTAGTTGACGTTCCTTCCTCTAGATTACTACCTAGGCCAAGTAGTAAATAGTGATCGAGAGCAGAGTAATGATGGAATGAGGAAGATCGTGGCTAATATATAGTAGATATGTGCTGCAATTTATTTCCATAACACTATATGGCATCTTATCATGAACATACCCTAGTAAGTAGAGAAAAAAAATTGTGCTCAAAGTTTGCACCATGAGAATCGTAGAAAAATGAATGTTAGGCTTACGCAGTTTAATTTATTAGGATCCACCGTACCTGCCAAGGCAGCCTCCACATACATGGAACTTCTAACTTCCATGCATGATGGGAGTTCCATTTACATGCCGTGCTAGCTCCTGGAATCTCACCAAACTAGCCAGGAAATTTTCTTCTTATTATTTTTTTGCGCGCACGTGTTCGTTTTCTCTTCCTCCGATCTGTAATAAATGCAATCCAAACACTGAGACGAGACACCTGTCGCAGCCTCGCAGGCCTGTACGAACTCGCAGTGCATAAACAACGTATTACGATATCGTACGCGTGCCCCCATCCTTCTGCGTTTTTCTAGACAACGACGGCGTCTATTTTATGAGCACTACAAATCCACTTATCCTAATACTGAACATGCAAAAAAATGTGCCTAACTCCAAGTACGCCTTTTTCTCATCAAATTTGTCCAAGAATATTGTACTTACTTTTATATTCTTTGTTCTGGGGACTGAACCTGGACGGCTACAGTCCCCCTTGATCGTCCTAGTTAATGTTTCCGGATTAACAATAATCTTTATGCATGTGATCCGGGTACGTATATGCATGTACGATCTACAAGAAATAGACTTGTGGTTCACTGGCTCTAGCATGAATGATCTTCAACCATGGTTCTGTACTTCTAAAACACTGATTGACTGGTTCTTGCTATTTTATATTCTAGCTTTTTAACCGCAATTATTGTAGACTTCTTTTCTTCCTGCTCCGGCCATGTTAATCCTCGTAAGACGCACTTGAAAAAGGTAAACAACAAGAGCTCAAAAAAAAAAGACATCCAACCACCGATTTCGTAGACTCAATTATATATATTGTTGTCAAATGTAGTTGGATCTAATTTGCTTCTAAATTCCCCACCTCTGCAGCTCTGCTATATATTATAAACCCCATTATCTCCACTTAAATTACCCATATCTGAATAACGAGAATAGTATAAATATATAGGCCCCAAATTTACAGCTAAAATACTCACCTCTGCGTAGCTACCAATTATCTCCACTTAACTTACCCCGCCTCTGAATTATGAGAATGATACAAATATGCCTGCTCCACGGCAACTGCTCTGCTCTCTACTACTACTAGCTCAAAGACAAGTTCATTTCACACTTCACGCACAAGGATGTTCTGCTCACAAAGTCACAATCACCATATTCTTGGGTCTACTGTTTCTCCATGTGGAGGTTTCACGACCTGATCGTCCATGGCGTCGTCTGGTGGTGTATGGGTAGTATGACGCCATGGATCAGCTGGTGGCGCTTCACAGGAGGTCCAACAATGACGTACAACGAGACCAGCAAGCAAGTGCTGCCGAGGACCTCTGAGGGATGGGCCATATAGAGCCCAATAACGTGTAAGAAAAACATTCAGGTCCATCCCTCAGGAATGTTTTTCTTACACGTTGTTAAGCCTAGGAAAGTCATGACTGGGCCAAATTAACTACAACCAGCTGTCCAGCTCTAGTTGGGTTTCAAAGTAATGAAGTACCATGTTTTCCTTCCTCTCAGAAAGAAAGCCAGAATTTTCTCAAAAAAATGGAGAAGAAGAAAGCGAGAATTCTACTAAAAAAATAAAAAAAGAATTAAGTGAGAATCATTCATTTGTCTTGGAGAAATTCCAGCACCACCAGAAGGACCCAAGCATTGCATAATAAAGCAATCACAGAAAATTATCCTATTGTCTCTTTCCTTCCCCCCCCCCCAGCTAGCTACTTCATACACAGCCTTACAGCATCATCATCAAAATGGGCGCGCCTATGAGCAATTCTTGTAAACAATTTGATAGTACAATTCTCTTGTAAAATTACGGTTCACACTTGGTTTATTTTGCACTCATGACATTCGTAAGAAATATGAAATGGACCAGAAGCCCATCAAAGCCCATTTCGCTGGATGAACCGGCGAAAGGTTGTTTTTGCCAAATGAGTTGGCGGTAGCATGACATTTGTGTAAAATAAGTGTTAAGTATATATTTTTGAAAATTAAAAAAATAAATAATAAAAAATAAAAAAAATCCTGACTCTAGCAGGAATTCAGCAAAATCCATGACTGGGCGAAATTAACTACAGCCGAGAAGCTGGAATTCAAGTATGAAGAAGAAAGTGAGAATCATTTTGAATTGGACAAGTTCCAGTCCAAAAAATGGCTGCAGAGGAAAGTGTGCACTGTGCACCACCACCACCAGAAGGACCTAAGCATTGCGTCATAAAGCAACCACCGAAAATTGTCGTGCCTCTTTCCTTTTTCCTTCCCCCTCTGCTAGTTCACACACAACCTTTACAACATCTTCATCAAAATGGCCGGCACCTATGAGCAATTCTTGCAAACAATTTGACAGTACAACTCTCTTGTAAAATCATGGTTGGCACATGGTTTATTTCGCACTCCTGCCACTCGACCGTAACATGAGTACATGACAGAACCACCAGCTACTAATAAGCAGGGTACACGGTGGTGGATGATGGACGCCACCAGCTGGAATGGAAGAGCATTACATTACAGCAACGAAACGACGCCGGAGGTGGACGACGACGCCGACGATGCATCACATCAGGCGGCCTTAACGTCGGCGAGGAACGGGTAGTCGGTGTATCCAACGACGGGATCAGAGGTGTAGAACGTAGTGCGATCATACTTATTCAGCGGCGCGTCAGCAACCTCAAACCTCTTGGGAAGATCAGGGTTGGCCAAGAACAGCCTTCCATACGAGACGAGATCCGTGTACCCTTCCTCCACCACCTTGTTCCCTTCCTCCCTATCATACCCACCGGCGGCGATGAAGGTCCCCTTGAACGCCTTCCTGAACGGAAGCAGCCGGTGAGGGATCTTTCGCCGGCCATCCACCAGCGCCATCCTCGGCTCGATCATGTGGCAGTAGAGCACGCCGGCGTCGCTGAGCTCTCCGACGAGGTGCCTCGCGAGGGCCTCCGGGTCCGAGTCATGGCAGTCCATGTAGTCCGTGAACGGCGAGAGGCGGACCCCGACGCGCCCCGGGCCCACCTCGCCGGCGACGGCGCGGACGACGTCGAGGGCGAAGCGGCAGCGGTTGGCGAGCGAGCCGCCGTACTCGTCGGCGCGGTCGTTGACGCCGTCCTTGAGGAACTGCTCGATGAGGTACCCGTTCGCGCCGTGGATCTCGACGCCGTCGAACCCGGCGGCGATGGCGTTGCGGGCGGCGGCGCGGAAGTCGCCGACGATCGCCGGGATCTCGTGGGTCTCGAGGCGGCGGGGAGGGGAGAAGGACTCCATGTGGCCGTCGAAGCTCATCTGCGGGGTGACGGCGACGTCGGTGCTGGAGATGGGCGGCGCGCCGCCGGGCTGGAGCGCGGTGGTGGAGACGCGGCCGACGTGCCAGAGCTGGCAGAAGAAGACGGCGCCCTTGGCGTGGACCGCGTCCACGATGGGCCGCCACGCGGACACCTGCTCGGCCGTCCAGATCCCCGGCGTGTCGGTGTAGCCCTGCGCCGTGTCGGAGACGCCGGTGGCCTCGGTGATCATGAGCCCGCCGTTGGTGGCGCGCTGCGAGTAGTAGATGGCGGCGTGTGGCTGCGGCACGTTGCCGTAGGAGCGTTGCCTCGTCAGCGGCGCGAGGACGACACGGTGGGAGAGATTGAAGTCGCCCATCTTGTACGGCGTCAGCAGAGGGATGGCCTCCATGATCGTACGGCTCTCGAGATTGATCACACCTTGCTTGCCTTTTACTAGCTAGCTTACAGTGAGGTGAGTGATGAGTGAGCTGCGCAGAAGCTTTGCTTGCAGCGTCCATTTATAGCATCCAGATGGCTGCGACTAGTTTATTCGATCTCAAGGTAGACGACGACCCGGCCGGGCGTATTGTATTATTGTTCTGCGGAGAAATATGCAGCCACCGTTACATCAACTTTTAACCCTGAAAAAAAAGCGATTACATCAACTTTAGACAATGGAAGCTGTTGCAACCCTATGCGCCTAAGGATTCGTTTATTAGTAATCAATGCTAAAAACAACGCCTGTTTCGAATTAATTCGTAGCTCGTTCTTCACAAGCAGCCGCCACCTCCAAGGCTTGACATGCTATATAGGCTAATGTCCTTCTCATCCTTTTTGTGATAATCTTTAGAATTCGCATAAGGGATGTGATTTCTTCATGTGGCAAAAAATGATTGGTTCATTGTCCAAGGCTAGAATTGACAGTCCACTGCAATTTGTAGTAAATTTCAGTCCCAGAGACAAATGTTAGTATTAATTATTGTGAGTATAAATGGGTTAGATGCGAGGTTTTCATCCCAATTAAATTGAGCCTCTGCATATATACGAAAGTTGTCACTTCAGGAATCAATTTTTGACTTTCATAGTTCTGAGTTCTGACCTAGAAATGGGGATACCCTGATTTTTTGCAATTTTCTAACCTAGTGTGTAGATAGTATTTCTATGCAGCATTGTGAGACCACCTCTCATTTCGTAATAACTCAAAAGGCTATTTACTAGTGAGAAGGAAAATATTTTCGACAGAGGGATCAATAATTTTGAGATACACTTTGCTCTTTTGGTTGACCAGTACATGACAATTTGCCATCGCATCATGGGGATACACTCGGCTGGCTCCTTCAGGTGTTTAATAAAATGGGAGAAAAAATATTTTTTTTCCTAGAGAGCGTTATGTGAGGGGATGAAAAGGAAAGGTGAAAAAAAATTTTTTTTAAAAAACATGTTATGTGAGAGAGATGAATAGAAAGTACTTTTCTATCTCGGACTCTTAGTCCAATCTTCCTTTCAGCAGCGCAGCCGCTGCAGGAGAGGAAGAAGGCAGGCAGCTCCCGTGGGCCATGCCGGCGGCTACTTGCCAGGTCACGATCAGAGTCAAAAGAGACCACCACCAACTGACACTCAAAATCATCTCAATCGTGTCAGATGAGATATTTTGGAACACTAGCGAGTAGCAGCTTTACTGCCACTATGGTACAACATGATGCGGCGTATACACTGGAGATATATGATGCATGTATAAACAATTGACTACAACGGCTACGCTACGATGAATTGAATGGTGCAGCCATGTCGACTACGACGTCACCCCTGACATAACCGAACCGACAGTCGCAATCCCTCCACTGTTGGGTGGCGTCCCACCTTCCCCCAATAGCATTTTTCTGTTTCTTTTCTTGTGATGCATTTTTTAAAAAGAAATCTTGTGATACAAATATGATCTCGGTCTAACATTCCATCCCATTGTAAAGGGATATGTGTCTCGGCAGTGTTTCCTATCAAACTCAATTTCCAGAAGACAGGAACTTGCAAATAAGTTAGGTTGCCTCTTCAAAATAGCACCAAGGAGATTCATTCAGGGCTTGACTAATTTACACTATAGATGCTTTGTGCTTTCACAATGTACTAATAAATAAAATATTTTACTACTAGACATATTAGCAAACTGTTTGTCAAAGTTTTCGGTTTTATATTAACTGATTTCTTTTAATTGAAAATAGTCAAGAGGTTCAGCAATCCAGTGCATCAAAGTCGCTTTACGTCGCACTCAAGTCCAATGTAGTAGGAAGTTCCCTTTCCCCTCCTTGTATCCTCACCTAAGCCTACATTTAAGCTTCTACCAAGATGGATCAGCCAAACCAAGAAAGCACACAGCAGAACTCACTCTCCTGGAGTTGTAGAAAAACAGTTCCAAATGCAATCAGCAATATCACGTGGCTCGATTGAAAGCACGCACAGTACCTACTTGCATGTTTCCAAACTTCAACCCAAGGAGTGATGTAGGTACTGCAGTATCAAAGGTTACTTAACAAATCAGCAACCAACATAACAGCAGATTGCAGACAAATAAGCCTTGTTTAGATCGCCAACTTTCGCCAACTTATTTTGCCAACTTGTCACATCGAATGTTTGGACACTAATTAGAAGTATTAAACATAGGTGTAAAAAAAACCTAATTACATAGATGGACTCTACATCGTGAGACGAATCTATTAAGCCTAATGAATTCGTCATTAGACACTGTCATGCTACAGTAACCCATCATTAAAAATACGCTAATGATGACACATATTAGGCTTAATAGATTCATCTTGCGATGTAAAGTTCATCTGTGTAATTAGTTTTATAGTTAGTCTATATTTAGCACTCCTAATTAGTGTCAAAATGATGGACGTGACGTTTCGTCAACTTTCACCAACTTTTACCTCCTCCGTCTAAACAAGGCCTAAGTTCAAATAGTTCCACTATAAACCAGGTCCAAATGAGTCCACACTGCAAACCAATCTTCAGAGTACAGTACTGCCACAAGTAGTTTACAATACGAATAGAAGGTACCACACAATTTTGCTGCTCAGAAAAATAACGTAGTTTACAATACGAATAGAAGGTACCACACAATTTTGCTGCTCAGAAAAATAACTTCGCAGGTGCATGCATAAAAGTGTTCAAGTTCTCCAAATATAGGCTAGGTAGGCAAAGGTAGGATGATACTGCGCGCTTAAAGCAGCAGGCCAGCATCCATCTTAGCAGTAAAACATGACACGCTTCACATTTTCCTTGAGGGCAGGCAGAGGCCTCACAGCAACATTTCCAACAGCCCTGGAGCTGCGAGCACTCCCTGGTGGAGGGCCACGGCTCGTAGCACCGCTCACCATCGACCCGCTGTCGGAGGTATCCGGCTCCATGTAGAAGCGAGCTCGGAAGGCAGCCAGGTGAGCATAGTATGCAGGAGGCACTGCAAGCAATCAAGTATAACTGTCAGCATTCTGTTTTGCAATTACCACTCCTCCCCCACCTCAAAGTTCGGTGGTGGTCAATAAACTCAAGGAAAAGTTGGGCTTACCAATAGATACTGAGCGCGTGCACCTCGCGTACCTGCAAGTATTGATATTGTTTTTGGTAAATTGGCAGATAAAAGGTGTCCACTTTGAAAGAAGAAAAGATAGGTCGGTAAATGTTACGTGTAGCACAAGTTGTTGGTGAGAGATTGTAACCCATCAGCTGTAAATTTGTTCTCATCCCACAGAACATGGTAATGTGCAGGGCGGCTTGTTCCCTGAAGGAACCCCAAATCAGTCCATCATGTAGTACAGTAAAATAAATAAATGGAATTGAGCAATGAGATAGGAAAACCCAACCTGAATGCCAGCATGGCTACACAGGAAAAAATCAAACTCCGTCGGATGGCAAATCTTTGAATCCACCACAGTGCCTATATTTAAAATTTAAAAAGAAAATAGGTTACAGATATTCAGCTTAGGGAACCTAGCATATCCCTCCCAAAAAAGATAAGAATATACATGCTAAGCCCAACAAATAATAAATGCATCAATAACTAACCAGGCAGTATGTTTCCACTTTTATCGACAGAGCGCTGATCATTGTGGTTGTTAGCAAACAGCCTAGTGTGATGGCGCTTCTGAACTACTACAAAAGTAACTGGAGGCTGATAATTGGGCTCCAATGATGCACAGGCCTGTACCCGTAGTTCCACAAAGGTGGTCAGAAAAATATTAGGGGTGAAGAACATCACCAAACGAATGCATTCAAAGTAAGTTCACCTTTCTAATGGCATCAAGTTCATACAACAAAACTTGATAGAACTGTCCCTCGCTAACACCATCCCTGAAAGTGATGAGCAGTTTAATATATAGGTAACTATAGTTAGAAAAGGTGCCCATGAGCAAAGATAGGAACCTGTAGAAGATGATCCTCTGGGGTTTCTGTCCTGTTGCCCTCCTGAAAGAAATGAGGAGCTCCCTGCAAAATTAACAAAAATTTACATACACGCATACAGCAGGATCTAAACATGAAGTGAGTCAATCTCATTTATCTCCAGAAATATCATACTTGACCATGCCACCAGTGACAGTTCCTCTTTGGGGATCTTGCCATACTTTGAAAAGATCCTGTATCAACTCTTGGCGATGGGCTTGGGCACTCACTAATCCTGCATATTTGGTTACCTCAGGCCAGTCTTGAGAAGCAACCACCTAAGAGGAGGAACTAGTGAGGAAAAAAATAATGGAACTTCTAAAACTAAGAACAGATCTTCTGGTCTTTCTTTGTCATAATAGTGCCACACTTACAGCTGCAATGGAAGGACTGGAGTCTTCTCCAGGATGGGGATGGGTAACATCAGCACCAAATATAATTGTTGGTCTGTCACTGACAAGGGGAATTCTCCTCGCCAGAGCATCTACAAGCACAGTATTCCTTCCCCCAACCTTAAAAGTTGGAAAAACTGTAAGAGATATGTCGAGTGTTAAAAGTAAAAAATTAAAACATCTGGAGTGCAATGATCTACCTTCACATTTATTTTAAGGGCAACATTTGCGAGATACTGCTGCTTGTTCGCCTTGAAAACATGTTTAGTCAGACAACATTGAGAGACCAATCCAAGATCAGTCTCACAGATCCTTTTGAGATCCCCTGAAGAATGAAAAGAATACTGATAACGAAGTTCATTCAACACACATTGCTTGAGAACCTTTTGGAGGAGAACATACCATAAAGTGAACCATTATTGTCAGGCAATATCACAATCAGCAGGTCAAGTTCCCGGCCCTGAGGTCTGAGTTTGTTCATGGCATCTTGATAGCGTCCCTTCAGCGCTCTTTCAACATTTTCAGGCCTCGCAGTCAATACAGGTAGCACAGGTTCAAGTGCAAAGTCCTGGAAGCATAGAATACGAAGGGCAAATATCACATACATAAACCAAACTGATGAACCGATAGCTGTATTGAAGTTCTATCTGAATGACATAGATACCATTCCAGATACTTGGCACATCTGAGCCAGCTCTTGACAGAACATCCTGGCAGCATTATCATTCACACTTCGTGAGAAGTTCATGCATGCCCAGCTACTAACTCTACCACCATTGACCATTTTCTATCATGAAAAAGAGCAGAAAAATAATGAGGACAACGTACAAATGTTTAATGGTCATCAATCAGGGGAAAATAAAACGCAAGCTACAGTTTCAAAATAGCTTGTATATTTGTATAACAACAACTGCATAGCCTTTAGGTAGGCTAGAGATGAAACCCAAGAAACAAAGCTCAAGGTTCAGTCACGTTGATAGCTAAAAAATACTACCCTAGAGGAACTAAGCCAAGTTCAGTTGTTGAAAGGTGTGGGTGTATCTAGCACCCATGTCCGAATCCTCTTAGACTCAAATTTGGGTTCTTAGTTCTTTTTATTTACCATCTAGTTAATCCTACGATGGTCGAGTTTCTCCATTGTAGTGTTTGTCACCTAGTAAATCTTAGTATTGTATTGTTTGCACGATGCCCAGATAGTGGCTTGAAAGCATGGGCGGCAGTTGTATCACTGCTGCTAGATACAGAACTTTCTATCTTTTGTAAATATAAGGGTTTTTAAAAAAAAGAATTGCAGCTAATAACATGTTTAACTTCTCTAATATTTCATTAGGGGAATAACTGAGTACGCCTGAAGGGATTC
The DNA here is from genome assembly GCA_015342445.1 of Digitaria exilis. Taxonomy (NCBI): domain Eukaryota; kingdom Viridiplantae; phylum Streptophyta; class Magnoliopsida; order Poales; family Poaceae; genus Digitaria; species Digitaria exilis. Next base: position 1,092,797 of record JACEFO010002303.1, read on the forward strand.
ACATGAAGAGGTTATTTTATCTTGATTTCTAGGGGCTATCATAACAAGGCATACCTTATTCATCATGTTCCACTGGCCGACTCTAGGCAACACATCCTTCTCTCTGCCACTATCATTGTATTTCAGCTGTTACAGAAAAAGTACAATATAACAGGTAAAAGTATACCCAAAGATGCAAATCAACTGCTAAACCACAGATGAAAAATCACTTACCCTTGGGGGAGGCAAAACACGAGCTTCAACTGATGCAAGACGCTCATCAATCTTTATGCCAAATTCCTGTGCATATGGATCTTCCGAGTACGCATTGTGTTGCACAGTCTGACCAAAGTAGGTTTAGAAACAAGGGATTTAGAATCATTAGTTCACATTGATGAACCATTTAACCTTTGTGAAGGCAAAAGCTAATTAAATGAACAAATAACAACATGGAAAAAGTCTAAATTACTCCCCTCAAGTATAGCCAAAGTCCACATAACCCCATAAACTATTTTTTGGTTTATTTTACCCCCTAAACAATGCTGCGAGTGTCCCTCTCTCTGTGTATGTGTTGTGTGTCTTGGTATGTGTACTTCTTTCTTCGTGCATGTGCAGCTCTCCAACAGGATATATCAGTTTGCTTTGCAAGAATACTTACTAATTTCATAAATATATAGAAATCCTATTGAAGCTACAAGTGTGGAATCCACATCCCTCCAATTTGAATTTGTTCTGCTATGTAAATATATTGCAAATATGGTACAGGTAATACATGCCCAAGTTTCCTTAGGATTCTAATACCAATAGGATCCCTCGTTAGCCCATACTGCTCCATAAAGAATACAAATTGTTAAAAGAGTAAACCCTAGACTAAAGACATTGTAACTCTAAGAATCCAAACACTCAGTTAATTGATATTTGTGATAATTTGGAAACGAAAGAAGAGATAATCACCTGCAGGATGTCTCTCTCACGCTCATGAGGACGTTGACAAGTCACTTTCAGAAGAGCAGTAATTTGTTTCTCATTGAGTCGTTTTGAGTACCTCTGCCCCTCAACTATCTTACAGACCTGGTATTTCAAACCATTAGCAACTTAGATCTGGAATTTCAAACCATTAGCAACTTAGATCTGGAATTTCAAACCATTAGCAACTTAGGACAACATGCTGAAGCTGGATATAGGAACTATAAACCATATGGGTAGATAAACATAGTACTCTGCAATAGAGCTAGGGAAGACAATAACCTCCATAGGCAGATAATTCGGTCTTTGTTGATTGCCCACTTGCAAGCACGGCAAACTGGAGTGCTGAATACTGAAGCCATAAGTCTCAAGGAAGTATTGCAACACAGTCTTCACAGTTCCTTGATCATCAATAGGGAATCTAAGCAGGAAAATCAGAGATAGAATGTCAGCACATTATACCTTGCACCATCAATCCGTACAAAGCTAGGGAACATGCACGTACGATAACTCCCTTGTTGCTTGTGAAGTGAGACCAGATATACGATATTTCCTTCGCATGTTTCCTCGGTGTGTGACTTCAACTTTCACACCTCGTAGGGCTTTCTTAATCTACAAAGGGCGAAATAACAGTGTAAAGTGAGGAAGCACAAACCAAAGTTTCTATCAATAAATTTACGGTAATTAATCAGACCTTCACACAATCAGAATCAGATAATGGCCTGACTGATATATCTCTGTTAAGAAGCTGAGCAACGAAATCAATCACAGGGAGGGGCTCAATAAACGCAGTAGAAGACATATCTGCAACAAAAGAAATCAAGTAACCTCAACATTTCAGATGAAACAGTGATGCCATAAACTACAGCCAAACACTTTGTAATCTACTCCCTCTGTTCCAAAATATGGGTCGTCTTGTATAGATTCATAGTTTTTGGTATGTATCAAGACATAGTGTATATCTAAGTACATACTACTATGCATCTAAATATGCCAAAACGACCAACATTTTGGAATGGAGGGAGTAGTAACTAGTGTGCTCCTGCTGGTCCTGGCCATGCATCAAATGCCAAAACTGAAAGCTAAAACACACGCGCGCGCGCGCGCGCGCGCACACGAGAATGATAGTGTCTAACCAATATTCAGAGAAAGACCCATCTGTGTAGGCCTTATGCTTTGGTAGAACCCGCGCCATGTTTCCAAACCGTCACCAAGGTGCTGACATCTCCCTAAGTTGGGAGAATAAAATGATCTACCAACAGGACAATACCTACACAGAAAATGTAAACAATGGAGACTTTGCATAGGAAAAATAACCCTTAACAGAATACCATTATCTCAGGATTACCTGGCAGTAGGCAATTCTCGTAGTACAATGTCAAGTACTTGAAGAGCCTCTTGAGGAGCATCTGGTTGTCTGCCAGCTAGAAACATAGCCAAGTGGTGGAGATCAGCGCGGGCAGCAAATTTGATCACCACCTTAAATACCCTCTCGCGCCTTAAAACATAAACACAATGTCAATACAAAGTTTTAAGTGTTTTAAGCATACATAATATGAGTTCAAAATTTTGGATGTGTTTTAAGCATACATAATCAGTGCAAAATTTCAAAGTGTTTTATACACACATACTGTCAGTAGAAAATTTTGATGTGTTTCAAGCATACATAATATCAGTGCAAAATTTCACATACTGTCAGTAGAAAATTTTGATGTGTTTTAAGCACACATATGTCGGTACGAAATATTAGATGTGTTAAGCAATAAGCACTATAATAGCAAATACCTTCGGCCTCCACCAAGACTATCTTCCTCATCTTGCAGAGTAATCTCAAATGCCCTAGAGGTAAATGGCAATGGTCCCGCTGTATAAAGACTCTTCCTTCCATCGTATGCAGGTAGACGCCCATCCAAATGAGACTGCCTATAAAGAGTTACAAGTTTTGCCATGACAGCACGATTCACGCCACGTGAAGTAACCTCAGGCGTTATAGAAACCTGATGACAATAGGCTGCTTATCAGAAATCACATGTACAAACTATGGAGAAGAACTATGTCTTATGGACTTACATCGTAGTGGTGAAGGTCTCTATCAGGCAGCTCCGCAAAGAAATGATTTGCCTTCACAATGCACCTGGACCCATAAGTACCCTTGCCAGGGCGTAATGGGAATTTAACTGATTTACTTGATGCTGGTGCCACCTGAACAGCTTGGCTGGTTGAACTCTGGCCATGAATAGCAAGTTGCTGAAACCGTTGCTGGACCTGTCCAGTGCTCACCTCAGCCTCCGCAGGCTGCGAGGATGAGCCAGCTTCCGGTGGGGATGGTGATACCACCACAGGGGCTTGATATTGGACATTTGAGGCTTGGTGCAGCTCGGGAACCGATCTCAATGGACCTGGAGGAACACTTGGTCCAACACTAACTCCCCCATGCCTGCCATGGTGTGGCTGAGGCACTCCACCAATGGGGCGCGGAACACCACGCACCTGGTATTCCTGTGGTTGATACTCACGTGGCCCACCACCAGGACGCTGTGAAGGTGGGCCTCCACGGCCCTGGTATCCACCACGGCCCTGGTATACAGGCAGTTGAGACTCAGGTGGTCCACCACCAGGACGTGGTGAACGTCCTCCACGGCCCAGATATCCACCACGGACCTGGTAGTCACGTGGTTGAGACTCCAGTGGTCCACGACCTGGATGCTGCAACTGCGAGGGTGGGCCACCACGGCCCTGATAACCACCGCGTCCTTGGAATTCATGTTGTTGAGGCTCAGGTGGCCCACCAACTGGAAGAGGTGACGGTGGACCTCCACGGCCACCACCACGGCCCTGGTGTTGCCCCCCACCATGGGCACCTTGTAGAGGCATCAAACCACGTCCTCCCCCATGCTGTTGGGTTGTCTCAGATCGCTGTGAGGAGCCCTGTCCAGGTGCTCCAGGAGCCTCCCCAGAACTCTCTCCACTGCCGGTTCTTTTCTTCCTCACCATGATGGAACCTGTCATGACAGGTACAAGAGTGTGAGGCTAAAAAATCCAACATATCAAAACATAACATGGAAATGGAGAAAAATAGAACAAATTCTGTTTATCACTTGTTAGGATTGAACTAAGCAAGTGAGTGGGTTGGACACAGACACACACGCGAGAACAAGGGTCGGATCTAGGTGGGTTTACCAAGGTCAGCTGACCCCTATAAATTCTTGCTAATCATATGGAAATAACTGTTCATCACCACTAATGACCTCTGATGCAATAGAAATTTAGAGCTGACCCCAATGACTTTGATGGCTGGATTCGCCCCTGGCGAGAACAAGAGAGATTTGGTGCTGAATCTCTCTTGTGCTCGTGTGTGCGTGTCCAATCCACTCACATTGCTCACTTCAATTTGAGATGAGTGGATCGGACACAGACGCACACGAGCACAAGACCACAAGAGCGGTTTGGTGCTGAATGTATCTTGTGCTTGTAACTGTGTCCAATCCACTACCTCACCCAGCTCAATTCCAACATAGCTAAGAGCCCAAAATATATCGAATCACAAGTCCTAGCATGGATACAACATGTACTTGCAGACTATTCGGTCATGATTTACTTTCCATGGATACATCATCATTGCTCATCGACAAGAAGCAAAATCCATCAAACAAGACCACAGTAGGATAAAGTGATTCAAATTCAATTAAACTTATGTACTGCTTCCCCTTTTATAAATGTGTGATGTATTGATGTTTGAACTAATTAGCTTGTACCTTGTACTAAAAGGGAGGTACTGGGAAATTATGCAAGTGGATGAGAAGTGATGCATGAAAAACAGAAAATAGATTCGTAGCATGATAAAATAATGTATGAGGCACACAAATTGCAGGAACACTCAATGAAAGCCGGGTATCGTCTGAGAATTAAAATGAACTAGCCCTGGAAGGCTTTGCTCTAGTCTACAAATATAAAAAAAAATAGTATAACTATAAGAAAGCGCGACAAACAGCAAGAATATAGCAGATGGGGGATAAAGTAAGTGCATCTACACCAAGAATATAAGAGACCTAGGGTGTTTCTTTATTTTTTCATGTTTCTGTCTATTGATCGGACGTTACAATTTTACAGCACAGTTCGATCAATCTATACTAATTCATCCACGAGTTGTTAGGAAATCATAGGGCGCGCGTAAATCAGGAGCTGACCCAGTATAGGGCATGGGTGTGCACATGCACACACGATAATTTTCGCAAAAGGTAAAAAATCGAAGTTAGTAGGTAAAGTACATGGTCAGATCCAGTGACGGAGCACGCCCTAAATTTTAGACGGGGGCGAGCATGCGCAACAAAACTCGCAGTAAAAACGATGAGCCGAACCGGACAGCCCCTGCCCCCGGCGGCAATGGCGCCGCCCTCGACCCCGCCATTCGCTAACGGAGGAAGCAGGCGGCTCTTCGCGCGGGTTGTGCCGTCCGCCGCCCGCGCCACCTCGCCTCTCCACCCTCGATCCGCCACCCCCTCCGTGGCTACCGCCGCCGCCGAACGCTGCTCCAAGCCCGCATGTCATGGAACCCTCACGACGCCCCCGAACAGGAAACTCTAACCTAGCCACCGCCACGCCTCAATCCGAGAGGCCGGAAGGTGGAGCAGGAGGAGAGGAGGAGAACCCACCTCGTCGCCGAACGAAGGACTGGCCTGGTCCGCCGCCACTCGCCCCGTCGTCGCCGCCCGAGAAAGAGGGATACGAGAGCGAGAGAGGAGGCGTTTGGAGAGGTGAAAGTAACCGCGAGACGCCGCAGTTCCTCTCTTGTGTTATGTAGGGTGGGGGCACCACGAGAGCACGAGGTTTTTCCTTAAAGAAAAAGATTAAAAATAGATTTTACGTAATGACGTGGCCTCCGCGCCCGTGCCTGCGACGAGCACGATACGGTAACTTCCACCGGATTTTCCTCTTTTGTTACGAGATATTTAGGGAAAAAAAATCTTTTTTTACAACCTTCAACTATTGCACTGTTTTGATTTTTAATTTTATAACATATAACATAAAAAATCTTTCAATCTCGAACTATCAAAACCGTTTGGTTTTCATCGACATTTCCCGATTTTGAAGGTGGTTTGTGTAAGAAAAGTCCATTCACCTTTAAACTATAGTGTTCGTTCTATTTTCAACCTTCATCCCCCCAGCTGCGGCGACAGGGACGAACATGAGCGTCGACGTCTATGTTGATGGGCGAGCATCGAAGCCTCCTACAACTATCGAATGCCTTTGCTCGACGTTCATCTTCTCCCACATCTCCCCTCTTCAACAGCGTTGCTAGGGTCCTGGCGTCGTCCCCCATACAATCAGTGACGGACACCGAGATGGCGGGAATCCACAATGAGGCTGAGCACAAGCACGACTAGGAGCCACGAGTCGAGAGAACCCAATCAATACCATCGTAGAGTTGCACACTAAGTAACATGTGTAGGTGGACGAGGAGGATATGAAGAGCGATGACGAGAATAAGTCAGTGCTCGCATGTGTCGTCATCACCATGATGGGGATGAGGGAGTCTGTCGCGGGTGGAGATTGAACTTATGTCATACTTTAAGGGTGTAAAATAATTTTTTATTGCACAAATTACCTTTGAAACGAGAAAAGATTGAAAATAAACGGTTTTGAAAGTTCGAGGATGAAAGATTTCTGGTTTTGTACATCGGGTTGAAGATCAGATGAGCGCAATTGTTAAAGCTTATAAAAGGGACTTTTTCAAAAATAAATATTGTAGCTTCCATAGATTATGTATCTGATGTTAGTATGTTACTTTTTTTTTTCCTTAGTGCGTTAGCTTGATAACAATTGGAAGGGTTGCACGTACGTGGGCTATATTTGGTACGCACATAACATATGATACGTATATGAAAAAGAAGGTGATCTTAAACTGGAGTTGGAACTAGTCAGTTCATCAGTTCGTTAACAAGAACTACGGAACCGTAAGCTAGGTTCACATGGTTTTTTTTAGAAAAATCTAGGTTCACATGTAAAATCATGGCATGCAATAGAGTTGAATAAAGTAGGCCCACCGGCCCATGACTGACGGCCTAACCCCAACCTGCCATGATTTAGCGTTTGGAGTGGCTCTGGACTTCGTGACAAAAAAAAAATAGCCAATCAAAAAATAAATAATTTATTTATTTTATATTTTAGGATAATTATATTACAAATGATAAATTGTGAGTAGCTAGGCCTGAGCATAGCCCGTATAAGGCCCTAATTTAAAGGTCGACGGAGTTAATGGGCGTGTTTTGACGATGACTTTAGACCCTATGATTTGTTTTTTTTCTCGGCCTAGTCCAAGTCTGCAAAAAAAAATGCAGATTTGGTGCGAACAATCGTTTATTTTGCAAACAAAGCATCACCAATTTAAAATATCCAAACAACACTGCCCAAGATACCATAAGCAAACCGAAAAAGGAGGCATCTACATACAAAGCAAATCAATTCCATTGAAAGATCTATGTGATAAAAAAAAGTAAATCTAAATAGTAATGCAATCATGGAGAATACAGGTAAGAAAAGATATGCTCACGAAGGAGGAGAGGGACAACCCGAGTCCCCACAAATCTATAGGACGTTTAACCTCACAAACAACCGCTACCTCCGCTCCAATCTCAGCCGACAAGTTGCTTCAAGGAACCCAAGCCACAAGAGGAAGGAGGAGAGTGAAAGTGCCCGCAAGCGAGGAGGGGGGGGCAACGGCGAGAATGAGGGTGAGAGGTAACCCTCGCGTCGCGTCCCTGTTTTATTCTCTACGAGAGTGGGGCGCAGGGTGGCTTCATTGGCACCCCTTGCCGGCCCTCCCCTTTTGGGCTGTCATGCATTATTGAAAACACATCTTAGTTATGTTTCCAACAAACCGGCACAACAATCCCTTTGTATCATTTGGGTAGTGATAAAAGGGCTAGACCTCGTAGCCAAACATAGTTATTAGGTTGTGCTACTTGTCCTGTTTAGGGATAAGGTATCCCACCGAATACAAATATAGTGCATAACTGGAGATCTTAATGAACACGACTGTCCATAAAACTAATAACACCATGACTTCGCGTAGAGGAGGTGAATAGGGATGACTAATGTAGACCCAATCGGCCCATGACTGACGGCCTAAGCCCAACCTGCCATGATTTAGGGCCGGGAGTGGCTCTGGACTTCGTGACAAAAATGGCCAACCAAAAAATAAATAATTTATTTATTTCTACAAAAAAAATTCAGGGGAATTTATTTTACAAATGATAAATTGTGAGTAGCTAGGTGTGAGCATAGCCCACATGGGGCCCAGATTCAAAGGCTGATGGAGTTAATGGGTGGGTTTGGATGATGATTTTGGGCTTCAATGATATAGTTTTTTTTCTCAAGTGTGCAAAACACTCAGATCTGCTGCGAACAAACAAATCTTGTTTATTTTGCAAAGAAAGCATCACTAATTTGGAATATGCAAACAACACCGCCCAAGATACCATAAGTAAACCGGAAGATGAGGGGCATCTACACACAAAGCAAATCAATTCCATTGCAAGATCTATGTGTTACAAAAAGGTAAATCTAAATGGTAATGGTAATAATGGAGAATACAAGTAGGAAAAGTTATGCTCACGAAGGAGGAGGAGGAGGAGGAGAACCTGAGTCCTCACAGATCTATAGGAAGACTAACCTCACACACAGCCGCTGACTACCTCCGCTCCGATCTCAGGCGACGAGCTGCTTCAAGGAACCCAAGCCACAAGGGGAAAAGGGGGAGAGCGAAAGTGCTCGCAGGCGAGGGGGAGGCGGCGGCGAGAATGAGGGGTGAGAGGTAACCCTAGCGTCGCGTCCCGATTTTATTCTCGACAAAAGTGGGCCGTAGGGAGGTTTCATTGGCACCCCTTGTCGGCCCTCCCCCTTTGGGCCGGCGTGCATTATTAAAAACACATCTTAATTATGTTTTAAGCAAACTGCCCCAACTCTCCCTTTGTATCATTTGGGTAGTGATAAAATGGCTAGACCTCGTACCAAACATAGTTATTAAGCTGTGCTACTTGTCTTGTTTAGGGATAAGATATCCTACTGAATACAAATATAGCGCATAGTTGGAGATCTTAATGAACACGACTGTCCATAAAAATAATTAACACCATTGTGTCGCCTAGAGGAGGTGAATAGGCTCAACTAAAATTTGGTAAAAAAAATTGCGTCGGGATTAGTGAAGTAAAAAAAACTCCATAGATATTTTTGGAATATCCACACCTTTCGAAGATTTTATAGTAATATACGGAATATCCAAAAAAATAACAAAAGAAACACAATGCACAATAGAAAATACAATTTACGAGTCAAATTGTTTTTTTTTCTTTGAGGTGATCACCCCTCAAGTGAGGTATTCCCCCAAAAAACAAGTGAGGTCGAGAACAAATCAAACAGGTCTCCCGTTGGGCTGTGTTTAGTTGGGGGGAGAGAAAATATTTTTTTCCTGGGAAGCGTGTTATGTGAGAAGGATGAATAGGAAAGGTGGAAAAGAAATTTTCTGCGAAATGTGTTATGTGAGGGGATGAATAGCAAGTAAAAGATATTTTTTGGAACTGGGTTTTACACCAAGTCAAAACAGGTTTTTAACTAGTTCAACGGTTGGCGGTAAAAACTACAAAGATATTTGACTCGAGGGTGTATGTTTGAGTTTGAAAACTCACCAACTGAACAAGGAAATACATTTCTTCTTAGAAAAAAAAATCAAATTACTCGTCTCAAGTATAGTCAGAGTCCACGTGACCCCCTAAACTACACTTTGATTATTTTACCCCCTAAACTATATCATTTGGTTTAATTTACCCTATAATATAATGTGTCTTTTTTTATTTCTATACAAAAGTGTGGTATTAGGTTTAAATTTGGCGAGATGATAGTAGACATCGTAACTCATGTTAGAAAATACAACACAATTTTTGTGTCATTGATTCGATAGTTTGTGATATTTAATTATAAATTAATACTTGTGACACAATATTTTATGAAAAATATGAAAAATCATAACATATTTTTTGACATACTTTATGATGTCCAATACAACAATGAAAAATTTTAAATTAAAATTCAACTTGTGTATGGAGAAAAGAAAAGATAAACTGTACTATGAAGTAAATTGAACCAAATGACATAGTTTATGGGGTAAACTGAACTAAGAAATAGTTTAAAAAGTTACGTGGACTTTGATTATACTCCTCACTAATACTCCTACTTCTCTTCAAAGATTCACAGTGCATGACAGGTTAGCGGGTTCCATGTGACGTCGACTGCCTTTTAACCCAGAATCAACAGCAACAGCTCCTACGCAAGGGCAGACTACAGAGTGGGTGAGAGCCAGCCGAGCAGAGATAGATCCGAGCGGCCTTCATCCTTGGCCTGGCTTCAGTCAGTGACTCCACTAGTTGAGGTCTGTCCGCTCGTCTCCACCAACAGAGAGAGAAACGAAACGTGAAGGAATCAAGGAGAGATCCAATCCAATCCAATGGCCGGGCGGCGTGCCGAAGAGGAGTACGACTACCTCTTCAAGGTCGTGCTCATCGGGGACTCCGGCGTCGGCAAGTCCAACCTGCTCTCCCGCTTCACCCGCAACGAATTCTGCCTCGAGTCCAAGTCCACAATCGGCGTCGAGTTCGCCACGCGAACGCTCCATGTCAGTCCACCATCCTGCTCTGCCTTTCTATTCCTAGTATCTCGCTGCATCAGATCGTCAGATCTTCCCTTCTCATACAACAGATCGGACTCCAGATTCCGTCCCCCTCCCCATTCGTGCAAAAAGAATGTTTTTTTTTTCTTTCTAAGCAATCTATCAAGCTGGCTGCTTTCTTGCCTGTTCAATTGTTGACAATGAATCTGCTGTCTCTTCGCATATGTTAGCTAGCTAGCTCGCTGGATCTGATCATTCGATACATCCATTGATTCAGCAGCTAATTCAGCTCAACTCTAGTAAGCTAGTGGATCTTCTTCACCTCATGGCTAGTTTCATTGGTTTGTTGCAACAAAGAAAGAACAAGGAAAGAAGCTGACAGCAGGCTTAAAAGTTGCGGCCTTTCCTGCTAAGCAAAGCAAAGAAACAATGATTGGCCCTGTTCAACATTTTCATGCAAATTAACTACACACGGGTGTCACAGTAGTAGATCAACATGAGTCGAGTCCAGCTCAGCTCAGCAGTGTCACACCACACGCGCTCACCCCATTGGATTATATGATGTCATAGTGATCTTCCACCTGCACCGCCACAAGTGGGCTACGGCGGTGTATGTTCCGTGTAGTTAAACGTTAGCTTCAATCAGTGTCACTCTCAATTCCGTAGCAAGTATCTTTGCTCCTAGTGCAGAGTTTAACTGCCTAACTACCAGGTACCTACCAGACTGAGTTGTTTCTTGTTTGCTTGTTGTCTTGCTTGCTGTGTTCCAAAGAGCAGGATTCCAACAGCAAGTATCGAGTCAGGTTCCTGCCCAACAAAGTTTATCTGAGCCCTACCTATCCCAACCAAGAAATTAGCGGGGTGTTGCAAACAGCACCTCTTACAAACTTGTCACAGGAAGATTCTCAGTTACTAATGTCTCTGTTCAACTGCTCATTTCTAGTAGTGCAGAATGACGCAACTAGCAGTGCTATTTCAATCAGTGTTCCCTGATTGTGTTAATGATTCTAGATGCAAACGCTCACCTGCGTCAAATGTTGACGCGATATTGCAGGTTGAGGGCAAGATCATCAAGGCACAGATCTGGGACACGGCAGGCCAAGAGCGATACCGGGCGATCACGAGCGCCTACTACCGCGGAGCCCTTGGCGCAGTCCTTGTCTATGATGTGAGCAAGCCCACCACCTTTGAGAACATCAGCCGGTGGCTCAAGGAGCTGCGCGACCATGCCGATTCCAACATCAGAATTATGCTCGTCGGCAACAAGACTGACCTGAGACATCTACGGGCTGTTGCCACAGAGGATGCCCAGAACTTTGCAGAGGCAGAAGGCCTGTCCTACATAGAGACGTCTGCTTTGGAGGCGACAAATGTGGAGGAGGCGTTCCAGCTGATTCTTGGTGACATTTACCGGGCCATCAGCAAGAAGCCCGTGGTGTCGGATGATTCTGGGGCAGGGGCTGCCGGAGGCGTCAAGGAAGGTAAGACGATCAATGTTGCACCCGGTGACGCTGGTGCTGAAAAGAAGCAGTGCTGCTCAACTTAGTACCGGCAGTGCGTCCTGCTGATATCTTTCAGAGTCGTATGTGTTGTTGTAATGGCTGTTTTGAGTCCAAGTTTATTGATTCATTTTGTCAGATATAGTACCTTTGTTGGACCTCATGTTCACATGTTCTCTAAAGCAAGCAGTTATATATGATTATAATTTACATCAAATCATCAAGCCAATTGTCTTCTATCAAGCATCAGCAAGCCAACGTACAATCATTTGGCATTTATGTTTCCAAAAGAAAGAAGCCAATAATTGAAGACAAGTACAAGCTCCAGCTGACAAAAAGATGAGTTCAACAAGCAATTTCAACAATCAGTAACCAGACCTTACACCTTGTATCATGCAATGTAGTGCAGGTTTTTACTTATGGTACATTTTACTGCATAATAATACAAATCCTAACATGTTTAAAGGATGGACAGCTAACGTAAAACGATACACACATTCCATGATTCCGTCCAGCGCCTTGTCCAATACAATCTTAATCCTTCCAAACTCTCACCAAAACTGATAGGGATGGAGCACGGCTGGTATATCCTTCCTTGCTTTTGATGAAGCCAACGACTATGACGAGCAGCAGCTGCTCTTCTGCTGTATTGGCTGCCCTTTCATGTGAACGTGGACAGTGGGCCTTCTCTCCACGCTCGGTTGGGTTGCCATCCTGCGGCAGTAGCACGGCAAGTGATCAGAATCATCATCAGGCAGGCACCTCAATCAAAGAACCACCTCAGAACAGCACACAAAGGTGTGCTATCACGGATCCAACTACCAAAGGGCAATGTGTACACAAAACGCTCCATATTAAGAGGCGCCGAAGAGAGACATAAAGCACAATAATCCACCCACAGAACTCGAAAAAAGCTAACATTAATGTCAAGAAGATGTCCTGAGTTATTTACCCAAGAAAGCACTCAAAGTTAAAAACTTGATTCTAAAGATTCCAGAATAAATGTGATTTTTTTTTTCATTCGGCTAGCTCGAATATGTATGCAGTCATGTGGCTTCATCTAAAAAAGGGTAAAGAGTGGAAGCGGAAAATGCGAGCATTCAATTGTGTATTGTTTTCCCTCCGAAGAAAGAGTGCATTAAGTTCAATTATGTTACAGTACCAAATGGTTTCCGTGAATTTTTTTTGTTACCTCTTCTTTATTTCTGATGACATGGTTAGGAAAGCTTCCTCCACATTGATGGATTCCTTTGCACTTGTCTCGATAAAGGGAATTCCTAACGAATCCGCAAAAGCCTGCAATTTATTTGATTGTCAGATTTCGGAAGAACATATAAATATGTATATCCATCAAGAATAAACAGAATCACAAATAGAGATGCATTCGTCCTGTCATTGTTTTACTTTTTTTTTTTTGCTACTTCTAAAAGTTTTAGTTGTTTGCTGTTAGCCAGAATCAGAATTATGACTATAATAAGGATAAGAAAAAGGATATTTACCTTTGCCTTTTCAGTATCAACAACCTTGCTATCGACCAAATCACACTTGTTACCAACTAGCAGCTTGCATACACTGTCACTGGCATACCTATCAATCTCACTCAGCCACTGGTTGATGTTATTGAAGCTCTCCATGTCTGTCACATCATATACGATCTGAAAAGAGGATGCACAATATTCATTCCATTCCAAGACTAGCACACTGTGTAAGGTGAAAAAGGAAAATCAACTGTGATTAACTAAAAACAATAAACTGCAAATCTATTCAAGCCATCCTAACTCTATTGGCTGGAAGAAAGTAAAACATGAAAACTGAAAAGAAATGACCATGTATAAATAGATATAATCGCAAATTAAAATGATTAAGTTTTAAAAGAAATTACAATGATTCCGTGAGCTCCTCGGTAGTAACTGCTTGTAATTGTCCTGAACCTTTCCTGGCCTGCTGTGTCCCACTGAACAAAAAACACTGACATCACTACCAACAATTGATGGCTGAACAAGCCCGAGTAGATTTTGTAAAGCAATGTGTGAGCCTACACATCAGATCTCACCCAAAAAAGAAAACCAAAAAAATTGCAGCTGCTTCCCAAGCATGTGCGATCTAACTATCAAAGTTATCTAATGTAAGCCATTGGTAGTAGAAATCTGCTACTCGGTATGTACACTTATCCACTATAAATTATGTGATGTAAATTATACGAGGATATGTATTATCATCATACAGGGCAGCTGCAACTCCTGTTGGAAAAGAAACCAGGCACATATCTATTAAGGATAATTTGATCTCGCTGGTGCATGACTATTGATGCTAATAAATTACCCCCAAGGATCAAAATTCATGGCCAATCTCCTATCAACACAAATCAGGAAAATCATATGCCATAGTTCTAAAATTTCAGGTCCATCACGGTCTTACGAACACCGCATTCCTCCATTGTTATGGTTTGTGATTATTCCCATTTTGATAGGATTTTAGCGCAGGATAAGAACTGAAGGTACAAAAAATGTATCAAGTGGAGTTAGAACAATGTCACGAACGCACAGATCACGAGCCACATTTTTTTGGTTTGTACCTAGAGTTTTTTCAGATCAAACCGATCTTGATATTCCAACCAACCGTGCCACTCATGTGTTTGATTGTGTGAAGTACAATACCATGCATCATATCATGATATCGCAGACATGAATGAATCCCAATCATATATATAGCAACACATGGCAATGCTAATTGTGAACAATTTGATGGTAAAATAAACAAAAGTCTCGTTGCAAATAAATAAAAGTTTCTGAATGAGCTTACAATCTGTAGCTTGACTGTCTTTCCATCGAGCTCGGCAGTTCGAATTTTCTGAAACACATGGCATTTTGGGTCAGACGATTGCAGTTTGATGATTCATGAACGAGTGCAGAGCAGCAAAACTACAAAATTACTTTATTTTGTACTACTTACGAAATCAACACCGATGGTACTGATGTAAGTGTCGACGTACGAGTCGTCCTGTACGAAAGGAACCACCGAATTAATTTAGTTTATTGTGTAAGTGTAATGTGTATATTACGAGGAGGGGAAAAGAAAGGGAAAGAAAATGTGGAGGCTTACAGCAAAGCGGAGGAGGAGGCAGGACTTGCCGACGGAGGAGTCGCCGATGAGGAGCAGCTTGAAGAGATAATCGCTGCAAAAGAGGCAACAGGGTAGTTTTAATTCGGTGGGCAATCATCCATTGATCACCACTAATACCAACCGAGAAAGAAGAGTGGAGAAGGCGGGAGGGATGGACTTACTACTCGGTGCTGCTCATGGCCGCCGGCTTAGATTCGAATTCGATGATGGAGTCCGGAGGAAGAAGAAGAAGCGCAGAGATGGAAACTGCAGGCGGAGCAGCAACGCAAAGGCGGCCGGCTCCTTTTCTTGAGCCGCTGGTCATGCAGGTGGTCAGCGGTTGGCAACGTTTGGCCATGGCAGGGGCGCCTGCACCATCACGGCCCACCCGCCAGTTTGTTTGGGTTTGGGCCGAGCAAAGCAAAGCAAGCATCTGGGCTTAGTGGGCCTGGGCCTCCATCACTCATTCACCTTGATGAATGCAACCGGCGCGAAGCCCACGACCCTCGTCTTGCTTCTCCGCCGCTGCCACACCAACCAGTGATCCCAGTCATGGCCACCGCCGCCGACGCCGGCGGATTCCGAGTGGGCCAGCGCGTGCACGCCGCCGGATATCCCCGCCGCGTCGGCACGGTGAGGTACCTGGGCCCCGTAGAGGGTCACGCCGGCGAGTGGGTCGGAGTCGACTGGGACGATGGCGCCGGGGGCAAGCACGACGGCTCGGTCGCCGGCCGCAGGTACTTCGTCGCGGCGGGGGAGCGCTCGGCATCCTTCGCGCGCCCCACCGCGCTCAGCCAAGGGATCTCGCTCCCGGACGCGCTCCGCCTCCGCTACCGCGTCGAGGACTTCACCAAGGAGGAACAGGGTTAGTGCCCGCCAACGCCTCTCTCAACTTGCCTTCACATTTTCTTATCTTTGAGTGATGCAGCAATGCTTACTCTCTCTCAGAGGACTACAAATTTCCTGAGCAAGCAGCATGCTATTTCCTGCCGTGTCTGTGCAGGCATCATCCCGATATGTTAGAATTCGGTAATAATCCCTTATTACATGGTTTACTGCGTTCAGATGAAATGTATGTCTTCTCAACAAGCCAGAAGCGTGTGTCGGTTGAATTTGTTGGCAAGAACAAGGTTCAGGAGAAGCTCAAGAACTTCAATGAGCTCACAAGTGCATCAGTCGCCTACATGGGAGTAAGCTCAATCGGGCCACCAGATGAACTCAAGAGTTTGGTTCCAAGTAAATACCGTTACATGAGACTGTACCCTTCGTGTCCATTTTATGTGATCATGTCCAATAAACCACAATGCACTGTGATAACTAGAGCCGACGGTTCTATATCCAGTAAAGCTTACATTTCATTAATTCTGACAGCTGTTTTTTTTGTTCCAGATCTCAAGCTTCTTGATTTAACTGGAAATCTGTTCTCGCAATGGCAAGTAAGAATTCTCACTAAATGATTCTTGCAATTTCGACTACTGTACATATCATGCATGTGGCTCTAGAGTCTAGATATAGGAGCATCCATACAAATAACGTTGGGGATACTACCAAATGTTGCAGCATATCCCTTGTGCTAATTCTTTTCTTCTTTAGCTATGTACCTAAACATTTTTTATTCTCTCTATCTCTCAGGATATATCAGCTCTTTGTCAAGCTTTGGCTTCTCTGGAAGTTCTTAATTTGACAAACAACACCATGGAGAACGAAGTCATAGAAAGTCCAGTGCTAGAGAACATCCGTATTTTGGTTCTCAACAACTGCGGAGTAACATGGGAACTGGTATATACCGATTTCTATCACATTGAAGCTTTCTTAGTCATTGCCAATCACATAAAAGTTAACTTTAACTTATGTGGAGCAGGTTGAAAAACTTATAGTCTCATTCAGATGTCTCAATGAACTCCATCTGATGTCGAATAAGCTGCATATGATCATGGTTAGTGTTTCCAGTTGAACCTCTGTTTCCACGTGCTTCATGTCTATTGCTAGATTTCCTGTTTCTCATCTCAGCTGCGTCCAATAGTAATAGAAAAACTGCATTGTTGATATTCTTGAGATTGAACCTGTTTCACTCCCAAATCCCATTGTGATATATTTTAAATGGATTGGCCTTGGCCTTTCGAAGATTTTGTGTGTGTGCTTCTCTTATTTTGGCAAAGTGTGCTTTAACTTTACAATTTTGTACAGCTAACTGTGTTTCCCCTTTTCACCCAGACTCCACATGGAAAATTTGTGCAAGGTTTCAATACATTGCGGCTCTTAAATTTAGAAGATAATCATATTGATTCATGGGGTGAAATTGTGAAACTGTCTTATTTAAAAAGGTAAAATTTGAAATATTGAAGTTTTTGCCCATAATTTGATCTTCACTTTTGCATTTGTTTGAATACTATGAAATTATGAATATTGAATCATCTTCTCCCCCTATTTCTCCAGTTTGGAACAACTCCATTTGAACAAAAACAGGATCAAGCATGTAAAGTATCCATCTAATCTTCCGTCGCATGGACCCCTTGATGATGCATCTGCTGTGCCATTTGAAAATTTGCAAGTTCTTTTGTTAGGTATGTCTGTTGCGGGGGTGATTTTTGTTGTCGTAATATTAAGATTCTATCTTAATTATGTTTTAATTAAGAATTGCACTGTATTTGCAGACAAACTGAATATTCTGGTCTAATGTTGACTTTTAAGTGTCTCAGGATCTAACGAGATAGATGACTTTTCTTCAGTTGATTCGCTTAACCTTTTCCCAAGTTTAAGGGTGAGCTGGTTTCAAGGATTTATCCTTTTTTGTGTAGAAATTGGGATCTTATTGTCTGATATGACCATACTGATATCTAATCTTTAAAGGATGTCAGGCTTTCTGATAATCCTATAGCCAATCCTGCCAAGGGTGGTGCTCCTCGATTTGTGCTTATTGCTCGACTAGGAAAAGTTAAAATACTAAATGGCAGTGAGGTACGTGCCAACTCCCTGGATGCTTTTTTGAGAGTGCACAATATGTTGTGCAGATATATGACATCCTTAATCCGCTTGCCATGTCTAGGTAAGCCCACGTGAACGGAGGGAATCAGAAATACGGTCAGTTAATCCTTTTGTTCCTGTAGATGATTTCCCTGTTTTATGGTATTTATATAGCTAGTCAATCCTGGTGCGGGATCAGATTGATTAAATGACAGCTTGGGTGTTCACCCTCTATGTGAACTGCAGATCTTTCTTTGTGTTCTTTGAGAAAGTGTTACTAAGTACTTTCATTCATTTTTTTTAACTGAAAAAACATGACCGATAGCCTTCCCTAAAGTAGCATTACGGTTCTGATACTTGTGGGGGTTAACATTGCAGATATGTTCGCCTTGTTATGGGAAAAACAGAATCAAATGACCCAGAAGAGATCAAGCGGCTGCACCCTAGGTGGGTTTTTGTGAATTTTTCTCGTCCTTTGTGTTAATACTATATTCTCACATGACATGACCATAGAAGAAATAATCGATGGATTTTTATTACTAAATTCTTTTGTTTTAAAGAGCAAATTCAGTGAATAACTGAATACATCATGGCATAGTGCATCCATTTGATACTCACTGGATTCTGTACACATGATCCAGTGTATCATGCAAATGCAAATGCAAATGCAATGACCCTTCTACAATGAGAACAGCAGTTGGTTCATGTATAGCCTATGTGATGTGCGATTCATGAGGATCTTGTGGTTATCAATTTTTATCTAATCAGGATTGATTTATTACATCATTGTTTTATATGTGTTTGAGCCGCCTAGCTTCATTTGTGATATTAATTCACATGTAATAGACTCCTTATAGTTGCATCACCATTGATTAATTGATTGTAGACATAGCAATACTTTTTTTTATGCAGATTTGCTGAACTGAAGGCCTTTCATGGTATTGAAGATGAGAAGCCAACTTCAAGCACAGCGGGCCCACAAAAGATGGCTTCTGGTCTTATAAGTACTGAGCTTGAACTATAATTTAGACAAGATATCAAGTCAGCAGGAAAGAGGTGGTTCATTTTTTTACCTTGCATGCAGGTCTCACCTTGAAATGTGTGGGTCCGTCTCTGGGTGAAAAGCAACCGTTGACAAAGAAGCTGCCTCCTACTACAACTGTGAGTACTTGGTTTTTTGAATGAAAATCTGTGAGTACTTGTTGGTGCTATGTAGCTATCCTCAGTTTATTTGGTTGTCCTTTGCTTTCTCTTGGGAGGTTTTAGTCGCATCTTTTAGCAATTCAATAATTGATGTGTGAATTAGGCTGCTGTGAAGTAGTACAATGCATATGTTGTGGTACCTAGTAATTCGAGGTTCTTGATTGTTTCTTCGGCACATCAAGATGAAGCAATTTCTAAACATGTCAAGTTTGTGTGCTGCAGGTCGGAAAGTTGAAATCGTTGTGTGAGAGTTTCTTTAAACTGAAGGACATAAGAGTAAAACTATTTGTCGAGGAAGAGGTATGAACTGTAATCATAACTATCTAGAGTTGTACCTTTCACTTATAAAAGTCGTGTATGATTATTGCCTTGATCGGAACAGGGATGCCCCTTACCACAACTCCTGGAGGAGGACACGGCTTCTCTGATGGAGCTTGGGATCGGTTCGGGAGCAAGCATTGTTGTGGACGAAGAGAGCTAGCCGGTCGTCATCACTCGTCTGGACAGGGAACACAGCAACTGTGTCACGCAAACTACACTTGCCGTTGTTGTTAATCTATACTATAAAGAACGAACAAAATGATGTCGATTTCCACCCATAACTCTACCCCTTACCTCTCATAAAAGGCCCCACCTATCAGGGCTGAACGGTAGGCCTAGTACGACCAATAGGAGGGGGGAGATTGATTTGGTCGTCCTCACCCAGTTAAAAATTGCCTCGGGCGGCTTCCTCCTCATATTTTTTTTTCTCACCGTCAAATGTACCCAACCCCAACGTCAAGAAATTGGAAACGGCAAAGAAACAATGGAAAGTAATGATCCGCTTTGATTTCTCTAATCTCTCAATAAATGGAAATAAAAGGCACCCACATAAATGCAAATGCAAATGAAAGCAGCCTACGTAAATAGAAATAAAAGACCCCCTCTGATCTTTCAACATCTCCCAACGACCAAAGAAAAGGAAAGAATATTATTTGAGAAAATAAAAAGGAAAGACTCCCATATTGCATCCTGCACAATAACCCCCACGACAAAATAAAAGGAAAAGCTCCCCCACATTGATTATGTCCCATCCTTGCCTACCAAATTTATTGACCGAGGCACCTATATATATAAAAAGGAAAGACTCCCCACATTGCATCCATGCACAATTGCACCATTGTTGTATTTGTCGACTCATGTAGATGACTAATCTTTGTAAGAAAACAATGTTGGAACATGAAGAACAAAATATTGAAACATCTCGGGCTTCTTTCTCCACCAATGGCGGGTGGCGGTGCGACGACACTAGAGGCAGAAAAGGTGCAAAAGAGACGGCGTCACGCAACCCTGGCAATTCGCAGCGACGGTGCTATGACATGGGAGGCTGCCTGGCGTAAGCCCATGGTGGCGGCATCGACTAGCTTGGTCAGTGGTGTGATGCATCTCTACTGAAATCAGTTTGTGTGCGATACTACATGAGATGGAAGACAGATTGATTGAGCTTGAGGCAATGCAGATAATTCTTCTTGAGGGTGTTGGTCAGATGAACCCTACAATGACATGGCCTACTGAGGTGTCAACTGAATATGCATAACTGTGTTTAACTATAACACCTCTTGCAGAGGCATATGACAAGTTGCAGAAGGACCTTGTGACGACGAAGGAACGGCTAATGAAGATTGTGCAATCCAGTGATAGAAAATCAATGGTAAGGTCAATGAAAAGCTTAATGACTCTTTTAAATTTTTTCATTGGTAACTTATTTCATGCACCTATAAATTTGTTACTTTTGTTAATCAATTGATCTTTCACAGTTGCTTGAAATGGTTGAGTGGAAGGAGCTGAACATCTCTATACTAACACTTCTTGATGAGAAAAAATTAAGTGCAAAGTCAAGTAATCAAGTGATGCTATGTCTCTGATTTCTCTAAAGTTTACAGAAAAATATTGCAGATCTTTGGTCATCTACTCTTGGAGGTCGCTTAACGTTTGTGTTTTCGTTGGTCTATTATGCAGGAATCAAACTGCATAGTTTAGGAAATGCAGGGAAAAATGTTTGTGTTTTCGTTGGTCATCTACTCTTGTAGGAATCCTTACGTTTGTGTTTTCATGAATAAGAAATTCTGGCTCTACATGTTGAGTAATTGAAATGAATGTAATTGTTCTAAATTAGTTATTTTTTAATCTAATTTCTTTTAATAGCACGTGCGTGTCGCACGTGCCAAAAGACTAGTGCTGGAAAGGAACTACGGCACTGCTCTTCATTGTCATGTATATTTCGTATTTTTTCTGTGAGCAATTGTGCACTTGGTGAAACGCATCAGCATTGTATTTTGGCAACGCTGCCACAAAAATAGTTTCAGCCTCAGTTTTCATTTCTTTTATTTCTCTTCATTTATATAAGGCCAGAATGCCCGTGCAAAAAGCACATGCCATTTTAAACTGCTGCATCCTGCATGATGTCCCATACTGCTTCCCCTGCCAAAATTTGGTTGTGATCAAGAACAGAATGCTAAAATTAACAAAACTTGAGTATGACTATGTGCGTCTATACGTCATTTACTTGAATAATGCCAAGTGGCGTCTTCTTAACATTTATACAAACATAGTAATCGAGAATAAGACAAGGCTTGGAATATTATCAATCTATGATTGTCGGTGACTCAGTGTAATAAAAAAAGGAGGCGCACGTGTAAACCACGAGACCGCATGCGCAGGAGCACTTCAGAACCAACCACAATGGCAAAATCATGTAAACAGGTCGACAACAAAATGCATCAATAGTAAAGTTCAAGCCTTTTCAACCGAGAAATTTCAATTTCAATAATCCATACTCGAAGAAAACACTGATGGGTACACGTGTCACCTGCTGATTGTCCGGAAAGGATGGCCGGTGGGTTGTAAACCAAAGTCCAAAACCTTTTTTTTTTTCCGTAAATTTTGTTTGCAGGATCTTCACTCCACCCGATGTTCTTTTCCCCGCGACTTTTGGTTGCCACGCCCACGACGGCACGACCAGATCCATTCCGGACGCCCTCCTCCTCCTCCTCCATTCCGTTCCTCTCTTCCTTCCAATCTCCCGGTCCGCTCCTCCGCCGGCGTCCTCCGCCGATTCGTGCGTGGTAGAGTGCTTTCGATTGATTGGAGCCATCTCCCCCGTCTCTGGGGTTGCTCTGCTCCCGTATACCTCGACTGAACAGGGCCGGCGGGCAGGGGAACAGGGGATGCCCCGAGCTTAATCGAATGGGGTCTTTTCTCACCCGGACTGGCATCCTGCCGTGGCTCCAGAGCAAGATTGTTGATCCCGTGCTGCAGGTCATCAGAAGGTACTCATATCCCCTGCACTTCCCCTTTCACTCGATTCAGTTACCGCAGCTTCCTGAATTACCTGTGCTTCGCAGCCATTTTTTGCTGCTGCGTTTCAATTTCATTCCTTTGGTACTCATTATCTCTGCACCTGTCGGCGTCTTGCCCATCTGCTTTTATGTGAATCCATATCACACTGTCTTAGAAGTTGCTGACAAGCTTCTATTGGAATGCCGTGCAGGGGAGCAGAACCCAAGCAACTGGCCTTCTCCGCTGCCCTTGGAGTCACCATTGGAATCTTTCCAATATGTGGTAAGGACCTTCTCGACCTGCTTTTCATTCCCCCAATTTCTTATTCTCTTGTGGTTCAGTGTCGGTGTGCTGTCAACTGTTTTGATGTTCTTGGTTAAATCCCAACTATAATCTATTCATCTTAGCAGTATCAAAAAGAAGAAAAAGGTCCTTTCAACAAAAAAAAAAAATTGCCCTGGAGCACCTATAAGCATGACAAGCTTCACAAGTTTTGAATGGTTCTGATGCTTGGATCCTGCACCGCAGCTTTTTGGCATAAATAGCTGTTTTACGCAACAATAGGCACTATTACATCTATTGTTATCCTGTCCTATGCTCCTCAAAGCATCATCATTTATCCTTGTGCCTTCTGTTATTGCAGGGACCACTGTTATTCTTGGCGGTGTTGCTGTAGCAATGTTGGGAAGCCGTTGCAATGCTGTTACTGTTATGGTTCTCAATTTGGCCGCCACTCCTCTTGAGCTAAGGTACACACATTCACTCTTGTTGTTTGATTCCCAACAAGATCAGTGCCTAGGTCTACCTTTACTTATAAATAGTAGGCTAGTGACTTATTCGAAGAAACAATCTTGCATAGCTGTAATCAAACATCTGAAATCGTTATTATTGTCATACTATATGCATCATTAAATTCTGCGCTGGATCAATCATCTTCCTTACCATGATTTTACATTTCTGTCAGGATGTATGTTTTGGATGCACATTTAGCATCACAGTGTAGACTTGTCACATTTCAGTTGATTTGTAGCCAACAATGATTTTTTTCAGACTAGTCTCGATGTGTTTGGTAGTGCTAACTAATATTGGATTCCATTTCTGCAGCTTGATCGTCCCTTTCTTGCGTTTGGGAGAAGCACTCACGGGCAGCGGGCACTTCCCCTTTGACTGCCGACGCATTGAAGAACGTCCTCACTGGCCATGCCTCGAAGGAGGTGCTGATGAGCATAGTCCATGCGGTTAGTGAACAATTTTTGAGCCATCAGTTCTACTCATTCATAGGGGAGGAGCATGATTTGCTATTTATCTGTAGCGAAGCTGACATAGTAGCATTGCCATTGTTGATCGCAGATGCTAGGATGGCTGATTGCTGCACCATTTGTTCTTGGAGTGCTGTATATCGTCTCGGTTC
This sequence comes from Digitaria exilis, assembly GCA_015342445.1. Classification (NCBI taxonomy): domain Eukaryota; kingdom Viridiplantae; phylum Streptophyta; class Magnoliopsida; order Poales; family Poaceae; genus Digitaria; species Digitaria exilis. The sequence continues at coordinate 1,116,900 of JACEFO010002303.1, forward strand.
CATGCTTCAAGGTCCTGGTGAATAGGTTTGGCGGCGTTCCTTCGAGCCCGAGGACACCGATAAAGGCAGTGTAGCTAGTGTGGCATGGCCAATGCTCCTGAAGCTGTGTGTACAACCAATTCTTTGTGATGCCAGCGGGTTGGTTGAGATGGGTTCCGGCATCATGTTGCTCGGCCATCCATCCCAGGCACTGGCTAATAATCAGCATCGAGCTGAGGGGCATGTGTTATATCCTCTGTAATTCTGTAGGCTGGTTCATTATAATGACATGTGTATTTCTGAATTTGCAATGCCTGATAAATAAAGTTTGGAAGCACTGGGGCCACAGTGAAGCAAACTCTGTCGTTCTCCCGTACGTTGTATTGCTACTGCAGTGGTAGGCCTAGTAAGCTCAATTTCCGTAGACAGCAATTCAGCATGGAAGCAAGGCAAAACGAAAAAAAGGTGACATCTTTGACAAGTTTTCTTGGTAAAAAACAAGCACAGAAGGCGCCAAAAACCGAGAGAAAGAGAAGAAATGTGTGACTGGGTGATGACCAACCAAAACAACCCCTCATGCCTTTGACCCCAACAAATCCCAAACCAGACGGATGGAAGAAGAATCAAGAGCTAGAGGAGACAAGGGGCCGGCCAAACTTTATTGCTTGTCCTGCTGCCACACGCACTTCTCTCCTCTCTTCCGCGTCGCCGCCACCAAATTCCAACCGCAATCCCGCCGCAATCTGCTCCCGCGCGCGAAATCAGCTCACGCATCCTCAAATTTTCAGCTCCGGGGTCGCTGAATTGCATCCACTTCGTCGTTCTGCTCGCTGCATCTCGAGTTTGCAGGAAAGCGAGCTGCACAAATCTTCCAAGGGTTCCTCCATCGTTTTGGCCTCTGAATCCCGGAGCCTTTTTCAAAGTGCAAGTCTTTGACCGCTCGGAGGAGAAAGGAAGCTGCTCGGGGCTCCTCAAGATCGAGGCAATCCAAGAGTCGCCAGCATTCCCTTCATCTTAGGGTTTCCCCGCTGTCTGATGGTCGGAAATGGCGCTTAAGGCCTCGGCTCAGGGCGCCGCGGCGGCGGCCATAGCGGCCATCGGCCGCGGCTACGACGTTGTCTCGGACGTTCGCCTCAAGTACTGCAAGGGAAAGCTCGCGGACCCGGACGCGCGCCTCATTGACCTCAGCCACGATGAGGTCCAGGACGTCGTGCTCCCCGGCGGGATTAAGGTTGCCGCCGTCCCCAAGTCCATCACCTGCGACAAGGGCGAGCGGACGCGCTTCCGCTCCGATGTCCTCTCCTTTCAGCAGGTCCCTCCCTTTGCTTTGCGTATCCAGCTTTCAGTTCCTGTTTGCTAGTTGCTACTGTTATTTGGTTGTTTTAATCTACTGTCATTAGTTTGTTAGATGCGTAGTTGCTAGTTTTTGAGACAAGAAATGCATTCTTGCAGATGTCTGAGCAGTTCAACCGGGAGCTTTCTTTGACTGGGAAAATTCCGTCTGGAATGTTCAATAGCATGTTTGATTTTTCTGGCTGCTGGCAGAAAGATGCGGCTGCCACCAAGTCGCTTGCTTTCGATGGCTGGTACATTTCTCTATATACAGTTGCCTTATCAAAGTCTCGTATTCTACTGCGTGATCATGTTACTCAAGCAGTGCCTTCAACCTGGGATCCTGCTGCTCTGGCAAGGTTAGCTTCTTCTCGTGTGTTGCCATAAAGACCAAAGTGTGACCATTTCTTTTGGTAAAAAGTTATATAGCTTGGATTCATGGGCAGGCAACTCATATCATATGATTCTAGCTTAATGCTGTTATTTGCACGTTATGTCGTGAGATTGATGTGTTTCTCAGTATTGTATAAGTGGTCATTGCTAAGGACGATATGAGTTGATGCTGTTCCTCAACCTTCATTCTGGTTGCTTCAATTTTCAGGTTCATTGATAAGTTTGGGACTCACATAGTTGTTGGTATAAAAATAGGAGGGAAAGATGTTATTTATCTGAAACAGCAGCATTCATCAAGCTTGCAACCTGCTCTTGTTCAGAAACGACTCAAGGACATGTCAGATAGAAGGTTTCTGGATGCAAATGGACATTATGACATGAACATCAGGGATGCATATGGGAAGGATAAGGTGCTTTCCTACTCTGCATTTTCTGTGGGTTTGGGTCCTTCTCTTTGTTAGGAGATGGGGGTCATTTGATTCTTAATTTCAAGTAATCAGCATGAAACAATATACAAAAATCTCCTTGTAAACCTTACTATTAAATATTTAAATTGGATATTGATAATGACCCTGTTAGGTATGTGAAAATCCCATGCCTGTGAATTTTAGCTATATTTTAAAGGCACTTTTCAATAATCTTATGCTGCATCCTGTGCAGAATGATGCAAGAGAGCAACGACTAAGATTTGTGGAATCAAGCCCATCAAGTTCTTACTGCTCGAAGGAGGTGTTGATATTTTTTTTCACTACGAACTACAGAGTATGCTTAACACTTTTTCCCCTTGTGCATACAACACTAACTAACTTTTTAACATATATTTCAGGACCTGGTGATGGTGGTTAAGCGGAGAGGTGGAAGGGAGTGGGACAAGGATATGCTTCATAGTGAATGGATAAACACTGTACAATTAGAACCTGATGTCATCTCAATGTCCTTTCTACCTATTACTTCATTGCTGAATGGAGTACCTGGCTGTGGGTTTCTGAATCACGCAATTAATCTATATCTACGCTGTAAGTTTGTATCTCCATTAATGTGATAGAGCATTCCTTTGTTAATTCATTTTCTGAGCTGCTTATTAGTCATGTTTTGGAGTTACTGCTATTCAGCACTCTACATCACTTAATTGAGGAGACCTAAACCATTTTGCAATGGATATGGTGCTATACTGCTATATATACTCTCCACTCCTTGGATTGCTTTGTTGTTTATGTAGCATGTCGCTAGGTGATCCAAGTAGCTGGCAGTTATGACATAGTATGCCTTCCTAGACGCTTGAAACACCGAGATTTCTATGAAAGAAACAAATGGTGAATTCCATAGGGTATACTGGAATTTGTCTACTTGATCTTATGTTACTTGGAACATCTGACATGAAATGCCTAAAACCAGATGACTGATTTATTCAATTTATCGCAGATAAGCCTCCAATTGAAGAACTTCACCAATTTTTGGAGTTCCAGCTACCAAGGCAATGGGCCCCTGTGTACAGTGACCTCCCCCTTGGCCCTCAAAGGAAGAAACAGAGTAGTGCATCTTTGCCCTTAAGTTTCATGGGACCGAGGCTATATGTGTGCACTAATATGGTATGCGTATTCTTGGGATCTTCATAACTTTGTTGGTTTAAGTGGTTATAGAGAGTTTGTGTGTATACTTAATATTTTCTCATTGGTTGTGATTGATTATACCTTTCAGTTGTTACAGACTAAACAAGAAGGTGTTTGAAGAGAATTATGTTCATGTTGTTTCCTTATATAACATGTCTTGTGGTATTTGATACAGGTTGATGTGGGTGAAAGACCTGTTACGGGACTGCGGTTGTATCTTGAGGGAAAGAAAAGCAACATGTTAGCGATCCATCTTCAGCATCTATGCTCTCTTCCTCAAATTCTTCAGCTTCAGGATGACCCATACAATCACCGAACTCCAGAACTATATGACAACAAGTACTTTGAGCCATATGGATCCTGGAAGCGTTTCTCTCATGTCTACACAGAACCAGTGGAGTCTGACGACGACTCCTCGATCGTGACTGGGGCGCAGTTACATGTGAGCAGCCATGGATTGAGGAAAATCCTCTTCCTCCGCCTCCGTTTCTCCAAAGTCATCAATGCTGCGCTGGTTAAGAATCCTGAATGGGAAGGATCACCAAATCTAGGCCAGAAGTCAGGGCTCATCTCGACACTCATTAGCACACATTTCTCCACAGCGGCTCAGAAGCCGGCCCCTCGCCCAGCTGATGTGAACATCAACTCGGCTGTGTTCCCTGGCGGTCCACCTGCGCCTGTGCAGGCACCAAAGCTGCTCAAGTTTGTGGACACAGCAGAGATGTTACGGGGACCACAGGACACACCGGGATACTGGGTGGTCTCTGGTGCGAAACTGCAGCTCGAGAGGGGCAAGCTGTCGCTGCGGGTGAAGTATTCGCTCTTGACAGCCATGGTTCCTGATGATGAGTATCCACTTGATGAACATAGTTGAATTTCATTTCCTGTGGTCTAATGTGCATGTACAATCATATGATGCACGGCAAGCAAAGGTTTTCAAGGTGCTTAGTAAGGCTTTCCAACATGTACATCGCTTGTCTTTCCATTCTACCTTTTTCTTTCAGCAGAGTGCGCTGTCTGTAGGTGAATCCCAGGCGTTCAATTTGTTTTCAAGCGTATAACATTCTTTGTATATACATGATTAATGTGCCTGCAGCGAGGGGAAGATAGCATTTGCTATTCTGCTCATATCTTTTATTAACACCGCCTTGCGTGCTCAGGCATTCTTTTGATCATTCTTTTCCTAGTATTTTGAAACAACAATGAAGTACTAATTGCTGCAACTATGACCGCCTCGCGAGGATATGATTTTGTTTTGTAGCAACGTATCACTTTTAGCTATGGTCGCATTCAGAACACTAGGGGTTTACCCGGTCCTAAATGTTGGTACTGCACCTTTTTTTTAGTCGATATGTTCGAATTGAACAGTGAAAGGGTACCTCCGAAGCAGATTCGAAGACTGACCGAAGTGGCGACGTTTCATCACTAACCATGTGTTTAGTTCTGAGACCAATTGGGTTGGGTTCCCAACCCACTTTTCAGGGTTGGGTTGAACCCATTTTGTGTTTGGATGAAAGGGTTGGGTTGAACCTAGATTTTTGTTTGGTTGGAGGGTTGGGAGAAATAAGTTGGATGTCAGGATAACACCGTTAGTTTAGAGTCATTTGTGGGATCCACCTGTCATCCGCGGGATCCACGTGTCATCCACTCACCATATTCTATTTTTTTATTCGATTCTTATCTTCTTCTTAACCTCACGGTCACGAACCTTGGGGCATCGAGCTTGCAGGCAAGGCATGCGGCCGCCCATGGCCTGTTCCAGACTCCCAATCGAGCTCGTAGGCATGCAGTGACCTCCCTGCTTCCCTTGCTAGCTGCTGCCGCTGCCTTGTACAGCCGTTGTGGCTCTTGCGCCGCCGCCCAGCAGCACCCGGTGGCCGTGAGCTCGGCCGGAGGCCATGGACGCCATGCCCCACAAGGCCTCGGCTGTCGTTTAGTCTGCCTCCGCCAGACGGAAGCTCGAGCCCACCCTAGCCAGCCGTGCTAACTCAGCCATAGGCCATGGCCGCCCTGAGGTTCCCGTCCACCCGGCCCCTCCGTCAAGCTCATGGATGCAGAACGCGAGATGGGAGGAAACGGCGCCCACGCGGGTCGACTCCGTCCGCTCAATTTCAAAACGAACCTGCATCTACCAGACATATTCTCTATCATGTTCGACCCAACCCACAGCCTTTTCCATCCAAACACGGGTCAATGTGGGTCGAACCCACACCAACCCGCAATCCAAACACACGGTAAAGGTAACGGTGTTCAGATACTACAAGTTTTCTTTATTCAATAAATTTTTATTATTCACCCTAGTCATAGAATACGTTTTCCAATATACGTTTTATCTAAAAACTAATTTTTCCTCCTACCCAACTAAACACAGCCCGTGTCCAACAGCAATAGCTGGTCACCAGCTTGAAGCTAGCCGCATCAGAAGAGGGAGAGAGAGCGCATGGTCTGACATTTGTAGGGTCCACATAAGAGATTGTTTATTCACCGGTTGAAGGGAAAATAGCAGCGCAAGAACTGGGATTGGAAGATTCGGCCCACTCTCCTTGGGGCTGATGCTATCCGCTAGCGCCGCAGATCTCGCTAGAGTGGATGTTTTGTTTTTGGCAAAATAGCTAAAATCGTCCCTTAACTTTTGTCCTAGGGTCAACTTCATCCCTGTACTTTTGATAAGACCAATTTAGTCCCTGAACTTTGTTTTACGGTGCAGTTACATTCTCCATCCTATTTTCAACTTAACACCATCATCTTTACACTAACAGAGCTGTTGAAATGACTTGTTTGCCTCCATGTAAAATCCTCTACTCCTGGCCTTCGTTTCTGCCTTTCTATAACCCGTTCATGCATGCCGTTTTTTTAAACGTTTTTCTCCTTCGTTCCTGCAGGCTGTCTTTTTTTTTTTCTTTTGTTTTTTCTCCTTTCAGCTTTCCGTTTTCAGTTCGACTGTAACATGAGGCATCGAGTCATTCATTGTCGGGTTCAAAGCAAATAACATGATAAAAGGAAACAAAACAAGTGACTAAATGTCTCATATTCAAAGCAAATATGTCCGGTGGCAGCACCAGCATGTCCTAATAAACGAAGGACGGGAGGTTAAAAAAAAGAAACGAAGGCAGGGAGTGAGGATTTTACCTGGGGCAAACATGTCATTTCAACAGCTCAGTTAGTGTAAAACTGATGGTGGTAAAGTGAAAATGTTATGGAGGATTTAACTGCACCATGAAAGGAGAGTTTGAGGATAAAATTGGCCAAATCGAAAGTATAGGGACGAAGTTGACCCTTTAACAAAAGTTGAGGGATGATTTTGCCTATTGTGCCATGTTTTTTTACACTTCTCACTCCTCCAGATCAGTTAAAAGCTAGCGTGGATGTTTTTTACACTTCTCACTCCTCCAGATCAGTTAAAATCCAGGTCAGTTGGCGACGTCGGTCACCTTTGGAGGAGGCCTAAAGCAACGAGGTTCAGAAACCCGAATTTGACAAGCAACCATATTTCAGGAAATATCCAAGCAACCAGGTTTCACTTAAGTAACCAGATTTCCTGAAACCGTTTCAGGACATCTCCAGTGCTAAAATCTCTCTATGGCTGTCTTTACGAATACATTATACATCTATGCTGCTACCCAAGCACTGTATAACAATAAAGTAGTTTCAGTTAACCCATATCGACAAATGATGGATGGAATTGTTCTCCAAAGGAAAGTCAGTGCCTTCAGCAGCTTCACTGAATCATAATGCTCTTTATTCAGTTGACAAGCGACCCTTGTCCCAATTGTCGTACAGACTCCAGCTCTCCATGCTTGCCTCCAAATTTCCCTACATAGCAAACAAGAATATCAGAAACTAAACATGTATCCAAAAAAGTAAAGAAAAGAAAACAGCTGGTGGCGCACACAGATGCCCTGCAAGCACAGCAGAGATAAAATTCCTGACACTAAAGCCACTCTAATTCCATGATGATCAACAAGCACGTTTATTTTTGTTAGATTACCAGCGGCTACATGCATGGCGACATGGCATATCTACAAACTTCGGGCGACAAAGGCAATCCGTCTATAATAAAATTTATGTCTTCTTTAAAATATTACCAAACAGCAGTGTCACTGCTCTACATGTACATACCATCGACTCCAAGTTTTCAGAGAATGTAGCTTGATGTGTTGACTCTGAATTTGCTCTCTTTTGGGCACGGCGTGCATTATCTTTTTCTTCGTAGAAATCAAAATCATCAAGAATTGATGTCCCCTGAGGATGATCCTTGAAAATTTTCAACATTTGCAAACCTTTCAGCAACCCAATCTGCATAATAAGAAGAATGATATTGGATAAAATGATTCAAAATTGTGCTATGAAAAACGTTTGATGAAAACTTTTTATGAGCGTTCAATGGGAAAATCTTAAAAAATGAATTTACATTAAACCTACTAGTATCATCCTTTGGAACATATTAATTAACTCATTTACTGTAGAATCACTGACCCACTTTGTTTCAATAAAACAGATTTCTTTCAACTTCTATGTCCTTCAGTGAGTCAATAAAAGTAAACAGCTTCATTTTAAACATATTATTTTTCTTATAACAGATTTGGGATGGCACCTCCTGAGTGTCCCTACTAAAAGTAACTGGTCTGTTATCATTGTGTTCAAGAATTATATGTCTGAACAGCCGATTTGGAATGTCCTTTATAATATGCCACATTATAGGGAAGAAGCCATTCCATTTATCTTCTTTCCAAAAATCCATGGTCTTCTTGAAATCAACAGGGCCCAACATTTCAGCCAACCCTACAAACTGTCCGCTGGTGTTAACCTGAAAAGGGAAACATGTGGATCATAACTATTGAAATTTCAAGTTTCTAAAATAGCCATGAACTGCTTCAGTCAAATTTTGAAAAGAACATCCATTGGAGTAAATAAATGCATTGTTTAATTGAAAAAATATTACTTATTTGCAGGCCTAATTAGACCAGAATTAGATGAGAAATGGTCCTCTAAGGAAATCAATTAACCCATTTAAAATAATGAACCACTCAATAGAGAAACCAAACGAGTAAACAGCAGACATCACAAGAAAAACCATCAAAATATCACATGAAGCAATATTTTATAGGAAGCAAAAAAAACCAACTACCATAAATTTTTCTTTCAAAAATCAATTGTTTCAAAGGAAATGAGTCCTCAAATTACACAGGTAAAAAAGCAAGCATCACCACAGACATGCCTTGACCAATCGGTGCGCATGATCAGATGCTCATTACAACCTTTTGAATTATATATTTATATGTTTATGTGAATATAAATCCTAATACAAAGTAGGCTGAAACGATGTTATCTAAAGAAGCATTTAGTAAAGTGCACATTCAGAAGAAGGAAAAAAAAAAACTGAAGCAGGTTGTCTATTCAAAATGGATCCAAGGTCGTCAATCACTAGAATCATTTACAAACCTTCATCTAAAGCTTGGTAACTGATAAAACCACTTGAATCCCCTCTTAGAAAGCAGCAATGTCTCGCTTAACTATCTAGCTCAAACATTGATTTTATCAGACATTAGGAACATTGACCTCCCAAAAAATACAAGGAATAGTCTTCGCTGCTATAAACTATTATTTACTTGTGCTGTTATGAACAGGCATGAAGATAAATAATTAGAAGGAAGCATTTGTTTCTTACTGACCGAGAAGAATAGGAACACAGGACACTTTTCCCCATTCTCCTTCATTAAAATTTGAGCTTCCTTGTAGGCAGCATCCAACTTGTTGTTCCCGTTTGCTGTACTTGCCCAAACATTGTATTTGATACCTTTATGAATATCATCTTCACTATATGATTTTATCATGAAAAACTTGGCCTGTTTATACTGAACTGAAAAGTCGGGTCTATTAAATTGATCCCTACAGACCAATGGACTCATGATATCTTTCACAGTGGATGGTGCTGAAGTATTATTCAATTTATTTGCCCTTGGCCCCCGAACTTGGTCCTTTATATCATCAGGATTTCTGCAGCGATTATCTTTCATATTGGTCCTATAGCGATCACTACCGTTCACAAATCTGCTGACCCTGACCATCCTAGGCTTCATAAAAGCATGCTTGCTTGTAGTAACTTTGGCTTGCTCATTGGCATTAATCCTGGCAAAATTTTGTCTTGAGTAACCATTCTCACCTTGCCGGTACCTTGATGGTGCATGTGCTTCAGCATCATGGCACCAATGGCCAGAGCGCAAAGGGGTCTTATCTCGGTAGCACCAATTTGGAGACAGTGATGGAATCTCATCACCATACTCATGTCTTCTTAAGAAAAATGTGGTTTGAGGACCATAGTGCCATTGGCTTGGGCGTGAAGGTGCTCCATTATACTTCTTACTAGACAAAGAAGGGATGTCATCACCATACTGCAACCCTCTTGGTAGCAAAGTACCTCCATCATCAAAGCACCACTGACGTGAAATAGCATTCATCTCATCTGCATAGGGGGGCCCTCTGGCATAATCGACCACCTGTTTCAACAAGAATTTATCACCATAAATAGTCATACAGAAAAAGTTAACTGCTATATACATGCTTCAGATTGAAAATAAAAGACATAAGCCACCATTTTAGTAATAGTCAGAATAATCAGATATACCTCATTGCAATGTTCTACAGATCGGCCATTGCGGCTTGAAAAGGAAGTCATTCTGTCTGATCTTCTCCAAGAATGTTCAGAATGATCTAAACCATAATCGAGTTCAACTTGTTCTGGATGCTTTCTCATATGAGGAGCAGTAATAGGATATGAAGCAAGATAATCTGGCCTTGCACTGAAGGTGTTGGTTTTGGCTCTCATTTTCCCCAATACATGCCCCAGTGCGTCTGGGCTACATGGCACTGCTTCTAATGCAGAAGATTTTTCCCACGAAGAGCTTGAAGGAGGAAGGTATGATTTCTGCCTATGATATTCTCTTCCTGGTGGAAACGGCTCCTCAGAATATGCATGTGTTCTAAAGTCAGTAACATAGTTGGACTCTGCCGCCATGCTTGATAATCCTGACAAGGGAGGATTTGTTCAAGTAGATTCAAAGAGAGCTAAATATGGATCCAAAAGGCTTTATCAGAAAATTACGTAATTGGATTAGAAACATACATGTCTTGACGCATAGCACCTGAGTTACAATTTCATTTGTCAATATATCTAAACTACAGGTAGACTGAATAGACTGATGACATAGAAAATGCAATTACTAAGGCAAGTTATTCAAAAAGGGAACATGTATGTTTCACACGTGAATGCAATTATTTATTTTTCTCTTAAAGCAAACTGATCTCTTGAGCTCATGCAGACATGTTGAAGTGTCTGAACCATTTCAGAAATCAGAACTAATTTGGTAAATGTTTTATTCGATGGTATTGCTGATTTATTCGACATTTAAATCTCTAACTAACCATCAGTTTATAATTCATATATACAGTTAAGCAAAATTCATATATACAGTTAAGCAAGGCATTACAGCGGTGCTGTATTGTAATGAAAAAAAAATGAAGCAGGCAAGGACGAATGCTATCAAGAGAAAGCCTGTACCAAACCACCTTTTGCCTGAGACAACAAATGACCATCGTCTTCAAACTTCATATCGCCCCCTACAGAATGTAACCAGAATTGGCTAGAAAACAAGCATAGATCCGAAGTAACCTTGCTCATTTAGAATTTGATTTTCTCTGGAAAGTACAAGGACACATACATAATTGATATGAAACCCGAATCTTGCGCGGAAACCACATCCTTTCTAATGGAAGTACAAGTAGCAATTTTCGTTTCTGTTCCCTTTTCCATTTCTGGTGGATCAAAAACTTCCTGCATCTATCAAGCAAAAGAAAAGTAAATGCGAGATAAAATGGCTAGTCAAGAATCCAAAGTGTGCTACTATTTCTCAATGATCAAAGCCTAATATTTAAGGTTAAGATATCAATATTTCATAAGCTGAAGTCAGGGCCCCTTTGGTAGAGCTCCTGCCCATGGTCCTGCTCCTCTAAAGGATCAGCTCCTCTTGTGGAGAAGCAGTTCCTCTTGTGGAGTAGAAGCAGTTCCTAAATCTTTTGGCCATATGCAAAAGAAACGATTGAGGCAGGTATCACAGGTAACTGAACCACACATGTCAAACTGGAAAAGGTCTGCTAATCCGCTAACTGATAATGGAAAAGATCAAACAAAACTTGCATATTGCTGCATGACTTAAAAAACATGGGTGGGGGATTGCTTGACTACAGTTGACGGCAGAGACCATCACCATAATGGTCATGAGGCAGGGAGGAAGGACAGACCTCAGGGAAAATATAACAGTTATTATCAAATAAGTAGCCCTTTACTATAAGGCCTCTTTTCTTTAATCTTTTAATAAAAATGTGGCAGGTGTAACAGATTCTCCTACATGCCCAACTTTTATGTAAAATAATATTTCTTCTTTAATGAAATGAATGCGGCGAAGGAGAAGATGTAGACGACATGTGGCTAAAGATGGCAACATGTGTCCGGAAGGTGGCCGCAAAAGTCCTTGGTGTGAGTAGGGGAGGCAAACAGGAAGGGAAAGACACCTGGTGGTGGAACGAGGAGGTGCAGAGGGCTATTAAGGAGAAGAAGGAGTGGTTCAAGCGCCTCCACCTTGATAGGAGTGCAGCTAACATCGAGGGCTATAAGGCAGCGAAGAAGGCTGCAAAGCGAGCTGTGAGTGTAGCAAAGGGTAAGGCTTATGATGACCTATATCAGCGGCTAGGCACGAAGGAAGGAGAGAGGGACATTTATAGGATGGCTAGGATTCGCGAGAGGAAGACAAGGGATATCAACCAAATCAAATGCATCAAGGATGAGACAGATCAACTTCTGGTGAAGGATGAGGAGATCAAGGACAGATGGCGAGAGTACTTTGACAAGTTGTTTAATGGGGAGATTGAGGGTCCTGCCCTTGAGCTAGATGACTCATTTGATGATATTAACAGATGCTTTGTGAGAAGAATCCAGGAGGCAGAGATCGGAGAGGCTTTGAAGAGGATGAAGGGCGGTAAAGCGATGGGCCCTGATGGTATCCCCATTGAGGTGTGGAGATGCCTAGGTGATAGAGCGACGATATGGTTAACTAAGCTTTTTAACCTCATCTTTCGGTCTAACAAGATGCCTGCAGAATGGAGGAGAAGTATATTAATACCGATCTTTAAGAACAAGGGAGATGTTCAAAGTTGTACTAACTACCGTGGCATTAAGCTGATGAGCCATACCATGAAGCTCTGGGAGAGGGTTATTGAGCACCGTCTAAGAGGAGCGACGAGTGTGACCCAAAATCAGTTTGGGTTCATGCCTGGAAGATCAACTATGGAGGCGATTTTCTTAATCCGACAGTTGATGGAGAGATATAGGGAGCAGAAGAAGGACCTGCATATGGTCTTTATTGACCTCGAGAAGGCGTATGACAAAGTACCGAGAAATGTCATGTGGTGGGCCTTAGAGAAGCACAAAGTCCCAACGAAGTACATTACCCTCATTAAGGATATGTACAAGGATGCTATGACATGTGTCCGGACTTGCGATGGCGACACCACTGACTTCTCTATTAGGATAGGCCTACATCAAGGGTCAGCATTGAGCCCTTATCTGTTCGCTTTGGTGATGGATGAGGTCACCAGAGATATACAAGGGGATATCCCTTGGTGCATGCTCTTTGCTGATGATGTGGTGCTAGTCGATGAGAGTAGGGAAGGTGTTAATGAGAAGCTAGAGCTATGGAGACGCACATTAGAGTCGAAGGGGTTCAGACTTAGCAGGACCAAGACTGAGTACATGATGTGCAATTTTAGTTGGACTAGGCACGAGGATGGAGACGTTAACCTCGACGGACAGGTGGTCCCCCAAAATGCTACTTTTTGGTATTTAGGATCGATGTTGCAACAGGATGGCGACATTGATGAAGATGTTAAGCATAGAATCGCAGCAGGCTGGATGAAGTGGCGTCAAGCCTCTGGCGTCCTCTGTGATCGGAGGGTGCCACAAAAGCTGAAGGGGAAGTTTTATAGGACGGCGGTTCGACCGGCGATGTTGTACGGGGCGGAATGTTGGCCTACTAAAAGGCGACATGTCCAGCAACTGAGTGTAGCAGAGATGCGGGTGTTGCGATGGTCTTGCGGGTACACAAGAAGGGATAGAGTTCGGAATGAAGACATTCGGGAGAAGGTCGGGGTGGCACCCATTGAGATGTTGGCTGAGATGGTTTGGACATGTCCAACGGAGGCCCTCGGAGGCGCCGGTGCGTATTGGGGTCCTAGGGCGGGCCAATAATATAAAGAGAGGTAGAGGTAGACCTAGATTGACTTGGGACGAAGCGATAAACAGAGACCTTAAGGAGTGGAATATTTCCAAGGAGGTAGCTTTCGATAGGAGCGCTTGGAGACTAGCTATCAACGTTCCTGAGCCTTGAGCTTTGTTTCTTGGGTTTCATCTCTAGCCTACCCCAACTCGTTTGGGACTAAAGGCTATGTTGTTGTTGTTGTTGTAATGAAATGAATGCGGCCCTGCTCTCCCTATTTGAGAAAAATTTTATGTAAAAATCCAAATTGTATTCCTCACAAGGAACAAATTATGCATTCTCTTATGTATTGCAAGTGAAGGCAGAAAAAGACAGGAAAGTCACACGTTTCCTTTCTTTTCAAGAAAAACTCGGAAAAAGTCTATATCACCCCCCAACCTATGTAGAGTGGACTACAAAACCCCCCAACCTATGAAAAGGTCTATATCGCCCCCTGAACTATCAAAACCGATCAAATTACCCCCTAAAGCAAATTTCAAAAATCATAGTAAATCACAAAAAATATATACACACTGAACATATAATATGATATATTTTAATATATTTTTTTACTACTATAGAGAAAAGCGTAGATCTAAAGCTATAGTGAAAAAATATATTAAAGCATACCATATTATATGTTCAGTGTATATATCTACTCATTTAGAGTCCAACACAACTGAATTTTCCATTTTATGATTTTTCTATGATTTACTATGATTTTTTAAAACTATTTTAGGGGGTAATTTGATCGGTTTTGAGAAATTCAGGGGGTGATGTAGACAGTTTTATAGGTTGGGGGGTTATGTAGTCCAACCTCTATAGGTTGGGAGGTTATATAGACTTTTTCCGAAAAACTCATGCTCGTACTTTATGTTATGGTATATGCACATAGCCACCAATGCATGCCAACTAAAATTAGGAAAACAAAATGTAACTCAACAGACAATTTTCTCTCATCTAACCACAATGAAAATAAACTTAGCCAGGATACAAACCAACAACATTTCCTCTGGAAAATGTAGCATATTTTACAACTCCAGCTGTGCCCTAAAAGCCACAACTAGAAAGGCTTTCCCCAGAGTGGACTCAGTGCCATGATGCTTGTCATGTGGCGAATGATCGGAAAACTAAACACGGGGCGAAATTAACGAGCAGCCTGGGGGTTTCAACTGAGCCAAAAAAAAAAAACATTTTGACAGTACAAACAAATAAATGAATCGCGCATTAACCTCGTATACGAAGCCCTAAGCCAACCGAGAATCCGAGATCGATGTTACCGCCGAAGCGGTGAACCTAAACGAACACGGGATGTATGGATTAGGTTAATGCGGCAGAGGAAACCGCAACAAAATGCATGCAAGGGAAATAAACAAAAAAAAAAGATTAGATTTTGATCGCACACGATCGCAGCAGCAAATTGGGGAGAGAAAAAGGAGATTCCCAGATGAAACGATCTCTTAGGGGAACTCATAGGCAAGCAACTGGACGAATAATCCGATCAATTGGGTCCCCACCCTGGCGCCACAGAAACCCGGCAGACCGATGCAGGGAGGCGAGGAGGAGGGCGACGAGAAAGGGAGGGCCGCTGCTCGTCGGCAGCAGCGACTCGACGAGGTGGGGGACTGCCGGACTGGGGCGGACGCGAATGCTGCGAGTGCGAGGTGGGGGACAGGTGGGAGACGGTGCTGCAACCTGCAGCAGTTCGGCGGCGGCGGGCCTCGTCTCATCCTTTTGGGCGTTGCGGCCCAGTTAGGCCCAACAGAAACTGCAATTCTGCAACCGCCACCACCATACTGAAGAAGCCTGATGAACAAAAACGAATCCAAATTCGGTTGTATCCAGTAAAAGTTGGAGCGTTCAAATATTGAACTTCTTTTTAAAAAATACCAACTGTTGTTTTGGGGTGTCAGTTATTACACTGAATTCTGAGCTTTATATATATATATATATATATATATATATATATATATATATATATATATATATATATATATATATATATATATATATATATATATATAATAAAACACTGAATGTAAGTACGCATGAGATTGGGAGCAGTGCACTGGCATGAATGCGGAGGCGACGTTACCACTCTGTATCATCCTCAATTCCTCGTCCAGATCCAAATGGCTGAAACGAGCTCATGGACTGATGGACCCCTACCACTGCCACAGCTAAGCTCCATCGTCTGCATCGTAGCTGATCCAGCCAAGGAGACAGTCAGACAGGTCCATGGAAGCCTATCCTCATCATATGGCCACAACACCTCACAGGAAAGGGACCAGACAAAAGAAACAAAAAATGTAATTGCAGCTGGAAAGATGGAGAAAATTTTCGCAGTCACTTTCTTCCTTGGCCTTTCTCCAGAGGATTCAACTAATTCAACGTAGAGTGCTTGCTGCAGGTTGCTCGATCTCTGCGTGTGATTCACTGGCACCAAGCTCGTTACAATCTTGGCCGGCCAAAAAGGATCGGAGCTCGCTGTTCGAGGCACCATGGAGCTTGCCATGGCCACCGCCACCAGCAGCTTGGCCCCCGGCTTGAGGTGCAAGACAACTGCACCGGCCGCGTTCACTAGCACTGGTACGGCCGCTGCGTGGAGGACGATGCCACCCAAGCGTGGAGCAAGGCTGATGGTATGCATCCTATTCCTATCAGGCTATCACAGATAATTTTTCACAAATACCATATGATCCAAATCTTATCCTTCAGATGATTATTTTCTTCAATCGAATCTTTACATGTACTTACTCCACGTTGCTTGTGCCCCTATCTCTTTCTGGATTGAAAGATGCAGAGGCCTCTAGTCAAGGTCTAGCTACGGGACAATTATTTCTTCTTCTTCTTTTATTTTCTTTTTCATGCAGGTCTATGCAGCAGGCTGCAAGACATGCAAAGGAAAGGGAGCAATAGAATGCCCAGGGTGCAAGGTGAGTTTACATCTCATCCAGTTTGATGGATACGCTATGCTGCCGTTGATTTCCCCTTTTGACGTCTCTGACATTGCGAGAGAAAAAAAAATGAAATTGGCTGATGTTATGCAGGGGACCGGCAAGAACAAGAAGAACGGCAACATCTTCGAGAGATGGAAGTATGTCCCAATTCGTTATGCACTCGACTCTACATATCCTTTCTTGTTGGGGTTCATACGTACTGTGCATCACTACATCAGATTCAAGAGGAATCGATCAGTCATGTGAGCGTGTGTTCCTTCCTTCAGGTGCTTCGACTGCCAAGGATTTGGGCTCAAGAGCTGCCCCAGCTGCGGCAAAGAAGGTCTGACACCCGAGCAGAGAGGGGAGAGATGATACAGATGTCAGCTGGCAGGCATCCATGCGTTCAGATTCAGGCTTGCACATTCAGACAGTGAATGTTCTTCCCTCCAGCCACTTGCTATAAAATTCAGCAGCATTGAGTAGCCATGTAATTCTTACCCAGTTCAGGGGAGGCAACAAATACAAATTTTGTATTCGCCTGGTTAAACTGTTGCTGTAAGCTGCTTTTGACTTGCATGTAAACTGCTTCAACTCAAGTAGTGTATGTAATGCAGTGCTGTGCATCATTTCAGCAGTACATAAACTCCTTTTATGACATAAGCGGATTCATTTGCAAGGGTTTGTAGAACGAGATCGCAAAAGTAGTGAATGTACTAGGCGAGCGAAGCATGACAATTCCGGACAAATCAAACGTCTGATAGCCACTGCTAGTCTGATACTACTACTCTTTCCAAGTCATTTGACGAATTATAGTACCATATTATCAACAACACATCAATTTTCAAGTGCTAACGAAAATTGTTACACACGCTACCAACTCAAGACAAAAAGGTTTGGAGCTGCTTGCTGTCATACCACACCATACCATACTCTGGCCGGTGGTATAACACTAGCATATTGTATACAAGATACATCAGTAACGGCAGTGCAAATACGAGCGGGAGCTAGGTACAGTAGCAGCGCAACAGAACACTACTACTGGTGCCGAAGGCAAACCGCAACCCCACCACGAGCAGGGGAGGTCTATTGGCTCAGCAGTTTGGAGTCGCAGGCCACAATCTTCACCTTGCCCACTTGCTCGGTGGTCTCGTCGTTCTTGAACTGTGCGTCAGTCAAGATGAAGGTCCACACATTGTCGCAGAACCTGTAGGTGTGCAGATGGCCCTGCAAACACAAGAGACCAGGCATTAGCAGAGTACAAGGTGCCAGTGCAGTGCAAGCACAATGACAAACGTGACAAATGACAAGAAGCCCTGGGCCAAACTAGAGCTAATAAGCTATAGAGTTTTGTGGCAGACTGACAGTATTACAGGCTGGGGAACGCCACAATCATCATATTGTCTCATGTAATCACCAGAACAACCTTTTATAGTACACATCTATCATACACATGCCTATCAGGATTACGTCCAACATTACAGAATGGTTAGACGAAAAGAGGTTGTGCCTGGACCGTTTCTCAACTTCCACCAATGGCAGCAACATAAATGGCAGACCCTAGACTATAAAGGTACGGGACTATGGGAATAATTCCTTCCATAGGTGACTTGTAGTGTGGAAACATTAATGAAGAAAAGGATAAAGGTTTTTCTCAGATCCACTCAGGTATAACCACATGCATTGCAGTTTCTACATGTTATCAGATAAGCCCATCAACACAAGGTTCCAAGTTAATACTGTGTACCCATCAATTGTCAGCAGAAAATTTAACAATCCAACCTAGAACACGCATCAACTGAAGATTGGCCAGAGCTATTGAGAACAGAAATGTATGCCATGACTGTTGCACAAGCCCTATGCTTGTCATTTTGAAAATGTATAAAAGGTATTGTTGACCTAGTTTCCCGCCTAAGAAAATCGCTACAACCTTGGGCAGAGACATATTCAAGGGTGCAGTTGCTGAAATCTTAAAGGCTCAAACAATTGAGCACCAGCAACACATGATCTGCAAGGACAGCCATGGTCTGTGACCTGAGATGCCTCCATACCATGTTGTGGCGGAGGACAAATTAAATATGAGGTTTGGCACAAAGCTGAGCTTACATAGATCACAGGCTCAAGTTATGGCAGTGATGTAGAGGAAAACACAGAAGAAAGCCAGCATGTGAAAGAGATACTCCTGGCAAAACAAGGTATGGCGGTAGCCATACCTTGCCATACCAGGAGCTCCGCCACTGTGCACAACACTAGCGTGCTTGGTATTTTCAAGCTTGACAATCCATGCTTTCCACTAAGAAATTAACTTGTAAGAGGAACAACATAGACTTTTTTTGAATCCATGCTAGAGATCAGCCAAGATTCCAACCCCAGTTGTTTTCTGCCAGGTTGAACTATGATTTGGACATGGGAAAAGGGAATTTAAATTCGCACTATAAGTATTACTTGCCATCAAAGGGTGAGCTATCTGACTAGATAACAGAAGACATTCGACCTGATTGCCAATGTGGAGTTTTTTGAGAAGATTAAACTGATTGATGGGGTCAACAAATGTGACCGAGGAACGTGGTACGCTACTTGAGAAAAGTTTCTACAAGGAGACCACAAGATTGTTCCCATGTTCCCATAATGGTCCCTGCATTCCCAGATCGGTTCCCGGGACAAGGAACGTGGCATAGTTCCTCGTTCCTGTTACAATATTGACCAGAACAAAAAAAAATATTTACATATCTACATTCTACTATCCATTTTTCCCGTATAATATTTTTTATGTGATGTCAATTAAGTGAACTGAGGTTGTGCTCCAAGAGGACATATGAGAAGTATTATCTTCAAAAGACTCCTGGAACAGTTCCCAGGACAAGGAATGTGGCATAGTTCCTCAGTCCCTGCTATTATACTGACCAGAACAAAATGCCTTTACATATCTACATTATATACTATCCATTTTCCCATACAAGGTTTTTTGTGTGATGTCAATTAAGTGAACTGAGGTTGTGCTTCAAAAGGCACACATAAGAAGTAGAGACAATTCCTTATTTGGCCCTGAAAAAAGTTCCCGTTCCTTCCTTGGCCCTGAAAAATTTTTCGTTCCCTATTAGGCCAAAAGTTTTTCATCCATTCCTTTCGTGACCCTGCCGGCCAATTGAAGGGTTAACACCGTTAACCAGGGTGCAAAAAGACATTTTTGCCCCTGAACATGAAAAGTTATTGCTGGAAGCTATTTTTTTTAGGGCAAGTAATTATTTTGAGCATTTTGACAAGTAATTATTTTGAGCATTTTTTTGTTGTGCCATTTCATATTGTTTTTAACATACAAATGAGAGATAATTATGTCCAGAAACAGCCTCCAACTATAACCTTTCATTTTTAGGGGCAAAACTATCTTTTTGCGCCCTAGTTAACAGTGTTACCCCTTCCAATTGGACGGCAGGGCCACGAAAGGAATGGATGAAAAACTTTTGGCCTTATAGGGAACGAAATTTTTTTCAGGGCCACGAAAGGAACGAGTACTTTTTTCAGGGCCATATAAAGAATTAACTCAATTATGGGCTTCAAAAGACTCTAGAAATGCGTTGTCATATTCACAGTTTCACACCTTGCCATCATGCTAATCTTTTCTACAAATTCTAGTGTTCCCTTATTTTGCAATATTGTAAAGAACTCAGAACATCAAATGCAAGGCAGACTCCATATGTAATTTTAAAATTACTAACAGTGAATATTGAGCATGAGTCCTTAGTGAGGGGCAATCTTAAGGCATTCCTTTACCAAGATATGTGCACAGAATCTAAACGACCATTTGTAATGAACAAAATAGAAATATCTAATTGCCTATAAACTCGAGCATACCAATCATGCCCACGAAGGATATAACTATGTAAAAAGATAACATACTGACACGTGCATAACAATCATGAAACATAATGAACCAATAAGTGCTGAACTGGAGTTAAATCCAATTAAGGGCTACAGTACACAGAAGGTCATGGTCCAACTGAATGGTACCATTAGTTTTTAAAATGGACAAAATCAGGGGCTGCCATGTCGTTGTTCCCTCCCAAACCCAAAGGAACAACTGAAGCTGCGTGCAATAGAAAATCTACTTGATATACAACACCACAGCATGAACATACCTTGATGTTAACCTTGCTCTTTACTTGGTTCTCCAGAGCATCCGTCATGGACTAAAACAAAAAACCACAGAGCCACAGACAATCAAGTTTACAGATTTCCCGTAGGAGATTATTTATAGACACCAAAAGGGAATAAAACAGTCGGCACACGAGGAGACGGACCTTGTCAAACTGGACAAGGACCTGAATGGCAAGCTCTGGACTGAGTGTGCCGCTGGAGACCATCTCGTCGAGCGTCTCGGTGAGACACATGCCGATGGTGGACCTCCGGTAGAGCTCGAAGGTGGCCATGGCCGCTGCCTGCAAGAGCACCCAAGCACGAGAATTATCAACTGCCCCTATCATCACTTCCGAAGAGATGTATCTGTTCCATTCCCCTTTTGGTACGAACGAATGCATCAGGAGACCGGATGGATTGGAGATAAAAAGGTAGGAAATCTATGTATCAGGACCAAACCTTTCGATCGGAAGATAAATCAGTTAATTCCTATTTCCCTGTTGCTAAAATAAATCAGCACATGAAAAAACGGTGAAGGAGAAGGGCGTGCTCGCGGTGATTCTTAGCTTCAGCACAAGTACTTTACTAACGCCTGCAAATGCAAGATATGGGGCGACGGCATGCACAATCGAGTTTCAATCAAACAGAATGCCCCTGCCACCGCCGGCAATGGAGCCGACGGCAGCGCCACCCACAAGCCGCGCTGCACCCCCTAGCCATTAGAGGAAGCCGCTCGCCCCCGCGGTCGGCCCTTCCGGCCGGTTGTCGCCCGCAGCCCGCGGCGCCCTCGCCACCTCACCCCCACCACCCTCGATCCGCCGCCGCCGCCAGACGCTCCCTAAGCTCGCCGGCCATGGAGCCCTCTCCCCAACGACCCCGAACGGGAAACCCTAACCCGGTCACCACCGCGCCAAAATCCGAGAGAGGAACGAGGAGCAGGAGCGGGGGCGAGGAGGACCCACCTCGTCGCCGGCTGTCTACCACCACCCACCAGAGTTGGAAGAGCACGAATCGTCTGAGGGAAGGAGAGGAGAGAGATCGCTGTCGAGCACGGAGACGGGAGAAGGCGAGCAGCAACAGAACAGGGAAGGGAAGTTGCCTGTCTGTATATAAAGGATGGAGGAGGGGTGCGCTGCTCCAAGTGGACACGTAAATGAGCCCACTTCAGGAAAAATATTTTCCCAAAAATCAATCTAGTAGATGTTACCACAGTTACTAAAATTAAAATCAAACTAGAAAAAAACATATCTGAGTACATAGTGTTGGGAATATACATCTAATTATGCGAGAATAATCTACAATTTAGAACGCAGCGAGTAGTATGCAGAAGTTGTAAGGAACATATCTTAGTCATGGTTGAGGTAATAATTAACTTATGTTTTATATTCTTGAATGGAATATATGTTTTTAAACTGACTGTAGTACCTGCATAATCTTTTACCTGCTCCCTCCGTCTCAAAATTATAGTATTTTTATGTAAAAAAAACTACGGCCAATTATATAAAAAATACATATTAAATTTTATGATACAATAGTTTTTTTATAAAAAAAGGAGACTTAAATGTTGAACATATTTTTTATAAATCTAGTCAAACTCGTGGCACGGACACCCAAAATGACTATAATTTTGGGACGGAGGGAGTAGGCAACTCCGAGTATGTTTGGCCTTTGCACTCATAGCAACTGGGAATCTGCCATTTGTGGTACCACGCGCTCCACAACCTGTGCCGGAAATGGTCTCTAACCTTGAGTCGCTTTGCATGTGGGGCCACAGTGATTCAAAAGTTTCTAGGGCAAAGTAAGAGGTAAAGATGATCTCATTCCCCCTTCCAGGCTATGATACATTCTCTATCATAATTTCTGCTGCAAATATCATGTTTCCGAACAAATATATGTAAACTTGGACAAACTTGTTATACCATGATACATCTTCTTTTGTTAGAAGAATCCTGGTTTGCTTTGGTTTGGCGTATATGTTTGAAAGGACTAGCGAATTTGCGTAGTCTCTTGGTTCCCTTGTCAGTTGCTGTCCTGTGTTCGAATTTTAGTTGGAAGGGCTTTGCAACTTTGATAGTCTTGTACCAGAAAACAGGAGGAGAAATAGCAAGGTAGAGACACAGTTAAAAGGATTCTTCAAGTAACTTAGATATGCTCAATATAAAGGGACTAGGTGTGTCAAAAGTATTTTGGGGGAAATTTAGTAGCAGACGGGAGTCGGACTTGCCAATTTTCTTTGGCACCAATGTTCCTGATGCCTGAGAAAAATGCTTAAAAGTCATAAGGCATGATACAAGATCATGCGTACAATAAAAATTGAGATTCAGAAATGTAATTTTCCTATATACAGGCATATCAAGTTTTTTTTTCCTATATGCCGAGTCTATCGAGTAATTTTTTTTTCCTATAAGTAATTCTACTGAATAATTTCTTTGGTTTGAACCACTGAATCTCAACCTATAAGGCTATAACTGAGCAATAAACCTAAATTATCACAATAGGAGTCTATGCCTAAAGCAAAACTCCAGCTCCCCATTCCACTGAGATTCCAGACTGCAAGCTTCCACCAAACATGATCTGTGTTATGTTTCTTGAATCTTGATCTCTGCTTTTATTTGCTGTCAACTTTCATTTCATGTTCATCTTGCACACGGTATACCTGATGAGAATTAGGAGTACAAGATTATACTGCACCCGATGTTATCTTGATCTTATCAGTCTGGCTTGACCTGCCAGGAGAAAAAAACACATAAACAACATGCATCATGCCAGCTATATTTCAAGCATATAATTCTAGATCTCGCCAGAAGGTTTCATAACCTCATCTACCATTTCAACATTAAGCAATTGCCTTTCCTCTACAGAAAACAAAAAAGAAAAGAAATCAGGCTACATTGCTGAAATCTCTTACAAACCAGGGGTAGTGTTCATTTAATTGTTTGACCTAGAGAATCCTTGACTGCTACATCCACAAGATCAGTGTTTGGTTTTTCACCAATCACTACAAAAGGAATTTTTTACAAGCATTAATGTGGCAAAGACTTGGGAGACTAAAAGATCAGACAGAGTTTCCTGGCAATCATGTGTAAACAGGGTTTAAAAGTTTCTAAACTTGCCCATAGGACAAAAAAAGGTTTCAAGTTAATGATCTGAAACTCAGCAGGACACTGAATCCAGCAAAGTATACCTGATGACTACTTAGTTTCATTTGAAGATTCAGAATATTTCAGAAACTCATTGACAGACTTCTTTCCAACAAGATCATTTTGATTATCCACCTTTTTGCATGGTACCACTACAGGACCTGCAGATTTAATTGGCACTGCAGCAACTGATGATTGTGGAATCACAGGTTCGGTAACCTGCTTGGCCAAACTTCTCATTTCAGGATTACTTGGTGAAATTGATACAGGAACTGCTGCTAAAACAGCAGAACCGATGTAAGGCCTTGGAGCAAGAGGGGCAGCGTGCTTGGCAATAGTTTTCTCAGCAGGTCTTCTCATCTGCAGAGGCTTTGCAAGCGTAACGTCCTCCAATTGTATTGGCACAGGAGGAGCTCCTTGCATGTGGATTGTTGATGCTCGCTTTCGAACTTGACTTGGTCGAAGCATGGGGAGCTCCGGGGCGAGGTCATCCTTAGGTGTTATTGGATGGAGATTATTTTCATCTGGAACCCAGCCTTTGAGCACCTGATTGTCCTTCACTTTTACTGTAATTAGGGGAAATCCAGGAATTTTCTTTGACAGCTTCCCAACAAAATGCTTGCCTAGAACATCATCGCTGCCTGAATTACCTTGCAGAGGAGCACCGCTATGATATGATGCTTGGTTGTAAGAATTTTTCAACACGTTAACAGAATTCCTAGGTCGACTGGACCGATTACCATAAGCACTGACATCTGATATGTAGTATGGTTGGCCTGCAGTCCGTCTTGTCGAATACTAGAGCCATCATGTGTGCAGCGAAGAGGCATAACGCTCTGAATGGGTTGTGCCTTTTGTGGTACATCATATACAGGGTACTCGTACTTCCTTGGGCGACCACGCTTGCGCTTTGCACCAGAAGTTGATGACTGCTCCATGGACAGAGCTTTATTAGGTACATCTCTATTCCCTTCTAATGCCATCTTTACTGGTTTTGTTCAACCAGCTGAATCTAAAAACAGTAAGAATAGCTTATTGGTGTCAATCGGGTATTTTTTTCACCTTTTCTCCACTAAACATGAAAAGTCATGCTGTGCAAAAAAACACCCTAAAAATGAGAAGGATGGCAAAACATGATGATGAATTACTAGAGCGCACACGGTTCCAGTTAAAAACTAGAAATCTTCTTTTCGGTACACTATATTCAATAATGGAATCCAAAGAAGGGAGATCTTGTAAAGAAATTTTCATATGCTACATGGCAGAGTCTGCAACCAACAATGTAAAATGTGCCTTGACAACATGGCCAAGGCAGTCATATCTAATGTTCTTACAATACATGTTTAGATAATAGATTTCTCAGTCTATTACTAAAGAATAAATAATGACTTAAAAATTGAAGATGGTACCTCCTATAAAAAGGTAGCAAAGTATTTAATGGCGTAACATAATTCATTAAATTAACACAGACCAGGATGGCAGGATCCAAGAGCTAAAAGAGCCAACCCTTTTGATTTTAAAATAAATCGGTTAATTCATATATCCCTGATGCTAAAATAAATTAGCACATGACAAAAGGTTCAAGGAGGGCGGGGGGGGGGGGGCGTGATGCGCAGCTTCAACACGGAAATAAATCAATGACTTTACTAATGCTTGCAAAAGCAAGATTGGGGCACCCCACAAGCCGTGCTGCACCCTGCCATTCGGCCGAGGAAGCTGCCCCCCCCCCCCGCCGCCGTCGACCCTTCCCGTCGGCTGTCATCCTCCTCCCACACCGCCCACACCGCCTCACCTCAGCACCGCCGCTAGCCGCTCCTCTAAGCCCGCCGCCATGGAGCCATCCCCCGACAACCCCGAACCGGAAACCATAACCCAGTCACCATCAAGAGAGCAACGATGAACAGGAGAAGGACCTAGCTCGTCGCCGGCCGTCTACCACCACCCACCAAAGTTGGACAAGCACGAATGGTCGGAGGAGAGAAGAGAGAGTTGTTGAGGACGGAAGGATAGGGAAGAAAATAATATGAAACCATTGATTCGGTATTAAATACAGAAAACAAAATTAATTGGTCTTTTTTCATATTTACAAAGTATATACATGATTACAATAAGAAGACTGAAATTAATTGAAGTAAGATTTTTTTTTTATGTTTTTAACCGGAGCGACACATCGGGTGGTATGTGAATTTCTTTTTCTTCGAGTAATAGTATGTGAATTTTTGTTCCTATGGTAGAAAATATTTGCGTGTAAACATGGTGTTTGTGTGTACAGATGGATGAGTGTGCTGCACCATGCAAACTCATAAATACTTCCCGTTTATAATGTAGGTTTTCCTAAGAATCAATCTAGATGTCATCTCAGCCATCAAAATTAAATTGGAAAAAAACAAAAAGAGGTGTATTTGTGCCAGGAGTAGCTTCCCCTCTACTCTCTAGAAAGGAGAATACACGATACATACATAGCAACAAGCAAAGTGAGTAAGTAAGATGTGGTTGCCTATCCCACGTCGACCAAACTCCAGCACATAGAAAGAGAAAGGGTGACTTATATGAGTGGCGCATGTGGAATGGAAGGGGGTGGGCAGATCTAGTTGGAGCAACGGCGGGGCGGTGTGGCAAGAACAGAATTTGTAAGGGAGCGATGTCATTTCAAATTTGGAACGAATAAACGATAGAAAAATAGTAGCAATGTAGATGATAAGTAAACAATGGGACTTCTATGTCAAAAATAACATATATGCTATAGCGGAAGAGCGTTATTATAAGGTATGACTCGAGGAGCGAGAGAATGCACTTTGCATACTTCGGATATGTGTGTCATGATGGTTATATTACTTTTAATTTCTACATCTTAAAACTTCGAGAAAATGCTCATTTTCTTAACCATGGTCAACAAATTTGCTGGAGAGGCCCTGTTAATTTGTCTAACAACATGTTAGGAGGGCTCATGTACTTGAATCTGCCACTATCATTATATTTACCCCACATGAAACATTTCGAGTTCAATCATCTATGCGAGCATGTGCCTTAACAAACAAGCTAATTTGTTCGCTTGGCTTGTCTATTTATGCTATTTGCCACCATTCCCTTTTGTCATGTTTTGAAATTTCAAGACAATCAATGGGGCTTTGTAACAAGTAACGGAGCAAATGGCTCAATAAGTCCAAGTAAAATGCTCGTGCACATTGTTACTGAACCTTCATTCATATTTTCTTACATTTTTCCTTATCTACAAATTAATTATTGATATCTGTGAGATATACCTTTTTTTAGAAGAGTGATAGATCTGGTTATGTGTAAGTATACACATTATTATTGCTGTTTTATTTATTTATTTATAGCAATTACTTTATTCTATCACAATTATAAGTTATTTGATCTCCATAGTGCCATTTGACTGCAAATATCTAGAAAAAATGTTTAAATGAACATAGTTATACATTATGAAGCTGGATAACCAATGTATGGCTATTGATCGCCTTTTATTTATTTCTTTTCATTTTTTTGAAATGTCCATTAGTTTATTTAATATTTTTTTTATCAACGCAAAGACCCAGAGAAAACAAAGCCTACGCCCCCCCTAATAATTGAAGTGTATTCCATAATGGATATATTAAATTATTAATATGAACAACCTTATATGATAAATATATATTGAGTTTTTAAATAGCATAGGAATTGAGTTCTCATAGGATACGTTGCCCTTTTAAATAAATAATGGTGGCCACAGTTAAAAATTATGTTTGAATTAAGGAAACAAATACATATTGACTTGTATCTGTGATTGGAGAAAGCATCAATTAATTTTATCTACCATGTAAATAAGAGAATATAGGAGCACCATTCACGGCCATAATGAAAACGAGAAAGATACAAAACACTGGGCCAAGATATCGTAGGAAGAAGACAACACATTAACTAGTAAGGATATGAAATGAGCTTGACGTGATAAAACGCCGCCGCGAGGGCTGTCCGACTTGCTGTGTGCTCGCCTAAACCTATGCTTAACAGCTGAACTAACTTCTCTACAATAGCAGTATTACTACACCGCCTTCTGGCATTCATACGATAGGCACCTGCACCTGATGCGATGCACTGATTTTTTGGTCGATCGGTGGTCCAAGGCTTGGAGCCATACACACCTGTATTTGCTGATGACCTGATGGCGACCTCCATCCATGAACAAATGCAAGCAATTCAGCAGGAACTGGATCTTGACCCAACTAGGCTCCTGTAGCTTGCCTCTTAAATCTTACTAACTGTTAGTCACTTGGGTATTAACCACATGTCAGGTCAAACACAACTATATTACACTGTAGCTGTCGTCTTGCTTACCAAACAAATAATTCATCCTCGTTTGCAAGAACAGACATATACTCCATTTTTTGGACCTATTTAAGTTGTGCGAAAAAATGACACTAAAAAGCCGCATGCCTATAAGAGGAGGTGGTAGTGTGAATTTTTTTTGCGCTCATCCCACGGGTAAAAGTTTGCTTGCTTATAGAACTAGAAGTGTGAAAGTGAAACTGCATGTATGGAGTGCCCAGGACGCTCTGCAAGTGCAAACAAACATTCAGCTGGCCGGCCGGGTCATCAGCATTCAGCAACCTCAGCCTTGCCGTGTAAGCTCCTCAACTTAACGGCCCAACAGCATTGAATAATGCTTGGAAACTCAAGAAAGCGAAATCCACCCCTTAAAAAGTTGACACAACAACTAACACGGTACACTAAACTTGCACCCTGGTCCTCCAGCTGTTCTCGTTTAGCGTTGCCGTATAGACAAACATATTCGCTCTAGTTCAAGTACTTCGGTTTAACTATGGATCTGCCATATTTTAAGCCCTGACGAATTGTATGCAATTGGAATGTTTACAAAGAATTTCGCACGTTTAGTTTGCAAAAAGTTTTTGCATTGAAAACGTGTTCCCTCTCTCTAGCACACTCCTAATACAAAAACTTTTTGCAAACTTTGCAAAGTTTTCAAGCAGTTTGTTACCTCGTAAGAAACCTGCAGTTTATCAGAAGTGCTAGATATATCTATTTACTAACTCCTATTCTCTTACCTTGACTCTCACTGCTTTTAGTGTTCAACTTGGCGCCTGAATTTTAATAAGCAAGTCTCCTTTTTTAAAAAAGAATTTAACAAGCAACCTCTTTAAAAAAAGAATTTAAGCAAGCAAGTTCTGTTTTTCTAAGGGTCTTATAATTTTTTTTTTCACTTTGAAAAGAACAAACACAGCTCATGGTCGTTTCGTGTGAAATATTTACATTTTGGGTAATTTGGATGACACGATGAGACAGGTCTACAAACTTAGGTTCTCGAGACAAATCGTCGAAGTGGTGGACTGTATTGTAGACATGGCAAGATCCGATCTACAACAAGGCTTGATTTGCCTACATTACAATATTGGCCATTTTGTAAGTTGTAACATTGTGGGTTCTTGGTTGACTTTAGGGCCATGAGGAATGAGATATTTTTTGGCTCTGAGAATATAAGCTCGTGCATTCCTGGATGACAGAATGATCTTTCTTTTCTCTCTTAGGGTGTGTTTAGATTGTAGAAAAAAACACTGTAGCATAAGAAAAACACTGTAGCATGTAGCATTCGCTGGGAAACGTGTTTTGTGAGGAGGGAATAGTGAAAAGTTGAAATAAATAGTGAATAGTTAGGAATCTGAACATGGCCTTAGGAGAAAGAAACGAAGTTGTGTTCACGTACACGCCAACAAAGGGGATCTGAAATTCTGAACACATGAGAATTTGATACTTTTACACATCAGATGAGGAAAGGAGAGTAAGTAAACTCAAAATATGGAAAACCATGGGACGCTTTTGGCAAACTTTCTGGTGGACCACGACGTACGAGAGTTTGTTTTGAGCAGAGTCTTGGATTCATGGAGCCATGGAGGAATCTCTCTCATCTCTCTGATCGCGCTGTCTCTCTCTCTCCCTCTCTCTCTCTCTAGTACTATAGTCCCTTTCTCTCTCTTAAATCCATCAACAGTCCCTTGTGTATTATTTTTACTCTCCCTCCGCTATCCTGCTTCGCGGCATCTACTTCTCCTCCCCTCGTCGCCGGTGGGCGATCTCTCCGATCAGGCTTCCCCTGCCGAGATCGAGGTAACCCTTGACTTCGCCGCCTCCGCTCACCTCCCGCCATAGGCCCGCTGCTCGCCCGATTCCGCACTCGAATTCGCCCATTCCAACTCTCCTCTCCTGTGACCCTGTCTGTCCTCCAGCCGGCGCCTGCCTACTACTCACCCGACCTGGCCTAAAAAGTTCTCCTTTGTTGGTGTCCAATTCGGTTGCAGCGATGCTCCGTGGCGACGGGAGGGGCGCCTTGATTTACCGCTGTTGCCGTACGTGAGATCTCGGGGTGGCCACCTTGCGGCGGCGACATGCCTTCTCTGCAGCTACTGCAGTTGACGGACCGCGGACGGGGTCTTCTGGCTTCCAGGAGGTCTGTTCCGATTGAACACAAAGTTTGCTCCTTTTTTTCTCTTCTTCTTGCCATTCTTTCCAATTGCGTTGTGAATACAGTGCTTGTTTCCTCATCGTCTCCTGTGTGCAATCAGGAGGACTCTCGCTGTTGTTTCTGGCGCGCTGATTGCTGGTGGAGCTTTGGTCTATGCCCGGTCAAGCCAGACCCGGCGGAGGAGGCGTCCAGACACGAATTATGGTAGCGAAGCCAGTGCATTGGCCACCAATGGGGATGGGTTGAGTCAAAATGGAAGATTGTATGCAGCAAGGCAGAAAAAAAGTGCGCTCGAATCTTTGCATTTTCTAACTTCTATTCTGCTCAAGAAAATTGGTCCCAATGGCATGCGCTACCTTCTTGGCTTGATATTAACATCGGTAAGTTCCTCCCATTTCTGTGGTTAATGTCCTTATAAAAATAAATTATACTTTTGGGACTTTTCGCTTGCCGCTAGTGATTCCAATGCTGGTTCTGGCCTACTACTAGGGACCAATCGGTCTTCATTTTCTGATGACCGAACTTCACAGAAACCCGAGGAACCGTACCGATCGGTCCTGGTTACCCGAGTGCCCACCCCTACCTACTACTGGTAGCATATAAAGGAAGCATTACTGACTAAATCTGTATTACTCATCCTAGTTCTTAATGAGGAAAGAAATTTAATGGTCTCATATCAGTGAAAAAAATTATAAAAGTAAAAAAATAGAAAATAAACCATATGTCATGCATTTTTCATATATTTTGTCAGCAAAATTTCAAATGCCGAAAAAAGTTATGCTGACCATTAATAAAATGTTACTAAAATTGCTAGATAGTATTTGAAACTTTACTAATGACCGACAGCACCATATGTTTTTTTTTTTGCAGGTGTTGCGTACTGCTGTGGGGCATAGATTAGCAAAAGTTCAAGGATTTTTGTTTAAAGCAGCATTTCTTCGGCGTGTCCCAACATTTACACGTTTGATAATAGAAAATCTTATATTATGCTTCCTCCAATCCGCATTATATCAGACATCAAAATACTTAACAGGGTCTTTAAGTTTGCGTTTCAAGAAAATCTTAACAGATATTGCCCATGCTGATTACTTTGAGGTACTTCTATTGCAATTTTGCCTCTGCATTGCTTCCATTCTGTGTTAATTCCTAGCGCACCCATTTCTCACTTGCACTGTGTCCTAAGAATACCACGAAGAGTATTGTTACTTTCTAGTGTACACATTTCCCACTTGCGTTGTTTCCTCATAATACCATGAAGAGTGCTGTAACTTTCGAATTCCAAGAAGAGTATCTTCTAAGTTCTTATCTGTCATAGGACTAAGTTTATTCTTCTTTGTATTATTTCATATATTACATGGACATTTTATAGAGCTTGCAATCAGTGCAGCAAAGATTGCAATAAAAAACTTCGCTGTTATGTAACTGATGAAAAGGAGAAATTCCATAAAATATAGATGATAGGGGACTATGTTTCGTTCTATGCTATTCTCCTACAATTCAAAGATGAAATTTGTTTCTATGGTACTCAATTATAGCATTAGGCTGGTTCATGAAGAAATGAGCCTACTATTTTAACTAGCTTTCAGCATGCTTTTTACCATTTTCTCCCACCCTTTATAGTGTTCTCATTTCCTTTATGCTAGTTGAATTCGGCTGCCACTTTTTAATTTACGCTAGCATTAATTACTTTTTCAGTAAGGCTGTGAAGTTTATATCTTATTTCGGTCTTTAGTAGCTATTTTTTTTTACCCTTTTCCTTCATGCCTTATTATGAAAATGTAGTTGCTTCAACTTGTGCGTGCACTTTTAGTGCGCAGGCTAGCGGCTATTTTTTTTGTCATTAATTTAATGCTTCTCATTTTGAAATACGATGTTAACAAGGCATTTTCACACTCTTGTTTTGCTATATGTCCAGAGTATGGTTTACTACAAAATGTCACATGTGGATCATCGAATATCAAACCCGGAGCAAAGGATTGCTAGTGATATCCCAAAGTTCTCTTCTGAACTAAGTGAACTTGTACAGGAGGATCTGGCTGCAATTGCAGAAGGGTTAATATACACCTGGCGTCTCTGTTCATATGCTAGTCCGAAATACGTGTTCTGGATTATGGTAAATTCTTAATACAATTTTTTGTTAGTGATACTTCATTTACTTATATAAGATGCAATTGCCTATAATTACCTATATCAAAGCTGTTACCTTAGTATTTTTGTAACGACAAACAGTTTCTCCCCCCTACACACTACTGGGTAATATTGATATTTAAATGATTTCAGGCATATGTACTAGTTGCTGGTGGGGCAATAAGGAAATTTTCTCCTGCTTTTGGAAAGCTTAAATCCACGGAACAACAACTAGAAGGAGACTATCGTCAACTCCATTCGCGATTAAGAACACATGCTGAGAGTGTGGCATTTTATGGTGGTGAGAACAGAGAAGCATCTCATATTATGCAGAGGTTTGAGGCTCTTGTTGGGCACCTGAATCTTGTGCGTCATGAAAACTGGTGGTTTGGCATGATTCAAGATTTCTTTCTGAAGTATTTTGGTGCCACTGTGGCAGTTGTCCTTATTATTGAACCATTCTTCTCTGGCAACCTTAGACCTGATTCATCTACCCTTGGAAGGGCTGAAATGTTGAGCAATCTTCGGTATCACACAAGTGTGATCATATCACTGTTTCAGTCCCTTGGGATCCTTTCTATCAGCTCAAGACGTTTAAATATCCTGAGGTACAGTTTTCCATCTACTTTACATCACCCTATAGGTCTGAATCGTGGAAGGTAGCACTTTGCTTCAAAAGTTGCTGGAAACGGTACATTATATCCAAATCCAATTAAGTAGGATTCTGTTATGTGCCCTTGCATTTCACAATAGTGATACTTCCTGAGTTCCTGTTCTATTGTTTCTGACAAATGCAGATTGACAATAGCATTATGTCATAAACCGTTTTAATGCTATGGTCTGTATCTTTTATGAAGAGGGAAGAATTTCATTTTATTTTTTTGTTTGATGGTTTAATATTGTTCCAAGCAGAAGGCGTTATGCCATCTTGTGTAGTGCTTTATGGAGCATAACTGGAATTTGTTAACATCCTCATCCTGATATGTTGCCAATTTGTGCTTAGGATATGTGCAGGACCTGTTGAATTTTGTTTTTGGCAACTAATCTATATTCTAGTAGACAAGAATTGGCAGATCCATTAAAATTTTTTACTAGTTTCCATGAAATATTTGATTATTTTTGGTAGAACATACTTTATGGATAATACATATGGAGAATGTTGACTTGTGAAACACACAGTAAATTTGATTTCTGTTTGGGAAACTTTGGTGGTGGTGGTGGTGGTGGGGTGGGGTTGGGGGGTCCTTCCTATGTCCCACCATCATGATTGTGATGCCCATGGACTTTCAATGTAATTTCACAGTGGCTATGCAATCCGAATTCGTGAGTTATTGGATGTTTCACGTGAGCTGTCTGGTGTTCCTGATCAGTCATTGAATCACAATGCTTCTCCTGGAAATTATATCAGTGAAGCAAACCATATCGAATTTTCTGATGTTAAGGTAATAACATGCTTCTCGGAGGATCACATTCATTTTTATATGCTATAAATTTTCAAGTTTCTGATTTGAAGTGATTGCAGGTAGTCACACCTGCAGGCAATATCTTGGTTGACGATTTGACTCTCCGGGTAGAAACTGGTTCGAATCTTTTGATCACTGGTAAAATTCTTCTACAAAAAAATTGCTATTCTGAATTTATATTTGTGATTTGACTATCACACTGTTTTCTGCGATAAAATTATAAAAATTGAATTGATTTGAAGTTTAGGCCCCCCACTTGTGGGCTTATATGCAAATTTATGTGACTGTTTCCTTAGCTTGATGTGCATTTCTATTTTATACGCTGTAGACCATTGCATAATCGTCCACATCTATTTGAGTGCGTGATAGTGAAGTGGCGATGTAGGTCATGATGTGATATGGAAGTCTGTACACGTCTTCAGTTCTTCACACCTGGTTGAAGGATATTGTTGAAATGTTCTGCATGTATTCTTGGATCATCCTAGATTTCCTTTTGTACACCTCGTTATGATCTCAAACTCTCAGCATATATAAATCTTTGCATAAAACGTCTGTTTCAAAAGCTTATGCCCCACTATGTTTACAATTTTACGGATTTATTCCTCTTCCAGGTCCCAATGGCAGCGGAAAAAGCTCCCTTTTCCGGGTCCTTGGCGGTCTATGGCCGCTGGTATCTGGCCACATTGTTAAGCCTGGTGTTGGTTCAGATCTGAATAAGGAGATATTTTATGTCCCACAAAGACCATACACGGCTGTTGGAACACTACGTGAACAATTAATATATCCTCTTACAGAAGATCAGGAGATTGAGCCTCTTTCATATGATGGCATGGTGGACCTTCTAAAGAATGTAATGCTTTTTCAATTGATATTTGCATTGATATTGTGGTTTCTGGAATCTGGAGGCTTGAGCTGCAACATAGCACATGAACCTGCTGGATTTCTAACCATACTCTATTCACAGGTTGACCTGGAATACTTGCTTGAACGCTACCCCCTTGATAAAGAAGTTAACTGGGGTGACGAGCTGTCCCTTGGCGAGCAACAAAGATTGGGAATGGCCAGGTTATTCTACCATAGGCCAAAGTTTGCCATCCTTGATGAGTGCACTAGTGCTGTGACAACCGATATGGAAGAACGTTTTTGCAAGAAGGTTCGAGCTATGGGCACATCCTGCATTACAATATCTCATCGCCCTGCTTTAGTTGCATTTCATGATATTGTTTTGTCCTTGGACGGTGAAGGCGGGTGGAATGTTCAGCATAGAAGGTTAAAACCCTTGAAATAAGTAGTTAAATGCTTGTTCTCTGAAATTAATTCACTAGAAATTTAGTAATGCACCTCATTTTGCAGGGATGACTCTTCCTTTGCCACTGAAGAGTCTGATTTTTCATCATCAGAAACTGATCGTAAATCTGATGCACTGACTGTTCAAAGGGCTTTTATGAGCAGGGCAAAGGTATATTATTTTTTTCTCCTGGATTTCTGTTCCGTTATTATCCTCAAACATATGTCATCTCATGTTTCTGTTTTATGGATTTTCCTCACCAGAGCAATGCTTCATTGGGGTCCAAGGACCATTCGTACTCTACAGAGGTCATAGCAACTTCCCCAAAGCTGGAAATAGAACATGCAGTACGGACATCTCGGGTTCCACATCTACGATGCCACCCAAGACCTTTGCCTCCCAGAGTAGCTGCAATGCTCAAAATACTAGTATGTCTTCTCCTTGTGCCTCACAGTTCTTTATAGATTTATGTTTCCCAATAGTTCATATTCAGCTATTACTTCAGAATTCAGATAACTTTGCTTGCTGGCACCAGGTTGTTGCTTTGTTTGAACAAAAACATGTGTAGGTGCTGTAATATTTAATAAATATTGACCTTCCGGGTATACTAATGCACTACAAACTAAAGAATTGTTAAAAAAGAAGGTTCCATACATATATCTGATGAAGCCTTTCGAACTCTCTATGAACTTCGTTCCCGATGTTTATGCACCCTGTAATTCTTATGTTATTCTCATTTCTTTCTTCCCCAGGTGCCTAAACTACTTGACAAACAAGGCGGGCAGTTGCTTGCTGTTGCTGTACTTGTTTTCTCTCGTACATGGATCTCTGATCGTATCGCTTCATTAAATGGTTCTTCTTTTCACCCCTGGATATCTTTAAATGTTAGAAAACCTGCAGGTGGACTTATTATTTGATGTCTCATCCTGTCAGGGACCACTGTGAAGTTTGTCTTGGAGCAGGATAAAGCTGCCTTCGTTCGCTTGATTGGTGTCAGTATTTTACAAAGTGCTGCAAATTCTTTTGTGGCACCATCTCTTAGGTAATCATC
The DNA here is from genome assembly GCA_015342445.1 of Digitaria exilis. Lineage (NCBI taxonomy): Eukaryota > Viridiplantae > Streptophyta > Magnoliopsida > Poales > Poaceae > Digitaria > Digitaria exilis. Next base: position 1,153,138 of record JACEFO010002303.1, read on the forward strand.
AGTTAACTCCAGAGATTTATCACTAGGTAATTGTTACACATGGATGCCATAGGGCTTGTTGCAGCAGCTGCAGTGCACATGGGGAATCAGCTGTGCATATTGTTGAGCTATCCGCCCTAGCCCCTTCTCAATCGCTTAAGCTTTTGGGTTGGACTGGTTAGGTGCGCTGTTTCATGGTATCAGAGCTAGGAGGTCTCGAGTTCGAGCCCCGGTTCCCGCATTCCTTGCGCCACCCATTTCCCATGCTGCGCCCCAGCGGCAGCCGTCTGCGCCCACGTGGGCTGCGCGTGCGTAGGGGGGGGGGGTGTTGAGCTATAAAGGCACCCTAGCCCCTTCTCAATCGCTTAAGCTTTTGGCTTGGACTGGTTAGGTGCGCTGCTTCACATATGGCTGCAAGCACCAATAAGTATAACCTGCAAGGGCAGCCATGCAGCTAGATAGAAGAAGTTCCATTACAATAGATGCTTCACAACATTGCTAGTTGTTTTGATGCTTCACCTTATCTTAATATTAGGAAGTTGCATTATTTGGCGTGTATCAGCGTTTGGCGTTAATTGCATGCACATCTCGGTAATTGATTAGTGCATGCAATATTAGGTGGTTATTTATCTAGTTTTCATCTTTCCATGAGTCCTATGGCTATGTATCAAAGAAGTTCTCTAGTATCTCCCTCACTTTCTCCCACCAGCCTCAGAGCATTGGCTTATGGCATGGGACAAGAGCCTTCAGTGAGTTGGCCAATTGTGAACACACTATCTTCAGTCCTTTGACCCGTACCCAACTGGGCAGATACCAGGGATAGTAAACAATCATCATATATTTCAGTTTTTGAAGCGCATGCACTGTTCTCATCAGTGACTTGCATGGTATACTAAATAATCAAAGTTTCTCTATTGGGAATATTTGAACAATTTTATTGGGGCATGCAAGTTTGATCCCTTATTTTTTGTTGATTTTTGCATATGGTTATTTCATGGTCTTATATAACATGTATGTGTACAGGACCCTTACTGCAAAACTTGCCCTTGGATGGCGGATTCGCATGACCAATCATTTGCTTCGATATTATTTGAAAAGGAATGCATTCTACAAGGTATATCTTCAAATAGAAATCCACAAACACATTATTGCTTTAATTTCCTTTACTGATTAACACGTCATATATGCCTGTCAATATTCTAGTTATGGTATGGCAGAGCTGTCTTTGTGGTGTTATAGCTGTTCTAATATCTATTTGAATGCACATCATTTATGGATGAGTATGCACTATTGGAGACTTCGAGAGCATTTTGTTCATTATTAAATGCTTGTGCTGTTGCTTTGTTGGACACTTAGGGTATGCTTATTTGTTCAAACTATTAGTCTATTACTAGCCTACTAAGTACTTGTACAGGTACTCCTCACAGATCCAGGTGTTTGAAATTTGAATTATGGGCTTTTAATGGCAAGGTAAACTAGTGTTTGAGCCAACAACAACAACAAGACGGCCTTTAATCCCATACTAGTGTTTGAGCCATTGCCTAAAATGTACCCAGTATTGACAAATACAGGTTTAAGCTAGTTTTTCTTTTTCACTGAAAGCAATTATTGATTGATTAATGAGTGCAAGGCATGGGTACAAATATATAGGCAAGCTGGGGTTTATAGAAACACCCTAATCAACAGAGATCCTTGCCTAATGTGACATTCAGGAGAACGCGAATATTTGAATTAAGGAGAATAGAGTTTGTGTTAGAAGTTTTTGTGCTTGATTTTTTACATTTGTGCCTTTTACGTAATTGTCTACTGCTGCAACTGACTAGGCTAGGCTCTAGCGGAGTCTGTAACCAATGTTTAAGTTAGTTAAAGTACTCCTTTTAGATAAATCACAAAACAAGAATACTACCAAGTTAGAAACCATACCTTTTAAAAAATTCAAATTACTTTGGAAGTTGTAATATGGATGCCCCACTCTGCATGAATGATAAGATGCTCATACCTGCAGCACTTAAGTGGCCACTGGCCAGTGGGCATCAACCTTCTGTGTGTTGGCCCAGGCTGGAAATTTTAAGGGGGATAAAAACAAGGGAATAGTTTTGACCAGAGATGGCCCAGCCATGCTGTCTCGTGGTGGCATGACAACTCTTTTAGGGTTTGCGATAGGCAGGAAAAAGAAGCCTTGAGAAAGTTGTGTGGTACTCTTAAAGTACAAATAACCTTTTGTTGTTCCCACAAATATTCATTGTGGACATTCTCCAGTACGAACACAAACTTTTTCTGTCAAATTATATCTCTTTGATGTGGTTTGGACAGAGTTTTCGTCAAATGATAAAAGGGGCGTAGTGCTTCAAGGTCCCACATAAGGTCGGGTCAGGGAAGGAAATTTCTAGGAAGCCTTATCCTTGCTTATTGGGGCTGATTAAAACCCAGGACCTCCAGAAAACAAGTGGAGAGAGAGAGAGAGAGAGAGGGAGGGAGGGACTGCTAAGCGCCCAAGCCTACCCTTCTCAAATGATATATTAGTGACTCCCCTAAATATGTGTTCACACATTGCATTCACAAGTGGAGAGACTACCGCTGAGCCTAAGTTATCCTGATATGTGTTTTCAGGTATTCAACATGTCAGGTAAAAGTATTGATGCAGACCAAAGATTAACACTAGATGTAGACAAGTTGACCACTGATCTTGCTGGCCTAGTTACTGGAATGGTAAAACCACTAGTTGACATTCTTTGGTGAGTTATCCTTGTATCTGTAGGAACCATGAACTTGGTTTAAATTACCCAACAATTCATTGTGATAATTCCAGCTGAACTCACCAGGTTTACGTGGAGAATGAAGCTCTTGTCTGGTCGAAGAGGAGTTGCTATACTATATGCTTACATGTTACTGGGTTTGGGCTTTCTGAGAGCTGTATCCCCTGACTTTGGTCATCTCTCAGGCGAAGAACAAGAACTTGAAGGGGCATTCAGGTAAATACTGCATATGTTGTTGTGTCTTGATAGAGCCAACTTTGTGCCATTTAAAGAATCTGAAGCATTAATCTGATGATCTTTTCTCAAGGTTCATGCACTCGAGACTGCGGACGCATGCTGAATCAATTGCTTTCTTTGGTGGTGGTTCAAGAGAAAAAGCGGTGAGTTCCATTGCATTAAATGGATAATGCTCAATACAATGATATGCTTAGTACTTGCAGTTAATTACACTCTAGTTTGATTATTTTAATCTCAATTGTAAAGTGCAATTATTGGTGGATTGTTGAAAGCTAGATACAAGTTTTGACTTAAAACCATTTTTGGCTCAAATGCTGTTTGAACATTTATGTTCTCACATTGATTTATGGGTAATTAATATGAGATCAGATATAGCTTCCTGGCTGCTTTATTTTGTTTGTATATTATCTATTAGTTCTGCCTGACATTGTTTGATTTCCATATTTTGTTGCATTGCACCTTCCTAGCGAAGTTGATGTTTGCTAATTTGTGTTTCTTAAGAGTAGCTTGCAGGAGCCTGATTCAATTTTTCCCTGAAATGTTAGATTTTGTGAGAATGAGATAAAACTGTAATCAACTGATGACACTTATACACATTTTGCGTACATGAGATGGAATAGGGAAAATGTAGGATAATATTATGTAGAGGCGTAGCAGTTTCATTTTCTGAGCTTCTACATGGCACTTGCTGAGAGCATAGTGTTCAGAAACTGTTCTTGTATTTCCTGTATTTTCAATTGTATCTGCAGTTTCAACAGTTCAATTGTATATGCAGTTCTAACAGACATGTTATGTTTGCGAATTCTAACTGATCAGAGTCTTTCCCTAATAACTTCTGCTACCCATTTTTTTTGTTACATGGCATAAACTTAACTTTTCCGCTTATCATTTTTTTCTTCTCACATAACAGATGGTTGAGGCCAAATTCGTGAAGTTACTTAACCATTCAAAGATTCTCTTGAGGAAACAATGGCTTTATGGTATTGTTGATGATTTTGTTACAAAGCAGCTTCCTCACAACGTGACATGGGGTCTTAGTCTGTTATATGCTTTGGAGCACAAGGGAGACAGAGCTTTGACTTCAACTCAAGGTTACTAATCTTCACAACTCTTCCATTGTAGATTATTCTTTGTCTTTATTCTTTAATATCCCCTAATACATTGTTCCGTTGGGCTATGTAACAGGAGAGCTGGCACACGCTCTGCGGTTCTTGGCTTCAGTGGTGTCACAGAGCTTCATAGCCTTCGGTGACATTCTTGAGTTACATAAGAAGTTCCTTGAACTCTCTGGTGGGATTAACCGGATCTTTGAGCTTGAGGAGTTTATACGTGCCGCTCAAAGAAGTAAGTTCAGTTGGTTAGGACATATAGGCAAAACAAGAATTTCAGTATTTTTCAGTAAGGAATTTTCTATCCTATATCAGCTGTGCATAATATAGTAGTCTAACACTAAAACACAATATTAGGGCAGTTATGCTATTATTTTTCCTGTCAGCTTGCATAATTCTTGCTCTACAAAATCTACTGGCACTTTTTGTATAGCATGTTTATTATGGAGAATCCTGCTTGGAATGAGTTGAGCTTTACCAGTTGCCACCTCTCCCAGTAATTTGGCACGTAAAAATTTATGAAGTGAATTCTGATAGCATTTGTTTTACCAGTTCATCATGCCAAGTAAAATAGTAAGCTGTGTAGCAGTGGACCGAAAATGGTGCAGTGATCTTAATATGTTTTGTCAACAGTTGTATGTTTGCCTTGATGCCAAGAGTTGGCATAGGAGTTAATAGATGCCACCCTGAAAAAGTTGAAAAGTTCGACAATTCAGTACAGTTGATGTTTTGTGTTCATAATGCTTTCACTCAGCCGATGATATGACCCTTAGTTAAGTTTTTTATTCTGAAACATGCTTGTAAACTTGTTGTCCCCACCCCAGATACCGTGGTGTCTTCCAATGCCATGAGTGCAGCCTCAGAAGATAGTATTTCATTTTATGAAGTGGACATTGTAACACCATCACAGAAGCTATTGGCTAGCAAACTGTCATGCAATGTAGTACAAGGGAAAGGTCTTCTTCTGACTGGTATGCAGTCTTTCTGCAGCCAACCTTCATTTAGCTGCTTCTCTGCAGTGAACTTGTATTAACAGGATTCATTTACCTTTATTGAAGGCCCCAATGGTAGCGGAAAGAGTTCTATTTTTAGAGTGCTTAGAGATTTGTGGCCGACCTTCTCTGGGAGAGTTATCAAGCCCTCTGAAGGGATGTTTCATGTCCCTCAGCGTCCATATACCAGCCTGGGTACTCTGCGGGATCAGATCATATACCCTCTCTCAAGGGAGGAAGCAGAGATGAAAGTTTTATCGTTACATCAAGCTGGTATGCCCACTTACGTTTTAAAATATCTGTATATTGAACTAGTAAGAACCATGTGTTGTAAGCTGGTAACGGGAAATGTGGTAATATAGGCAACAGGTCCAGTGCTTCTGTCCTGCTGGATGATCATTTGAAGACCATTCTAGTGAATGTGCGGCTGGTGTATCTTTTAGAAAGAGAAGGGTGGGATTCTACCCCAAACTGGGAAGATGTTCTATCCTTAGGAGAACAACAGAGACTTGGGATGGTCAGTATTAACTGGCAGGCCATGCTTATTTGTCCTTTCATTCTATACACCGTTGAGTTCATTGAAAGTAACTGCCATCTTTATTCCAGGCCCGTTTATTTTTCCATCACCCTAAGTTTGGTATCCTTGACGAGTGCACCAAGTATGTGTTGTCACATTCCATTTTCTTATTTCTTTGCTGATTAATTACTGCTAGTCCTAAAAATTTGTCCCTGATTGCAGTGCTACGAGTGTTGATGTAGAAGAGCATCTGTACAGGCTTGCAACTAACATGGGCATAACTGTGATCACTTCCTCACAAGTAAGTGCTTGGATAATCCCTGTGATAGCGTAACATTTCTTCTGATGGTGAACTGATCTTTTCGTGTTTTAAAAGACCAAAAAAAAGGGATGGTGAACTGTTGTCTGTTATCGTCCAAAATTGTGATGTCACTTAAATTGCTGAAACTTTTCCGTGTTTACAGAGGCCCGCTCTCATACCCTTTCATGCCTTGGAGCTGAAGCTCATTGACGGCGAAGGGAACTGGGAGCTATGTTCGATCCAGCAGTGAATGATGCCCCCCTGAGCTGATCGTCAGCTGGATGTACAAAGCAAGCATCTAGCCCATTGCCACCGCGTGTCGGTGTGTTGATAAAGAAAACAACGTGGCACTGCTTGTGTTCTTAAAGATAACTATATTCCTGTCAGAATCTGCTTGGTTGGAACAACAAAGCATTCTTAGTTTAGCTTACATCAAGGTTAAGGGTGGGGAACGTGATTGTGATCCATGAATGCCATGCGGTGAGTTTTCATTTGTAGAGTGTTTCAGAGTTGCAATAGTTAGTCAGCTGCAGAGCTGAAGAGAACATATGTGAATTAGCAGATACCTATCGATTCATTACATTGTATTAGATTCTGTGTAGTGTAGTACAGGCAAATCAATAATATGTGGTTGCTGCAACGGCTAGCAGCATTTAGCGTAGAGACTATGTGCTAAAGCGGCTGGCTGCATGTATGTAAATGATAATAATTTGTTAAGTGCTGTTACTTTTTGACCGTGTTTTTATTTTAAGAAAAAGGAGATTGAGTTCGTGTTTTGCATGGGAAAGAGGTGATTTAATTGTCTCACCTTCCTTGCTCCATCCCAGTCTGAACGAACAAGTAGTTTAATTATGAAACACTAAGGGCCCAACAAGTGTTACTCGATGCTATATTGCTATGGTCAAAGCCATCCTTGAGTTTGGAGCATAATTGTTACTTTGAGTGAAATTTACGTGCCGCTCTTCAACTCATCCCATAATATAATGGGTTTTTTTTTTATATATGTGCCATTACAATTTTTCAAGGTTGGAGATATGCCATTACAACTCATACCACATGCAGCGGCGGCGACAGTGGGTACAGCCGTACAGGCAATGGTGGGTGGGAAGAATGGTGGGTGGGAAGAGAAAGAAAGGTTGAGGGAGATGAAGAAAGAAGATGGCATGTGGACCCCATTTGTAAGTGACTGAACAAAGGAGTGTGTTGAGTGGCAAATCAGGCCATGCGAAAGGTCGAGTATGTATACGACACCTGCAGGTGGGCTAACCGGGCAAGTTTCGGTGAACCATCGAATTGTAATGGTATATTTTCAAATAGTCGAATTGTAATGGCATATCTCCAACCTTAGAAAATTATAATGGCATATATAAAAAAACCTATAATAATGTAGAAAAGCAAATTGGGCAGTATGCCTGTATGGATAAGTGTAAAAAAACATTGGACAGGATGATAAAAAAAAAAAGAAAAATCCATTACAGCTGTGGGATTTGAACCCACGCCCTTCCGGACCAGAGCCTAAATCTGGCGCCTTAGACCACTCGGCCAAACTGTCTTTAATGCCTTAATTTCTACGGATCTTAATTTGAATATAAATATCTAAACACTATCAAAGCACAATACATAAAGCATTAAAAATAAAAGTAGAACGATTCTTTGAACGGGCGAAACGAAGATTAACTTGAATGGTTTAGTATTTTTGTATTTTTTTCCTGTAGCAACAATTGAAACAATGGATAGTGGAACTTCATATGCAAATGCCCTTCCACTATCTCCTGAGCTGTTAGAAGAATTATTCCTAGAGCTGTTAGAAGAATGAAACACAAGTCCCTGTGAGAAGGAACCTTTTTATATCGTTTTCCTGTTATTTATATTTGTGGAAAAGATATGTTTTCCATATCTCCTAGGGTTGGGTTGGTTCTGCTAAGTTAGGAGCCCGTAAATATCTCTACTGGGTCATCTGACCATTGGTCACACAAGCTGACTGGAGAGTTTATACTCTGGGTCTGTGATAAAGTCTTCTGTAAGATCAAAAGGATGGTTGTGATGGAACAGTTGGGCCTGATGTGTGACGGGGGAGATTGTTAGATTTAGTCCCACATCGGTAACTGATGGTGGGGGAGCAGACCTTGGTTGTTGTTGGGCTGTGTGGATCTAGGCTCGTGTGTACAGTGGGCCGAGGTAACGATGGAGAGCGTGCTAGCGAAAAATAGGCGAGAGTTTATACTCTGGGCCTGTGATAAAGTCTTCTGTAAGATCAAAAGGATGGTTGTGATGGAACAGTTGGGCCTGATGTGTGACGGGGGAGATTGTTAGATTTAGTCCCACATCGGTAACTGATGGTGGGGGAGCAGACCTTGGTTGTTGTTGGGCTCTGTGGACCTAGGCTCGTGTGTACAGCGGGCCGAGGTAACGATGGAGAGCGTGCTAGCGAAAAATAGGCGAGTTGGGGCCTGATGTGTGACTGGGAGATTGTTAGGCGAGTTGGGGCCTGATGTGTGACTGGGAGATTGTTAGATTTAGTCACACATCGGTAACAAGTATTTTGGTGACCATGTAGCTGTCCTAAACGACACGACTTCTAATACTGAACTAGGGGGAGTACACTGAAAAGAACAGAAATAATAAGGGCCCATCCGGGTTCGAACCGGAGACCTATTGATCTGCAGTCAATTGCTCTACCACTGAGCTATGGACCCCTGTTTGTTGTTGGCAAGCTGTAGCCAGATTTTATACGTGCGTACCCCTGTTTGTTGTTGGGAAGCTGTAGCCAAATTTTATACGTGCGTCTCGACTCTCGAGTTCTCGACCATGCTGTTTGTTGTTGGCAAGCTGTAGCCAGATTTTATACGTGCGTCTCGACTCTCGAGTTCTCGACCACGCAGAAATGCTACGCTTGTCGCAAAACATGCTGTGGCATGAACACCGTGTAGGATTGTGAAAGAAGGGAGGAAACACAACGACGGGCTTGTCGCAAAACATGCTGTGGCAGGAACACCGTGTAGGATTGTGAAAGAAGGGAGGAAACACAACGACAGGCTACCACGATAATACTGATACCATTAATTAGCACTTTTACCATGTTCTTTGCTGCTACAAGAATCGAACACCTGCAATAGTTCCACTCCATGCTGATAGATTCAGGAATCAGGACATGGACACGAATCCACCAGCCTAATTACAAATTACAACCTCTGTCCCGCCAGGTTGTGGCAGGGAGATTAATGGATTAGCTCTACCATACATCATCAGGTAAGGAAGGGGGGAAAAACATGACATCCACACACTACTGCCAACATATGCACAGGACAAACAACAATTGCTTCGCTTCGTCTCATCTCTTTATATAAATCCCAGTTGGGTGAGGTCATCATCTGGGATTTCCAGGGCGCCTGAAAGATCAATATCTTGCAACGAGTCATCAAGCCCGTCCGTAAACCATGAGCTGATATCATTGCCCTGCCCATCAAGCCCTCCAACATCCAATATGTCATCTAAGCCAGGCAAGACTGGCAGGGCAGCATCCGTGGTAGGTCGCTGGGTGGCGTGGCTGGAAGTATTCCTTGTTGGATGCTGGGTCTTTCTCTCACTTGGTGGTTCGAGTGGGGGCTCTTGCACTGCTGGCGATGACAATGGCTCCACAACTCTACCCAGCACGTTTCCAGAAGTTGATAGCTGTGCTAGCTTTTGCTTTGTCTTTGTCTTATTTTTGCGCTCGCCACTCCTCCCGCTGCCGCCTGATGAGTGGCGCCCTGATTTCAAACCAGAGCCCTTTGCCGATGCATCCCTGTTGTGGTCCCTTTCCCTGTCGCTCTTTTTCCATTTTGTGCCACCTGCTACTGTATCAGCAACAAGTTGATATACTTGGTCAAACACAAGTGATCTTCTAACATTACCCAGTACAATCATCATCACTACAGCCAAGTTACCTTGATCAAATGGAGTTCTGTCGAGCTTTTGGTGCTTCAGCCTCTCTACACCTGAAGCCAAATGATAAGTGGGCAGGAAGTTATTATTCGGGAAACTAATTTGATTTGACAGAAAATGTGCATGATACAGTCCTCTCTCAAGTACACAAACTAAAATGTGCAGGAAGTTATTACCTTCTGTGGATTTTGCATCACTGCTTGGCAAGGGTGCAGATAGAACACTCCAAAGAGATGGCTCACTGAAGCAGCTCTTCCCTGTTTCATCAAATTTCTGGCACCGAGCAAGAGTACGCTTGGCAAAAGCCAATGCAAGCTGCTTTGCAGCCTTGTTGGCAGACTTACTGACACCAGCCTTGTGACTAGAGCCAACTCGTCCACCCTACGTATCATAAAATAGATACAATCAGTATCAACGGTTAACACAGCTAATTCGTCTTACAGCCATTCGGCATATTGACTAATATTAAACTTAAGGGCAAGCTCCAACATGCAGAAGACCTATTGGCCCACACAAATTTCATTCACCGACATTTTTCTTTTTGAAGCAATAAAGGGTGAGTATCTCTACAGAGCACAACTACAAAAGCAGAGGCATGAAACTCATGATCTAATGAAGCACCAAGCATGAATTACAAAAAGCAATCATGCAAATAAAAATCTCAAATACCTTGAGTTTTCTGTATGCTCTTTCAACCAGTTTGTTCATTGCATGTTGCTCCAAGCTCCTGGCAGGTAATTTTAAAGTTAGCATTAAAGTAACTTCATGTACTAATCTGTGTAACATAATCCAGAAATATAATTCACTCGTACCTCTCCTCAAGATCCTTTGTATCTTGAATTGATTTATCTAGCTTATGTAATCTGCATTTCTTTTGATTCACCTGCAAAACAAGAATGATACCATTTTAATATGCATTGGATGCATGTAAAGTTATAGAAAGCATCAGACGGAAGCATCAAATGATAAATAGCCTTAAAATAGTAAAGCAAGGTACTTGTCTTGGGCCACTACGGTGAATGTAGACAGCCCACATAAACACAGTTAGAGCCACAAAACTTTTCGAAGGACCCATAACTGGGCCACCTCACATTTACCATTCCACCTAGTGATACAGGCAACCCATCCTAATCCATAACTTTAAAATTTGATCCAGAAGTTTTTACAGGATACAGATCCTGGCATAGAAATATGACAATCTCTAATTTTGATGATTTCATACTTACGGTACAAAATACCCCCCCCCCCCCCCCCCAAACAAAAAAAAAATAAAATAAATAAATCTGTGTTGGCCCTCTCTTATTTGCTCTGGCACCTACAAAGATCCTATCAACTCTACAGTTTAAGGGACTACTGAGTACTGACAGGCAAGCCCATATCTAATAAACATGCTTACATTATGCCCAAAATAATTATAATATTTTGGAAAAAGGGGAATCCGTACATAGCCCAAGTTCCAAAACTAGAAAAAATGACAATTTGCATGGATTTGGTGAAGTAATATTAACACATTGAAAATTATACATTGATTGGGCACCCATTCAAATTTAACCAAAACTGAAGACATGTTATTAGGAGTGGTTCTGTGGTTCTTTATGTAACCTGATCATGCAGTCTTTTCCTCAGCTCTGAAATCATTTGATTAATGTCCTCATCCTCTCCATCTTCCAGCTTTGGCTGAAAAGGGTAGTGTTGCAAAGATGAGGCAAGAAACACAACTAGAATGTCAGAGGAAGAAAATACACAATTTCTGGTTACTACATAATCTTTGACTATATGGTTAAAACGGACAGAAAAATAGCACACATAGCAGAATTCAGAAATACTAAAATATAAATGTACATGCCCATAGGATGACTACTGATTTCTGTTTCTGAGCACATCAAATACTCTCTCTCGTTCCTTTTTTGTTTGATGTCTCAGGAGTAAAGAGAACCTGATCTCTTCACTTACAGATCACCAAGACAGGGGTGGTGCTGGTAATAAAACAATGACGCAGCAAGAGACACAAAGGGCAAGCAATCTTGTGATTTCCTTTAGTAAGCACGGAGTCAAAAGAACCAAACAAAAGAGAGCAGATGGAGCACTTTGAAAACATCTTGAATCGGAGCTCACAGATTTTTTTACCAAGGAGAGGAGCTGAAGCAAGAGACATAAAGTAACACTGAAGTTAACAAATGCAGAGTTTAAGGGATGAGGGATCATACCACTGTATCTGGACAAATGCCAATACTTTGCAGCTCAATCAAAATCTTATCTTCCACTGACATCTGCCCATATTGATACTCGTATGGAGAAAAAGGGAAATCTTTCACTGGATTTTGACATTGCCGTGAAATCTGTGGTATCAAGTCATGCAAAGGGCCACTTTCTGGGTATACAGCAAAATTGACTCCATCTGATAAATTCTCACTGTGAACTGAATGTTCACTATTTGAATTGATGAAGTTGCTTGAAGCTGTAAAACCATTGCACATGCTCTGATGTACCATAGAAGTACTGTTTGAGTGCATGAAATCCACACTCAACCCAAAATTAGATGTTATGGCACTAGCTTGAAGTTCATTTTCCAAGTATCTGTTAACTGTGTAAGGATTGCGGCTATTTGGAAATTCAACAAGTATATCTCTTTGCACACCATTGGAATCTGGTAAGTCATCTTCTATAATTAAAGCTGAAAGGAGTCTGTGTGCCATTGGAGCCATTTCATTAAACCATTTGTCAGCTTCCAGCTTTTGTGGTACAGTGTGGTTTTCGTCACCAGGAGAAAAACAGCCGATAGATCCTTTTGCTCCAAGTCCATTGGTTTTGCTTTGCTGCGATGAGGGAGAATAATTGGATGGAGCCAGCACCTGAGATGAATGCTCCTCCTGCGGATTTTTTCAGGCATATTAAGCAATGATACATAGACGGAGTTCTCATGAAATGGGAACATTTTTGTTGGAACTATTTACAGTATGAAATCACATACCAACTTTTGCATTCTTCTGTAATCACTTGATGCTATTATATCATGTTCACCATCAGATATGCATGACATGCTCATCTCAAGCTCTTCAACAAGGTTGATCTAACCACAAACTCCAATCAGAATCCATACCAGCCCAACAATGAAAGCACATTCAAGATGACATCTAAAGCAAAATACTGACACCAACCTGGTTTTTCAAGAACGATAAATTTTCAGAGCTTATGAAAGTTAGCATGGGTTCCATTTTTTTCCAAAAAGGGCCAGAGTATGCGCCAACTGCAGCAAACATAAAAGAAATCATAAACATCAATCCAAAGGGATGCCTTACAGAAATCATCAGGCAAAAATAATAGGACAGTATACACACCAATAGAGCTGCGAGCAGCAGTAACAGCAGCTAAAAGTTCCTCTTGGTCATCTTCTGGTTCACCTACAATACACAATTAGTTACTAAGAGAAAGAATAATGACGAGAGACAATGAGTATAAAGTTGAAGTTTCTTTCAGAAAACCTGTTATATCTGTAGGTTCACAATTTAGAGCCTGTGAATGCCATGATGAAGCTTTGCGGTCAGAGCCTTTTTTCATTGGGGGCCGTCCCAATTTACTGCACACATGATTAAAAGATCTAATCAAGATTCATGTAACAAACTAACATGTACAACATCACAAAAGTTAGCCATTAAGTACCTTTCATTCTTTTCAGATCCAGGTCTTCCACCTTTTATTGGTTTTCTTGTTTCTGCAGTGTCCAGTTTTTCTTTTGGTATGGGAGAACACCCCTTTACATGCATAGTACCTCTTCCACTCCTCCCCTGACGACGAACACCACCATCTTCAAGCTCTTCTTTCAGAGGAATCCTATTTTTATTTGACGAAAATATCAATCCCATTGCAGCATGGGCTGCATTTGCACCATCGTTCCCCACTTCACCACTGTGCATAGCTTTCTCCTTGGACTTGCCTTCGGTCGCAGCTGATCCCTCGCTTTCTGATAACCCAGCAGGAGATGAGATGCTATCCATTTTTGTTGTTGCTGTGTTCTTTGTTACCAAGACACTGCCAGACTCTATAGGTGTTGATCTAGTGGTAGTTTCAAGTGGTGATCCTTCAGATAACACTTCATCAAAATTTGATACTGGAGAAACAACATTTGCTCTTCTTGTCCGTGACATTTTCTGTGAACGTTGCCCAACCCAAGCAATAGGAGGTGAGGAAGCATTAGAATGCGTGGAACGTTTGCGATTTGTTATGCCTCCCAAAGGCGAGGCTTTATTTGTGTAAGGGGGTGCTTCTTCCCATTCATCACTTCCTCCAGTTGAACGTTGGAAGTTAGAAGACGAATTCATAACAAGAGAACCGGTTCTTGGTGCCCTGCATGCTTTAGCCTTGGGCAAGGGGCTTAAGCTTCCGTTCTGCATATCCTCAGAAGTACTTGCCCTAGATAACAATTAGCATGTCATCAAAGGGATGGCAATGTCATACTAATCATTCATGTATACGTAGCAAGACAAAAGGTGAGTTATCAGCATCACACAAGTATCTTAGCTTACTTGTTTCCCTTTACTGTAGTCCTTTCTTTATCGACTCCAGCATGACGCTCTCTTCTTTCATTTGGCTGAGTGCCGATGCCATAATCAACGTCTGTCTTGGACTGAATACGGGATACAATATTGTTCTGCTGAGAAGCACCGTCCACCTTGTTCCCTGCTAATGCTCCAGCAGAAGCTCCATGTCTGTAAATGCAAGAATAAAGATGGGTCAACTCTAAAAAGGGTATGAAGAGGATCCAGGTGTAGCTATAGATAGCAAGATCGATTCCAGAAGGTCAGAAACTGTATTGATCCAAGAAACAAAATGCAATGTGGCCCATGCAATAGTTAGAAACACAAACTGTCAAACACTACTAACCTTCTAATGATGTAGTGTTCTACTCTCTCATGATGCTGGACTAAAAAAGAGACAGCTTATGTCAACTCTTACATTTCCATTTCAAGTTAGTGCATGATATCAATTTGTCAACAGATTACATATACCTTTTCAATATGAGTTGTGACAAGATTATGGGCTTCAGTTCAGTATGAAGCTCAATCATACAATCATTTCTGGGAGTGACTAACCAGAAACAAACCAAATCCTAACTATAAAAAAACATAATTGTAAGCATATGGTTTACCTGTATGGAAGGCCATCGCTGGATCGTGAGCGTACTTCGTTTGCTGGTCTATGTTGACCCACAGATTTGACATCTCGATCAGCATCACTGCCTCTGCCAAGCATAGTTCCAACAGAGCGCTTGCGCTTCATCTTTTTTTCCCACCCTTCACCGCCAGTAGATAAACCTCGCAATTTGTCTTCAGAAAGCCCAGAGACTGTAGCAGACATTCTTGTAGAGCTCTTTTCCTTCTCCACAGATGAATTTTTGTCATTACTAACCAAAGGGCTTTGCCTAGTAGGAACACTAGCACGTCCTTCCACCTGAAATATGCAGATACAAGATAACAAGATTGTTAAACGAAAAGTGGTGCCATGGGAATATTTTAAGGAGTATGACAACATTGTGATAGTAAAGTTAGTGATAGAAGTTTAGGAGAAAACAGCATAGATCACAAACCTTAGAATGACAAAAATTCAAGATCTAGAAGTAGGCATGGCCAATCAGAGTCATAGCTCCCAAATCCAAGAAAACAGGTCGCTAGCCAATTACCAGTTGGAATTAGGAAGTTGAGTTATGAAATGACAAGACTGGGTACAGAGTATGCGTGGTCTGAGTGTGAAAAGAAAACTTTATATGATTATATCAGTGTGGAATTGAACTGTGATGATTCAACTTACAAAAAAAAAAACAGGAAGTATTCTTTGGAATTTTACTGGTTTTCAACCACAAGTGAGTAACCACCAACAAAAGGAGCTAGACACTTGGTTAAAATTAGTCGTAATATATTGAAAAAGCCACAGCTTTTCAGAGATGAGATGATGTGTTCGAAAATCTGAGTAACTATAACGAATTAGGAACGTTGTTTGCCAATAACAAACTAAGAAAATTAAGAAATGCAAATGCTAGACTGTTACATACTTACATTTTAATTATGATGAAATAAAACGGACAGTTCAATAGCCACAACTAACTATAATAATTAATAAAGGTGAGTCCTGAGATTGTAAAGATTGAAACTTTTCCAGATTTGAGAGCTGGACACCGAAATCATAGTGGATTCAGGATTTTGTAAGCAGCAGTGTAAACTGATGTAAGCATAGCACAGCACAGCATAGGGTTGTTCTGAAACAAAGAGTGAGCCAGGAAGAGAAGAACGACGAACCCGGGCATCTGCGAGGGAGGAGCGCACGCGCTTGCTCAAGACGGAGGAGCTGTTCTGCGCCCCTATCCTGAGCGCGCCCGAGGAGGAGGCGAGCTTGTCGGGGCCCGCGTCGGTGGTCCTCTGGCGCTTGCGGGTGACGATGTTCTTGTACTTGTCGAGCTTCTGTATGGCTTCGTGCAGCGACCTGACCTTCTCCCTGGCGGGGATGGGGGGAGGTGCAGCAATTAGCAATGCGGGCGGCACGGGGAGGGGACAAGAGGCAAAGAGAGGGGGAGGTGCGTACTTGGCCTTGCCCGTGGAGTCCTGGACGCTGGCGCGGATCCTCCTGAGCTCGTCGGCCTGGTCGTCCGCGGCGAGCGCCCGTCTGAGCTCGGGGTGGCGCCAGTGCTGCTGCTGCTGCTGCTGCTTGGGGTCGGCGGCCCAGGCGGGCGAGTCGAGGCAGAGGTACTGCGAGAGCGAAGGGGTGGGCGTCGGTGGTGGCGCGTGGGCGTCCCCCGTCCCGGCGCCCTCACGGAAGCTCCCCGCCATGGGGGGGAGGGGGATTAGGGCTAGCTGGGCTCCTCCTCGTCGGCTAATTGGGCGCGGCGCGGCGCATCGGGTGCCGCGGCGGGGGCGATTGGAGGCGGGATTGGGGCGGAATTGCTCGGCGGCGAGGGGCGGCGGCGGCGGGAGGGGGAGGAGGAGGTAGTCGGCGGGGTTGCTGACGTCGGCGCAGGCTTGGTCCTCCCGATCGAGGAGGGGTAGGGGGAGAGGAGGAGGAAGGGGATGCGGGGAGGACAGGCAGGAGAGAGGAGGAGAGCAGGAGGGGAATTTGGAGTCAACTTTTTGCCGCCACGTTGGTCAACGAAGCCTCTGATTGGCCCAATCCGGCAATGTCATGTCTCCTCCAGTCGCCATACCAGTGATCGAGTGCTACTACGTACTACTAGTAGTGTTATGAGGAAAATTAAACTACTTTACTAGAAGTAATAACACGATCCACAGGGATTTGGACGAGTTCATGTATATATTTTTATGTACTTAAGCACCCGTGGGAGCAAGATCTATAGAGTATCTAGATAAAGCATCACAAGTGGATACCTCAATAAGGCAAAAATGTAATCTTTTTTTAGGGAATTGTACTATGGCAGGACTATTTTGTGCCAAAGAGAATGTACACCAACTCGGTTATCACCCCTCTAGGCTATATGAAGTGCGAGACTTGTTGTGCAGGGCAAAGACGCCTGAAATGCTTGATGTCTTCTTCGGGCTTGCTGCCACATTTAACACTCTTATGTTGGTGGCATCCTTTTTTTATTGCCATGCATTCCATGTAATTCGATGATGTATTTGTGCGATGACCATATACTTGACTCTTTATTTGCTGGTGAGAAAGGGATTGAAACTGGTGTTTGTCATTCAAAAGGCATTCCATGTAATTCGATGATGTATCAATGCTAAACAAAAGGCATTCAAACAATTCCTAGCCTTTGTCATTCTATTCCACCACATACCTTTGCGCAGGTAAAATGTGGTGCAGGTTAACAAGCTCTAGGCTGTCTTATAGGTACAATTGTTTTTTTTAAGACCGATCCGGTCCTAAGAATGGCCCCACGTCAATTTAAGGTCAGGCGTTCTTGTGTATGAGACCGAGTCTGTCTCAAAGGTGGGTCCCGCTCGAGGTAAAAACAATTCTCCTGGTCCCTTTTGCATGTTTGTTTTCTAGGGACTCTCTCTCTCTTCCGTCAGTTCCCATGCGATGTGTCGTCCTTCGCTGATTTTTTATTACTTACGACCGAGCCTTTAGCTAAGATCGGGCCTTTAACTTTTTGCCTTGAGACCGTCTCTTAGGGTCGGGTCCTTATGTATGAGGTCGGCCGAGCCTTAAGGCCGATGAAACCTACACGCTAGTGATGCCCTAAAGCTTAAGATGTGCATACGGGCGTATTTGGTTTTGGCCTGGAGGCAGCTGCCTGGGCCAGTCAACGTTCTCAGGCCGTCGATTTTGTCTGCCTGCGGCCACGATCGCTGCCTGGCTCAGGACCGTAGCCAAACAAGCCCATGGTCTGAACTACACCATACTTGTAAATGGGATGGGATGACAATAAAACATGCTTTGGTCAGACGATGGCACACCATAAAAACATCGAGGAGAGGACAGTGGATGATACTTCTGGCCCTCGGCGATGGATCCGCGCGCCCACAGGTCAGCTTCCTGTTCTTCATTTCTTTGCTCTGTTCTTCGATCTTCCCCTCTTTTCCCCCAGAACAGTCAGCAGCACACATGTCAAGACATACCCACGAAAGGCCCAGGGAGGGCATGGGCTACGCATTTTCTGTTTTTCAATGGATTTGAGCCTACTTTTTTAGGTTATCAAAGCCCAGCAAAGAGAAAGCGCACACTTAATTTTTGGTCCAGATCTGTTACACATGTCCTAAAATTAATTTATTTTTATTCTAAAAAATAATGTATTTCTAGTTTTTTTTGAAAAAACGTATTTCTAGTTATGCGTGTATAAGAGGATACAATTATTTTGGAATAGAAGCCGTATTTTAACTTCTGAAAAGGTGAGTTCAATTCCAGTTACGTTAGTTCTTCGTTAAAAAAATCCACTTATGCTTAACCATGCAAAAAGATTTCTTGGTTAGTGGTTACACCCATATGCAAGTAATGGACGATTTACGTGCATGTGTAACTATAAACGTCGTCCACTACAAGTGAAAGTGATCTAAAGCTAGTTGGCTATGCTCAGAAAAACAATCACAAGGATCAAACGGTTCTTAGTAGCTCTCATGCATCAGGGCATACATATTCTTCACTTAGATGTATGCTCCTGAATTATTTATCTTTTGCATAAATATAATAAGTAGATTTTGAATATTAACCAATACACCATCGACTACTAATTAGATCCGGACACATACATGCATGCATATCCATACGTACGTACGAACGGCGATTAAACAAATTAAACGTGGTTCTTCGTCGATCTCATCATACGAATTAAATTAAACCTCGACCGATCGTGATCGATCTACAGGTACTTGGCGTCCGTGACCATGGCGATGCCGCCGGCGGCCTTGGAAGCAGCAGCGCCACCGCCGCTGCTGCGTCCGAACCTGGCGACTGCGCAGTCGGTTTCAAAGATCCCCGACGAGACGAAGCTGTCGGCCCCTCCCATGACGGGCATCTTGGCGGTGACGTTGAGCCTGTTGACGTAGTCAGTACGGTAGGTCTGGCCAAGCACGCCATGGACGTCGTCGGTGAGGTCGTAGAACTTGAACCCGAGGTCGAGGTGAGCGAGGCTGTCGTCGTCGGTGACGCCATAGCCATGGACGCGCGAGTCCTCGGCGGTGATGGGGACCACGTTGGCCATGATGCGGAAGACGCCCCTGAGCTCGACGACGACGGTGTTGGCCTGCGCGGTCCGCGTGACGGAGAGCTCCGGCGCCGTGGGTGGGGACCACCGGGCGCCGACGGTGGCCGGGAGGGAGATGGACTCCTCGCCGTCGTCGTCGAAGGCGAGGACGATGTGGTCGGCGGCGGCGTCCCAGTGGGCCGTCTTGGCGGCGCCGACGTAGAGGTGGTGGTGCGCGAAGCGGATGCCCAGGGCTTGGATCCAGGTGAAGTCGCGGCTCATGGATGGGTTGCGCTTGCCGATGAAGTGGGCGTTGATGTGGAGCCCGGCGTCGGAGACGATGCAGAAGTCCTGGTCCTTCTTGCCGTGGAAGTAGAAGTTGTTGCCGTCCGCGCCGGTGAACCGTGGGTCGCCGCACGACACGCCGGGGTAGAAGTCGCACACTGATATATCGACCACAGAGAAGAATTAGCAGAAGTTATATATACGTATACGTATATGTATATGTATATATTTGTATATATATAACTAGTAGGAACAAGTGAGCACTCACGGCAGAAGGTCTTGCAGGTGGGGCAGAGGACGAGGCACTTCCTGGGGCAGCGGTTGGGGCAGGTGGCGGTGCACCCGGGGCGGTGCGAGTTCTTCTTGGTGTCAGCGCAGGTGAACTTGCTGTTGCGCTTGCCGTCCATGGTGATGACCTGCATGTTGCCCGGCTGCTGCGCCGACGCCGCCAGCGCCATCATGCACAGCAGGCCCAGCACGGCGGCGGTCGACGCCGGCCACCGCGCCATTATTGTTGACCGACGACCGGTCTCTGCTGAACTATATATCGATCTGCTAGCGAGCTGCGAGGAAGCAGCTAACTAGCTAGGCTTGGAGCTCTGTCTTGATGGCTCCTGCTGGTTGTGGTGTTGTTTGTGGCTGATCGATGGCAAGGCTGCAAGGGGCAATGAGGCTGTCTTATAGGAGTACAGCGATTGTCAGCCAATTAAGCATGACACGCGTTGACCTGAATAATGAGGCATCAGTAGAGATGCAGGGGCTACCACAGCTGGGGGAGGGAGAGTACGTGCCGCATCAGCAATGCAATGGCTTTTCTTTTCTTTTCCTTGGAGTTGGAGTTGAACAAATCACAAGAAGCTTAGCTTTGACCCATCGTCCTGTAGCTTTTGTGCTAAATGCTTTTGTTTTTTCATGTGAGGAAAAAAGCAAAGCATATGAATTAGTGGACATGGATGGAGTGTTGAGTACACACACAATAAGGGGACTAAGTTAATAATTAACCAGCCCGGCAACAATCTGAAGCGAGTACTAGTACTATTACTATATATTGTATGGAGTAGTATGTGTGAAGGTTGTATGCGTAGCTTGGAAAGGTGAAGAAAGATTGTGGATCCACGTAGCTGCATGTGCGTGCTATGATTCATCTCCATATGCATGCATTTCCAACTCTTTCCAACTCTTCCCAGTGCTAAGCGACCTCGATCCTGACCAATTCCTGATCATCTACTACCTGCTGACTACCTGGGGTGGGTGAATACACGTCTCTTTCCCCTGAAGCACAGTACAGGTAGCAGGTCCACGGACGTCAATTGCGACGTACGCGATCCATGCATGACCGACGCCCTACCAATCACATCCAGCCGGTACCTCATATGCAAGTTACGTTACCGTACATATACCTGGCCAGCTACGTGGCCCTCTTCCTTTCTTTTAATTCCAGCTGGTGTGGTGTCCGAGAGACGACCAGGAGATCGACGTCAGTGGCATGTTGTTTTGTCGATCGTGTGTGCACACATTATTAGTTTTTCTTTTGGCGTGGTATAAGGCATCGGCCGTCGTGGACTCGTGGTCATACCAAGATAGACGGCGCGAAATAAGGCAACTACACTACCGCGATTGCATATGGCCCTCCATAGCACGTACGCTACCGTCGACCACACCGCTAGTGTCGGCGAGTTATACTGACTAGGCTCTCGAGGGGATACCTCGAGAGAAGGGTTTGAGAGAAGTCGTCGAGAATCTAGAATCGAAGGTGACAAGAGACGATTTATAGGTTCAGGCCGCAATATGCGTAATACCCTACGTCATGTATGGTGTATCTTGTATAGATGAGATGTGTTGCAATGCCTGACGGCGTTGCTCGATGGTCTAATCTAGGGCCCCTGCCCTCCCAGGGGCAATGTTTACGTGGTAAGTCTTCTAGTTTGTTACAATTGAGGAGTCCTAGTAGGACAAGGTGTCCTAGTAGGAGTCAAACTTGTTTAGGGAACCCGGGGTTTCTATACCCGACAAGCCCCCGAGCGCTTCATTACCTGAAGTACAACCTTGTTGTGAGTCTTGGAGAATGCCGAGTTGTTTTTGAAGTCAACCCGAGTTCTTCTGAAGTCATTCGAGTTCTCTCAGCTTGGCTGTACGAAGACTTTGAGGTGCTCTAAGAACTTCTAGAGAATCTCGTTGGTGTGCACCGAATAGGTGCACCCAATTGGGTAGCCCCCGAGCCTCGTTTTGCTTTGAAGGAGAAATTCGAGGGTCTTCATGAAGAATCCGAGTTCTTTCGAACCCAGACGTAAACTCCGAGATTCGGTATTAACCGAAAAATTCCGAAGAATCCTTGACGATATACCCGCAGCCCCCGAGCCTTGATCCGATTTAATAAATCGAATTAAGTATCTTGACTCCAGGATTTGAAGAATATTTGAAGCAACATTGTTGAAGCGAAGATGTCCGAGTACTTTGCTGAAAAAAGTACTCGGCTAGCGTCATGGTTCGAGTTCTTTATTAAAAAAAAGAACTCCGCTGGCGTGGTGGTCCGAGTTCTTTATTGAAAAAGAACTCAGCTGGCGTAGTGGTCTGAGTTGTTTGTTGAAAAAACAACCCGGCTTGCATCAGCCCCCGAGCACGAAAGTACGCGGAACTGCGATGGTGTGCCGAAGCTTGGTCTGCAAAAATAAAAATATTATATAGCAAATGTTGGAGAATATTTGAAAAACTGAAATTTATTCAGTCTTGTCGACGAATCGACAAGATAGTGCGCATTGCGCAAAGATAAAATCGACGAGCGCGTAGATCCCGCATAAAGAAGTCGACGAGAACGCAAATTACGCGAAGTGTCTCAATATGAGATTGTTTCGGTGTCTGTATCTTTTCAAGATCGTAGGTCCGAGTAGTTTGTCCCGCTAGCCGTGCCCCCCACGATACCCCGGTCAATAACACATCGGCTTGGAAAAAGCACGGTTTGCATCGTTAGACAAAACTCTCGATATACTCGACTTTAGAGATAAAACATAACACACTAAAAAAGTCAGCGAAAATACAAAAAGCACATGCAATTTGCGAAAACAACCCGGCACGATCGCGTGCTCGAGTAGTTAGTCCTGCTAGCCGTGTCCTCCACGATACCCCGATTAATAAACACATCGGCTTGGAAAAGCACGGTTTGCATCATCAGACAAAAACTTCTCAAGACACTCGACTTTTAGGGATAAAACCGAACATACTGAAGAAGTCAGCGAAAACGCAAAAAGCGCATGAAGAAACCGACGAAAACATGGACTGCGAAGGTATCCACTTGTAGATACGAATAAATAATTAAAACATATGACTTAGCTTGATTCGTGGACGATTTGTTGATGAAGTCGCGCCGAGTCCGAGTTCTTGGTTGAAAAAGAACTCGGCTAGTCATCCTAGTCCGGGTTCTTGTCAAAAAAAGAACCATGCTAGTTGCCATAGTCTGAGTTCTTGTTGAAAAAAGAACCCTGCTCGGATAGGAAAAGAACCCTGGCAACACTTCCTACGATTCGCAGGGTTGATCTTGGCCTGGCCTCCTGGATGACAAAGGTCACGGTCCTTACTGAAGTACCCTGGCGGATGCTGGAGATGATCCTCAGGCCGCCAAGTAGTCTTGTACCATGACTATCTGCTTGGTCTTGATACTTGAGGGCAACGAGGCCGGAGTCATCGTTTGTCCGAGTCGAACTCGGCTTCTGCCTCCAGGTACTCCTCCGAGTTGGATACGATCCGACGATCGTGTCGGAGTCGGAGACCCTTGACGATCTGTGTACGGTGACCCGCGCGGGTGGTGGCGGAGATGCCATTGTCTCGCCGCGCAATTTACGGCGTAGTCTGCGCGGGCGGCGGAGCTGACGCAATCGTCACGTCGCGCAGTTCATGCCGAAGTTTGCCGTCCTGGTTTGCAGCGCAAAGCCAGGAACCAAAGATGAAGTTCGCGCCTTCCTCGAACTTGACGTTGACGGAGGCGCTGAAGGATGCCATCAACTCTTTAGCGAGTTCTCGACGAGTAGATCCCATAGACGGCGCCAAAGTGTCGGCGAGTTCTGCTGACTAGGCTCTCGAGGGGATACCTCGAGAGAAGGGTCTGAGGAGAAGTCGTCAAGAATCTAGAATCGAAGGTGACAAGAGACGATTTAGACAGCTTCAGACCGCAATATGCGTAATACCCTACGTCCTGTATGGTGTATCTTGTATAAATGAGATGTTGCAATGCTTGACGGCGTTGCTCGATGGTCTAATCTAGGGACCCCTGTCCTCCTTTATATATTCCAGGGGGCAAGGTTTACATGGTAAGTCTCTTAGTTTGTTACAATTGAGGAGTCATAGTATCCTAGTAGGAGTCAAGTTTGTTTAGGGAACCCGGAGTTTCTATACCTGACAGCTAGCAAGTAGCAATTCAGTTGGCTCAGTGCCAAGAAATTGATCGAGGGCACAGATATACCAATCAACTATTGATACTCCGGGTGCACATTACTAGCTTAACTAGCCCGATTTGCTTTCTTTGCCATATGGAACCTACTGGTCCACTTTAGTAATAAGTCTCTATGGACGTTCACATTTACTATAGCTGTTCTGTTCCTGTCCGTATCATGGACAAGGAGCATGTAACAAATTTGGTATGTTACGATCCGATAGCCCAGTACTCCATCCATTCCAAAATATAGATGGTTTAACTTTTTTACCACAAATTTGATCGCTCGTCTTATTTATTTTTTTTCTCTAAAATATCAGATTTTTTTTGTTATGACTTGTTTTTAGTAATAAATAAATTTCAAGAATGACCTAAATTTGACTATGTTTGTATAAATTTTTTGAATAAGACAAATGACCAAATTTAAGGTCAAAAAAGTCAAACGACCTATATTTTAGAATGGAGGGAGTACCATATAGACGTTCATAGGATACGAGCATGATGGACGTGTGTATTCGTAGTGATGACTGAGTATGCGTACCTGTACAATGCTTATTTTAAGACTAAGCGCTATCTAGTACTAGCTAGCTTTATGTATAGATATAATTTTCCGATTCATGGACTCAGCTTATTTTTATACTCCTATTTTTCCAAGATAGGGAGATGCAAGTGGGTACAAAGGTATTTTCTAGGTCAACGATGACAGCCACCTAGTTCATTTCTCATCATGAATTAAATGCGAATAAATGCTATCTTAGCTCATTTAGTTTATTTTATCAAGTTTTTTTTATCAATCTAATAATTCAACATAAATATAACTTACTGTCTAAGTTTATCACCGCCAAAAGCAGTGCTATGCGATCGGCAAGCCTAGTGATCGAGGAGGAAGAGACGTCGGCGTGGCACGACGCAACGGTGGGATTGCCATTGGGCTTAGACTATAGAGCGACAGCCATGGGAAGTAGAAAATGAATAGAACAGAGAGACACGTATGTAAAGTGAATTGTATGAAGATTGAAGAAGAAAACAAGTTACGTTGCATTTAAAAAAAACGCGTATCGTGAGCTCTTTCTACATATTTTTTTTTTGGTTCTACACAAGAAGGTGCCCTAGCTGGTGAAGGGGAACACACTCACGGGCTTTCGTCCTATATTCCCCTGGAATTCGGGTTTTCTTTCTTTAATTGGGATATTTCTTATCGTAGCAATAGAAGAATGTCAAACTTTTGTTGCGTCAAGTCTGGCTTTTCAATTCTCTTCACGTTGACAAAACCGGTGAACAATGAATGGCGGCTGACTTGACATCCGACCCTGTCCAAAGCTGAAGATCTGTTATGTACCCGCTCTTTATTAATGCGTTCGTCTTGTACTTGTAACTTTTCGTTACATGTATGCATCTAAACTTGGTTGCATATATATTGTTGTAAAGTGATGCCACTTGCCTTTTTTTTAATAGGAGGGGCAGGGCACCTGGTTTCAAATACTCACATTTTGTTCCGTAACTAAATCATGGTGACCACCGTATACTTAAAAACAAATTACATACGCACGGTACTTCTACTATACCACAACACCACATAAGTGACGCACATGAGTTGGTAAAAATCCATAATTACCGATAAACTGTCAATCGGTAAAAGATTCTAATGAACCGCCGATCAGTAATTCAACATTGACCAATTAACAATTAATCGGTATATATATTACGTTTGTTATTAGTAATTCCTAGCCAAGTAAAAAAAGAGCATCCCCTAGTATATACAACACCTTCAAATTATAATTGCTGAAAAGTGATCGACCTCTGCTCGAGAAATGTAGGGGTAGAGGCCCGAGACTCATGCCTCAGGTGTGGGTATCCCAAGTCAGAACTCCAGGCCACCCTACCTAGATGAATAACATTAAAGTTCTTTCCCCTTACATGCATATGAGGGTGGAGACGTGGAGTGGAATCGTACATCTCCTTTTAGTCCGCTATCACAAGCATATTTTTCACGATACTATAAAGAGATTTCTACATTTTTGCAGTGGTATTAATGCTAATTTAATAACATACATACTTTTTTAAAGCAATAATATACACACTTTATATACAGAGCATGCAATTCCTCTGCTCCTCAAGGTGTGGTGGTTTGGATGATGTAGCTGTTTTAGATAGATGATTATTGTTAACACCACCAAAAAAACCATGTCGTTGCAATTCACTTCCCATCGACTAAAAGTTCATGAGTCACCTACACCATGATGATCTCGACCATTAGCATCTGAAGTGCCATTATAGGAAAAAAAAACTAGTTTTCTCAGCCTCCATACCACGTTATGAAAATCATGCGAACAAATATATTCTTTTGAACTAACGAAAATGAAAATAAGCTTATGGTTTCGGTAGAAGATCGAGCGGGATTCAACTAAGATATTTTGACAACAAAATGAACACAATTTGAATTTGGTTCGAGTTCTAAAGATCACCCGGTTTTGTATGGTCAGAATTTTTTTTTTTGTTGTTGAAAATTTTCTACGTTGCGGCGTGGCTGCAGATCCTGGTAACCAGCCAACCAGGTAGGTGTGATAGCCAAGCTGGCATCCTGGGCCCACGGGCCAGTGACATGGAGCCCTGAAGAGTGAAGACGCCTAAACCCCATGGCGCCACCGGCCCGTGGTGTCCCCTGATGCCGACCAAGGTCCCCGCCGCCTTCCTCCTCACGGCCACCGTCTACTTCGCTGCTCCGCTGCCTCGCCGCCCGCCCACCTCCTTCGATTCTTCCTCCGCTCCCGCTCTTCTACCTCGACGCTGCACTCCGCGCCCTCGCCCTGATGATAGCCTTGCACAGCGGGTGGCATCGACACCGCGCGCTCCAGCTGTTCGACGGAATGCTCTTGACAAATATGGTGTCATGGAACGTCATGGCAAAGCGACCCCAGCAGGCACTGGAGGTGTCCCGATGGATGGCAGAGAGGTAGGAGACAACAACAACCACGGTCAGGGCAGCCACGGCGTCTGCTAGGCCAGCGAAGTAGCGAGGATGGGCAGGAGGGTGCGCTGCGCGTTCTTGCGACACTGGGCGAGGGCAAATGGGCTACCATGAAGGAGAAACACGTGAGCTTCAGGTCTGAAGATCCTCTGTTAAACTTTAATGGACCATTCATGAATTCAGAGCTAGGGAGGTGCAGCTTGAGAATAAGGAGATATATACATCTTGGATGACTTGGCGATGAGGCTTAAGTTGGGCTGCAAAGAAAATGAAAAAAAGTGATTCTACAACAAAATATCTCAGATACAAACCCGTCGGTGGTTTTGGAGACAGTTTTTGAATGGTCAGGTTCTGTGGGTTAAGAAGGCAAAGGGTTGGAAGAAGCACGTCTTCAGATTTCGAAGAGTATGCTTGTTGTGACAGAAGCATCTGTGGTAGTAATTTGCATGTGTGTGATCCACCCAGCAAACTGGGCCTGGGCGTATGCTGCTCGGCTGTACCATGGGAGGGCAAAGTCTTCTGATGGCAAATTGAGGTGTTGTCAGGAAGGGCTAGATTGCATTGTAGCTTGTCAGCCCGTCCTGGTGAGATAACTTGGGTTTGGGTGTGCTTACGAAGAGTCGAAGACGGGATGATGGGTGGTCCGACGTTATTGATCATATATTTAAACACCTGAGATGAGATGATAGAGACTACAGGCATGACTCAATGAAATTTTTTCCGTGCTGTTTGGCTTCGCCGCTTTGACATTTTTACATCGGGCCATCGGGGTGCTAGCATTGTCGACATGGTGCATAACTGAATGATGCCATTTTGAGCCAGGGGAAAAAAGAAGAGTAGGAAATGAATAATTAGACAAATGGAATCTGCGCTGCCACATGCTTTTCAAATTTCAAAAACCAAATTCCTACCATGCTTGTATGAGAAGTAAGCAAGGCCGCGGTGCTGATGGAGGAGCTGCAACACAACAGGACATGAAAAATGAAACGGCCCTGATCTGTGTGCAGCTGTCGCGCCTTCAACTACAAATATTGGTGGGGCCCGTCCATCAGGCACAGCAGTGGCTGGCTGACTGGGTGGGGCAGGGGAGTCGGCAGCAAGGCCGGGTCGTCTTGTCTCGTCTCTCTCGCGCACGGGCTCTCCCACGGCGGAGTCGCGCGGGCGAGAGAGATCGCCAGCCACTAGGCCCGCGAGCATGGCGGCGGCGGCCGGCTCGCCGTCGCGCGGGCACCTCGTCTACATCGCCCAGCTTTCCGAGAGGACGCATCGCTACGAAGGTAAGCACCTTCCCCTTCCTCCTCCCCTATCCTGCCTGCTCGCGCGGCTTTGCTTGCTCGTTGCCGGCTCCGTGCTTCATCTCGCCCGCGGCGGAGGCAGGTCCGCGGTTTCCTTCGTACGCGCTCCCTTCCTTCTCGGTGCTGAAGCAGGCATGCCGGCTTTGTTTTGCTCTGATTTTGTTTCCGCCTACTCCCAAGCCCCAACCGAATTGGTGGGTTGGTTGTTGTACTGCGCTCTGGTTGGGGTTTCCTCCATTTTGCAACTCCAGCACTAGTGTGAGGTTTATTTGGCCTGCTCCGATCGATTTGCCGGCATTACATGCGTTGGGGATTCATCTCGTTTCGTCTCGTCACGGATGCTTCAACCATCCAGCGTTGCAGCGCGGTTTGTATTTTGTAATGCTTTCATGTCATTTGAGCGCCGCGACAGCTCTACCTTGTGCTTATCCATTCTCTGCATTGTTTGCATCTCTCGACACACCCACATTGATTTGATCCATGGTCCGTCCACCTAGGTGCTGAGGCCCGCTGCCCTCCCCTTTTGAGTTCAGTTGGCTACCCAGCTTCAAATCCCTGCGTGATGATTTTATATCTGCTTCACATATCCTTTATGGGGATAATTGTCCTGCATTCCAGTTCCAGAGCAGAGTCTGTTGTTTTTATTTTTTTATCTACTGTGCTGTTTAATTTAGGTAGCGCAGATTGGTTTCTTACCCGCCGCACATATTAATAGGGGAAAAGCTAGCCCAGAAATTTTATTTCTATACTTAGGCGGTTAGGCCTGGTTTATTTGTCACTGCCTCACTGGTAACTGTTCAGGTCCCATGCATTGATGACTTGGCTTTGGCCTGCTGCTTTTGAGGCGTGTCCTCTGCACTGCTTCACCTACAGTATTATGTGAATTTCAGAACCAATTGCTTATTTGTTTGCTTGACTTTCGTAACTTCCCTTCCAGTATATGTTTGGGATTACTGTACCATTCAGGCAACCATCATTTATTATCTGTGAGCTGCTAATTTCTTCTGGCTGCTGATGATATTCCTTGGCTTTCATCTGTCCATTTACACAGACATGTTGCAGGCCATGAGTGCTGTCGCAGAGTTTGGCACAGGGCTCACACGGTTGGAGAGGGAACTCTTCTCTAGGGCCTATCATAGTGTCACTGATGAAAAGTGCACGGCATGGCATATCCTTGCTTCCTCTCAGCTCCAGGAGAGGGAGAAGGGTAATCTCAAAGCCGAGAAGGCAGCTATCGAGTTCCGCCTCAAGGTCGAGTCTGAGATAGAAGAAGCATCCTACCTTGTGATCAATACCATTGACAGACTCCTCCGAGTGTCCTCAAGTTCTGCTGAGAACTTGGTCTTCTATCACCACATGTGACTCCATTGCTCTTATGTTGATTATTGTCCAATGACCAATGCATTTTCAAGTTGGGGCCATTGTTTGACATGCTTTTGCTCTTGGTTTAGGAAGGGGAAGTGCTACATGACTCTTGCTAAGGTAAAGGATGCGACTCTTGGTTTGAAGAAGGAGAATTGCTATGGGACTTTTGCTGAGCTGAAGGATAGGGCTGCAAGACTTCAAGCGTCCGAACAGTTATTGAAAGCTTACGAGGTAGGTGGTAGGCAATATGTTTCCCAGATGCTCATTGCTATTTGTTCTATAAGTTTGATGTGTTGACGTTTTGTTGCATATGGGGTAAAAGCTTGCTCGGGAAGTAGCAATGGTGAACCTATGCCCAACAAATCCCATTCGTTTGGCTCTGGCTCTCGATGTATCTGATTTCTTCAACCAGCTAATGCGTTCACCTGAGAGGTATTGGGTCATGTGAATTTTTACATGTAGTTACCAAATGTTGCCTGTACTTGTGGTTGAATTGTCGTTATGTACCTGGATCTTAGGGCTTACCAAGTTGCAAAACAAGCTGTTGATGATGCTGAATCAGTCAGCGGAGGCTCAAAGGAGGCAAGCATGCAGACCAAAGATTTGATGGGTAATTTTAGGGATAGGCTCACTCACTGGAATTATAGTACAGAAAAGGGTGATGATGAAGGTACAAATTGCTATTATATCTATGAAATCCTTTCTGCCTTTTGAGTCCCTCTCTTTCGAAAGTTTAATATGTATTGTTTGTCTTGGAGGGAACGAAATTGAATATAAGGATGCAGACGACACTGCTTTATCATCCAAGGCAAGCTTTCTGAACTCTTATTTCATCATTGTATGATTATTAGCTGGTTATTCGAGTTTAGCTATATAGCTGAACTCGTTGGCTCATGGATCTGTACACTTACGTAGCATGCACCTTTTTTTTTTCGTAAAAGGTGTAGGAAGTTGCCTGATAATGCCAATGCATCGTATGATCCTGTATTTGATTTTGTGGGTTCCTGGAACAAATGCTGTTTCAACAAATTTGCATTGCTGGGCTTAACCCGGGGTGGCCTGATGTGGCCATCATATTATTATCCTCATTTTATAATGACACTATATATTTGACCCTCATTTTACAGTTATATGATATGACTCTGCTGACTCTCTACAATGTTTGGTCGATTACACACAGCAGCAGACAGATGAGTGTGTGGTGGATCAAGAAGAGAAGCTCGAAGAGACCGAGGAGATGCCGGAGCTGAATAATGAAGACGAGGAGAGATACCGGACGGCACGATACATGTCAGGAAAGAACATGACTAGGGCTCAGAAGATGATCTGGTGTGCGTTAGATAGATGCATGAAGAAGAAAACGCCTAAATGAGTAAGTTGCATGTCAATTTTGCCTCACCTAGCTACCGTAGTTAGCATGCCGCCACACATATACATGTACCAGAGCTGATAGAGTTTAGTGAGCTGATAGAGTTCAGTGCACGTGAATACTACAAGTAGCTGTTAATATGTAGTGTACGCGCGAGTGATGCGCACGAGGAAGAAAGGACGGCTAATATCTGTGGATTCCATCCATGCTGGATATATACTACAGTTCGCTACACGGTGGGAGTATACATATCTTTTGTTGCATCGATCCCAGGTGCAATCCATTGATAGGGATTGATCGGATTAGACCGTCCGTCTCCTTCTGTCAATCGAGAACCTTTGCCTGCCGGTTGGTTGGTCCCCTGCATTGTCCGATTCAAATACTGAGCCTCCCCAGCCCGTCGTCCGTCCTTTGTATATACAAAGATTCGACTCGATTGATGGTTATGCATGAATTTGATCGGATTGGAAGGCAATGGGGAATTTAATCTCAAATCTTTGGCCTGGTCAACCTCTTGGCTGCCATGTCCACCAGAGTCACCATGTGAGTACTTCTCTTCTGTAAATTTCTTCTTGTATGTATACGCCCAGCCCAACCATGTCCATCAAGTGAGAGTGTCATGTGTTCCTAGGAAATTCTAGTCGACGGCGACGGAGAAGAAGAGGACAGGCTGAGCGCGCTCCCTGACGACATCCTGCTGGACATCCTGGAACGCCTGCCCCTGCTCCCCGCCGTCCGCACGAGCGTCCTCTCCCGGCGATGGAGGTGTCTCCCTCTTCTCCTCTCGCGCCTCGCCATCGACATCGACGAGTTCCTACGACACCGCCCCTCCGGCCCCCGCCGCTCCGTGCAAAGCCTCATGCCGTCCTACACCGAAGCCACAGACAGGCTACTGCTGGCCCGGGCCGGCGGCGACCGCGCCGGCGTCAAGGTCCTCCGCCTCGCCTTCTTCCTCTGCTCCGACCTGTCCCTCCTGCACTCCATCGCCCACGCCGTCGCCATGGCCGCCGCCGCCGCCGTTGACCTCACGCTGTGGACGGTGGTGATGAGCAACCGGTGCACGGAGGAGCACATGGCGCCCTACGCCCGGCGCTTCATGGCCTTCATGGACGCCTGCCCCGCCGCGTTCGGGTGCCTCACGAGCCTCACCGTGCGCAACCTCCGTCTGGACGAAGCTGACGTCCCCACCATCCTCACCACCTGCGGCAAGCTCCGCGAGCTCGGCCTCAAGTTCTGCGGCCATGGCTTCGTGCTCAGGATCTACGCGCCGGGCTCGCTGCTCGTGACACTGACGGTCGTCGAGTGCTACTTCAAGCGGGTCGAGCTCGTCTGCGCGCCGCGGTTGGAGCGGCTGTTCATGGAGACGTGGCTGGACGACGACAGCCCGCCGGTGCGGCTCGGCCATGTCCCCCAGCTTCACCATGTTTCTTTGGCCTCCGCTCTCTTGTGCTGGCAGGAACCCTTTGCGCTTAGTGCCTTCCTGGCTAACGCCACCAACCTGTCAGTTCTTGATCTGAACTTCAAGGACGAGATGGTAATGGCTGACAAGTACTTATACATTCGTAATAATAGTTCTTATCATACT
Organism: Digitaria exilis; assembly: GCA_015342445.1. NCBI lineage: Eukaryota > Viridiplantae > Streptophyta > Magnoliopsida > Poales > Poaceae > Digitaria > Digitaria exilis. The sequence continues at coordinate 1,185,871 of JACEFO010002303.1, forward strand.
CATTAACGACTGAAACAGCATCCTTGTCCTTTTTTGTTTGTTTGATTGATTGACTGATGATGCAGATTTGGATTCAACCAGAGGATGTCGAATTACTTGCTCCTGTGCTCAGAAATCTAAAAGAGTTGCATTTGCAAGAGATTTTTCCTGACTGTGACCTCAAGTGGACTTTGTTGTACCTGGAAGCCGCGCCTTCCCTCAATAGCTTTTATGTCAAGGTATCATCCTTTTTGTCTATGTGGCTGTGGTTGCCAAGATAAATATTGCATAGATGTCATTACACCAATAGTCAATCTCGTTGTGATCAACCAAGTAAGTGCCGTGTAGGCATATTGCACGTCTGAGCTTATTGCTGGCTAAATCTCGCAGGTATCACGGCATATCTGTTGTTGGAGCAGGATTGAAGGCATTGCCAAGAAGACCAACCTGCTTCGTGAAGCGCGGGATTTCAAGCACTGTAACCTCAACTTCGTGGAAATCCAAGGTTTCCATCCAGAAGAGACGCTGATACGCTACACAAGGCTTGTCATGGAACGAGCTGTGAACCTAAAAAGGATTCATCTGCGTGGGCCGCGTGGCCAGGACGAGTGCAAACGTTGCGACCGTTTTAGGGGCCAAGCTGAAGCTCCAATGAGGTCTGCGTCGAACGATGAGATGAAGAATATAGTAAGGGAACAGATCTTCCATGGATTATCATCACCGTCCATAGAATTAATCATGGACGACATGGCTTTGTCAGAGAAACTACAGTTTCCTATCATCGAGATATGAATTTGTTAGAGAAACGATATCATCGAGATATGATTGTTAGAAGGTAACAACGCTACCGATCACTTAATAGATTAGAGAAATACTATTTTGCAACGAAAGATCCACTTAGCTATTCATGTTGGTACAACACGTGTTGGGTTCTTCCTAGTTGTGTTGTTACCTTGACGAAATGACAGTTACTTCGAAAGGATCTTGGTGAAAGTAAACAACAGCGACCAAAGTCACAAATTGCCTTTCCATAGGGAAAAAAAAAATGAAACGCAAGGGATGAACCTGGTGAGGCGGAGGCCAACGGGAGCCGATCCTCTCCATTCGAGTTCTCACCGCGACACCCCGTCCGGAGGCAAACTGCTCGAGCCTGTTTTAGCTTCCCCTTCGATTATTGCCACCATAGTTGTTTTCTAGTTGCTACAGAACTAGGAACTTTGATTGATGCTAAAGCAGTATACTGCTATGAGAGGAATCCTTAAGTACCCACGCCTTCATGCAAAATCATCTCTATTCTCTTAAAAAAAAAAGGAGAGAAAACGATGCTATCATTGTATTCTGATGTCATTCTTGTCAGTGGATTTGTTTAGCATAATAAGCAAGATGAAGATAGAGTCAGCGCGCTCCCAGATCACATTCTGCTCGATATCCTGTCAGTGACGCATTGACCTGCACACAGCCATCCAAGCTAGCACGCTCCCCAGGCGATCGACGCATCTCCCTCGCTTTACTCCTTGCCTGCTCATACACGTGGCACACTTTCTTGCCCCGTGATAGAAAAAAAGAGAGTAAATTCCCTCAAAGCCATGAAAATTAAATCCACTTCCCTCCCTCAGTAACACAAAATATGCAACAAAAACTAAACCCACAACCCCTTTTAGTCTGCAATCTTTTATGGTCCTATAAAGAGATTTCTACCTTTGTGGAGGCATTCAATAACATACCTATACGGACTTTATATAGAGAGCCTGTATTTCCTCTAGGGGGGTGGCCTAGAGGATGAAGCTCTTTTAGAGAGACTATTGTGAACACCACTAAGAAACTTTTACCGTATAGCTGTGTCGTTGTAATTCGCCTCCCATGAAGGTATAAGTTCATTAGTCACCTGCACCTTGATGATATAGACCATTAGCATTTGAAGTGACCTCTTTTTTTTTTTGCATCAGTATCATTTGCGAAAATCGCACAAGCAAAATAAGTTCTTTTGAGCTAAGCGATAAAAATAAGTAAATAAGCTCATGGTTTTGGTAGAAGATGGAGCGGGATTCAAATAAGATTTTTTGAAAACAAAATGGGCACAATTTGAATTTTGTTTGAGTTCTAAAGTTCGCTCAGTTCTGTATGGTTATTATTTTTCTTGGAAATTTCCACGGTTAGATCCCAATGGTGACGCCGTGGCAGCAGATCCAGCCATCCAGGTAACCAGGTAGGACGTAGGAGTGAGAGCCCAGCTGGCATTCTGGGCCCACCGTCAAGTGACATGGAGCCCTGAAGAACCGCCACCGGGGCTCGTGGTATGATGCCGACCACCTCCACCAACGTCGGCGACCTCCACCATTTCCTCCGCTGTGGCCTCCGCACACACTCCTCCATATTCTGCGTCCACACCTCCCTCCTCTACCGTGGCCTCCTCCAAGGCCACCCCTTCCCCACCAGCTTCCTCCTCTATCTCCTCACCGCCACGCCACTGCACCTCGCTGCCCGCCCACCTCCTCCGCTCCCGCTCATCTCATTCACGCTGCACTTCGCACCCTCGCCGCATCCCCTTATCAGTCCTCCTCTCCCTCTACGCCGCACTCGTCTGCTCCCACAATCTTATGTTTTCTGACCTATTCTCCGTTGCCGCCTACCGACACATTAGTATGGTGACATGGCATTGGTATGACATAGGCAAAAATCGAGGTGGATTAGGGTCGGGCAGGTAACAGACCTTGTTTCGATAGCTGGACTCAGCCAGGTGGTCAAAATGACTTTTTATTTTCCTTTTCTTTTTATTTAAAAGAAGCGGTTGGGCTGCACAGGTTTTGGGTCCCCTGTTCGTCTCCGAAGTCAGCTTATATACGGGCTCTCTCTACCTAAAGAACTTGTATTTATGTCAAATAAAATACTAGGAGGAGGTCAACCGAGTGAAGGGAGCAGTCCAGAACTCGGATCGCGCCTCGCCGTGGGAGGCGGAGCTGTCGGTCGAGCCCTCCGCTCGCCGGCCGACCATGGATTGGCCCTCCGGCTCGTCTCCTCCACGGAATCCGGTGACTGCTGTAAGTTGCCATCCCCTTGCTTTCCCTGTTTTAGTTAAATCTCTGGGTGCTCTGAATCTTGATTCCACCGTAGCCAAGTTCGGCAGGGCGGGCGGATTTTGGTTGCCCTTTCACCTGGGTCAAAACGCAAAGGGATAAAAAAAAACATATTTGCTATCTGATTGTAAAGGGAACTCTTCTCCCACTTTGTTTGGCTTCGAATCATCACACTGCACATTGCTATATCGGAACCAGGATCTCCAGTGTATTCATTCTGTTGTGAACCCATCTGTAGCATCACTGGCATCTTAGAGTAGTACTGTACTTCGCTGCATACTGCTTCTACCAGAGCATTTTTGGCTTCTAGACACAAGATAGATCATCCACCTTGTCGTCTGCAGTGTCACCCTCAATCTCTCAGAAGGCGGAACATAGAGCATTTCTGAGCCTTCCATAACAACCATAGAGGCATAGAGCAGCAGGCCTCATCGTTATCAACAACATGGTTTTATTTTGATTTACCACATCCCATCAACATGCTCATAATTAGGACCGGCTATGTCCGGCATGACAGACCACACCCGTCTGCTGGCCACACACTCAAAGAAACAAATGCTCAACACATTATGGTTCTCAGCAGAGGCTCAGAGCAAACCGGTTGTATCCTGCATGTGCTGCCTGATTGAGAGCTCAGTATTCTTTTCATAAAAAACCACAGCAGCACATGTACCAAGAACATGCGTTCTATGTTCCTCTAAGACATAAGAGTAGAAATTGAGTATTCCAAGACCAAGACTGGAATTGACTTGAGAAAACAATAATGAACACATTTTCTTGAGTTCATGACACAGAAGATGCCACTACGAGGATTATGTGCATTCTCGTTACTCACTTTGTTCCATACCAATTTTTTTGCATAACAGCTAGGTAGCTCTGCAGGGGTTCCTGGAATTATGTAAGTAATATATTATCAAAACCAACCAAATCATTGTCTATGTCATGAAAGGAAATGGAGGTAAATTCAAATGACACAATAAATTAACTGATCTTAATTTTTTAAGCCGTTTCCGATTGAATCAGAAACTGATGTGACATGATATGTGCCATATCCCATAGGACAGGACCAGTGGTTTAGATTTTGGTGACTCCATTGGTTGATTTGAGTGGCAATTGTAGGGAATCTTCAAACAATTATATAACATAGGTGCTTTATTTAGTAAATGGAATAGTCTTCCAGAATCGATTCAGAAAACCAAATTCATCTATTTAATTCTTTTCCCTTTTGTTGCCCCTGCATGCATAACAGTTTAAATGCTGACATTATTACTCTTGCCAAATATTTTTTTTTGACAGAGCCAAGATGAAGATATAATCAGTGGACTCCCTGATCACGTCCTGCTTGACATCCTTGAACGCCTTCATCTGCACGAAGCGATCCGTGCCAGCACGCTCTCCAAGCGATGGGCACACCTTCCTCGTTTGCTCTCTCGCTTGCTCATTGATGTTGCCCACTTCTTACCTCGCGATGCAAACAAGAGGGGTACCTGCACGGTGGATCAGATAATGACTGCATACACATCAGCTGTTAGGAGGCTGCTGCCATCATCTACCTCCAGCAACCACCGAGCCATCATTAAGCAACTGCAGCTCAGCTTCTACCGCACAGATCCTTACGTGTGTTCCATTGGCCATGCCGTTGGGGATGTCATGGAGCTTGGCAACACCATCTGCCTAGAGTTCACAACCTGGGCAGATATGCGTCGTCCATCCTACGACCAGACCATCTTGTTCGGAGAGCGTTTCATGTCCTTCTTCCGAGCCTGCCCAACAGCTTTCAGATGGCTGACCAGGCTCATCCTGGACAACATCACATTTAGAGACTCTGATTTCCACAGCTTTCTCAATACCTGTAGCAAAGTCCAGTTCCTCTCACTGACATACTGTGATTCTGCCTTTGATCCTGTCACCGGCGAGGACATTTTTCTCAAGATAGACGCGCCAGACTCTACACTCACTGTCCTCGAAATCCACACCTGTGGGTATGAAAGGGTTGACTTGATCCAGGCACCCAAACTTAGGAGGCTAGTCTGCACAGATTGGATTGGTGCACATTCTCCACTGACTTTTGGCATCGTGCCTTGTCTTGACAATATAAACCTCCGCCATGATGCTCAGGAGTGGCAGACACCGTTCCCGTTGAGCCAGTGCTTCTCCAAAACCACAAACTTAAAAATTATGTACCTGAATTTCCTTGATCAAATGGTACGCCGTTTTACTAGTATGCTTTTTCTGTTGTCTTGTTTTATTTATGTTTTCAACACACATTCGTTTTTTTTGTTATTCTGTTTTACTGCAGGTTTGGATAGAACCGGAAGATCCAAAGTATCTCTCCCATGTATTCAATAATCTGAGAGAGGTTTATCTTTACAACATTTTCTTTGAGTGTGACCTAAACTGGACTATGTTTATCCTTGAGGCAGCACCATTCTTGAATAAACTATATCTTAAGGTACAGTAATCTTTAGTTGTTCTGATTTCAATTCCTTTAAATGTTTCCATTGTGATATTGTTTTGCTACCTGGAATTACAACTCAATCTAGTAGATGACAGGTGAAATCATCTTTGTTTTGGAAAGTTAAACTTTTGTAACCAAACGATCTGGCATATACCTTTTTGTCACTAAATGTTAGCATTTTAAGCTTGGTGTTGCATGGTTATGTTGAGAAACATAATTTCTCTTACAGTGCTACATTTCTTGAAGGTATCTAGGCATCCGTGTGAAAGGAGTAGATGCAAGCACAGTGCTGAGAGGCTTAATGTTCTGTGGCATCAGGCATCACCTGACTTCAAGCACCGCAAGTTGAACCTGCTAGAGATAATAGGCTTTGCGGTGGATGAGGAGCTGATGAAATACATAAGGCATGTTATTAAGCAAGAGGTGGACTTGAAGAGGATTCGCTTACTTGATCAACCGCCCTGCTCTAAATGTGACGCCATAGATGATACTCAGCTTCCATCCAAGGTCAGATGGAGATTCCCAGAGGAGGAAGAGGAGAGGAAACTAATAAGGCAGCAACTTATAGATGGATTCTCCTCCTGTGTTGAAATAAGCATAGGATGACATGATTGTCTCATCATCCCATAAAATTAATTGCTCTGGCTGTTGCCAGAGCGTTCTTAGAATACTTCAGTTGTATTATAGGCCTAGGCAACCATAAATTGTTTCGGATTTTAACTATTGAAAGTAAAGAAATGGTCAAATCTTCATGTTATGTGCTCGTGTTACAGCTCAATGTATTTTAGGCCAGATGTCAATATTTACCTGAACATAAATTTAAGCTGCCGCTTTATTGTTTCCACTACGTGTTGCTAAACACATCTTTCACCTGTTCAGGTTTAGTCCGGTCATGCAATTTTAGTTTGTCCAGATTTATAGATTTCTTGGCTTGGCATGCCTGCGATGACAGATTCGCACGCGCCATCAACCACTGCTGCTATCTTGTTCAGGAGTTCTCATTGTAGATTTGTAGTTGAGGAACGAATATCTATGGCCCCGTGGCTATGCAGAGTCTGAATCTGAAAACGGTAAAAACTTGTCTCTGAAGTTTGAATTGGGCGTGCTTCACTAGTTACTCAGCAATATTGCGAGTGTTCGACCCCTACATTACTGTAGCAAAGAAAAATGCTCCTTCGTTTGTTTTTTTAGATAATGGGACAGAAAAGTACCCAGGCTTGACCTCAATTGTCAATTGAGGCTACGACTGCTTATTACAAAAAATGCAGCACATCCATCTGCCATCACACTTAAAAAATAAATATGACAGGGCCAACTAAAGTTTGGGAAAGAAGCTCATTAAAGACCAATCCTATTTATAAACCTCCACCCAAAGTTGGCAAAAACTTGCATGGCCAAAACCTCGATGGCCCAACTTGCCTCCTGCATCATTTTCTTATCTTCATCAGACCTTTGCAGTTGCGCCCAAAACCGGAGCCAGTGTATTCCCCGGAAGAGTACCTGCAAATTTGTTTTCATAGGAGATTTATCAAAGATAATATCATTCCTACTAAGCCATATAGCCCAACATAAAGCCGATGCTCCCATTAAAATTTGTCTTTTTAATTTAGTACCAACCCCCCTAAGCCAATTACCAAACATATGAGTAATACTTATAGGTGGTGGTAGCTCAAAGGCAAACTGTACGGCTCTCCAAAGAAATTTGGCTACCTGGCAATCAAAAAAGAGACGTTGTATCGTCTCTTGACTACAGCAAAAGGCACATTGTTTATTGCCATTCCAGTTTCGACGTGCTAAATTATCCTTAGTAAGAACCACCCCTTTTTTTAAATACCACATGAAAATAATGATCTTTAAAGGCATCTTCAATCTCCATAGATTCTTATCAAATTGCACATTACCATTGGTAATCAAAGCATCATACATAGAGCTAACAGTAAAGAGACCCGACTGGTTAAGATTCCATTTAAAGGTGTCCTTACTGTTATTTAATTGTACATGGCATATACGAGCAACCAAATCATGCCAACATACTAAATTATAGCCATTCAAAGATCTCCTAAAAGAAACATTTAAAGGTACCGTTGAGAAAACAGATGCCACTGTAGCATGCTTCTTTCGAACAATATTGAATAAAGTTGGATATTGCTCTCTAAGTGTAGAGTTACCAATCCACTTGTCTTCCCAAAACCGGATTTGATACCCATCATTTAGCCGAAATGATCCATAGCTAAGAAAAACACTCTTAACCTTCATAAGACCAGACAAAAATGGGAATCTCCAGGTTTCTTTTCAACCTGAGCAATAGTCTGATTTTTCAAATATTTATTCTTGAGTAATGATTGCCACATACCCTCCTTATTAATTAATTTAAACAACCATTTGCTTAACAAGCATTGATTCTGAATGTCTAAATTTTTTATTCCTAACCCTCCAATTTCTTTTGGTTGGCAGAGGATATTCCATTTGGCTAATCTATTTTTTTTATGTTCGTCGGATTGCCAAAAGAACCTTGATCTATAGTAGTCTAATTTTTCAAGTACCCCTTTAGCAACTTCAAAAAAATATAACATGAACATGGCTAGACTAGTTAGGACAGAGTTGATTAAAACCAGACGTCCTCCAACAGACATATGTTTCCCTTTCCAACTACTTAGCTTTTTCGCAAACTTCTCTTCTATGATTCGCCAGTCAACATTACTAAGCTTCCTATAATGCATTGGAATACCAAGATATCTAAAAGGATAATTCCCAGATTGGCAACCAAACAATTGTGAGTATTGTTGTTTCATTTCTGTAGCTTCTCCAAAACAGAAAATTTTACTTTTATGAAAATTTATTTTGAGACCTGATAATTGCTCAAATGCACACAAAAGCAACTTCATATTTGTGGCCTTCTCAATATCATGGTCCACGAAGAGGATAGTATCATCCGCATATTGCAAAATAGACAAACCCCCATCAACAAGGCTTGGTATAATACCCTTTATTTGGTCATTATCTTTAAACCTGTTTATCAAGATAGCTAACATATCCACAACAATATTAAATAAAATCGGTGACAGCAGATCACCTTGTCTTAAACCTTTCAAAGTCTGAAATTTTTTTCCCACTTAGATCATTTATTTTGATTCCCACATGCTCTCCTTGTACAAAACAGTTTATCCAACAACACCATTTTTGGGAAAAACCCTTCATTCTTAGAGTCTTTTGAACAAAGCTCCACTTAACTTTGTCGTATGCTTTCTCAAAGTCAATTTTAAATATGACTCAATTCATTTTCTTTCTATGTAGTTCATGAATGGTTTCATGTAAAACGACTACACCTTCCATGATATTTCTTCCAGGAAGAAATGCAGTCTGTGTGGGGCTAATGACTTTCTGTGCTACTGACGAAATCCTATTTGTTGCCACCTTTGTGAAGATTTTGAAGCTAACATTAAGCAGACCTGTATTGCTGGATTTTAATTGCTTCTCTACATTTTGGCAACAGAATAATAGTCCCAAAGTTGAGGCTATATAGAGGTAAATCACCTTTATGGAATTCCAAAAATAAGGCCATTAAATCACCTTTTATTGTATCCCAAAAGGCCTGATAGAATTCTGCCGGAAAACTATCAGGTCCCGGAGCCTTATTATGTTCCATTTGAAAAATGGCTTCTCTAACCTCAATCTCTGTGAACTCAGATATTAAGACCTCATTTTCAGCTTCTGTGACTTGAGGAATGTCATCGATTCGAGTCTCATCTAGACCAAAATCATTATTCTCTGGTGGACCGAATAAGCCTTTGTAATAAGTGGTAATATACTTCTTCAGATCATCATCACCACTAATTATTTGATCCCCATCCTGTAGTTGGTATATTCTTGTTTTCCTATGTTTTCCATTAGCCACCAATTGAAAATATTTAGTGTTTGAATCACCTTCAAGTAATTCTTTAGCCTTAGCTCTCTGGTACCATTTAATTTCCTCCTCCCTAAGCATTTCTGCTATCCTGTTTTTTAAGCAATGCTTAAGATCTACTTTCTGTTGTGAAAGGAGAGTAGTCTACGCCTTTTTATCCAATCCATCGAGTTTGTCTAAAATTTTTTTCTTTTCTTTTTTAAACAAGCCACTCGTATGTTTCGCCCAACCCCTAAGATGTTGACGAACTCTTCTGATTTTAGTCTGCCAAGTTTCCATAGGAGTGGCAGATGGTTCAACGCTTTCCCATATTCCTTTTATCATATCCATGAAGCCATCTCGAAGTAACCAACCAAGCTCAAACTTGAACTGATGTTGATTATAACTCGAAGATGAACTTCCGGTATTCACCAGTAATGGTGTATGATCAGAAATTTCCCGAGTCAAAGCTATGACAGTAGATAGCGGGAATTTTTGTTCCCACTCTGTTGTCATTAAGACTCCATCCAATTTTTCATATGTTGGTGTTTGTAAAGAGTTCGCCCATGTGTAACATCTACCCGACATTTGAAGCTCCCATAAATTAAGACCATCAATTATAGCATTGAAAAAAAAAGGCCAACGATGATCATAATTACTATTGCTTTTATCCTCAGGGCTCCTGAGAATATTAAAATCCCCACCAATCATTAAAGGCAATCTTTCATGACTACACATATGGACTAACTCTGTTAAAAATGTTTCTTTGTGTTCCCTTTGTGCAGGACCATAAACTACTACAAGTGCCCACTTGAAGCTATCATTTTTGTTGCACAAGTGGAACTTCACATAGTAATCACCTTCGTCCATTGCACCAATATCGTAAACATCAAGATCAATACCAAGTAAAATACCCCCCGACCTACCTTTTGGTTCTTTCACATGCCACAAATAATTTGTACCACTACACAAATTTTTGAGGAAAGGGTTAGTAAAACTCTTCCTGCCAGTCTCTGATATAGCAATAAAACTTAAATTGTGTTCCTTTGTTAAATCTGAAATATATCTATGCTTTTTTGGGTCTTTAAACCCATCGCTATTCCAAAAGACACCCTTCATTTAGAACATTTAGGATGTTTAGACCAACTAGAGTCCTGGATTTTTTCCTTTGGAGCTCTTACGTTTTGGTTTTGAAAGTGCCACAGTAAAATCTTTAAGATCATTGCTAGCATCCAAGACCTCATCCATAATTTCACCGCAAATGTTATTTAGAATGAAAGTGTCTATTTCCTGTTCCTCATTCAACTCCTTTTCTACCTTATCTATCGCATCCATTTTCCAATCTACATTGCGAGATTATGACAGCCTAGATTCTTCACCCCTTTTCAAATTTAAAACAGAGGACCTAACCCTATTATCATCCGCTCCCAGTTCAATACCAATGCTACTAAAGCTAGATTTAATAAAGGAATCAGATAAATGCACAAAGGAGGTATTCGATAAATCACCTGCAATAGGTTGTGTCGTCCTTGCTAGCTTTCAGTTTGGTCGCTCGTCCAGCAACATTTCGTCACACGACCCAGACGACCTCTTGCTGCGACGAAGGTGATCACCTGCCGCTTCTGGAATAGCTGCTAGTGAAACAGGGCTCACCAAATTCACCTCAGCTTCTCCTGGAGTTGCTTTCTGTAATGCCAACACCTTCCCTTCACTAGCTAAGTCAACATGTTGCATGGTTCCTGGTACATAATCAGCACCCATGGAACACCCAACCTTCCAGCAGTCGGTACAGAAAGTATAAAAAGAGGGCGCTCAGCCTGATGTACCCCAGGACTCGGCGACACCTGCCTATTACTAGTTTTCTGGGTGACATTGTTCCCAGTACCCTTATTAGCCGGCTCTTTTTGACCCCCTGGCATATCTTTTCTGCCGTTTCCCGGCGCATTATCAGCCTTATCATCAATGTTTTCGCCTCCATTGTCATCATGGTCAGCATCCATATCCATGGGCCCTGGATTGTTTACATCCATATTCTCCTCTACCCTAAATCGTAGCTCATATAGACATTCCCCAATTACCACGTCAACAAACTGAGGTATGATATTTGGATCGAGCACGAGCACCTGTAAGCGACAAATGTTATGAAGCCTCGTGAACTTCATATCAACATCCTTTGTCACTCCCAGAATGAGCCAACAACCTAAATAATCACAAAATCTTGCAATTCCTCTGGTAACCCTGTGAACTGGACCCACACCTTAGGCAAGATGTATTTAGCTCCATTACCTCCAGCACCTTCCTGAATTCTCATTGTTATACCTGGGAATCGAGTGTGAAGCACCCCCCACTCAACCATTGTCACACCTGGTTTTAGAAAGAAAACCAGATGCATCTCATATGTCTGCCAGGATCAATTTTCACACATATGATAGACTCCATGAATAAACAGAACACAAAGTTACAGCGGAAAATAATAAAATAAAGACAATACAAACGTATTCTAGCAGCGGAATCTTGAACTCTTCACCACAGGCAACAGTTGACTGGGGGTTGCGTACGCCTAGCATCACCTTCAACAACTTCACACACCTTCTGAATACTGAGCAGCAATGAGCAAGGATGAGTACACTTATGGTTGGTACTCAGCAAGGCCACCGAAATAACCGGAACAATTTAATTATCAACTTCAAGTATATTAATCATGTAAGGGTCCAGGCCGTTCATGACCGCGAACACGGCTGTTATAACAGTTTTACACTCTGCAGAGGTTGTACACTTTCACCACAATTCGCGTAAAAGCTCCGAAGAACTTTGGACCCAACCATGCTGCACCACAAAGGCGCAAACCACACTTCCGAGGTGTGATTGCATAGGGACGCTACGAAGCCTTTACAAAGAATTCCTACATGTGTGTTTGTTCCCAGTACCGACGGTTTCAACAGAAGATACCCTCTTCCGATCCCCGCACCAACACATCCACAAACCAATAACAGCCCAACAGGCAGCACAAACACAACATGTAGTTCATCTAATTATTCAGCTAAGACCAGAGCCATGTAGTATTGTGGTTGTACGGTTAATCCCGGGTGGTTCTCCATGGTTTCCAATTAACACATATGATCTCATAAAGCATAGATAGAAAGATGGTTAGGGACACTTGCCTTTCCGCAAAAGAATACAACTGCTCAGTCTTCAACTCTTGTTCTTGACAGCTTCGGAACGATGCTCCTCTAATCGTAGCAAACATCGAGCACAAGCACAAACATGCAAGCAAAGAAATAGATACAACTAAGAACAATACACCAATCAAAAGAAAAGCTTTGAAAGAACGTACTAAACGATGGGGCTCGCTACTACGATCATAAGGGCGCAAGAAACGTTGAAAACGGAACAACGGTTGGAAAGGTATAGCTATCGGATAAATTATATCACAAAAGAAAGTAAAGACTATGTGCTTTATTTATTTTAATTAAGAAAAATACATGTAATGAATATTTAGAGAAATATTCATTATTTAAATTAATCAAATTATACTTTAATATGAAAAGACGGGTTAAAGCCTAATCAATTTTATTTGCAAATATTTATATAACGATTATACCAATTAAAATTTTAACTTGCAATAAAACATGAAAGAACATTTAGACAAATAACATAATATATCGTGTTGGGCTAAACAAGTTATATTGAAAGCATATTTAAGTTGGAAATTAATCATATTAATTTAGATTGCACAAAACCGGTGTTTAAACCTAATCAGATTTTAATTAGAAAAGAGAGTTCAATAATTATTAATCAAATTAGCATGTTTACTTTATGAAACAACGGGTAAAGCACTAGCCATATTTTAATTATAAAAGATTGATTGAATAATTATTAATCATATTGATATCATTTGTTTATAAAACAACGGAGTATAACCTTAAATAACTTTTAATTAGAAAAGCTAGTGAAGTAAATATTAATCAAGTTAACATTTATATATAAAAACCGATGTATAAACCTAGTCAAATTTTATTTAGAAAACTAGATTCAACATTAAACATTAAGCAAATTAATTTATGAAAACCAAAATATAACCTTACTAGCTTTTATTTGGAAAAACATATGACGTAAACATTATTCAAATTAATATTTTAAATAAATTATAAAACATGGAGTTGGATCTCTAATTAGATTTTATGCAATTTGTAAAACATATAACAAATATTAAGCAATTTAATATTTTATTTATTTTTAAAACATGAAACTTGGCAAACAACACTATTAAACTAAAGTCTACGCTTTTAGAAGATTAACGCAACAAAAACGAGGTTAAACGGAGACTAAACGTGGAAACTATGAATAAAACAAGGTTCAGGGGCTTCTTTGTATTAAATCTAACCTTCCAAGGGCTTAAACAGAAGAAACCAGGGACCTAAAACGTAATTTTGTATAAAAACAGAAGGACTTTTGAGTAAAACGACCTTAAAGGACGGCGGGTTTGAAACTATGAAAGATCAGGGCTAAAACAAAAAGAAAAGGATCTAAATCTAATTATTTTTGAACTGAGGTGGACTGCGGGTTGATATCTAAGAAACAAAGGGGGTTTTCTGCAAAGTTGTCACGACCGACCGCGCTGACCGGTACCGATTCGCCTGCATCTAATCTTAGCCGTCGGATTCAGATCTAACGGCCGGAATCGAATTGGGCGCGCGGCAGCCGGAGCAACGACGCGCGCGGCGGCGCTTCGCCGG